>CAWUFW010000933.1:1200000-1800000 GCA_963921515.1 Calotriton arnoldi
GCCAAATGAATTTGTTTGTAACAATGTATATACATTTCTTAAATCCTTTTTATCATTTTACTAGCAATCGACGAATTTATGGAAATTAAGAATTACTAATGCTCGTTCTAGGAAAATGTATTTACAATGAATGATTTGATGGTTCTTAATAATTCTCCGCCAAATGAATCTGTCTGTTACAATGTATATAAATCTTTTAAATCCTTTTACCATTGTATTAGCAGTAGATGAATTTATGGTAACTAAGTAAATTTACTAATGTTGGTTTTACATTTTTTATTGTTGACGTCATTAGAGGTCTAAATCAATGAAAAAATATTTGAATTTGAAGTTGAATTAGATACAGTGCATTTGTGTCCTTTTACCCTGTGCACAATGGGCAGCCGTGCACCAACGCAGGCACCTTTGTACCATGGTGTAAGGGTGCCTGCGTTGCGGGATGATTATTTTTGTGCAGGAAGGAAAACCTTCCTGCACATAAACAATCACAAGAGGCTTTTTCCTCTTTCTATGTGTGCTGCAGAATGCAGCACACATAGAAACAGGAAAAAAGAGGAGAAATAAAGATATTTCTCCTCATTGTGCCTCCCTTACACCTCCCCTGGAGAGGCGTAAGTTTTTGGCGCAGTCTCAGACTTACGATTTCTCGTAAATCTGGGG
Organism: Calotriton arnoldi; assembly: GCA_963921515.1. Classification (NCBI taxonomy): domain Eukaryota; kingdom Metazoa; phylum Chordata; class Amphibia; order Caudata; family Salamandridae; genus Calotriton; species Calotriton arnoldi. The sequence continues at coordinate 1,200,661 of CAWUFW010000933.1, forward strand.
CAGTGTCAAAACGCCATGGATGTTGCTGGGAACGCTCCCAGCAACACCCATGGAACGCCCCTTTCACGCAGTTTTCTGCGTGAAAGGGGCACATATTTATAAGGCCATGAAAAGCCACGTAACATTGCTTTACATGGCCGTATAAATCTGTCAGTGGCACATTGCGCCACCGGAATGTCAAAAAAGTGACGTTCCGGCAGCGCAATAGTGCAGGTAGGGCCTCATAAATGAGGCTCTAAGTTGTTACCACCCCCTAGTGTTCTGTCTGCATGTAACACAGGTCAGGCCTGCTGATCTTGAAACCTTTGGTGTTACCCAGGAACAATGCCTGACATCCGTTAGTGTCTAACGGCCACCCTAACCAGCCCTGCCAATTGGTATCTGATTAATTTATATATAGTGTATCCCCCTGATATTTTGTAAACTGCTTCCAGTCTGCAAAGCTTGCAAATGTGGGAATGCGTGGTGTGTTCAGATCCTTGATCTTAGCTAAACCAAGGCATGATGTTTGTTGCACAGTTTTGTTCAGGAAAATCATTTGATGAGATATAAAACACACTCTAAACGAAGCCTCTTTTCCCTGAACCTGCCAGTCCCTGGTTCTCCATATTGATTTTATATCTACGTGCCCCTCCTAAAGTCAAACCCTTGTGTGGACAGCTGGGAAAGAAAAAGATGCAGCATATATCAGCTTGGTATCTGTTACATATTTTTCTTTGCAGGTGAAAGTGCAAGCTTATAATAATAAGACGCAGGGACTGTTGTGTCATAACCAGAAAAATAAGCAAACTTCTGTGTAAAAGGTTTTGAACTACCCCGTGGTGGTGTAGGGCAATGTCTCCATTGTGTATAATTAAATACTGCACATGGAGCACTTGCTTTATGCAAGAACTGGTGACCACAATGCTAAAAACAGAGCATTTAATCATAATTAGTTGTCCATTCATACGTTTCCTCAGAAGAAAAAGCTGCAGAATGCTCAAGATCTTCTAGCATTTCATGCACTGCGTCTATATTCCAATCATCAGAGACAGTACCAGGGGTGATGATGTCATTTAGAGAAATATGGAATACATATGGTATTTTCAAGAGTTCTGTAGGACCAAATACATCATTCAATACCCTATCTCAAACAATTCCTTCAGGAACCGGAACAGCTGAAATGTACACCCAGGAAAGGTCTCTTCGCACTTTGTGTGATGAAGAATGTGGTGTGAGAACCAAGTTCACCAGTTGTGCAGCAGAGCATTCTGGCAAGGTGTCCATTCAGAAGCAAGAACAAAACTGTCACAAAACCAATCCAAAGGACCCGGAAAAGTAACACAATTGTAATCTCAAGGTATAGCCATGGAGGAACAAATTACGTTTTCTTCAGCCAAAGATAGAAAGCGCACATTCTCAGCTGGAAAGGTAGAGGTGGTGGTGAGGGTGGATCTGATGAATCTGAAGAGGTCATCAAAGTTGATGAAGTAGCCAGAGGCAGTCCGATCTATTTTTGACACCTCTGCAAGTTGTGTAGAACTCGATCTGTGGTACATTGGCCTAAACAGCATTTGTGTCAGGATTCCGAAGTGAAATCTGTGTTTCAACGAAACTCACCGTGACTGGATGCATCGCAGATTAGATTGATAAATTGTTTTTTTAGTGATTTAAATATGATTGGTTTTTCTCTGTATTATTATAAATTGGTACATAGGTCTTGGATTGGATAGTTACATGAGCGGTATTTCTTTGTTCTAGGTAAAACCCCCTGATGAAGGGCAAAGGCCCGAAATGCATTGGGGACCCTGTTAATTATGTGAAGTTCAATGGCTACTAATGAAGATAATGTGAAATTAACATTATAAAAAGAAAAAGAAGAAAATTAAATGGATAGATTGGTAAAGAATGTGAAAATAAAGCATCAAAATAAACCTTATGGAAACTAACAATTTGTTGAAATATTTACAAATTTTAACGTATAAAAGGAGTGCCGGAAGGGTCCGTTCCTTCCCTGTTGGAGAACGCTTTTCACCATTATAATTGTCCCACACCTCATGGTCAGGAGGTGATACTCTCTGGCACCCAAAAAATCAAGGAAAGTAAATACAACATTACTACAACATTTACACTACGAGAGTGCGATTGCAACCTATACCTATTCATCTATTAGAATTTTCTGATCAAAATCGCATCGCACCCACCCACGTTAAGATGTCATATGATGAGATCGCAAATTCGACAGGAAACAGAGCTGAAGTGTTTGCTTTTACACAGGAAGAAACTCAGCGAATCTACTCTCTAATTCAAGAACCGGAATGTACCACTTCAAGCACAGGATCCTTACAAGCTAACATTAAACAACTTTTATTCACAGCTAAAAGGGAAATAAACCAACGACTTCACGGTAGTACGTTAGTCAGATACCATAAAGTCCAACGCATCCCGAGAGGATTACGCATACCACTAAAATCTACATTGTGTAAAAACAACACAAAGTTTACTGAGCGCTAGTACGCCATATTAAACAAATGTTCCTTAGATTTAATATTACTAATAGTTTAGGAACTGTCAAAACTGCTAGAGGAACTTAACAAAGAGATCAGTCAACTCAAACAAGAACTTACTCAAAAATTGACTAAAGAAGAATGGTATAAGACCCTGGAAGACATTAACATTCAATTGGATAAGTACACGAAAGAAATCAACGACAGAAAAATTCAAAAATTCAAAAGAGACACAGTGGACTACAAATTGGGAGAGGTCTATAGCTGGGCCGAGGTTTATGCTTAACGGAGACAACAAAGACCCTTTTCTCATAGATCTACAGATGGAGAAACATCGTCATCTGATGATTCACAGAATCGAGGGCCACCCAGAAACAGAAATGTGCAACCGGAGAAAGATAGCACACCATCAACTTCTAATACTATCAATGTGGAAACATTTTCTTCTACCTCATCTTTTTGAGGAAGAGGACAGGACACACCCGCCGAACCAGGCGGGGAAAACGCAAGAGAACGGGATCTACCAATAGCGAAATCGACAAGGAGCCAGAGAGTTTAGTGATTAACATTTCTAAACACAAACTATCAGCGTTCCAAATGAAAACACTACAAAAAGGGATGCCCTTTGTCCCCACATACCGTTCCAATGAGTTGGAGATCCAAATTTGTTTTTTCAAATTCATGAGAGTATTACAACTAAGACACTTTTTTATGAATGTAGTGGAATCCAAACCTAGTAGTGAAAAAGGAACTTTACTAGGACTTAAAGCCAAAAGTTCATTCATGGCACCCATCAGCCACAAGGTATTGGACTCATTCGAAACAGTGGTTCAACAGGAATTACAAAAGGTTTTTAAGGAAAAGGAACATAAAAGGTCAAACCTTTCTTTTAGAGAACGGAAAACCATTTCCCAAATTGCCTCCAACAAACAAATCACTTGCTGCAAAGCTGATAAAGGAGGAGCCCTTGTAATTCTGGACACGGAATATTACAATCAAAATGTAGAAACACACGTTATGGATACCATCATCTACATGAAACTAATCTCTAATCCGACCAGAGAATTTAGTCGAATATTGTCTCGAATCATTGAGAATGCCTTCGCAAGAGGAATAATCACTTAACAAGACAAGAAATTTCTGATAATGGAGAACCCCAACACTCCATATCTATACATGATCCCCAAAATACATAAGTGCTTGGAAAAACCACCATTTAGACCAATAGTTTCAACTAGAAATTCTATTCACGAACCTATCGGAAAATACATCGACCGGCATTTACAACCCTGTGTCTACTTATTTGAAAGACACGACTGATTTCTTGACTAAAATACATGAAATTGTAATAGATGAGCACGTACAACCGATATTATGCACTATCGATGTAAAATCTTTGTATACCTCTGTTCCCCATGATTTGGGGTTACAAGCCACAGAATCTTTCCTTATTGACATGGATATGGAAGAAGGATTGAAGGTGTTTTTACTTGAGCTACTCCATTTTACGCTATATCACAGCTACTTCATATGGAATGGAAACTACTATACTCAACTCTCAGGAACTTCCATGGGAAATTGCGCCGCTCCGGCGTATGCAAATCTTTTCATGCACCGATTCGAGCTAGATCACATTCTGTCCAATAACATATGGCAAGAAAACTTAATTGTTTTTTACAGATACATTGATGACATTTTCCTAATCTGGAAGGGGAAGAATTGGACCTCTCACAATCTATTGCACAGATCAATTCCATAGATGAAAGAATTGAATTCACTTACAATACAAGCAAAAATCATATTTCATTTCTGGATGTTGATATTAAGATATTGGATAAAAAACTTATCACGTCAGTATTTACTAAACCAACGGATCGCAATAATTTTCTTCACTTCACAAGTTTCCACCAACTAGCTCTCAAAAAACATTTACCATACTCGCAATTACTCAGACTAAAAAGAATTGCTTCAAATGATGAATTATACAGAGAAAGTTGCCAGAAAATGCTGAAGAAATTCAAACAACGCGGATACCCATTATCCATTTTGCAATCGGCAGAAAACAGAGTCAAGCAAAAAGACTGTGCACAACTATTAAAACCAAAAGAAAACAACCTGTCTCAAGAACATAGATCTGTGTTTGTATCCAAATTCTCTACCAAAAGTGAACAGGTAAAACGGATAATAAGAAAATACTGGCCAGTATTACAAACTGAAACTGATTTTAGGGGAATTTTTCAAATACAACCAATCTTTGCGTATCAAAGAACAAACAATCTGAAACAACTACTTAACAAGACCCCCCTCAGGAAGATGCTACATATAGAGGAACTGTACCATGCCACAATTGTGGGAATTGTAATAATATCATCAGAGGAACTACCATCATGCATCCCACCCAAGAAACACCCATCAAGCTGAAAGTTAATGCCACATGTGATACGAGCAATGTGATTTACTTACTTAAGTGCCCATGTGGTATGCCTTATGTAGGAAAAACTGAGCGAAAAATTAAGACGCGGCTTACAGAACACAAAAGCAATATTAGGACAAAAAAATCAGAAATCTACAGTTGCAGCACACTTTAATAGTGTTAATCATAACATCAGCCAGCTCAGATTCATGGTACTTGAACATATACCTATAAAAGAAGGGAGAAATAACAATAAATATTTACTTCAACGTGAAACATTCTGGATAAATAGACTAAACTCCATCAACCCTAAGGGATTGAATGAACGTTTGGACCTAAGTTGTTACCTATAAGAACTAAGGGGCAGCTATATACGATATGGTGATGGTACTGATTAATTCTAGCTATGAGTTTTGAACTTAGTGGCACACACATCAGCAAACTGACATGGACAGTTGAATGTGTTATGTATTATGTTTTTTAGCTTTAAAAAAACTTGCACCACTAATAAGCCGTTAATTATAAACAGACTAAAAAACCCATTTTTTTCACCATAGTGCTGTTACGAGATGTACTGCATTTAGACATGAAGATGCCTGTTACAATTTTTTTTCTTTTTCCTATTTTTTGCATCAGTTCTATAATGCTTTTTCTTACGAATGTGAACACACTAGTTTATTTTATCCTAATGTGGTTCCTGACTCCTGACACTTAGTTACGTGCACATGAGAAGTCTTTCTTTCATTTCTTTTCTATCACGCGCACTCCCATTGAATTCCGGTTTTGCAAGGATATAAACTTCCGGGTCTTTCACCCGGTTTGAAACGAACACTTTCCAGAAACGTTCTGGTGACAGGATTCATTCGTCTTCACATACACTTTACAGGTATGAATATTCGGATCTTAGTTGTTCACACGCTATCTGACTTTACTTTTGAGCACGAGTTTAAGTACACGCCTTTGGGAACCGCGTTTCTTGCACTTTTTGTTATCACTTACGAACACTCACGGGCACTTTTTGTTATCATTTCACGAACACTTACGGGCACGAGAGACACTGCGTTTACGTGAGGCTTCACGTTTAACCATTGTTTCACGTTTTATTATGGTCTTACGTATTATATTAGGAGCTTCTCATTTTTTACGTTCTACAGAACGCGCCCTCCGCTACTTTTGGAAATTTGGGTACTTTGTTTTTCTTGTGTACATAACGACTACACGTATAGAGCATGTTAAAAAGCACAACGGCAAGTTTATTAGTTTCAACGAAACTCACGGTGACTGGTTGCATTGCAGATTAGATTGATAAATTGTTTTTTTAGTGATTTAAATATGATTGGTTTTTCTCTGTATTATTATAAATTGGTACATAGGTCTTGGATTGGATAGTTACATGAGCGGTATTTCTTTGTTCTAGGTAAAACCCCCTGATGAAGGGCAAAGGCCCGAAATGCATTGGGGACCCTGTTAATTATGTGAAGTTCAATGGCTACTAATGAAGATAATGTGAAATTAACATTATAAAAAGAAAAAGAAGAAAATTAAATGGATAGATTGGTAAAGAATGTGAAAATAAAGCATCAAAATAAAGCTTACTGAAACTAACACTGTGTTGTAAGATTTACAAATTTTAACGTATAAAAGGAGTGCCGGAAGGGTCCGTTCCTTCCCTGTTGGAGAACGCTTTTCACCATTATGTGTTTTGAAGTTAGCATGTCAGCTTGTACTGAACGTAATATTTGTGTGTGTTTCGAGGTCCTATGTGTGCTTGAAAAGTCTGGCCGAATCAGGTCGTAGAATGGTTTAACCCATTCTGCGTAATCCGGAATGAAAGGTCTGCCAAAATTTAGAAACCCCAACATGGTTTAGTATCTCTTCAGCATAGTTGGAGGTTTTAATAGCACACGCTTCTCTAAGAAGTGCATTTCCAGGCTTTTGCCTTCACTTGATAGCTTGTATCATTGAGATGGGCAGTCTTTGATTTTTTTTAAATTAAATTTGTAGCCCATGTGAGCAAATCTCACAATTATGCGATCTACTCTTGTCAAGTGTACTGAAAGGACATCATCCATCAAATATATGTCAGTGTCATAGGACAATGCCTGTCATCAAAATTTTGTAGAACTTCTGTCACTCAAGCTGAAAAGAGGCCAGGGAAATTCTATACCCCTGGGGCAATCGATAGAACTGCTGTTGAGAACCCAGCGTGGAAAATGCAGTTAGATTTCTGCCTTCAGGCACTTTATTTTGGCAGAAAAATCCATTCGAGATACCTAGAGTGATTTTGTATTTTGTATGCACTATATTGTTCATTAGTGCTGCGTTCTGCAGTTTTGCATTGAAAATGTGCGAGTAGCTGTGGTTAAATGTCTGTAGTCTAATACTAGATGATATGAATGGTCTGGTTACATTACTTGAAACAAAGGATTATTCATTGAAGAGGTGCAACTTTCTAAAACACCCTGGTATTCAAGTTTTTGTTGAATTTCCCTAACTTGTTTTTTAGCCTCATTCTTAATGGGATATTGTCTTAGGTTGTGTGGTTGACCTCAATGGTATTTCATGATAAGGGGAGCTGCATTCCACCCCACAAGGTTGAGATATAACACAGGAGCTTGCGCTAATGCCCATTCCTTGGTGTATGAATGATTTACATGTTCCGGAACGAGGTCAGAGAAAGCAGGATAAATAAAGGTTTCTCCATTTAGGCAGTCCATTAGGAATTCTGGTGGCCCATCCTTTTTGGCCAAGAGGACATCATAGCTGAATGACAGCTTCTCCCAAAAGAGAACTCTAATCGGTCTTTGGATATCTCCCTCCATCTGGAGTTGCATTCTGTATAACCAATGTTTCCACCTAGATATAGTCACTTAGCGCTACTGCCACCAGACAATCCATCAGGTTCTGGCGAAGTATCGTGACCTCTGCTGTGCTGTCTAGCATGGTCAGAGCCCACTCGCCATTTAGTAGCAGTGTTAACCCCTTAATTGAATTTCCGATTTTTTGTGTATTCACACAAAATGCTAAAACTAAGATTTTCATAAATTTTCAGGTATGTTTGTTCACCCAGCCCTACGCCTCGTAGATGGTTCACTGGTAGACAATTGTCCATGTCTCATACTAGAGCAAAAATATGCAGTGCAATTTATTTGCTTTCCTACCTATTCATTACAGGGAAAATGTTTTACTCCATGGCGATTTCTCATCTCCCACACCGAATGAGGCTTGGAGATTAACCCAATCTCTTCCCAATCTTTAAAAACGCAGATATTTTGTTGGTGTACATTTTGTTTGTATTTTACTTTAATCTAGGACTTTTCATTGAAACATTGATAAAACTCGACAGCTTGTTGGCCAGAGCAAAACACATGTTTTCAAAAATGATCCCACTATTTAAAGAACATAAAGATGCTTAAATCGACTTAGATATGATAATTGTTTCTGGAGATCTCTTTATGGTGTGCAGGATTATCTTTATTATATTCTTTAAATTACTCAAACAAAATGGAGTCTGGTACTTGAGGAAGCTACTATCCCAGTGGACCTCCGGATTCTTTGAATCAGGGTTTTCCGTGTTTATGTAGAGATTACATTTTTATGTAGGTCTGATTTATCCAATAATTCATTGATAGCATTTATAGCATATAGATTTTTGGACAGTGATGTAAGTGGGCCTGGTCCTACCAGGGCTCCGACTTGACAAAGCAACAAAAAAAAAGATATTAAGCCAGGCTCCTATGGGATGCTGTATTTCTGTCCTTTACCATCCAAAAATAGAACACTACCTGTCTGCTAGCCATATGCCAGAGCGGCAACGTCACTGGAAGGCCACTTTGTGACATTGGGACGAAATGCCATAGTGGATACTTTCTTCACAATTGGCATCTCAGGACCTAGGATACTATTTCATTCAAATGGAATAGGTACGTTATCCTCTTGATAGAATTGGCTGTCCAACGAAAGCCATAGAAACCAGTCCAAGACCTGCTTATATTTAAATCTGTCTTGTCAAGTGTATTCTTGCTTGTGGCCAAGGATAATCGTGCAATATAAAGTGTTAAATAAATATCTTGCTGCTGCTGATTTGGGTTGTTCTTTACCCAATAAGCCTCTAGCTATCAGTTTGCAGAGGATTCAATTCACATGTCTTAGGATGCACCCTTACTTACATAGGCTACACCTCTTGTAGACAGCCCTTACCTCTCCATTTAGAGCCCCACCTCCACCTTTTCAATCTGACTTAAAGCACTGCTCTCAGGTATGTTTACCAAAGAGAGAAAAGATTTAGGGAACAAGCTACATGCTTTGTTGTAGTTTTATGGGAGTGGGAGGCCTTTCCCAAAGAGATGCAGCTATTTTCAACGTAGAAACTCTTATTTAAGATTTAGCCATCTGTGTATGTATTACATACAGAACCCAAAAGTGCTCCCCCATGGCACTGTAGTATTACAGAACACAGAATAGGGTGCAGCCTTTTCTGAAATACATATATCACCTGCGCACATATTGCGCCGGCGCTGTCTAAAAGGGCTGTTCCCTCATTTGCATTGAGGCATGGGCGAATGCAAATGAGAGAAGCAGTTTGCCTCTGTATCCGCTCTGTATTATGGCCACGGGCCCAGAGGCACAAAGGCTATCAGGAGGCGCACTAACTGTGCTGCACAAAGAAGTGGTGCACTGTCAGTGCACCACAAGCATGCCCTCTGAAAGGGAGATAAGATGTCCCTTGGGCTCCCTGACATTCCATTGAAGGCTGGTGCAGTTACTCACTGCACCCACCTGCAGGGGGGTTCTCTGTCCACCTCTGAAGTGCAGGCCAGGTTCCAGATGCTCTCTGAAAGAGGGGGTGGCTGCTTCGGACAGACACTGCTGTGTTCCTGTTACCTATGTGGAAGATAAATGAAAAGCAGGACAGTGCTCCTGATGAGAAAACAAAAATAAAATGTGTGTGTGTGCATGTGTGTCTATGTGTGTGCGTGTGTGCGCATGACCTCCCGACCAGTGCTCCTCTCTTCCACACCAAGAATATCTGTGCAGGTCACCTTATAATCCCTCTCGATCCTGGAAGAATGTGAAATAGCAGTTTCTGCTTTGAGACATTTGATATCCCTGCACATTGCTCACCATATATCACTGTAAAACAGCTAATCTATTAAGTATTTTTCCTATTGTTATGTTTTGGGAAGCTGGAGCAGTTCATAATTGCTTAAATTATGTAGCACAGCTGTTAAGCTGTAAAACATGTTGTTTGTACAGGTCTCCTCTTATGAGGAACCAGATGACCTCTGACCGTGGAGGTTCGTATATATACTGTCTGTTTTTTACTCTCGGGAGGAGTCTGGTGACTGATGTTCTCCGCAAGTCAACACACTTTCTCGAAGCACCGAAATAAATGTGCATTCTGGTATTACCTGAGTAATGTTTATGTTTCATCTACACCCATAATGCACGGCCCTAAAGACAGTCATGCTTTCACGGCTGCCCTGAGGGAGCGCATTATATGTAATAGGGTGTACTGTCCTTTTTTGCGCCGAGCGCATCTCGTTAAAAGTGTGCCACAGCACAAGCACGGAAAGTGCGCCTTGAGTATAATAAAGCTCACAAGGTTGCACATCAATATGTGTTACTTTTATTGGGTTCAGCATGTCTGATGCTCAAGACATTAGCAGAAGAACTTTTATAAAAAAGGTAATTATTTGGCTGACAAAAACAACTGCATCCCTGTTTCTTGCAGTATGTTACAAAGGCATGAAAATACTGGTACTGGGACCAAAAACATGCAATAATGAATGGGCTGTTTTTGTTCCAATAAACATCAGCATTTTGCAAAACTCAACTGGCTTGCTTCTGCCAGTCTACAAAAACAATTTCTTGGAAATTTTGCCTGGAGCTTGTGAAATTTAGTCTGTGCCAAATAACGTGGAGACAGTTCTAGGAAATACTGCTGATAGGAAGAGAAGCATAAAAAGATGTTTCAAAAGTATCTAGTTCTGAGAAATTGTCAACTTAAAAAGAGTAATTTCAGACATTTTCTTTACGATGTAACTTTGTGAATGTATTGGTATTCAACCTCTTCTTTACTATGCTACTAGAATACATAGCGCATTCATTATTGCTTAATTGATGTGGGTGGGATCAATTGGTGGAAAAAGATTAGAAGCAGTGGACCGTTGTTACAACAGCTGCAGTCAATTGGGTACAACAGTACCCCCCTACCATGTGCTATTAAAAGCCAGAGTGCATAAGTACATAGAAATCATCCCTCTCTATATAAACAGAATAGTAAGAAAACCTGAATTTAAAAAAAAAAAATTATATTTGAAGATTCACAGGTAAACTCCTTTGGAAGACTTCCAATTCAAGGAACATTTGACTTCGCTGCGCTTCCTAAACGTGTTCTCTGACATGTTGTTCTTAACTTCAACATGTCTATCATTGCCCCTCTCCGCCTTTAAAGGTACCTTCCACATCGCAATGATACTAACTTATTTTGAAGACAAAATACATTTGACAGCGACCAGCCTGGCCATCGCATGGTGATCAATCTCCATTTCGCCGAGATTTCATAAATGAGTAAGACCCTTTTCACTAAATTCCAAATCAATTTCAATCGAAAAACACTGATATCAAAATGTAGTCATCACAGAACTGGGATTGAATTCAAGATTAGGTGTATTTGTTTGTGTCTGTATATGCAAAAATGTCTAAAATATTAGAAGTTATGACACTGGTTATTGTAGAAAAAGAAAGGAGGGTTTAGGGATGAAGAAAACAGGGATTGAGTTAGCAGAGGCTCAAAAACTGTGGGAGAGTACGCGCAAGAATGAAAAAACATGGTTAACCACCGGGAAAAAAAGGAGAGAAAAAGGTGTATACGTAGGAGCGGCCGGTAGCCTTTGAAAGTGGTGGGACAAGTGAGGGTGCCCCACAACTTCCCAAAAAACAAAATAAAACACCCCTTCCCTCCAAAACCGCAAAGTAAAAAATCCTCCTTACAAAAGCCCAAAATAAAATACCCCCTCCCTCCAAAAGTCCAAAATAAAACAACCCTTCCCTCCAAAAGTCGAAGAAACACAGCTAGAATAATATTTTAAATAAATAAATACAATAAAAGATACTTACCCATGGCTAAACGTTCTCCTTGGTGTTCCACTTGTGAATCTGCTGTGGAAGTTGAGCTCCTCTAACTAATCCAAACGCTGCTCTCATGCTGTTAATCAGCATGAGAGCAGCGCTAGGATTGGATGGAGTGGGCTGGCTAGCCACTCCTTCAAGCCCTGGAGGCCTGTGCTTGGTCTCCACCCAGCTGTCTAAGACAGCTGGGTGGACAGATTCAAAGTGTGCATGTCACTTTGGAAGGCACAGGTCAGCCGGCCAAAGTGACTTGCACACTTTGGAGCATCCAGCCAGCCACTGTTCCTGTGCTCTGCTCCCAATTGGCAGCAGAGGACATACCCACATGCCTCTGGGCTCGGGGTCGGCTGGCTGCTGCAGTACGCACGTCGGAAAAATAAAATGGCAATTGAATCTTTTCATTTCCTGCGTGGCTAACAGCGGGCCAGGGGGTGACGCTCCCCACCCTCATGAAGAAACCGCCACTGTGTATAAGGGGGCATACAGATAGAAACAAAATGTTTGAGTTGCAGGGGAAGTGAAAATCAAATGAAAGGTTAGGGGGCTTGTCAGGTTCCCCACCACCCTCATAAAATGGAAGCAACACTAGAACAAACAAGCATTGGCTGCGAGCCTATTGGCTTTGTCAATACTTGTTTTGTTTTCTCATGGTTTTTACAATATGTTATTGTTCGGGAAGCTGTTGCGACCTTGTCAATTTAAAAAAAAATACTTTATCTAAAAGCAAAAATTGGTTTTGGTCTCAAAAAGCACACATTGCTATAAAAGTCATTGGTGCTAAAAGACACTACTTTGGGTGTGGATGTTCTCCATCTGAAAGGGCAGAATGCCATCACTCACAGAGAAGTTAGCCAAAGGCTGAAGTGGGCAGACCCCTGTCCCGTGCTGTGTGTTGTAGTGGGTGGAACAAAAATATGAATGACACAATAACAGGCCAACTGGTAAAGAGAGTTGGCTGAAAGCTCCAATAAGTGAGTGTATCATACATATATGTTTAGTAAAATCAAAAGGTCTTGGCTAACAGCAGACCTAGAAACGGTGAAACAAAGCTAATGAAAATACTTTTTAGCAAGAAGGGAGTTTGTAAAAAAAAGTGCTTAGTTAATGTCTGTGCACTGAAAATGTAGAATAAGAGCTTCTACTGGACTCTGTTAGGAGAAAGCATACCATATCTGGGCTCACCGATAATTTGAGCTGGTGACTTTAACTGCATCTTGAATGGTAATATGAACAGGTTCCCAGCCAGAGCACACTCTAAAGTCGAATTTGACTAGGGCGATATGTGATGTGATGGCCAAAGTAGATGGTGTAGATATATGGGGAGAAATCGACCCCAATACAGAATACGCATGCTACTCGACCACACATGACACTTATAGTACAGTGTTCCACATGATACTTACAAGGGACCAAGTCACAAAGGTAGAAATGGCAAAATTCCTGAATAGATTCCTTTTAGATCACTTGCCTCTCATGATAGAATACTTAGACATCCCAGCTAAGGCCCCGTGGCGACTGAATGCTGAAATGCTCAAAGAGCCCACCGCTTGCAACAGCATGCACAAAGGGCTAGAATTATTTTTGCTGACAAGTGAATGGCATTCACTAAGGCAACCAAGTGAGAGGCTCTGAAGGAGGTGCAAGTGTCTGAGTAAGGTGCATGGTATCAAACAGCAACTGCGAAACATCTGCCCAGAATGAGGGTCAAGGTACCCAGCTGCAGGTCAGAGCGGCTTTGGACCAAGGGCCAAGGTACATAAAAGAGTTGTTAGAAGCTAGGCGTGCAAGTAGGGTGGCAAGGGACAATCTTGGTAGATTTTCTCTGACTGAATACTTCAGAATCTTTATAGAGAAGGTGACAAATCATTTAATTATTAGCCTGGATACTGAATAGAGAATGACCTCTACCACTAAACCAAACACTGACAAAGGCAGATGGGAGATGGGCTGTCACCTAGGTTGGTATTATTAACACCCTATACCAACACCTCACAAACCTACATACTCAATCTCACACATTACGGACAGGCCAAGTAGAAGATGCGCTGTCTGAATTGCACCTCACAAGGCTTAGGGGAAACAGGTGGAAATTTGGAAAAAGACCGCCAGAAAGAGGAATTGGTGCCAGTCATCAAAGGATGCCCAGGAGCAAGCCCTGGGGATGGATGGGCTGCCACTAGAGTTTTACCAATTATGCGCTACACTCCACTCTGACAGGCTCCTAGAGATCTACAAAGAAGCGAGCTATTGGGCTGACTACCCAGTACAATGAGGGAAGCCAGTATGATCATGTTGTTAAAGCCTTACAAAGATTCAGTGCTGTTTGATAGGACTGGATGTCAAGATATTAGCTAAGGCTATTTCAAGTTGCTTGTGTACTGATATCATAGGACCAGTGTGGTTTCATCTTGGATTATAGCTCACTATTAAATATTACAAGACTAAACCACGTACTACGTACTGCAAACAAGGCAGAAATAGGGGGGAGGTCCTGGTGGCATTCAATATCAAAAATTCTTTTGATACCTTAGACTAGAATTATATGCTTATGGTCTTGCACTGGATGGTATTTGGCCCATGCTTCTTGGGATGTGTGAAACTGCTCTATACTGCCCACCTAGCATGGGTTAGGTTGGAAGGACTAATATCTACAAAATGGGAGAATTAAATGGGCACCAGGCAGGGTTGCCCCGTATCGTCACTACTCTTTGCCTTGGTGAGAAAGCTGAGGAGTGCGCTTCGGGAGAGGCAGATACGTATTGGGGACACAGTCAGCACTGTGTCTTTGTACGTAGATGAGATATTGGTATACATAAGTTAGCCGCTAAGGTCGGTCTCCGTCCTTTTACAAGCATTGGACCTCTTTGTCAAAATATCAGGGCCGCATATAAATAAGAACAAGAAGGTACTGTTCCACTTGTAATGGTTAACAACAGTGGAGAGTGAAGATCTGCATAACACAGGTCTGCATTAGGGGACAGACAGATTTCATTATCTGGGTATGCAAATCGTACACTCCAAGGAAAGGCAATACTATTTTTTTCACAGAGCATACATGATCATCTGACGCCCCAAGAAAAATTACCCGTACAGATTTTCCTCTTGCCACAGATATGGTGAACAAGACACTACATTTTGAGGCATATTCGGAACGTATCATGAGGAGATTCTCAAGGGTCATGGGGATTCATATTGAGGCTATGATGCTTACTGGGGATTATACCTACAGCCAGGAACCGTAAACCCCAAAACAAATTTGCACATCTGGGATTATTGATGGCCAAACGAACACTGCAATTCACTGGCTCCATTCTAGAGCTCCTTGGCAGAGACATGGAAAATACCTTGCTAGACTGGGGTTTGGCAGAGGAAATCAAAATGAAACCAGTCAGGATGGATGAAAAGGCGTCCGAGGACGTGGCACTATAAGCAGATTTAATGGGACCTATTGTTGGCCCCAATGACACAGGAAACAATAATTCCTGAATAGGCCCCAATGGATTTAGGCCAGACACCCGTCGGATGGGAGGTTAAGGGTCCAGAAGGCATGATAGGTTGACTGGGAGCCTGCTGGGGTTTTTGAAGGAGACCCCTATATCAAGCTTAAACAAGCAGGGGGTGTGCAGTCACCACCAATAAAAAGGGAATTACAGGCACATTTTAAATGAGGGACATAAAAAAGATGGAGCTTGTCAGCCTAGTAAATGTCATTCATGTAGCAGTTCCAAACTCCTCCAGAAACCTTTTGTTACATAACTAGAATACAATAGTATGCTGTTTTCCACAATGAGCTGTATAGGAGCCCCTCACCTAGGAATATTCTCTTGAAGAATCAGAATAAATGATTGCGTTAATGTGTGGACTATGCAGTCTCAGTAAAGAGACATCACATGGCATTGGTTTCTGAAACCTTTATTTATAATAAGGTATGGGCTCAGCCTATAACACTTCACAGATGTGAGCTCTGCTTTGACACTCCAAGCTCCCTTTGTTCAATAGGCATAGCCTCCCTCCTCCTTGCCAGCACTGTAATGAAGGCACAGAGGCAAAGGTAAAGCTTTACTGTAGAATACTCCTCATACAGTACACATGGTCACAAAACATGATCTACACCCTACTGTTAACCAGAGGTCCTCAATTAAGATGACTTATTATATACTAAAGATTTGGGGGCCTATTCACAAACTGCATTTTGTAGTTTATTTAGTAGTACTACAATAGTACAACTCAGGTACTACAAAATTCTACTAGCTAACCTACATGCAAGGTCTCCACCTCCACCTCTTTTATCTTTTCTGTGTGGAGATCTCAGCCCTGACTTCAGAGCTTTCTCCACATGTGTAACTATGTTTTAACTATAAATGTAGGAGGCACTGGGAGAGTGGCAGGAAAAGGGGAAATACTTAATACAAAATGGGAGGGGTTTAGGGAGGAGCAAGGAGGGGTTTTGGGAAGGACATGCACCCACCCACAAAAGAGTGAAAACATTGCTACTCATAAACTGGACTTCTAAAGTTACTACAGCTAAAAAGAACCCAAAACAGTAGCAAATGCACCCCAGCTCAGGCCTGGGGTACGTCCAGCACTACACATGGCCAACCACTGGGGCTGCACCATTCTCCCATAGAATATAATGGAGACAGTGACTTAAAATAGAACCCCATAAGAAATATTGTTAAAAAAAAAACTATTTATAGATGTATATATTCATTAGTTTATTTTGGATCACAAGGGCCCGTCAAACCACAATAAAACAACAATACTACTCAGTAATAAATAATCACAAGAATTAAAACACAATTAAAAAACGGAGATGATAAAACTGATAAAATACAAATTTAGAAAAAGAAAGCACATAAGCATTACTTAATACATGTTATACTAAGATATCACATTAACATCTTATCAAAACAAAAAGTGCTGGTGCTTGCTGGAGTTAATTAATATCTTCTTATATAGGGTTCCAAAGTACTCTTATGACCATAACCTTTGTCATATGGGCCTCCCTTCACTGGAGCATGCCTACATTTGTCCTCATCTTTCGATTATTTGCAGCGTGCAGCTTCATTAAAATTACTATGAGAGTCTCAGGGACGCCCATCTGCTTTAACACCTCCCACAATTATCCCCTAGCGATAGAGTCAAACGCTGATCTAAGGTCAAGAAAGATCACATACAAGTGACCGCGGTCCAGCAAAACAGTTTTCCACTAAAGGCAGCAGAAATTTAAAATTTGGACTATTGTGCTTAGGTTTTTTCTGAATCCAGCCTAGTAATCTGATATATATATATTTACTGTTAACAAATTACATATGAATGAACCAAATAGTATTTTGAAATAGTTTAATACCTTTATAATTTAAAAATAAATGTAACTTTATTTTTTACATAAAAATTATTACCACAATTTAAATTAATGTTATGTATAACTTTTATTAACTTTTAATTTATAATCACTAAATGTAAATATAAATGTTTTATTTTAGGTTGGTATTTTTAAATAAATTTCAAACAATGTCAATTTTATTTAATATATATAAATTAATTCAATATTTGATTCAAAATGAGGTTAATAGTGCTGTCCCATTGTCTTAGTTTGTTCTACATTTAAAATAAGTACATACATTAATTTACATTAATATGTAGTATAAAAATATTTTACTTTTTTTTCAGTTGAATAAACTTTTCACAATATCTCTAAACTTTACCATATGGAGATCGCCACCCAAGAGATCTCCCCCTCCACCTGCTTGTGAAAATTTACTACGAATAACTTTACACTCGTAATTGAGGCTCCACTCCCAATTTCAATTGGTGGAAACATAAATGTCTACACTCTGTAGTAACTCTACACTCAGAAATGTTGAATAGACAAAAGTAGTAAAGTTACTACATTGTGTAAGAGTAAATTTACATGTGTAGATTTACTCATGTGTAAATTTACCTTTATTTATAAAAGCCTGTCCCTTTACCAAGCACTGTGCTCTAGCATCAAAGGCAGACTCCGAGCACCAGGTAAAGTCACAGAGAAGGTGAAACTGTGTAAAGTGGAGAAGTAATGTTTCAAATCCTGCCAGGACTGCCTGCATTGTTCATTGCTCTTTTCGCAGTGCATTTGCACAGATAGTAAAGAGGTTGACATTACCTCTATTCTTTATCGCTGAACCACTCAGTCAGACCTATTGCAGGGCAGTGGTGCCTGTAATTACGTCTCATTTTGCCACCAGCAATGGGTGCTCTTGCTGTATTTGAGCAGGATATCCCCGCTGGAACTGTTGTGGCAGATCAAACAAGCATTAGCAACTCTCATGCAGTCGGGGTAGCATTTTGAGGCCCTTTGTAGTCTTGCTTAATCAGAAAGAACAGGGCTCAAGCTTTACTGTTGCCAACATCCCTTACCAGCTTGGCTTGGGAGCTTGAAATAGCCATAAGTGTTCGGAGACCATTCAGTCAGAGGGTATTATTCATTGTGTTCACATTGGTTTCCTTCTAGGTACCTGATTTTGCACATAATTGATACACTTCCCTCTGAAGTGTTCCACTTAATTTGCAACGCTTTAACTTCAAACTCATGTATGCTCAACTCTGGTGTATGTATGAGCATAGAGTTGCACTTCTCTCTCAAGGTGAGGCCACAGAAGGAGCTGTCCAGAGGCCCACCTGCCGTGCCCACCAGTAAGGGAATCTCTCGCCTCCATGATAGAAGTGCTTGCACAATATTAGCCTGTTTCAACAATGGGGATTTGGGGGGGCAGTCGACGGCAGGGAGGTCTGCTTCCCGGGTTTTTGGGGGAAGTGGAGCAGTCCGACGACTGCTCCAGTTTGGGCTATTATAGCCCAAGGGTATAAAACGGACATTGAACACAGGTGGCTGGTACCCTTATTGGCATTTTTCCGCTTTTGCTAGGTGGTAGGCTGGGTATGGTAGGGGTCACAATTGCAGTGGTGTGCTTTATAGGCATAATTCTGGCCTTACTTGGTTATGGTGAGTCACCTTATCTGCGGAGGAACTTGTGCCCAGGTGAGTAACTTTCTGAGGAAATAGGGCCGCTTCGACCTCCTTGCGGCAAGTTTCCGGCTGCGCTGCGGGCTCCCTGGGAGGGTTTTCTTCAGTGAAGGCCAGGGATGTGTGGTCAGCTCCACCATTACGGCAGGAGCAAGAGAGAAGAGAAAGGGGTGCAGGGGTCCACAGATGCACTCATTTTTAGGAGACTAGGGTCAGCGAAGTTTAGCTCTATTAATGCACAGATAGGGCACATCAGTGAAAATTTCAGGCGTTGTGCCAGGGCTAAGTGTGAGCAGGAGGGGGAGCAGGCAGGGGCCAGAGCACAGCTGTTCAGGAGAAGACGTGACGGGGGTAGCGCGATTGGTTGGTCACACAAAAGTGAAACTGAGAGATTTATGGGGCGAGGGTTGAGGACAAGGGACTTCAGCCTAGGGCCCAGATAGGTGGGGTTGAGACTCCAGGGTGCCCCCAGCAATTTGGGCACTGGGCTGTATTGCGCTCACATGTATTCACAGCGTTTGATGGAGTCGGAGTGGTTTAGAGGAAGGGCAACACCAGCACACTGAGCATCCTGCCCCCCTTTTTTCTGTCAGCTGAGAGCTTAGTGTGGCTCAGTGGCCTGAGGGGAAAAGATGGCTCGGCCTAGTGCTGACTAACAGACGGCGTTGGTGGATGGCAACATCACTGCCTCGAGAAGGTCTGAGTGGGCACCGACCTTGGCGCCAGATAAGATTAGGCAGGGTGGGGCATATGCCACCAGATGGTGTCCATTGGGATCGTAGAAAAGAGCCTCTGGACAACGGGAGGCCCACTTAAGGGAAGGTCGATATAACAGAGACACTGATATTGGTCAGCGGGGAGGCCCACTTATGGATAGCATGGAGGCCCACTTAAAGAAAGTTTTATACGTCAGAGATAATGGTTTTTAGTCAGCTGGGAGGCTCGCTTAAGAAAGCGGGGAGACCCGCTTAAATAAAGGTTCGGACGTCAGAGACTCTGGATTTGGCACTGATGAAAACGGTCGCGGGAAGGGGTAGTCCATTGGGGGTATTGGGGAGCGCAAACAGGAGATGAGGGCCACTCCAATGTAAAGATAAGGGTGCAGGCAGAGAGTGAGGGAAAGCTGGCAGGCTAGAGGTAACAAGTAAAGTAAAAAATTGCTCTATATAGGACCTATAAGCCTTAGCTCATGTGGGCCTATGGAGGAAAGTTAGTAAAGGGGAGCAGGTGGAGATGCTCAAGCTGTTACGTGGGGTCTAAGGTTCCAAGGACAAGGAATTTGAGCTGTTCAAAAAGACTGATGGTGCCAGCACTATGGTGATTTTGTATGCAGCCGGGGAGGGTTGGGGGGTCAGGTACACATGAATAGTCACAAGGGGACTGGATGGGATATCATCAACACTGTATCTACCCTAGGGAATACTGAAAAACCCAACATGAATGCCTGTAATGTGCAGGCAAGTATGAGTTAATTGCTATGAGTCAGTTGGCCACTCAAATTGCTCAGCAGGGGGCAGTAACTGGGGAGCACTGGAACATTTCATCAAGGGCAGGCAGCTGGTGCAATGACAGGGAGAGGCAGACAGAGACCTAGTGGGAAAGGCTCATTTGCCAAATAATGTGGTTGGATTTGAGTTTTGGCTTTCACAATATGGTAGGAGGAGCAACACACGGGTACTGTGATAAGGGCTCATGGGAGATTTCAGGCTGGGCATTAGGGCTCGACCGGGCAGCGTTAGGCGTACAACATGTAATCAGCCAACGCATGCAAACAAGTTGTGAGGAACAAAACTAGCTGTGGTCTTACAGGAAGGAAGGAGGGCGCCCCACCCTCCTTTTATATTGGCTTATGGAGGACGTCGTTGTTGTCCTGATAGGAGTGGTCCCTAAAGAACCAGGTCAGGCAGGCTGTTGGGATATTTATATTGGCCGGAGGGCTACTCCGGAAAGGACTTCATTTGAGGGAACAGATATTGGTATCTTCATCAGTGGATGGGGCCCTATTTCCTAGTGGAAAGAGTGGGACAGGAGCCGCTAATGCTTATAAGCATCATTAAGGCAGTTGCCCATGTGCGGTCCGTACACTCCACCGATTTTCAGCTTCAGGGTATACAGCTTCTGAAAAATGGTGGGGCAACTCCCAATTTTGGAATGGTTATTTACATGGTGGACGGGCAATGGGCATATCAGTCATTATATGGAAGATTCTTCTTTATGGAAACCCCAGTTCCACGGACTGCCAGCTTAGACTGGCAAGTTTTCAGGGGCTCACGGGGACCTTGGGGCACAGCTGGCACCAAAGGACAGTGGGACCTAGTGTGGTGCTGTCGTTTCCTGGCATTGTGATAAATTTCATGGGTTAGGGAAGCCTGTTTCGCCAGATGTTAAGAAATGGTAATGCAGCTGTTATTGGATGCCATGCTGGCTAAAGCTAAGATTAAGGTAAAAGAAATACAGGTGCTTCTGGAATGTCTGAAATTTGCATGCAGGGTGTTGTGAGTGGGGGAGGTCACTTTGCTGGAGTTTGGAATTGTCGCTATCTGGTCTGCCTTTAACACATCCTCAAATGAACACAGAGGCAGGCGTGTCAAAGGACCTGAGGAGGTGGCAATATGTCTGGATTCATTTGGACAGCATTGAGGGAGGTAGACTGGGATGCACAGATCTTTTCAGATGTTGCAGGAGTTGGGTTTTGGCCTATTTGACATGGAAATGTTGCACAGAAGATTAGCCACTGGAAAGAAATCAGAGTGGATCCAGTATTACATTCATGGAGTTTCTTCCCTTAGTGGTAGTGGTGTCATTCTGGGGAGTCCGATTGGCACAGCATGGGATTGTGTTAGAAATAGACGATTGCACGTGGGGTAGTGGTCGGCAAGTAATCGCTCAGGTAGTCGCAGGTGTGCCAGTGTCTCCGGGTCTTTGTTTTCAAGTGTTTAAACTTTGATTTTGTTTCTGGAGCCAGTCATTTCCTGATGTGAACATTGATATTGAGGATGCTTTGTCTCATTGTCTGTGGGGAACTTTCATGGGATGGCGTCCACGGCAGACAAGGTCAGGACTCAGATGCCTCTGGAACTGTGGTGGGCAGGAGAGAGATATTGCTTCAGTCGGTGGGGGATTCTCCTCCATTTTCTACTGTCAGCTTTTGAACAGGCTTGGTAAGAATTTATAGCAGACAGAGCACAAAAGCCAGGAGGAATGGGTTAATATAGAAGATGTGGTTCAGTTTAATGGGTCAACAGAGGAGATGTGATTCACTTTATTATGCTATTAATAGATTAGGATCAGTCACTTAACACAGTTTCATGCAAGTTTAGCATTTTTGGGGAAGCTTTATCAGGGTTATGCCCCCTCGGTCGGCGAGTTGGGTAGGAGGCCCCCAGCGGGGGGGGGGAAGGGAAGTGAGGCAAGAGAGTTGGCCGTGTGGATCTGAATGAGAAGCCCTGGACTTTTAGTTGGCCGGCTGAGGTGCTTGCACTAGGACCTTGGATTGGCGTGAAGAAGAGAACAATGTGGTTGTCAGCCTTGATGCCTTGTACGTTTGGTTCACTTCGAATATATGTGCTCTTGGGAGGTGGGCAGGATCCAGAGGGGCCTTGTGCAAGAATTTTGGCAGTGTGGAGAAGTTGTATAGGTTTGCCTGTTCAGGTCGGAGGCAAGTCAGAGAGGCCAAGGTAGGAACACTTGTTGCGAGCTTTCTAATAGGCAGTCTTTTCCTCAGAGGTAGAGTAGGAACATATGCTGCATAGATATCTAATAGGCAGTTTTTGCGTCGTTTGTTGAGGGTCAGCTCTTCAGTCCCTGAACACTTTGGGGGAGGAGAGGGTTTTTTCCCAGCAGAAGGATGGCAATATAGTGTTGGCATACCGGCTGTCATCAGCTCGGCGCAAGGCGCTAGTGCACGTTGGCCTGGATGATCAAGGGGTTTTTCTTTTTGGGGCCCTTCTCTTTCAGTATAGGTATGGCATCGGAAGCAAGCAGGTGGGGTTGGAATCAGGACAGCCTGGGCAAAGGGTATTTTATCTGTTTTTCTACGATGTAATAAAGGGAGAAGATATATTCTATATGGTTTTCTTTCCGGTTGCCAACTGTTGTTTTGTTATGCATCCTGTGGGCGGGCTTAGCAATAGCATGCGAAGGTCAGAGCTGGTATTATGTTGTATGCCATTGGTCAAGAGTAGGTTTCTTGTGGTATTGGTGTTGCATTCAGGGGAGCACGTCCTGGTTGTACACGGTGTGTAGTTGCTGAAGTCCATGAAGAACGATTTGAAGGATTTTAGACAGAAAGGGTCAGGATGCCTTGTGATAGGAGCAAGTTCGTGCCCAAGAGGGTCTGGTGTGGGGCCCTACTGGCCGGCTGCTCTAGACAGGGCCAAGGGGAAGATTAAAATGGAGATGAGATTCTTTGTCAGGGCCTTGGGTCAGGCAGAATAGGTTATTCTGTTTGCTGTATGATTATGGAAATTATTTATGGGGAGGTGAGGACTATATGTCATTCCTGAGGATGGAATCGGGTTGCTGCAGCTGAACCTGGTGTTGGTTAAAAGGCTGGTGCATTCACGTAGTTAGTATCATAGGGGGAGCAGAAAAAGTCGCGCCCTGGACTTTTTCTGGGTGGCAGTTGGATAAGAAGTTGGCATGGTTTACTGAAGTTTATTGTTGCTGACAGTGGCAAAACAGGCTGGAAGGGAACGGGTAGACAAGCTTGCGCCTGGACGAGCCAGGAAGTTAAAGGTTCTCTCGGAAGTTTAGTTACTTAGAAGTTAATAGTTGTACTAAAGAGGGGGTACTTTAAAGGTCTCAGTTGGAGTTGATCAGCACTAGAGCAAATAGACAATTATAGAATTAAGTTGCTGTGGGGGGTGGGATATTTAGTGGTGAGGGCAGCTTGACATAGGTGAACAACTTTATATAATGTGAGGTTTGTAGTTTTGTGAGGCAAATGCCCAGGTTTGTGTTTTGGGATGTGCACCTGTTTCAATAAAGCATGGTGTCAGTAGTCGGTTCTGCTCCCCCTCTTCCCCAAATAGTAATAACTGATAAGAATGCAAAGTAAGAGCACGTTGTTTGACAGAAATTTTTAAGGTGTAACAGGGAATTGTGGTCTAACCCTATAAAAGCATGCCAGCACGTCAGCAATCTCTCTGTTTTTCAAAGGAACATGTATACAAGGTCGGTCTTTTAAGCCTGCCCTGTACTAAATATCACAGCTTGAAATAAAACAGAGTATAATCAGCATTATACTTTTCAGCCTGAAAGACCTTGCTGGCTGTGCTGTTATTAATCTTATGTTGTCTGATGAGAGGCTTTCACCAAAAGATGCCAAGAATGTTCAAAAGCCGACAATAAGGAAGTGTGTGGAAACAAACCGATGTTCCTCGTTACCCGAAGTCCAGAGAGTGTTAATAAAGCAGATCTCTCAAGCTAAACACACACTAAAAGTCATGATATGTTCTTTTCTAAGCGTAATAGGATTGCAGTATCCATGGATTGCCATGGAATTGTAATTGAAGAATAAAGACAGATTTTAAAGTTAAACATGTATGCACGAGATCACAAGGAGCTCAGAGGATATCAAGTTTAAAATGTCAGGAAACATAGATATCGGCAAAAATATATTGTGATTTGAAAATATTGTAGTAAAGAATATTGTTGTCAAAAATATCATTTTTTGGTAAATAATATAATTGTTAAGAATATAGACAGTCAATACAATATCCAGGGCATCGGTCCGACCACCGGATTACAATACCAGCGGTCGGAGCACAGAGGTCGGGGATAGGACTGCCGCCTCGAACAGGATCCAAGATCCCGTCGGGTGGTGGTCGGACTCCTATCCCTACAATGCAGGCGGTGCCTGCACAGGTACCACCATAGGGATTACGATGTCCCTTTCTGACTGCCTTTTCATGGCGATACCACCGCCATGAAAAGGCAGACAGAAACAGACTTTGGTGGCCCCAAGCAGAGCCCCCATTCTCTGTGGGCCACTGATAAGTTGTCTGGGGTGCACATGTATTGCCCCCCACACATCCATGCACCATGTGCCAGGCACCACATGGATGGATGGATGGATGTGCACATAGTGCATTTTACTACTGCTGCTTGTGCTGCAGCCCTTTTTCTGGGCCGCAGCACAAGTCCCAGTAGAAAAAGGCACTTTACGACTGCTTGCACGGCAGTCGTATCCTAATAGGGTGGGCGGGACTGCCAACTCATTGTCAGACGGTCTCCTGCCCAAAACTATGGGGGCGGCGGAATGACCGACTGCCATCGTAATTAGGCCCATAGTTTTTAATATTGTTTCCATTAATATAGTTGTAAAAAAACATTATTTAGTTATTTTAATGTGTTTTAGTTGGTATATGTATTTTAGGTGTTTGTGTTGTTTGTATTATTGTTATCAATTTTATAAAATATAGTTTGCAATTTTAAGTGTTTTTGAATTGTTATTAGTAATTTACAGTGTCGTAGCGGGTTTCTGGGTTTGTAGGGGGATAAGCTGGGATGTTATTTACGTGAAAAATATTTTTCATTTAGTGTTTTTTTTTTGGTTTTTTTAAAAATATTTTTTATTGAGCAGAGCAAAATAAACATAGCAGAAACAGATGTCTACAGGATATTTAACTATTACTTTTCAATCAAAAAACCATATTCATTATATCTATGAAACCAACATGGATCAAATACTGGTACATAAAAAAGCGGCATATTACAACAGTGATCTGGGCGCCCCGTAAACTGTTTACAAATAAGCAAATTTTCCTTTTTAAAATACTAAAGTGCTACAGTGCTACAGTACCCAGGGATAATCACACAAATTCTGCCGACATAAGTGCAAAAATGCTAAGGTGCTATAGTGCCATTCTAATGTGCAAAATCAGCCCCCCGAAAGTGCAATGTGCTAAACCATCAAAGTGCTGAAGTGCAGAATCTATAGAATTTCTGTTCCCTCCATAATTTCAAAACTCGCAAAATACTTCCAAACCGTATTAAATTTTCTTGTGGCGCCTACCCTCCTGGCATATGCTTCTTCAAACATCATAGTTCGTTTCATTTTGTTTATCCACTTTAGATAAGAGGGTGCATCTTCATACCTCCAATTCTGGAGGATTAAGAGCGAGCAACAAGAGAGCTAATCAATTCAATTCAATTCAATTCAGCTTTATTCGGTGTAAACAATAGCACCATAAAAGCATACTATTCAGAAAAAACAGTTAAAATTACAATTTTCAAAACCTGTTAATATGCAATCAAGAGATAAGATCCTCAAGTCATAAATTTAAAATGTATCAAACTACTGTTCAATATAAAAAAAGGTATAAAATGACAGAAAAATATACAATCAAGTAGGACAATCAGCAATTCATGAACACTCATACTACATAAAGTGCAAGATGTTTAAAAATATATAAATAAATCTGTCTCCATGTCTTCAAATCTACACAGCCTTTATCAATCAGGTATATACGATACATAAAACTATAAAATGTACGGTAGTTACATGCAATCATCTGGTTTTTCATATAACAAAGCATCCAGGTATGCATAAGCCTTTCTTCTCCTAAATGCCAGTAATATGTACAAGATAACTGCGTTCGTGATTTTCTGGCTTTCCAGGCTACGTACAAAATTAAAAGCGTGTTTATAATAAAAAAGCGACTTAGATAAAAACAGTGGTTTCAAAATGGCTTTCCGGATATCCATGTAAAATCTACAAAAAAGTAAAAAGTGCAGCGTAGATTGAGGGGACTTTCCGTCACACGGGCACCTAGGCAGTTTATGGCACCACTTTTCCTGTTTGGGGAATGCTCTTAAATAATGAAGGGTGCCAAACCTTAATCTTGTCAAATAAAATCTGTGTTGTATATTACGCACCTGAATTAAATAGTTTTGCGTCCCCCTTACAGATGGAATTTCACAGTAGACATTTACACTATATTTTTGACTAACTTCAACTTCTCTAAAGTCTTCCATGGCCTTCATATAACTTGTCTTCAAATCTCTTTTGCTATATTCTAAGATTGCTAGTGGGTTCTTTCTATCCATATACACCCTAGAGCGTACCAAAAGGGTTTGTATATGCTCTAGCCAAGGGATTTTACTACTGTAATCAAGTGATAAACAATCTATGATTAGGTCCTTTGTAAATTTGGTCTCGTCTTTAGTCCATAATCCTTGCCAAAAAGTGAGGCCAGCCATATTTATGGAGTCAGTCAAGAAAGGTACAGATAATTCTTTGTGTATAATGTAGTTCGCAGTAGAACTAGGGACTGCCAATAATCTTTTCAAGAATTTGTTTTAATTAATTTGTAGAGGGGCGATATTAGCTCAGCCCCATAACAGACACCTGCAATGCACTTACTACGATACAGGGTCAGGATCTCCCGTATGGGTTTATTACCTATTTTGGCAGAGAACCTTAAAATGCCCTCAGTAGTTCTTAAAAATTTCAACTTGCACAGTTCCATATGTGTGTTCCATGTACCATTCCGATTAAAAGTCAAACCCAGATAAGAAAAAGTTAAAACTCTGTTAATAACTACCCCCCCACATGATGTTCCCTATTCTTCAATTTAGAGCTCCCACATGTCATGACAAATGTTTTCTTTAAATTTATCTGAAGATCTTTTTCAGACATGAACAGGGCAAAATTATCTATTATACGTTGCAGACCATTAGCTGTCCTTGATAAAAGGACAGCATCGTCTGCATAGAGAAGAACGGGGGTTGGGCGTGTTTTGACTTTTGGAGCATCTACATCTAGGATTTGTAAAAAAGAATCTACATTATTAATGTATAAAGAAAATAGAAGGGGCGCTAAAACACAGCCTTGCCGGATTCCACGAGTAACTCTGAAATCCGGTGTGCATCCCCCATTTTGCCAAACCGCACTCGAGATGTTAAAAGACTGTAAATCTGGGCTAAATAAATAATTATTTCATTTGGGGCGCCTAGTGCCTTCAGTGTCTGTTATAGTTTAGTGTGATTGACAAGATCGAAGGCGCTAGTAAGATCGACAAAACACAAATGCAAAACCCCCTCCTTAGCCAGGGTGTACTTCCCTATCAATAGCTCCAGATTAACACATTGTTCCACCGTCCCAATACCCCTTCTGAATCCATACTGGGCATCGGACAAGATGTTATTATCGTTGGCCCAGTTTTCTAACCTTTCCAACAGTATTCTCCCCATCAATTTTGAGGTGGAGTCAAGAAGTGATATGGGACGGTAGCAGTTAGCCTTCCCTCTGTCCCCTTTTTTAAATATGGTTACGATTACACTTTCTACCCAAAATGTGGGCAGCACTCCCCCTAAGGTGGCATTAAAAACTTTTAATAAAATTGGAATCCAGAAATCCATATTATGTTTAAAAATATCAATGGGGACCCCATCTGGTACTGCAGCTTTTCCATTTCCACATTTTTGTAGAGCAGATGTTATTTCAACTATCGTTATAGGGGATAATGTTACAGGCTCCACCAGGATATACTTAGCACTATTGCTCTTGGTAATTTTAACAGTATCGGGATTAAAAATGCTCTCGAAGTGCAATGTCCAATCTCCCGGAGGGACAACGGTATCAATTTTTACTACAGTATTTTCCCTAAAGAAGGTATGATCTATAGTTTTCCAGAACAGAGCTGCATCTCGTGTCTCAGCAGCCTGTATTAGTGAGTTCCAAGCCTCCTCACGGATTTCTTGTTTCCTTTCTTTCAAGGCATTTTTATAACTTTTCCTCAAACAGGTAATCTTTGCACTATCTCTCGGTTTCAATTTCAGGGCCTTTTTTAAATGCCCATTCAATCGTGAACAAACCTGGTTGAACCATCTGGGATTACAATCACTACCCTTCTTTCTCCACTTAGAGGTCAAAATACTGGCTATTGCGGTTGTGATATTACAAAATGCATCTATAACAGCCACGTTGGTTGAGGTGCCATCAATACATGTTTCTAAGTCTCTCTGTTTTTGTCCCTTAAGATTTTCCATAAAAGAAGTAGGGTCGACACCTGACCAGCGTATGGTGGTACCATTTTTACCCTGAGTCCTAATATCAGAGTCCATAGCCTTACCCCTTTTTTGGCGTGTCAAGGTAAGCCTCAGGGTCAGGATTAACGGGCGGTGATCACTTAAAAGACTTTCACGAATCGCAAGTTTTCCCACCGAGTCCCCACAGCTTGCCAAAACGATAAAATGATCAATGTTAGATGATGACCTTGTCCCCATAAATGTTTGTGGATTTATTACTCCATCACAGATGGTAAAATCCACAACTACTAGATTATATTTATGAATGACATTATTTATTGCTTCCCCATAGGGCTCGTGTGGAAAATGGGAGATTCGATCACCCAAACTGTCACAGTATCCACACGGTTCTCCTGCTGCAATATTACATTTATCAATATTGAAATCACCTGCCCAGACTAATACATAATCCCCTCCTACTTCCTCTAAAAAGTGATCCAGATCTTCTTCCAACAGCTTAATGACTCTATCTCTTGTTTTGTCAAAAATGTTATTATAAAAATTAATTACAATAATAGACTGTTTTCCCTCTGAAAAGAAATGCAAAAATTGGTAGAACTCTGACAAAGTATAAGCTTTCTTTAAATTTAAGGGTGATGTTAACGCAATTAACGCTGCTAAGCCACCTTTTGCTCTCCCCATTCTTGACGGGGTAGCATTAGTTCACACAATTTCATAACCGTCAATAAAAAAGGGCTCAGTATGCCAAGTTTCTTGTATTAATATTAGCAAACAACCCTCTAACGTTTTTCGCCATACTTCATCGTCAATTTTATTTTTAATCCTAAGGTGCTATAGTGAGGTTCTAATGTGCAAAATCAGCCCCCCGAAAGTGCAACGTGCTAAACCATCAAAGTGCTGAAGTGAAGAATCTATAGAATTTCTGTTCCCTCCACAGTTTCAAAATTCGCTAAATACTTCCAAACCGTATTAAATTTTCTTGTGGCGCCTACCCTCCTGGCATGTGCTTCTTCAAACATCATAGTTTGTTTCATTTTGTTTATCCACTTTAGATAAGAGGGTGCATCTTCAGACCTCCAATTCTGGAGGATTAAAGAGCGAGCAACAAGAGAGCTAATCATAATAAAGGTCTCCTCTGCTTTTGTCAGATCAGCCCTTAGTCTAGAAATGCCGAAGAGTGCTACCACAGTCTCTGGATCAAACCTCTTCTGGATTGCCTGGCTTATAGTTGAGAAGATCTTAACCCAGAATGGCTCTAGTTTTGGACACGTGAAGAATATGTGAAGCCAATCCCCTTCCCCCTCTGCCTGGCATCGGAAGCATCTATTCTCCACATCCGGATATCTTTTACTAAGAGTTTTGGGAGTATAGTATGCCAACCACCTAGACAGAAAGGCCATCCTTTTAAAATTGGCAGCTCTTAGAGCCTTACTGCCTTGCTGGGATATTAACTGCCACTCCCGGCAAGACAATATACAGTTAGTTTCACGCGCAACTCTTTCTAAGAATCTCTCGACCAAGGGGGATTCATTAAGTTTCCTCAGCTGAGAATACCAGTTGCTCACTCCACTTAGTTTGGCTCGATATAAAACGCTCACCAGCTTTGTTGGGGCGCCACTTAGTATAAGATTATATTTATTTATAAAGTTTACAATCTGTAGATACTCGAAAAATCCAAGCTTATTACGTTCGCCGTATCTATTTTGGACCTCTTGCCAAGTAATTATTTTATTACTCATGAACATGTGTCCCAGCTCTTCTAGGCCACAATCCTTCCAGTTTTTAAGATGACTAGAATGGATTTGCAGACCCAAACTTTTGCATTCCACTAACTTTAAATAGTGGAATCCTGAAGAGCCGGCTTGTTTAAAGAAAAATTTCAATCTAAAGGCATAATCCTGTAGCGTCTTGTATCTAGTCCTTTTCGGCAATTTAGCTATCTTTAAAAACACCGGCATTTGCCAACAAGATTCCTGTACCATTTTAACTAAGAAGAAGTTATCCAATAAACCATTTGGTTCCAGCAAACGCACTGTAAGATCTTAAATCGCTGCCTTGTAATAAGTTCGAATTTTTGGCAATGCTAACCCACCCTGATTGATTTCTAGCTGCAGTGTTGCAAGCTTGACCCTGGAAGCCTTTTACTCCAGACAAATTCCCTAAACATTGACTCTAGCTCTTTAAAAAATGTTGTATTAATTTTCAAAGGTAGATTAATAAAAAGAAATACTAGTAGGGGAAGTATGGACATTTTTATTAAGGCTACACGGCCTATTATGGTTAACGGTAAAAATGACCAATTGTCAAGCAATATTTTGATTTTATTCCGCATTGCTTGATAGTTTAAACTAAATAGCTGCTCATATTGATTAGAAACAAATATTCCCAGATAGTGTATCGGTTCGGCTTTCAAAGCCTGGGATTTGAGGTTTGAGGGGAGAAACTCACAGTCGGTGTTTAAAGTTAAGATCTCGGTTTTATTTTGATTTATTTTGTAGCCCCCAATCGATTCAAATTGGCTAAATTCTACTAAAACCCGGTCCAAATTCAGGCTCTCAGGACTTAGATATAAAACAATATTATCTGCGAACAGCTTTAATTTCGCCATACCTGGTTTTGGAGCTCTAATTTCCAGGTTGTCACGAATTCTTGCGGCCAAGGGCTCCATAAAAAAGGTAAACAGTAAAGGGGACATTGGGCACCCTTGTCTGGTCCCACGATTGATATTTACTGTCCCTATTTGATTTGCATTTATCACCATCCGGGCCTGGGCACCCTGGTAGATGTTCCTCAACATTTCTATGACCTGGGCTGGGATACCAAATTTACCCAGTCCAAAGAAAAGTGCATTCCAATTCACCAGGTCAAACGCCTTTTCAGCGTCCACCATCATAATGAGCGTTGGATTTTATTATTTTTAAAGAAGTCGAGAGCCTGAATTAAGAACCCGGTATTTGAGGACATTGACCTTTCAGCAACAAATCCGGACTGATCTCTATGAATCAGTTCCTGGGCTAGGGGAGTAAAACGTAGGGCCCAACTTTCATTAGAATTTTATAGTCTGCGTTTAAAAGACTAATAGGGCTATAAAAATTAACATCTTTATGGTTTTTGCCCTTCTTCACAAATCTTATAATTATAGATTGTTTAAAACTTGAGGGGACACAGCCCCCTTCTTAATATTGTTAAACAGCTTCGTCAAGAAGGGGATTAGTTCCTTGGAGAAGGTTTTATAAAATTCTATTAGCAGCCCGTCGTTTCCACAAGCTTTTGCCCCAGCAATAGATTTCAAGGCTGTTAAAATTTCTGCTTCTGATATGTCAAGTTGGATTAGATCTACGCGCAAATCAGACAGGCTGGGGAGATTTACCCTCTCACAATATTCCTGCATTAAGTCCGCTCTAACCTCATATTTAGTGTCATAGAGCTGTTGATAATGCTCCATGAAGACTTGAGCTATACTTTCCTTGTCCGTTATCGTGTCACTGGCCTTAGGATCTGTGATCTCTGAAATTAAAGCTGCTTCCTGTTTGGTCTTAGTTAACCCGGCTAGCAATTTCCCGACCATTTGACTGTCTTCATAGACACGTTGTTGAAAAGTCTTAGAGCTATTTATCTCTTCAATTTAAAAAAATTCCCTAAGTGCCTGTTTCGCCATTTCGAGCTGACCCCCTATTTCCCCCTCCCCCGTACCACAATATTTCTCTGGCTCAAGGCACTGTCCACAGCCTGCTGAAGTTTGATTATTTTGTCACGTCGTTTTTTTGACTGAGCGGCAGAAAAAGCAATCATTTGCCCCTGCAAAGCTGCCTTAAACCCCCCCCAAACTGAAAATAGTTCTGCCATTCCTTCATTAATCCTAAAAAACTCCAAAATCCATTCTCTTATATTAGCTACCTATTGAGGATCTTGGAGGAGGAGACGATCCATCTGCCACCTGGATCTTGTCCTCCTTCCCTCCTCAATTTCCAGCTCTAATTTTACAAAGGAGTGATCAGAGAATGCATTAGCCCCTATTTCAATATCTATATATTTCAACGAACGAGATATAAGAAAAAAGTCAATACGAGAAGCCGTTTTAAATTGGCGAGAATAACATGTATATTTACTCTTTGTCTGATTAATTTGGCGCCAGGGGTCTATCAGGTGATTTTTCTGTTTTATGGCTTCTAGGGCTTTTTTAGTTTTTGGTTTCAATTGCTTCTTGTTTTTATTAGAGGTGTCTTTCCTCAGATCTTGAATAAAATTAAAATCCCCTCCTAAAATGGTCAGCCCTGGTGTCCCCCTAAGTAGTTTGCTGATTTTTACTAGTGCTGAGGGATCATCTACTACTGGACCATAATAGTTAATAAAATTTAATACCTTCCCATTTAGTTTTACCTCGACCCATATCCATCTTCCAAGGGGATCTCTCCGGACTTGACCAAATTCCCAAGGCAAACCTCTACAAAAGTATATAGCTACACCTCTTTTGGCCAACCCAGCTGATGCAAAAAAAGCATGGGAAAATACTCTAGGAAGAAAGAGTTTTGGGGAATTGGTTTTTAAATGGGTTTCTTGAAGAAATAACACTTGCGGCGCGAAAGAAGCCAACCACCTTATAAGCCCTCCATATTTTTGTTTGTTTAGCATTCCGTTCACATTAACCGAGATGAAACAGCACTTAGTAATCATTTCTAAAATATTTCATACTACAACAAAAAAATCTCAAATTCCTGCTTTCCTTGCTCCATTTGCTACTGCTCTTTTTACTGCTATACCCTTCCCAAAGCCCACCCCCCACCCAGCAAATGCCATCCCCATCCCGTGAAATGTGCTAAACCCCGCTAACCACATCTCACCCCCCTTCTACACTATGGGGTGCCATGGACCTGCACCCTGGATGACCCGCCCCCCCGCCCAGCAATGGAGACCCTGAACAACCAATTAACTGCTGATTCATTTTGTAGAGGAAATCTCTTTCAATAAATCCTGGGCTTCTTCTGTGCTAGAGAACATATGAAATTTCCCTCTCACTAGAACTCTGAGCTTAGATTGCTGAGCAATAGATGCCTGTGCACCTTGGGCTTTAAAGAGATATAAAAGTTTCACAAACTCTTTACGTCTGCGTGCAGCTACCACAGACATATCCACAAAGATCCGACATTTAGACCCCTCGTTAATTGAGAACTGTCTCTGCTGTATTGCCTTCTCGAGAATTTTTTCTTTAATGCGGTAGTCTGCAAAATTTGCCAAGATAGTACGTGGAAACTTGGGATTGGGTAAGGGATGGGAGGGGATACGATGTGCCCTTGTTATCATTAGATCTCCAGTAAATTTGGGTAAAACTTTTTGTTTGATAAATGATTCAACCCATTGAAGAGTGTTCGCTCCTTCACTTCCCTCAGGTACCCCAACAAATCGAAGGTTCGATCTGCGAGAGTGGTTCTCCAATTCCTCGAGTTTGGTCTCAAAAACTATTTTCTCCTTTGCGGCCTCGTTTACTTTCTGAAGCATAGAGTTCACTTGATCCTCTAGCGAGGCAATCCTGGATTCTGCTTCTTGCATTCTTTCCGGGAAGCCAGCCACCGCTTCTTCAATTTTCCCTTGTCGCTGGTGTAGGGCAGCTATCTCGTTCTCTTGAGATTTCTTCATTTCCCTTATCTCTTCCAATATAAGATTCAACATAGTCTTTATTTCGATCTGTTGCATATAAGCTCCTTCGGTTAGAGACACAGACTTGGACTTGTCCTGTTGAGATTCTCCATCCTCTTTCGGATTGCTTGCCGGCTGACTTGTCGGTTCCGAGCCACCCTTACTATGCATCTGAGGCGATGCCTGAAGCTGTACCTAGGGCCTCCATCTGCTGTTCTAAAATGTCTTCGGAGGGAGGCCCATCAGGAGCCGGGCTCTGAGATGATGCTGTTGGTGAACTCCACTGGGAGTACATTAGCTGGCCGGTTTTTTGACAAGTTAGAGTGACTGCAGAAGATGCCAGGGCTGAGGGAGAAGTAATCCAGGTCTGCGTGGGGCTGGAAGGTACTTCTTCTGATGCTCCTCCTGGCCTCATGTTTGAATGCCGCAGATCTACCATTGTCTTGGCTGAGGCTGACTGCGATGTTTTTTTTATAAAATAATGGAAAATCTTTAGGGCTTTTTATCTCGCCTTTATTTGTCGCAATTGGCGGCTCCTTATCGCCACCAGTGCAACCACCTATTTGTTTCGGAGCAGTAGGATCATCATCGCCTATCAGGGGCTCAGGCTCAGGCGGCTCTTCTTCAGAGCTCTCAAAGCTAGAATTCATGCACGGCCGAGTTAACGTGTTCCCTGCTCTGGCCGCTGTTGATGCCGCCTTTGCCTGAGCTAAGCGTGTTTTGGCTTTAAGCCCGCTGCAGGGTCGACTTTAGCAATCACATTTGTCTGTTTAAGATGTTTTCCCATCTTTCCTTGCCTCCTTGGACCTGTATGCCGGGTATGCAGAGTCCAATTAGTGAGCACAAATCTCGCTTAACTTGCCACAAGCCTGGACCTTGGGGAGGGGAAGCTGCTGTCTCTGCTGCTTATTGTTGCTTCTGCTATCCTAAACCCCCCTTTAAATATGATAATTATGATAATTACACAGGCTTCCCCCAGTCCTTTCAGCTAGTTAATTTGACTTTCACTGTTGATTGCAGGCTCACCTCTCGTTCTCCAAACGTTTTGCGTAGGAGGCTAAAAGCAGCAGGAGGCTAAAAGCTGCAGTGCCCCACTAAGAGAAGAAAACTATTAACTGTTGAAGTTCGAAATCAAATGCTGGGTGCTAACGCTTCCTGCTGGCTTCCAGCTGGCTCTCATTGGTTCTATTAATTGTGTTGTGCCAGGATTCGGCTTGGGGGATACAGTTCTTGTCCCCTATCTGTGCTGCCAAATCAAGCCAGGGATTTCAAATGTGCTTTCAGTTCTTTTCTGTAAATTCCCCTGCTTACTTGTTGCCTCGTTCGCGTTTTGGCAGCCCAGGACTCCTGGTATCTCCAGCAGCCTCCATCGTACGAGTAGCCCCGCCTTCCTCCTTCAATCCCGCTACTTGGGAGGTCGAGGCTGCAAGTAGAAGAGATGCACGCAGCAGCTACATCAGCCGCCGCAGCCACAAATCTCCGGTTCCTCCACGCAGGTCAGCGGGGGCCAACAAGCCTGAGAGAGCCTCCCCAAGCCTCCTCTCTGGAGCACAGTACGCAGCGCAGCACGGAGCCGATCCCCACGGAGCTCCAACAGCGAGCCGCTCCCGCGCATTGCTCTCGCCTCGCAGGTCAGCCGTCAATCATTATGGTAGGGCGGGGGCAGTGGTAACCTGTAGCTACGTGCGGGCGGGATTCGCCGTAGCCATCCTCACAACTATACCAATGAGCGACTAACAATCAAACCACAAGCACATACACAATCTGGTCAGAAGGGGACAAAGATGTTTCCGGTCTCAATGACCCTGTCGTGGGCTGTGCGCATACAACGGTCCCTTCTGACCAGATTGTGTATGTGCTTGTGGGTTGATTGTTAGTTTGAATGGTGTAGTTGTGAGTGAATGTAAGATATATTGAATAATTTTTGTATTGTTATTGTGTAGATAGGGGGTTACTGTCAGTCACTATATGTCCGTACAAAATAACATAGTACTTATGTATATAACGATATGTGTTAAAAAAGAGAAAAAAAGGTACTAAAAAAAATATATGTTGCATTAGTTTGTATGTTTATAGAAAATTCACCTTTTTATGTATTGATGAAATAAAAGAAATAAGCATAATCATTATGAAATTATAACAACCATATACTTGAAATAAAAGAATGTTGATGTGAAATATAACATGTCTTAAAATATACTTCTTTTTCATAGCCCTATTGGAGCAGACCATGTTGGTAAAGTAATAGAGGTTAAGTGGGAGGTTTCTCATTAGTTTGGGTATTGTGTTTTCCCCTTTTCTCCCAGACCTAATTAAATCTTAAAGGGGGTTCCCTTTCTCAGAAGAATTCGTTCAGTAGTTCCTGAGTAATTTAAATATTTCTCAGATATCCAAATATGGGCGCTGAGGATCCACAAACCCTCCCAATCTCGTGCCTGAGATCTGATTGGCTGCCAACACTTCAAGCCAGGAAGTATTGGCAGCCATCTTGTGACTTGGTTGAACCGAGTAACAAGATAAAAGGTTAAAAAAGGTGCAGAAAAAATAAAAGGGGTCAGGGTAGAAACACCCTGAGCCCCTAGGCCTGCTCAAGGGTCCCACAGGGACCCCCAGGGCCCATAAAAGCATTTTTTTTAAACTTTTCTGCAGGATTCGCGTTGGATCCGCAAATCCTGCAGAATTTTTTTTTTAAATGAATCGTGGTCTCCCGCACTTCGTTTCCTTGAAGCCCCCGGGTGGGCCAGGTCCCGGGGGCAATTTAAAAATGAGATGCTGGGGCCCGTGCAGGCCCCTGCAAGCCCCGGGGACCGCCACCTCCGTGGGGCTTAAATTGAATGTGGGGTGGGCTACATGGCTCCCCCACAGCCCCGAGGACCGCCACCTCCCTGGGGCTTATGTCTTTCAGAAAATGCGTGGGGGGCTCCTGCCCCCCCATAGCCCCAGGAACCGCCTCCTCCCCGGGGCTAAATTTAGAAAGATGCGGTGGGGGGGCTCTAGCCCCCCCACGCAGCCCTGGGGACTGCCACCTCCCCGGGGCTATTTTGAAAAGTAAAGTGAGGGGGGACCGCCACCCCCCAAGGCCGGCTCCAGCAATGTCCCGGGGAATTGCTTTCGGGCAGATGGAGCTGTCTTTGCCCAAAAGCAATGCTGGCTCATGAAATCGGCCTGGGGAGGGGGCAGCACATGCCCCCTCTCTTAATCAATTAAAATTAAAACATAGGCCTAGCCCCGGGGGATGGGGTCCCTGGGGCCGAAATCGGCCTTGAGAGGGGGGCCGCGTGGCCCCGTCCCTTTTTATTTACCTATAAATAAAAAAAATGGTCAGGCCCAGGGCACTGGGGTCCCCAGGGCCCAAAAGTGCCAAGGGAAGGTTGGCCACACAGACCCCTTTCCTAAATAAAAAAAAAACACGAAGCAGGCAACTCGCTGGAGGTCCCGCCCCCTTTCTCCACTACTCTGCAAATGCGCCTCCTGGCGCGCTCTTGGTTGGGGGATGACGTCCCCTTTGATGCTGAGGGTCCTTAGGGGCCAACTAGCGCACCAGGTATCTCCAGTAAGCACCACCCAGTGGGATTGCTAAGAGGTGGTCAAAGGCCACACCCTTTTTTACACCACTCTGCAAACACGCCTGTTGGCGCACTGCTGGTGGGGGGATGAGGTCCCCTTCTGTCCTGAGGGCCTCAGGACTAAAGTGGACTTCATCCCCCCAAGTGACGCAACAGTGGCATAAAAGTGTCGCAAGGCCTCATAAATAGGGCCCTAAGTGATTTGCCCAGAATCATAGGATGGCGAGCTAGAACCAACAATCGAACCTGGTTCCCCAGGTCCAAAGTCGGCAGCTCTGGCTGTTATGCCAATTCCTGGATGTTATGCCAATTCCTGGATCTCTTTCACCATAGCGTATTGTATTATGGTCTTCTGTAGTATTATTTAAAAAGCACTTCATACCCATAACACACAACAAACACATGGTGTGTGTGTCTAAGGCAGATAATGATTTCATGCCTATGTTATGCATTGTTACTGGTGCCATAGCACCAGTGTCACAGACTCTAATGTTAAAAGGGAAATTAGGCAATCCTGCCTCCAGGTTTGGTAGTAAAATATAGCCATGACTTGGATGAAGTGACATCCTCACACTCATAGTGCCCTGTGCCATTGCATCTGCAGCACTATTGATAACCACACCCCTGATTGTAACCCAGGCAAATAATGGAACTCAGAATAATGCATGTACATTTGTGCTAATGTAGATGCTGATGTTGAACGTCCTAGGTGAAAAAGAAGTGCCTTAAGGGACATCACAGAAGATGTGTTTCAGCAACAATGATGGACGCCACTGGCAATGCTTGTGATTGGAGACCAATATTTCAAAGGACCGAATAGACTTTCATACTCAACTAACATTGCATCAAGAGCTATCTTAAATTTGTGCACTGCTTGCTTCATTCTTAGAGCAGTTTGTGCATTGCAGGCCCAGCTAAAGTATTTCTTCCAGAGTTTTAACCTAATGTGTTTTTGGTCGTCTTGATTTTATGTCAGGCCTTTAGTTTCAATTAATTTAAGCACGTGTTGTGCCTAAAGGGAAGATTTGTGGTCTGCCACATACCAGAACATTGAATCCTGGGGATGTTAAGAAGCCATTGCTTCTGTATGCCTATATACAGTGCTTTATTTGTTAAAAAATAAAGGTTGCCAGATTTTTTACTTAGGGGCACACCCCAGTGCTGCTGATTGTCAGAGTTGCTGAATACGAAGAAGGCCTAGTCTGGATTCCAGCTAATGTATTTTTCTTCTTCTACGACCAAACACTTCCTGATTCTATTTCAAACTCTTGCAGTTTCTTTTTCATCTCTGCTTTCTCCCTCTGTTATTCTTTTTCTATCTTTACTTTCATTATCTTTTTCTACTTTTGCTCTTTTTCTCTGGGTCAATGTTTGATGATGAAAAATATGTGCCAGTGGCCACCACTTAAAACCACTAGCACAAATTAAGCACTGACTACACTTAACTGGTTTTTAATAAACTCCAGGTTAAAGGTTCAGCTACAGCTTTCCCTATCCCCCTTTGAGTGAAGGTGAAAAGAAACCATCTTCCATTTGACTGAAGGTAAAAAAAAACCCTGTCATATATAGGCTCTTCGAAGTAGATTGCTAGGGGTACCACATCTTCAGTTCGCCTGATCCAGCTACTGAAGAACATCGGGCCTGATTCACAGAACTAACTTACGTCAAAAACGTAAAGTTAGTACTTTTTGGTATTCACAGAATACACTTACTCATTTTGGTATTCACAGAATGAACTTACTCATTTCGGTATTCACAGAAGTTAGTAGCCCTAACTTTAGGACTCCTAAATGCCTTCTGTGAATACCGAAAGTCTTAAAGTTAGGATTTTTCTCAGTTTAGGAGTAGTAAAGTTAGGACTTTGCTTTGGAAACCTGCTCTCTCTTCCAATATCCAAAGCCGATTGCTTTTCCACATGGGGAGCAGCATGTTAGCTGCTCCCCATGTGTAAAGCAATGCCGGCTCCCGTAGGACACGGGGAGCCGGCGGGACTGTGGGGGCTTGGGGACCCCCCACAGTCCCCAACGAGAGGCCAGGCCCCGGGGATGGGGTCCCCGGGGCCATAAGAGGCCACGGAGGGGGCCACGCAGCCCCCTCCCCAAAGTAACAAAAATGGGGAAAAAAAAAAAAGTGCAAGGCCGGCCCCGGGGATGGGGTCCCCGGGCCTTAAATGGCCTGAGGAGGGGGCCACGCAGCCCCCCTCCAAATAAAAACAAAAGAGGCCATGCCCCGGGGATGGGGTCCCCGGGGCCAATACAGGCCCAGGGAAGGGGGCCACGCGGCACCCTTCCCGCTTTTTTTTTTTATTTTAATTTAAAAAGAAGGGGTAAGGCCCTGGGGGATGGGGTCCCCAGGGCCTAAAAATAGGAAAAGGAAGGGGGCTACACGGCCCCCCTTCAGGGGGGGGGGGGAACGATCGGGCCCGCAGGCCCCGCCCCCTTCCTTCACCACTCTGCAAACGCGCCCTGGCGCGTTTGCAGAGGGGGAACGACTCCCTTGAATACTGGGGGTCCCTGGGGCCAACTAGCCCACCAGGAACCTCCAGTATGCGCCAGGGGCTGCCTTGCAGAGAGGTGTACAGAGGCCACGCCCTTTTTACACCTCTCTGCAACGCAGCTCTGTGGCGCTTTTTGGAGGAACATGGAGGGCTAGTTGGACTCCAGGGACCCTCAGGATTCAAGGGGAGTTAATCCCGACTTAAAACGCGCCACGGGGCGCGTTTGCACAGTGGTGAAGGGAGGGGGCGGGGCTTCAGGTGACATGTGTGCAAACAGGCCCCGTGGCGCGTTTTAAGATGGGGAATTAAATCCTCTTCAATCCTGAGGGTCTCTGAGGCCAACTAGCCCAACAGGTACGTCCAGAAAGCGCCACAGAGCTGCGTTGCAGAGAGGTGTAAAAGGGGTGTGGCCTCTGTACATGTCTCTGCAACGCAGCCCCCTGGCGCATACTGGAGGTTCCTGGTGGGCTAGTTGGCCCGTAGGGACCCTCATGATTCAAGGGGACTTAATCCCCCAACTTAAAACGCGCCACGGGG
Organism: Calotriton arnoldi; assembly: GCA_963921515.1. NCBI lineage: Eukaryota > Metazoa > Chordata > Amphibia > Caudata > Salamandridae > Calotriton > Calotriton arnoldi. The sequence continues at coordinate 1,241,930 of CAWUFW010000933.1, forward strand.
CGCGTTTGCACAGATGTCACCTCAGGCCCCGCCCCTCCCTTCACCATTGTGCAAATATTCCTCTAAAATCAGCCGAAATACGAATTCCGATTTACTCACCTGTTATGAGGAGAGACCTCAGTGCTGCATCTTTCAGCCCAGTACTGATCCTCAAAAGTAATTTTAACCGTACTTACCGGTAACTTGAATTTTCTTCATAGGCTAACATTGACTGGTTTCACTTGGAAATTCTTCTAAGTGTGGAGTTTTGGAACTTTAAAATATTCCTCTAAAATCAGCCGAAATACGAATTCCGATTTATTCACCTGTTATCAGGAGAGACCTCAGTGCTGCATCTTTCAGCCCAGTACTGGTCCTGAAAAGTAATTTTAACCGTACTTACCAGTAACTTGAATTTCCTTCCATAGGCTAACATTGACTGGTTTCACTTGGAAATTCTTCTAAGTGTGGAGTTTTGGAACTTTAAAATATTCCTCTAAAATCAGCCGAAATACGAATTCCGATTTACTCACCTGTTATCAGGAGAGACCTCAGTGCTGCATCTTTCAGCCCAGTACTGATCCTCAAAAGTAATTTTAACCGTACTTACCAGTAACTTGAATTTCCTTCCATAGGATATCATTGCCTGCTTTTTGCTGAAAAAGTTTCTAAGTGTTGATTTTTGAAACATACAAATATTCCTCTAAAATCAGCCGAAATCCGAATTCTGATTTACTCACCTGTTATCAGGAGAGACCTCAGTGCTGCATCTTTCAGCCCAGTACTGATCCTCAAAAGTAATTTTAACCGTACTTACCGATAACTTGAATTTCCTTCATAGGCTAACATTGACTGGTTTCACTTGGAAATTCTTCTAAGTGTGGAGTTTTGGAACTTTAAAATATTCCTCTAAAATCAGCCGAAATACGAATTCCGATTTACTCACCTGTTATCAGGAGAGACCTCAGTGCTGCATCTTTCAGCCCAGTACTAATCCTCAAAAGTAATTTTAACCGTACTTACCGGTAACTTGAATTTCCTTCATAGGCTAACATTGACTGGTTTCACTTGGAAATTCTTCTAAGTGTGGAGTTTTGGAACTTTAAAATATTCCTCTAAAATCAGCCGAACTACGAATTCCGATTTACTCACCTGTTATCAGGAGAGACCTCAGTGCTGCATCTTTCAGCCCAGTACTGATCCTCAAAAGTAATTTTAACCGTACTTACCAGTAACTTGAATTTCCTTCCATAGGATATCATTGCCTGCTTTTTGCTGAAAAGTTTCTAAGTGTTGATTTTTGAAACATACAAATATTCCTCTAAAATCAGCCGAAATCCGAATTCTGATTTACTCACCTGTTATCAGGAGAGACCTCAGTGCTGCATCTTTCAGCCCAGTACTGGTCCTGAAAAGAATTTTAACCCTACTTACCGGTAACTTGAATTTCCTTCATAGGCTAACATTGACTGGTTTCACTTGGAAATTCTTCTAAGTGTGGAGTTTTGGAACTTTAAAATATTCCTCTAAAATCAGCCGAAATACGAATTCCGATTTACTCACCTGTTATCAGGAGAGACCTCAGTGCTGCATCTTTCAGCCCAGTACTGATCCTCAAAAGTAATTTTAACCGTACTTACCAGTAACTTGAATTTCCTTCCATAGGATATCATTGCCTGCTTTTTGCTGAAAAAGTTTCTAAGTGTTGATTTTTGAAACATACAAATATTCCTCTAAAATCAGCCGAAATCCGAATTCTGATTTACTCACCTGTTATCAGGAGAGACCTCAGTGCTGCATCTTTCAGCCCAGTACTGGTCCTGAAAAGTAATTTTAACCGTACTTACCGGTAACTTGAATTTCCTTCATAGGCTAACATTGACTGGTTTCACTTGGAAATTCTTCTAAGTGTGGAGTTTTGGAACTTTAAAATATTCCTCTAAAATCAGCCGAAATACGAATTCCGATTTACTCACCTGTTATCAGGAGAGAACCCAGTGCTGCATCTTTTAGCCCAGTACTGATCCTCAAAAGTAATTTTAACCGTACTTACCAGTAACTTGAATTTCCTTCCATAGGATATCATTGCCTGCTTTTTGCTGAAAAAGTTTCTAAGTGTTGATTTTTGAAACATACAAATATTCCTCTAAAATCAGCCGAAATCCGAATTCTGATTTACTCACCTGTTATCAGGAGAGACCTCAGTGCTGCATCTTTCAGCCCAGTACTGGTCCTGAAAAGTAATTTTAACCGTACTTACCAGTAACTTGAATTTCCTTCCATAAGCTAACATTGACTGGTTTCACTTGGAAATTCTTCTAAGTGTGGAGTTTTGGAACTTTAAAATAGTCCTCTAAAATCAGCCGAAATACGAATTCCGATTTACTCACCTGTTATCAGGAGAGACCTCAGTGCTGCATCTTTCAGCCCAGTACTGATCCTCAAAAGTAATTTTAACCGTACTTACCAGTAACTTGAATTTCCTTCCATAGGAATCCATTGTCTGGTTTTCAGCAGAAAAGTTTCAAAGTGTCGATTTTCACAAACTACAAATATTCCTAAAAAATCGCCTGTATGACTTAAACGCATTCTTTCAACTGTTTACAGGAGATGCACCAGTGCTGGATCCAGGATCCAACACTGAGTAAGAAAAAGTAACGATAACAGTTTTTAACTTCTAAGTGAATTTCCTTCCATAGGATAACATTGGTGATTCTATGAGAAAAAGTTTCTAAGTGTGAACTTTTAAAGTACAATAATATTCCTTAAAAATCACGACTGTAACCAAAACGCTTTTACTCAACTGTTTACAGGAGATGTCCCAGGACTGAATCTAGGATCCAGTAATGTGGTTAGAAAAGTAATCCATAAAGTAACTAATTGCATTTAACTAGAAATTCACATTGAGCTGAATGTTGCATTGTGTTTGAAAATGTGTTGCCCATTGCAACAACTGTAACTACTGTACTTAAAAGTCTGTTGCCTATGTGCAAAGTAATTAAACTAAAGTAATTCATTCTGAGAAAGTATTTTTTGTAATGTAATGTATAATGTAATTACAATGTAATTTAAAAAATAAAATATGTAAAAAAAAAATGTTTCTAAAAAATTTGGAAATCAGTATGAAAAAAATTTATATAACAATTAATACATTTAAAAATTGTCATTTACAAAACCTTTGAAATTCACTGAAAAAACTGTAGGTTTCAGACATGTTATAGTTACAAATTAGCATTTAAAAACCTTTGAAATTCACTGAAAAAACCATAGGTTTCAGGGACGTTATAGTTACAAATTAGCATTTAAAAACCTTTGAAATTCACTGAAAAAACCATAGGTTTTAGGGACAGTTATAGTTAGTTGGACATTGCACTCGTACAAAACCCGTGAAATTCCCCGTTATAGTTAGTCCAGCTAACTATAACTCGCGCCCCGCAATGCACTGCTGATGACGTCACATATTACATCACTCATGACATGGTCAGTGACATCACTGATGACATCACTGATGACATCTCAAATGACATCACTGATGACATCATCCACGTGATAATCTGATGCACCTCCTCACACTCTAATATAACCTTTGATACACCCACTCTAAATTACAGACTGCCATTCGCAAAACCATAGACACTCCAACACCAATAACTACATACCCACTCACTGATTCTTAGGTCTACGCACACATCCACTCACTCACCCGTACAGTCACTCATACTTACGGTCACTCAGTACAGGACTATCATATGCACTCATACTCCTATATAGACACTCAAACACCGCCACTCATCCATAGAGGTACTCACACACCTAGTCAGTCATGCAAATAATTAAACACACTACCATTTACTCACCTATACAGTTATACACACACCAGCTCACTTACTCATACAAATAGTAGCACATTCTTACGCTCTTATACAATCACTGATACAAGCACACACTCATCCATACAGCCACTATCACAATCACTCACTCTCGCTTATAGCTATTTATATACTCCAACACACATATATACTGCCTTTCACATATGTAGTTACTCACACATGTACCACTGGGACATACATTCACTCACTAACACACTCTTACACACACTTACCCACCCATACAGTCTATCACAGTTGCACTCTTGAAACCATCCACCCAGTGAATCACCCACTCACACATCTATGCACAGAGTTGCACACACCCCTCCCACACAAACACTCAGGCACCCATACAGATACTCAGACAAGCATTCAATAACTCATATAGACACTCATGTAGCTATTCACAAACACATGCAGCCACTTACACAGCAACAGACAGACGGATACAGACATTCACCCAGTTTAGTCACTAACCCATGCATTCAGTAAGATACGTTAAATCACTCACTTATAGAGTCAGTCACGCACCTACTAAATCATCCATACAGACACTTACACACCCACTCATTCTTCAATACGTCTTTTCCTATATATATTAAAAATATTTAAACTTTACAGAAACACACAGTCACTGGATGATGTCATCAGTGATGTCATCAGTGATGTCATTTGAGATGTCATCAGTGATGTCATCAGTGATGTCACTGACCATGTCATGAGTGATGTAATATGTGACGTCATCAGCAGTGCATTGCGAGGCGCGAGTTATAGTTAGCTGGACTAACTATAACGGGGAATTTCACGGGTTTTGTACGAGTGCAATGTCCAACTAACTATAACTGTCCCTAAAACCTATGGTTTTTTCAGTGAATTTCAAAGGTTTTTTAAATGCTAATTTGTAACTATAACGTCCCTGAAACCTATGGTTTTTTCAGTGAATATATATATATATATATATATATATATATATATTCACTGAAAAAACCATAGGTTTCAGGCACGTTATAGTTAGAGATGTCATCAGTGATGTCACTGACCATGTCATGAGCGATGTAATATGTGACGTCATCAGCAGTGCATTGCGGGGGCGCGAGTTATAGTTAGCTGAACTAACTATAACGGGGGAATTTCACGGGTTTTGTACGAGTGCAATGTCCAACTAACTATAACTGTCCCTAAAACCTATGGTTTTTTCAGTGAATTTGTAAGGTTTTTTAAATGCTAATTTCTAACTATAACGTGCCTGAAACCTATGGTTTTTTCTGTGAATTTCAAAGGTTTTTTAAATGCTAATTCCTAACTATAACATGTCTGAAACCTATGTTTTTTTCCAGTGAATTTCAAAGGTTTTGTAAATGACAATTTTTAAATGTATTATTTGTTATATTTATTTTTTTGATACTGATTTACTACATTTTTTAAAACTATTTATTCTTACATATTTTATTTTTTAAATGACATTGTAATTACATTATACATTACATTACAAAATATACTTTCTCTGAATGAATTACTTTAGTTTAAATACTTTGCAAATAGGCAATAGACTTTTAAGTACAGTAGTTACAGTTGTTGCAATGGGCAACACAATTTCAAACACAATGCAACATTGAGCTCAATGTGAATTTCTAGTTAAATGCAATTAGTTACTTTATGGATTACTTTTCTAACCACAGGACTGGATCCTAGATTCAGTCCTGGGACATCTCCTGTAAACAGTTGAGTAAAAGCGTTTTGGTTACAGTAGTGATTTTTAAGGAATATTATTGTATTTTAAAAGTTGACAGAAACTTTTTCACATAGAATCACCAATGTTATCCTATGGGAGGAAATTCACTTAGCAGGTAAGTAGTGTTATCGTTACTTTTCTTACTCAGTGGTGGATCCTGGATCCAGCACTGGTGCATCTCCTGTAAACAGTTGAAAGAATGCGTTTAAGTCATACAGGCGATTTTTAAGGAATATTTGTAGTTTGTGAAAATCGACACTTTGAAACTTTTCTGCTGAAAACCAGACAATGGATTCCTATGGAAGGAAATTCAAGTTACTGGTAAGTACGGTTAAAATTACTTTTCAGGATTAGTACTGGGCTCAAAGATGCAGCACTGTGGTCTCTCCTGATAACAGGTGAGTAAATCGGAATTCGTAGTTCGGCTGATTTTAGAGGAATATTATAAAGTTCCAAAACTCCACACTTAGAAGAATTTCCAAGTGAAACCAGTTAATGTTAGCCTATGGAATGAAATTCAAGTTACTGGTAAGTACGGTTAAAATTACTTTTCAGGATCAGTACTGGGCTCAAAGATGCAGCACTGAGGTCTCTCCTGATAACAGGTGAGTAAATCGGAATTCGTTTGCACACATGTCACCTCAGGTTCGCCCCCTCCCTTCACCACTGTGCAAATGCGCCCCGTGGCGCGTTTTAAGTCGGGGGATTAACTCCCCTTGAATCCTGAGGGTCCCTGGGGTGCAACTAGCCCACCAGCTACCTCCATTAAGCGCCACAAAGCTGCGTTGCAGAGAGGTGTAAAAAGGGGCGTGGCCTCAGAACACCTCTCTGCAACGCAGCCCCCTGGCGCATACTGGAGGTTCCTGGTGGGCTAGTTGGCCCCCAGGGACCCCCAGTATTCAAGGGGAATTCGTTCCCCTCTGCAAATGCGCCAGGGGGCGCGTTTGCAGAGTGCTGACAAAGAGGGGGCGTGGCGCACGATGCCGGATTTTTTTTTTTGATTTTTTTTTAAAAAGGGGGCTGTGTGGCCCCCCTTCTTTGTAATTATTTTGGGCCCTGGGGACCCCATCCCCCAGGGCCTGACCCCCTTTTATTTATTTTTTAAAAAAGGAACGGGAAGGGGACCGCGTGGGCCCCCCTCCCGTGGCCAATTTCGACCCGGGGACCCCATCCCCCGGGTCATTGCCACCTTATTTTTTTTTTAAATCTTCATGGAGGTGGGCTGCGTGGCCCCCCTCCTAAGGCCTCCTTAGGCCCCGGGGACCCCAATCCCCCAAGGCCGGCCTTTATTTTTTTTTATTTTTATTTTTGGGGAGGGGGGCCGCGTGGCCCCCCTCCCGGGCCACTACTTGCCCCAGGGACCCCATCCCCCGGGGCTGGCCCTATCCTTTGGGGTCCGTGGGGGACCCCAACTCCCCCACGGACCATGCCGGCTCCCCGCCTCCTGCGGGAGCCGGCATTGCTTTCCACATGGGGAGCTGCTAAGATGCAGCTCCCCATGTGGAAAGCAATTGTCTTTGGTTTTGGAAGAGAGAGCAGGTTTCCTGCTCTCTCTTCCAAAAACCAAAGCAGTTTGCTATGGCAGGATGGGAGCCGCGAGGCTCCCGCCCTGCCATAGCAAACTACAGTGTCCCAGGGGTAGGCACCCCGGGACACTGCAGGAGCCGGCCCTGGGGGGTGGTGGTCCCCAGGGCCATCAAGGGCTCCAGGAGGGGGCTGCGCGGCCCCCCTCCCAACATCTTGAAAGCCCCGGGGAGGTGGTGGTCCCCGGGGCTCTGGGGGTCCCCATATTTAAATCTTTAGTGCCCCGGGGAGGTGGCGGTCCCCAGGGCATGTGGGGGGGCTCGAGCCCCCCCACACAGGTACTTATAAAATAAAAAAGAAGCCCGGGGGTGGCGGTCCTCGGGGCTGCGGGAGGGCCGAGAGCCCTCCTGCACCATTTGTTTTTAAAGCCCCGGGGGTGGCGGTCCTCGGGCTTGGGGGCCTTAGAGGCCCCCCATTCATTAAATTCATAACCCCCCGCATGCCCCCGGGACTTGGCCCACCCGGGGGCCAATTAACAACAAAGCGCGGGAGACCGCACTTGGTTTTTTGTTTTTGTTAGTGGGATCCGCGCACCCTAAGCGCATTTCGCCGATTTTTTTTTTTTTTTTTAAATGCTTTTTTCTGCCCAGGGGTCTTTGTGGGACCCCCTGAGCAGACCTAGGGGGTCAGGGTGTTTCTACCCTGCCCCCTTTGTGCGTTTTGTGCACTTGTTTCTTTTTTTTTTCTCGGCGGGATCCGCGCACCCTAAGCGCATCCCGCCGATTTAAAAAAAAAAATGATTTTTTCTGCCCAGGGGGTCCTTGTGGGACCCCTGAGCAGACCTAGGGGTCAGGGTGTTTCTACCCTGCCCCCTTTTGCGCTTTGCGCACTTGTTTCTGTCCCTCGGTTCTACCGAGGGATAAAATGGCTGCCAACACTTCCTGATTTGGAGTGTTGACAGCCACTTGACAGCCAATTAGCATGCAGCTCGTGATCGGGAGGGTAAGCGGACCCTACTCGGCCATAGATATATATGTGACTTTACTTTTGATTTTCTCAGGAACTACTGAACGGATTTACACCATTTAAGCAAAAGGCACGACACTGAACCAAGGGCTACCTCTTTGCCAAATTTAGTGTAATTCCGTTCAGCAGTTCGGGCTGTAGCTGCGATGAAAGGTTCCTATGGAAAATTGCATGGGGAAAACGCGTTTTGGGACCCCCCTTTTTTCTCGGCCCCCGCTTGACGAATCACCCCGAGACTTTCAGGATAGGAGCGGACCGGAGCGCCCCAACAAGTTGGAAACTTTCGCGAAGATTCGTCAACCGGCGCCAAAGTTATTTCAAATAGAATGTTGCGGATTTCCTATGGAAAATAGGTCCTAACTATAACTATCTACTGGCGACCGCCAGTAGATTATATATATATATATATTCACTGGAAAAACCAAAGGTTATAGGGATGTTATAGTTAGGCTGACATTTCACCGCTACAATACCAGAGAAATTCCGCCGCTATAGTTAGCTGAGCTAACTATAACTCGGGCCCCCGCAATGCACTGCTTATGACCTCACATATTACATCACTCATGACATGGTCAGTAACATCACTGATGACATCTCAAATGACATCACTGATGACATCAGTGACGACATCTTCCACTGCATCTCTGATGCACCCACTCACACCCCTACAGAATCTTTTATACACCCACTGCCACTCCCACACAACCATTCACAAATCCATTCACAGAGCCATACCAGTACTTACACACCCTATAACGTCCCTTTAACCTTTGGTTTTTTCAGTGAATTTCTAAGGTTTTTTAAATGCTAATTTCTAACTATAACGTCCCTGGAACCTGTGGTTTTTTTCAGTGAATTTCTAAGGTTTTTTAAATGCTAATTTCTAACTATAATGTCCCTGAAACACGGGGTTTTTTTTCAGTGAATTTCTAAGGTTTTTTAACTAGCACTCACGTTTGCAGAGTGGTGGAGAAAGGGTTCTGGGCATCCGACCAGCTCTCAGGAATTCTGTTGCGTAGGACTTACATGAGGTACCAGGAGGGCTTCTTGGCCCCCGAGGTCCCTCTGGAGTAAAGTGGACTTCATCCCCCAACCAGTAGTGCTCCAGGAGGCGTGTTTGCAGAGTGGCGGGTCAAGGGGGCGTGGCCTTCGAAGACCTCTTAGCAATCCCACTGTGTGGGACTTACTGGAGGTAACAGGAGGGGTAGTTGGCCCCCAAGGATGTCCTTAGAGGCCAACTACCCCTCCTAATACCTCCAGTAAGTCCCACACAGCAGGATTACTGAGATCTGATAGCAGGCCATGCCCCTTTGTCCACCACTCTGCAAACGCACCTCCTGGCAAACTCTTGGTTGGGAGATGAAGTCCCCTTTGCTGCTGGTGGTCCTTAGGGGCCAACTAGCCTACCTTTTACCTCCAGTAAGCCCCACACAGTGGGATTGCTGAGAGGTGGTCACAGGCCACGCCCCTTTCTCCACCACTCTACAAATGCGCCTCCTGGCATGCTCTGGGTTGGGGGATGAAGTCCCCTTGCCTTTTGAGGGTTCCTGGGGGACTTTCACATGGGGCCGTTTCACATGGGGCCTGCCCCATGTGAAAGGACACATTGCTGGAGTTGCGTCTGTTTTCAGACACATCCCAGCAATGCGTCACTTTTGTGCCAACAGATACGTCAGTAATACTGACGTTTCTGTCATTCCTTGTGACATGATGAGTCATACAGTAAATATGATGCATCAATCATGTCGCAAGGAGGGCGCAGTGCAAACTGTCGCATCGCTGTTTTCACACAGAGATGCGACCGTTTTCATAAATAAGGCCCTTAATCTCTCTATGCCTAAAAACACATAAATAAAAGATTAATGTGTTCGTGTGTGATATAACTGGTGCTCATGTATAGCACTCAAATCCCTGTGGGTTGAGTACACGCTATATGAAACTGCAAAACAACCAAAAAAACAGGGCTACTAAGCACAATGTGCCGATCTCAAGTTCAGAGGAATTAGGAGCTACACTCTCTCCCTAAGCTAAAAATGTTGGGGTATCATTTGCTCTACAGCTAACATTTGCGCACCATATTGCAGCCTCCACAAAAATAGTATCTACCCACTGATAATGCTAAGAAGAGCCTTTACTCAAACTGAGCAACCACATCCATCTCACCTGCTCCTTGGTGCTATGCATGCTGGATTACTGCAACAAAAACTGCGCTTGGGGGAGAGGAAAGAAATTCAGTTGATGCAGAAATCTTAAAACTAAGCAGCCATACTTTTTTTCAACCATGACATCCCTTTGGCACTAAAAGCGCTGCACTACATTGCAGCAAACTTTGTCGCTTTTTCAGACCGTTCTCAGGTAATAGAAGCTGGCATCCTACTATATTCCTCAATGCAACCTCAGGACCAATACTGTATATCTATTCACCCAGACTAAATTCAACTGCAAGAAGCACATGGGCAGAACAGTCAAAGTATTGGAGCAATGCAACTGCCACTCTATGAACGCACAGCTGACGAATCAACCAAGTGTGACACTCTTACTGAGGGTCCCAAAGATGAATTTCTTTGGGGAGAACTTCATATCATATAAATAGAACAAAGTTGCAACCCCCTCCCACATGACTCAGTGGCCAAACTTCTCAACTACAGTTCTTCTGGTAGCTACTGCATGGTCCAGCTCATGTGAATGGAGGCTTTCAAGATGGATCCCAAATCTAAAAATTCTCAAATGCTGTCAAGTGGCTTGAACACTACTAGTCAATGCTGTAAAAAGCAATTGCATAAATAAATAAATAAACACCAATTTGATTCAAAATGTCTAGAAGAATAACTAAGTGGTCATGTCTACTTGTGAGACTAATAAAATTTGGCTGAGACAAAATCGTTGAGATCATTTGGAGAAACAGTCTCAAAGATGGCCGGCTGCTATGCCTTTATGGGTCACTGCAAGTGGCATGATGGGATGTAGTGTCTGGCAAGGTTGAATGTAAGAGTGGGACAGATGTTGATCGAGCATTGCTCTTAAAGAAAAGAATTTTGGGGGGATTAAATCACTGAATAGAGTTATTTTGTTTTGTTCAAATATATTTTATTATTAATTAAAAAAGAAGTACATATGAAAAAACATTAGCAATACATAGAAATCAGAAATTGATCTATAATAGTGAAGAATTAAAAGATAAAAAAGAATACATAACAAATAACAACTGGACTGGGATAAAAAGAAATAGAAGTTATCAGATAAATATAATGAGAGATAACCGGTATTACAAATTCACCAACTTCTAAGTATAAACCCCAGAAAGATGGGACAGAAGGAATATCGACATATAGCCCAGTAAAGTCAAATATGAGTTTGTATTGCTTGGTAAATAAGATACATCAGCCGGGCGGAAGAAATAAAAATAGGAAGAGAGAAAGGAAGAGAGAAGGAAGAAAAGAACTGGAAGAAAGAAAGAGAGATAGAATAGTGGGAAGGGACATCTGCTACACCTATAAAAAATTAAGTTAAAAAATGGATTCAAAAGGATATTGAGCTACCAACCCTTGAGTAGACAAGTCCATATAATTATCCAAGGAACGCCATACGTTGCTAGCAATTGAAGGTGAATAATGTTTCCTTTCAACCACAGTATGATCTCCACGAAGATATGAAACCCACCCCCACCAGGTCTGGTAAGAAAGAAGATGAAAAGATTTCCACTCTGTGAGTATAATTTTAACAGCAATGGATAAAAGCAAATCTAAGAGCTCCATATCTGTATTAACAAGAGGCAAAGGGGTAACTATAGCCCATGGATCTAGCAAAATCATAGGTAAAGAGAGAACTATAGATGTAGTAAAGATTAGTGATAAATGTTTCTGTATCTGGCCCCAAAAGGAATCTAATAGTGTACATTCAAAGAACATATGTTGATGGGGGCCTGGTACTGAATTGCATTCCAACAAAGATCACTATCTCATAACTTCAACTTGTGCAAGCGAGCAGGGGTCCAGTGTAAGAGATTCATTGTGAAGAATTTAGATTGAATGAGTGAAGGAGCAATTTTGTTACGCAGGGATAATTTTCCAATCAGTTGCCAGGTATCTTGTGAAATATGTTTAAAAATCTTGTCTTCAAAATTGTGAGACCATTTAACGCAAGTAATTGTAGATTGTTACACTGAATAGAATTATGACTAAAGTTGTTTAGTCATGAAATCTTCTCTGCAGTTGGCATCAGCAGCGGCCCATACAGGTAAGAGCGGTAGGGCAGTGGGGCCGGGCGAGGGGGGATTTTGACGGACGATAACCAGGAAAAATTAAATAAATAATTAATTTGCCCTGGTTATCGTCCGTCGAAATCCCCCATCACTCGGTCCCACTGCCCTGCTTCTCTTACCTGTACGGGCCGTGGCTGGTTGGCATTGCGGATTTATGGAAAGTGGCAGGTTTTTTCCCAGAGAAGTTTCTGCATACATATTTTCTGAACAAAGATTTTTTGTAGTTGTGCCTTTGTGCAGCTTTACCTCTTTGGAGAGCCATGTGGGACTGTCACCAAATTGATACTGATGTTCGGGTCTCCTAGCCTGATAGTTTCAGATGTTGAACATTTTGTGGGCTTTTAGTCTGACACTTCTGTTACCTTCATCTAATGAAATGAGCAATGGGACAGGCATATGCCCCGATTCAACTAAAGCACTCAATGCAAGTTTTACAAAACTTGGGGGGAGGTACATACTGCCCCCACTAAATACAGATTCCCAGGATGACCTGTTTTCCAGGCAATAGAAATACAGCTGATTACAAGTTTTCCTGGGGAAATGATGAACTACATAGCGAAAATGTGCTTATTGCATTCATTTCCTCATATATTACCGTTTTCCACAAAGTACATTAAGACCATCCCAAGGCGCGTTTGAGAATATTAGTCATTTAATTGATAGAAAGTAAACACTTGGGAGGATGAAGACAGTCTAAAAACTGTCAGTGTACAGCTCAATGGACTAATCAGCTAAAGAGGAAGAAAGTGCATGTGTTGTGGCCCTCAGTTGCTGATGTGTTAAAGAATGTCAGTGCTTTCTGCGTTAATATCAGCACTACCACACTGTTGCAAGGGATGGAGGGCTATGGAATTGCAACCAGATCCAGTATTTTGGCTACCACACACTTGATGCTATCTCACACCTTCTCAGACAGTCAAAATTGTTTAGATTTATTGCAAGCACTGTGCTCGTCATTCCACCTCTGATATAATCGGTACGTTATTGTGTGAAACATCTGGACATGGACAAAAGGCACCAGTTTGTCACTGATAACTATGATAATCTATGGTTCAATTGTCAGTTTAGAGGTGAGTCCACACCTTTCCCTAAGATATCTATCTCTCCCTCCACACACACACACACACAAACACCCACACACACTTTAGCAAATAAGGAATATGCTGAAACTCCTCGCCTTTCACTATAGCTGTCAAGAGAACAACACCACTTCAGTCAACTTACCTGAAAGACACTATGGTAATGATTGTCCTTGTACAAGCTATTAGGGCAGTATAAATTGTTGTTTCGTTGATGATTGCATAAGGGCTTATTCTTTTAGTAACAAGAAAAGTTCATAGAACACTGATCCTTGTTATTGGGTTTTGAACTCAGACCGCTTCTCTGAGCCAGGTAAAATATGGGTGCACCCAGAGAGAAAGAAGTTGAGGTGGCAACTCAGAGGTGTCGTCAGTGGCGGCTGCTCCCAGTGGTGCTAGGTAGGGCAGCAAGGGGGAAGGGCATAAATACATTAAAAAATATATATTAAAAAAATGACTTACCTGATGCTGCGCCGCTCCGTCTTCCTCCTCTCCTGATCCTCGGATTAGTGGACACTGTGCAGGCTCCTAAATGCCAATCCCAGTGCTTCTCTCATGCTGGGAATGCTATTCCCAGCATGGGAGAAGCGCGGGCATTGATCTGAGCACTGTGGTTTGGCGCTCAGACAGGGACTGGGAGCCTGTGGCTTTTCTCCACCCGCTATTCAACCCTAAATCGGCTGGCCAAACCGTCATGCGCACTTAGTAGTGTTCACAACTCCTCCTTTTGAAGCTCAGGAGGATGGTCATGCCTTGCCATGCGACTCGGCTACCCAGCAGAGGCAACGGTGAAAAAAGAAAATGAAAATAACATTATTTTATTATAATTCTCTTTTTCACTATTGCCTCTGCTGGGTAGCAGCAGTGGTGCAACGCTCCTCCACCATAGTGGAGGAGCTGGCCCTGGGTGCTGTGCGCTAAGGGGCGAATGCCAACACTAAGGAAGTGGCTGCATGCTTTCCGTTCTGGCAATTGTTTAATGAACTTCTCCCAGTTAGAGTGTGCAAAGCAAAGGGGCTCTCCCCTCCTCACTGTAGCAAAAAAAAGCTATTACATATTATGGTGCTAGATTATAATTTACATGATGTAGTCAGGTAGTCTCTGAACTATCTGCTTGCCCTCACACTTCCTTTGTGTCATGACTGCAAAATATCTTGGAGACCGAACGTGGGTTGCTCACCTATACTCCGGGCACTGGAATAGTGTGATTCTGGGGCCAAGACGTTTTACATCTCATTATGGATTTACTCCTCTTTCTACAGAATCCGCCATCTGCTGCATAATTTGCAGAGTTCAATTTAAACAATGTTTCTAGCTCCAGCTGATCAAAAGTTAACAATATGGTTCCACATGGTGCGGCGCAGTGGCAGACCCTTTACAGAGTTAATTATATTTATTACATTATACATACTTTTAGTTACTGATTGCTGTATTCAGGGCTAAACTGATACTAATAAATTAAAGCCTTTGCTGCTACAGTATTAACGTGAGTTCAAATTACAAAACCATGGCAATATACTACCACAGCTTGTACTGCTTTGTGTTGCGTAATTTGCCTTTTCCTGGTGCATAATTTGCTCTTGTATTGCTGCATAATTCCTGTGGCTTCAGTTATAATTCACAATGATGCTAGTTCCTTGTCATGACTGCTTCCTGATGTACCCATGACACCCACATCTGAATTCCGTGCACAGGGTATAGAGCTATTCAGTTGCATATTATCAACACACTGTTATAATCTTTTCTTGTATTTCTTGATAGTGCTACACAAGACAAAATGCATTTTTCATTATTGTACACTGAGTATTGCTATAGAAATGACAGCATCAAATATACTCAGCATTGCACCCTCTGCTCTAGTTTTATAGGTGCTCATTTAATCAATCCATTGTCAAGCCTGGTGGGACAGGCTGTTTTATATATCACAATTTCCAGGTTGATATTATTGACCTGCAACAATATCACATCCACAATATCAATATCCAGAAAATACCACTATATTGTCAGGGTAGGTATATATAGGAAATTTTTCAAGGTAAGTATATACTATTCTTAACTCCACATCAACTTACCATGATGACATAGAGGTGCTCAATATTAATGAATCGATATTGTTGCATATTGATAGTTCATCGACAATATTGGGACCCCACCCTTATCAAAAGGAAATGAACATAGCATTCGGTGGCATGCCACGAGAAGTCAGTCCTTCCAAGCACACTATCCTCAATAAGGCATACCATGCCATTCAGTCTTTGCAAAAGGTCATTATTCTTTACAAATGGATTAACTGGTCTAATCAAACATCAGATTAGTTTCTAAAAATGGGATCTACAAATATAAGCCAACAATGGTACGTTTATTAAAACATGACATTGAGTTATACAGCGGCACTAATGCAAATGATGTTATCACAGAAAATTAAATATATTTGAGAGCATAATTTATGTTTTAATTCAAAGTTAATTTATTGGTAAAGATAAAGATTTTTTTTTAGCGACAAGCATATCAAACTACAACTCAGGTAAAGAAAGATACAATACAACATTTCAGAACAGCACACACATTGCAACTTTGTAAAACATAATGATAACATGAATTCTTTTATATATATATAGCTTCAGCCTTGAATTAATATTTATCCCTTGCACCTACACTTCTTTCCTGCTGCAGTTTCTTTTCATTTTCTCTGATATACAGAATGTAGTATTTGGTTAACAGCTTTACCCTTTAAGACTTTGATTTTGGCTCTGATTTGATTGGGACGCGTGCATGCCTAAGTTATGTGTATGCATGCATACGTGTGTGTGTAGGTACATGCGGGCCATCTAAAGCTTGCAGGCTTAAGCCTATTTACTCTGTGCTCTCTGGGTAAAGCTCAAGTCAGCTACCTCAGAAGTATAAGTCTCTCTTCTTCACTACTCCTACCATGGTTAGTAGAAGTCTCTCTTCACTTTCTGTTGCTCTATTTGTTTCCTCCTCTTGAAGCTAAATAAGATGCACAATGCCTAAATAACTGTAACATCCACTGACCACAATCCAAACAAAATCTTCCCAAGTGCACAATCTTCGATGGGTTTGAGGTTTCTGAAAAATCAATTAATTTGAAGAAGAACAAGTTATAAACATTTTAAAATCCATTCTGGGGGAATGTAATAGAGCAAAGTTTACATTCACAAAAGAGCTTTGTAGAGCCTAGGTGCCACTAAAACGAATCTTTTTGCTATAACGCCCCTACGCATTGAAGATACCACTTTGAAGCGCAAAAAGTTGGGTCTTACAAAAGTAATCATGCTTTTCCAAAGATGAAATGCCCTAAGGTATTTTAAAGATCCTGCAAATATTTTAAATGATAGATTAAAATAGCACCATCCAGAAACTTTACAGGGGCCATGGCCAACCGCTGAAGATGGCAGATGTGTTTTCCTAAGGCTTCCGCCTGGCGCCTGGGAATCTTTAAACATTTGTCAATTATCCTGTGATCCTGACATTGCACAGATTGCCACGGGACCTCTGGGTCCCTGCCGGCTCTATCGGTGTGCCCCTGCAATCAGGCTGAGTGAACAGGGACGATCTGGATGCATCTGTAGGAGTCTCCTGCATGGGGTGTGGTGCCTGAACCAGAGAGCTGCCATGCTGTGCTGGCTCCTTACGCCCACTCTGACTTACTGTGCGGGACACGACTGCCAGAAGGGGGTTCCCTTGTGGATGGTCCGCTGGTGCCTCTCAGCGTGAGCCTGCCATTTATTTCTCCTGGTTTCTACTTCTCCACAGAGTCGGTCTCCGAACAGCTGCTCTGAGGCGAGAGATGACGTGGGCTGGCTACCCTGCCCAACAGAGTGAGGCCCGGCAAGTCCGATTGCCATGTGTGGAGAAGCTGCATGGACTTGAAATGCTGCTGAGGAGGTGAGGCTTGGGTGTGCCGATGGTGAGCTCTGCCCGGATTGCAGTTGCTTGAGGGGTGGATCGGTGCCGCCTAGGGCCAATTAACCTAGGCCACATGGGGCGCACACAGACTGCAATGACCCACCCAGACTTCCTCTGGAGATTAATAGGGGCAGTTGAGAATGCAACGATTGCATTAAGGCTGTGCCCGGAATACAGTATGAGCCCAGCGAGAGCTTGGGCACATCGGGGAGGCTGTGTGCGGCTGCCGCAGAGAAATCACTGGAAGAGTATGAGCCTGTGCTGCCACTAACCTGCTGCATTTTCACTGTGGGCAATCCAGGCCACCTTCCCTACACCGCTGCAGTACTGGGAGTTGTGTGGGCTGTAGAGAGGACTGAGGCTTGGCTCGCCTGGGCCCCCTGATGTGAGGTGTAAAGTGACTCCTGTTGACCTGTGCTCCCTCTGGCTGGCTGTGAGACTGCTGGCCCCTCACATTTGCCATGGAGTGCCCCTTCTGATTGTAGCAGCCTCTATATCTAGATGTGCTTAGTCCCTGCGTGGGGAGACCTTCCCTTAGCGGGACCTGCCAATTTGGCTGTGGTGCCTGTGGTGCTCTCTCACCCAAAGCCCTGGTCTGCTGAATCTGCTACGGGTGACTGTTGGCCAGAGCTCATCACAACTGGGGCTCTTTTTGGAGCCTAGTATATGTGTTGCCCAACCTTTCTAATCTACTGCTGGAAGGGGGTGTCTGGTCTGCATTACACAGGACTTTGTTATCTCCCGCTCCCCATTGATGAGTCCTGGGAAATGGTGCCTACAATTCACATCTGCTATACATACCTTGCATTTTCACTGACCTCCACACGTTGCTACCCACACCTCCCCTGGAGTCATCACCATGGAGCACACTAAGTCTGTTCATTCTTTGTCCAAGCAGGGCTATGGACCATCTCAACAAAGCCGGTCTGATGCCTCCTTTGCACACGCCTTAAAAGAATATATCCTGCCTACGAATCCCCACCTGATAAACTTGACCCAATTCTTCCAGAAATACGAGATTCCAGGGCTGCCATTGAACACTGTATTGATTCCCTCTCGGCAGACCTTGCTATCTTACGCAAAGAACATCGCAAATTGTCCAACAAGATTCATACGGCCGAAACTACGTTATTTTAGCTGGTCCCCCAACAGGGCTCGCATAACACTGCCATTGCGGGGCTTTGGAAGCAACTTGCCGTCTTGCATGTGAGAGCGGAGGACGTGGAAGGCCGCGCACATCGGAATAACAATCAAATAATAGGGATGCCAGAGGGTACGGAAGACCCCATCCCAAAGTTGTTCATCAAGAACTGGCACCTGCAGGCAGTGGCCGCCCAGGGCTTCTCACCCCTTTTCAATGTGGAGCAGGCTCACAGGGTGTCTGGTCCGGTGCCCTCCTCTCGGAGTGCCGCCTCGACCTATAGTGGCACGGATACTAAACTACAGGGATTGGGATCATCTTATTTAAAGGCCAGAGAGGCGGCTTGTATTATTGTTTACAGTGTCACTGTGGCCCTTTATCCAGACTACACACTAGAGGTACAACCCTGTTGTGCATCCTTCCAGTCACTCAAGCGACAGCTTCGCACAGAGGGCCTCACCTATGCCTTAATGTTTCCGTCCCACTTGAAGGTCATTCACGATGAATGCTCGTTGTTCTTTGACACTCCTGATGCCACGTGGGACTGGCTGGAGTGTCGGTATCTGACTTCACGCCACCCACTTGGAGCATGCTCAGAGGGTGGAACGTTTACTGCCTCACCATCACGGATGGGCCTGGTGGACAACTTAGAAGGCGGCACCCTCGCCTCAGCAGGGCTTAGAGGGCAGAGTTGCAGTACTGACGACGATGTCATCTATGGGCTCACAACATCGACTATCCCGCTCATGCTCCTCTGCCGTGCAAATTCAGACTCAGACTCCAATGGCAGTGTGGCACTTTTCCCTAATGTGGCACCGCAGACAACTTGGATTGACCCATGGCGGGGCTAAGCTTCCCTGCAATTTTAGGTGCTATATCTACTGTGTGATTTCCTTTTCTTCCTTCCCTCTTGCTCACCTACCCCGCCGTCCAATCTTCTCTTTCTCTCTCCTGCCCTCCCCCCTTATGCTCTCCCCGTTCTGGGGATGTTTCTATCCTGCTCTTTCTCCTCCCTCCTCGTTCCTTTTTTGGCTACACATCACAAGGCTACTAGTTGAAATTGTATGCTATGTGGGCACCCTCATGTCCATGTTACATATTTGCTTGTGATCTAATGACTGCTCTGTACCCTTTCAATTGTTAATGTGTTGAATTCCTTGGCTGCCAGTGCGGGGCACTGTTGGCTCTTGACCCTGACATCAGTGGGTCCCTACAGTCCTAAGCTTGGTCTCCTCCTTAAGCGATTGCACAATGTGTTATTTGTTTCTTATGTTTAGTTTGTTCATTCTAGTTTGGTCGAACTAATGTTTCTTGTTTGACCCAGTATTGGTGAAATTGTCTTTTTCTCACCAGACATGTCTCTGTGCTTTCCATATTCTTTACTGTGTGTGGAGCGTTCCCACAGCTACACTTACAAATAAGTTGGTGACATGTCAGCTTTTGCACAATGCTACAAGATATTGACTTGGAATGTCAGAGGGTTGGGTTCCATCCATAAGAAACATACGGTCCTGGCACAACTGCAGGAGACCCACATTTCCCCCCAGGGCTGCTAAATTACACACAAAATGAGGGGGGGCAACTGTTTACTATGACATAGTCAGGGTTGGCCCGTGGAGCAGTGGTTTGTCTGAGGGTGGTGTCGCGTTTGTAGCGCAGGCTACTACTATTGATACCCAAGGGCCTATGTCTTTGTCGGTGGTTTATTGGATGGGGTGATGGTGGTCCTGGGCAGTGTGTATGCCCCCAACTCTGAGCAGGATGTTTTACTACAATGGGTATGCTCTATCCTAGCAGAGTGGTCATATCTTCCTTAGTTCCTGGGTGGTGACTTCAATGCAGTCCTAGATGTGAAACTTGATAGGTCCCATCCCCCCTTGCCAAATACTAACTCTGCTAGGCAGACTCAGTTCCTCTCGAGTTGGCTCCCCCACTAGACCCTGACTGTCATATGGCGGTCTCACATTGTAGCCATGCAAGAGTGCTTCTTCTCCCCCCCCATGTACTACATGCCAGCCTAGACCGTGTCCTTTGCCCTGCACATATGTTGGGAATGTTCTCTGATGCATCTTATTTGGAGAAAACCTTCTCAGATCATAACCCACTTTAGTTGGTTCTTACGTGGGGCAGAGTCCCATCACCTGTACCCACATGGCGCATGCAACCATCACTCCTGGAGGATGCAGTCTTTAGGAATATCCTAGGTACTGCTATTGACTCTCACTTCACTACAAATGAGAGCAAGGCCTCCACACCACTAGTGGAATGGGAGGCCTATAAGGTTGTGATTCGGGGGCATATCTATAGCCACTGCAGCGGGTGCCAGACAATCCATTCTTAATGAGCTACAGCAAATAGAGACATGACTAAGCATCCTCATGCTTAACAGCCCTACAAGACACTAGGGTATACCACGCAGAAACCCTAGACCAATTACAGTTACTAGAATACAGAACCTACATACACAAAATACACTCTGAAGGTGATAGGGCTGGTATGCTTCTTGCCCGCATGATCCAGCTACACCTGTCCCCTACACTGATCCTATCCATTGCTTCAATAACAGGGGCATGCTGCACTACACAATTTGACATTAATGACAGCTTATGTGCATATTATGTGAACCTGTATAGGGCTAATCCCACACGAGAAATAGGTTTCTAGGTGACTTGAGACTCCTCCAGATCTCGGATGCAGTACGTGTGGTGTTATTGGCTCCTATCACACAAGCAGAACTGTGTACTGTAATTAAAGGGATGGTGTGTAACAAGACACCTGGTATAGACAATCTACTTATTGAATTCTATTCCATGTTTGCTACACATTTTGTCCCTTGATTGCAGAAGCTTTACAGGGCATTTCTAGAGGCAGGATCTTTACCTTCTATGACCAGTCAAGCCGGGTCAGGCCCCAGATGACCTCTCTTCTTACAGACCACTATTTCTCTTAACCTCGGATTACAAAATTCTGAGCAAGGTGCTTGCCTAGAGACTGCTAACCATACTACCAGAATTAGTGCACATAGACCAGTGCAGATTTGTTCCCTGCAGGAGTACCTCTCTGAATATTATGCATCTATACAAAGCTATGGAATCAGCATGTGGGTCTGTCCCTAACGGAGGCTGCCTTTCATTAGACCTGCATCAAGCCTTTGACTCGCTAGACTGGGACTGTATGTTGTTGGTAATACGGAAATGTAATATTCATGCCGCTTTCATCAACTGGGTCAGAGTGCTCTATGCTCATCCAACTGCCCGAGCCAAAAGAAGTGCACATATCTCTGCACACTACCTGATATCCTGAGGCATGCATTAAGGATGCCCAATATCGCCACAATTAATTGTGCTGGCATAGGAGCCCCAGGACGCGGTGGCTGGGACATTGCATGCGGGCTCCAATCACATGCGGGCTGCTGATACGTAGACGACATGATCACATACACCCGTGACCTGGGCATGAACCTTACACCTATCTCCAATACTCTTCAAAAGTTTGTTGACCTGTCTGCTCTGCGGTTCAATCATGCAAAATTGCATGTGTTCTCCTTCCAGGGCACTCAGCCTATTGATGGGAACTCCCTGGGTGTACATGATATCTTGGTGGCTCTACACACGCTCCACTACCTGGGCTTCAGGTCTATTGATCGCACATGGACCTGCTAACTGGTAATGTGCTGAAAGCTATCTCAGCGCTGAGAGCCCAGGTGAAATTTTGGGTGACCCTGCCTCCGTCGGTGACGGGCAAAAATGGTGATGCTCCCTAAATTATTGAATTATTTTATGAATCCCCAAATCATTATTCCACTGCCTATATTTAAGACCTTGGATTCTCTTTTGATTGACCTCATATGGAGCTCGGGCCGTCGCCACATTGGTCTCCTTAAATTGCAGCTGCCTACAGAGGAGGGAGGGCTTGGTGCCCCCAACTTTCAGTCTTACTGTCTTGCGGCCCCATTACAATGGCTCTCTTATTGACTATATGGCTTACATCTGCAAAACATAGGTTACATGTCTGCTAAACTGCATGCTGGGAGCCTTCACGAGTTGTTACTGCCCGGGAGTATCCGACACCCTCGCAACTTACCGTTGCTTCTCCACAATGCTCTTGCATACTGGAACGCTGCACTCCATCTCACGTGCACTATTACTCAATACTCTCCATCCATTCCTTTGTGTGGCCTTCCCACTCCATCAGGCTTTCTTAAGACTGCTAAACTAGAACATTGGGAAACGTTGGGTGTAACCACTGTTGGTGACCTCTTTGACGACGGTAGGTCGCTCCCGCGCTTGGACTTTATACAATCTAGTGTCACTGCAAGAACACTCTTCCTTACACATGCCAATATCAGGGGTGGGTGGCAAACTCTGCTCTGCTGACAGAGTTCACAGAGTTTTTGTCACTCAGCACTCCAGTTGGAGGGTGGAGTTTGGCAAAAACTCCACCTATGTCGCGTAGCGGAGATTACCGGCACCCACCACTAGACATGATGGTGTGAAGCCCTGGCGTTTCGCTGTTGTCGGCCATTAGGTCAACTTTAATCATTAACCTCTGACAGGCTGAGTGCGCAGCAGCAATAATTCCACTGCAGGCTTTCTGTCAGCATTGTTGGATGGTGAACAGATGGGGTACACTGACAAAATATCGACACCCAAAATATCCCCATACAAAAATATTGTGACCAAAATATCGAAGTCAAAAATATCTACATCCTATACTTATAATGGCAAGTACAAAAATATAGGGGGAAAATTCGATGTGATAAATATAATTGTACAAAATATTATTTTTAATATACATAAAATAAATTAATACATATTTAATATATTAAAGAATAAAATTAATTGAAAAAATTAAATCAGATTTAATATACATTTGAACAAATATAACAAATAAACTACATTTTAAAAAGTTAAACACACATATATAATAATTAATATATATATATTTCCTTTAAACAATTATTCAACTAATATTTTTAATGTATTTTATCATTTTAAAATTATACAAAAATGTATCAAACATATATGTATCTATTATATATATACATATACCAATAACATACATTCTATTAAAAAAACGATTCTATTATAACATTAAATTATTTAAAAATCTTTAAACTTAAATTTCCTACTCCAGTGAGTGCAACAGTAGGGAAAGTGTTGGATAGCAGAGGGGTAAAAATTACTATTCCAACTCCAATGAGTGCAACAGTAGGGAAAGTGTTGGAGAGCGGAGGGGTAAAAATTACTATTCCCACTCCAGTGAGTGCAACAGTAGGGAAAGTGTTGGATAGCGGAGGGATAAAATTTACTATTCCCACTCCAGTGAGTGCAACAGTAGGGAAAGTGTTGGATAGCGGAGGAGTATAATGTACTATTCCCACTCCAATGAGTGCAACAGTAGGGAAAGTGTTAGATAGTGGAGGGGTAAAAATTACTATTCCCACTCCAGTGAGTGCAACAGTAGGGAAAGTGTTGGATAGCAGAGGGGTAAAAAATTACTATTCCCACTCCAGTGAGTGCAACAGTACGGAAAGTGTTGGACAGTGGAGGGGTAAAATTTACTATTCCCACTCCAGTGAGTGCAACAGTAGGGAAAGTGTTGGAAAGCGGAGGGGTAAAAATGTCTATTTCCACTCCAATTAGTGCAACAGTAGTGAAAGTGTTGGATAGCGGAGGGGTAAAAATTACTATTCCCACTCCAGTGAGTGCAACAGTAGAGAAAGTGTTGGATAGCGGAGGGATAAAATTTACTATTCCCATCCAATGAGTGCAACAGTAGGGAAATTGTTGGATAGCGGACGGTAACAATTACTATTCCCACTCCAGTGAGTGCAACAGTAGGGAAAGTATTGAATAGCAGAGGAGTAAAAATTACTATTCCCACCCCAGTGAGTGCAACAGTAGGGAAAGTGTTGAAAAGCAGAGGGATAAAATGTACTATTCCCACTCCAGTGAGTGCAACAGTAGGGAAAGTGTTGGATAGCGGAGGGATAAAATTTACTATTCCCACTCCAGTCAGTACATCAATAGGGAAAGTGTTGGATAGCGTAGGGACAAAATGTACCATTCCCACTCCAGTCAGTGCATCAATAGGGAAAGTGTTGGATTGCGGAGGGGTAAAATTTACTATTTTCACTCCAGTCAGTTCAAAATTAAAAACAAATGTTATCATCGACAAAATAAAAATATTTTTTAAAAATGTAAATAAAAATATATAAATATGTTAAAAATTAAAATAATATTATATTTAATATTAAAACTAAAAATAAATAAAAACATAATATAATGTTAAATACATATCACAAATACCTACAAATATTACGTTAAATAAAATACAAAAATAATTTTCAAACAAATAAAAAATGTTATTTAGAAAATATTTATTAACAAAAACATTAATTATTACATAAATTTAGTCTATTTAGTTCCTACCTTATAACACCACACAACTCACAACCCACATCGGAAAAAAAAAAAAATGGCATAATTTACATAATTAATTATCAATTAAACAAATATTATTAATTATAAAACAAATTAAAACACATAAAATTGAATTAACTTCCTACCCTTTACACCTATAATCCCCACAACCCACACCTAAAAGTAAACCATAAAAAAATTAATTACACAATTAAAAAACTTGTCAATTAAATAACTAATAGTATTTAACAACTAATTATAGTGAGTAAAATTTATTAACTCCCCACCCTTCACCCCTATAAACCCAAAGCCAACACACAAAAAAATAATTAAACAATTACACTAATTAATTATCAATTAATTAATTAATATTATCAACTAATCATTCATTAATTAAAAATAAATTACTTCCCACCATTAACCACTAAAAACCCCACAACCTGCACCTAAAATTAATTACACAATTACCATAATTAATTATCAATTAATCAATTAATATTAATTAACAACTAATTGTTAATAATGAAAAATAAATAACTTCCCACCCTTTACCCCTATAAACCCCACAACCTGCACCTAAAATTAATTACACAATTACCATAATTAATTGGCAATTAATTAATATTAACAGCTAATTATTAATTAATTAAAAATAAATTACTTCCCACCCTTTACCCCTATAAACCCCACAACCCGCACCTAAACTTCACCCAATAAAAATAAAAACACAATTAACATTATAAAATCTCAATTAAAAAAATATTAATAAATAAATATATACATTAATTTATTATAATTAAATTACTTCCCACCCTATTCCCCTATAAACCCACAATCCGCTACGGAACTAAAAAACGCTAAATTTAATTAAAATAAAATTAATAACTACAAAAAATTTAACACATATATTAAAAAACATAAACAATACTCATACAAAAAATACATCACATACATTTAAAATATATACTAAAATATATAACACTAATAAAAAAATCGATATTTTAAACAACTATATTTTTGCAAACGATATTAATGACTTCTATATTTTTAAAATCGATATTTCTTACCTTAAAGCCGATATTCTTGACCACAATATTCTTGCTATCAATATTTGCGTCACGATATTTAAAGAACTCGATCTGAGTGTAAGTCGATGTTTAAAACTCGATATTTTGACTGAATACCAACGGATGGTTGTCTATGCTAGCCCTGTCCGTTTCTGAGGGAAACAGAGCAGCAGTGCGAGCCTACTGAAATCCGCTGCTGCTGAAAACTTGTCTCTATGTTTTGGCGCTTCCCTCCTCCAAGGCACAGCACACCCTTATGGATAGGCATTTAGGGCAGGTGCTCTCCTCAGCCCCTTGTGGCTTAAACGTACTGAACACGCCTGCAACAGCATGCATTAGCCAGGCCTGAATACAACAGCTACAGAACTTCAGTTGCTACATCTCGCAAGGTTTTTATTCTCAATGAACTACTTGCAAGCAGTGTGAATATAAATAAGTCGGATCAACTAAATGCTTGGTTCGGCTTACGTGACCACCCTGTCCGCTACTTACATGGACCGCCTGTGAACTCAGCCTCATACCCGCAGGCCATCATTTCTCCTCTAAGGGCTGTCATCTGTCAATAATTTGAACACTTCTGGGTCATCCAACAACCAATCCAGGGCTGAACTTAGTCTGTGGAACTGGTCTGGGCATGGGAGGTACTGTAAAGTAACCTAGATTTGGAGCATAAAATGCTCATTGGCTGTCGTGGATTCCGCATCCACACGCGCCATTGGCTGAGCAATCCTCCTTGCTGTCAGCGGGAGTAACAGCCTCTTATGGAGCGGGTTCGGCTTGGTTGGAGTACAGGCGCCATGGACCCTGGGAGGACGTGAGAGCAGCTTCGGCAGGCAGGGTCAGAAATCAATGAACACGAAGCACATTTTACTCATGGGATATATTGTGCACCCTGAAGCGCCATCCCCACTGCTGTTGGATCCGCCGTGCAGAGCCTATGAAAGCAGGCCACATCTCACTTCCTCACCCTCAGAGAGGGACAGGGGTTATTGACTCTGCTCCCGTTAATCCATGCGGCTACTCAATGTGCTTTGCGTATCCGCCCTGCACACTTGAATATTTGTGCCCACTTGTATAATGAGCCAGATTTTATTTCCAAAATATAGACTTCCTGCCATGCTTCAATATTTATGTAGACCCTACCTACTTTGTAAAATGCTAATTAGGGGTGGGCGACGGGCGAGTGTAGCAACTCCGCTCGCTCACGGAACAACGCGGAATTCCACTGAGTTTTTATTCAACTCCGTGGAATTCCACATAGTGCAACTCCGTGAGCTCGGCCCACCCATAGCCAATATCTTACGTTACATACACCAGAGCTGGTCTCCAACCGGGGTGGAACCAAACAGACAAGCACTTGTGAAGGCAATTTATAGCATAAGTATGGGCAGAAACTTGGCTAAGTAGCTCTACAAAGGCCTGCGCTCCCATCTCCACGTGGTGCTGACGCCCTTACGTGACAAATGGGAGGTGGACCTGGACTGTCCACTTCATGATAAGGAATGGCAGTTCATTTTGAAATATCCTAATATGATACCTCACAATTCATGATTCAATTTTATTCAGTTTATGCTATTGCACAGGGCATACTTGACACCCTCCAAAATATACACACTCTTCCCCACATCTGTGTCCTCTTGCACCCACTGCCATACCGAGGATGCTGACCTACTGCATGTGCTGTGGGCATTCCACACTTTATCATTTAACTGGGAGGGAGTACAGGACTCACTTAGAGCACTAACGGAACATACCAACTGTGATACAGTGGAAAACTGCATACTGGGACTACACCCAAGGTCAAACACCTCCTTGACAGAGTCAGTATTTGTTGACCTAGCACTCCTTGCTAAATGGCAAATAACGTGCCGTTGGAAGTCTCCCTCTCCGCTTCCTGTGTTGGGCTGGCGTGAGGAAGTGTGCTGATGTGGGTGCCGCTGAGAGCTGCAGAGGGATGAACATAGTGGGCTACTCATGACCTATAGCAGTGATATGGGACACACTGTTAGAGCATTTTAGAGTGCAAGGAGAAGACGTTGGCTGATATTTGATGGGTCTCTTTAGCCTAAGCATGTGGGGACGACAGCTCTCCACATTCCCTTACTATCTGACCTTCACTAATGGTACTGGCACATACTCCAGTTCTTGAAATAGCATGTCATTTACCTGATGGAGGTCAGACTTTCTTGGTGATTGAGTTGGGTTGGGAGGGAGGGAGTGGGGTGGGAGTTTTCGGTCCACACGCCTATTTTTATTCTTTTGAATGTACATTGTGAAGCTTTGCGTACTACAGTATTATATTATATGCTAGTTTCATTCTTACCGTGGTAATGTACCTGCTGTATCTTCTGTACTTGCCTTGCCATTTTTGGGCTTATTGTGACACAATACAGTTTGATTAATGTGTTGACCAGTCATGTTACTGGCTGTAAAAAGCAATAACCTAAATTTTAAAACAAAAAAATCCAGAAACTTTACATGGCTTAATTTAATCTTCACGAAGGATGGAACCACCTCATTGTGCAGTTCCTCTGGCGCAACTGGAAAGGACATCTTAAACAACTTTAAAGAATGGTCAAACAAACAAGCATTGGCAAAGTCAAGAACTCTGGCTTTAATGAGCAAACAACACATGTAAACACAGGCAGCTACAAGTGCTGTTTACATGCGTTGCATGTATAAATTCTGTTGTTAACATTTAACAAAGCCAGCTTTATTTGAGTTGCCAATGCTGGGGGAAAAAGGTAGCAAAAAAGGATGGCTTTCTGTCCAACTGTGTGGATTGGACCTTGTATCCGGAATAATTACATTTCTGGTCAGTGCTAATTTTAAGCAATTTCACCCGAGTATAAATCCGATAGCATTCTTGAAACTTCCAAATTATAATTTATTAATGTTGACTAAATAAGTGAAAAAATCTAAAAAATGCTCCAGAAATGCTTTAGCCAGAACAAGAGTGAAGGCTCAATAAGTAATACATGTGAAATGCCTGTTTACTACACAACTAGGCAATCCTCACCATAGTTCATTAGACCATCTCTTCTTCTGTATCCAAGACGAACAAGTTGAATACAACGGTTGTAGATCTCAATCTGCCCCAGTAACTCTCCATGATTATTTTCATTTTTTATGCTGAATGTTTCTAATTAAATGAGGAAATGTACCGCTTAAGCATGAGCTGTGGGTCATTTAGGCTCCATATCATGGTCTTTGTAGGGTACTGACCAACCTCTTAAGTTGGTGGCAGCTAACCTTTTTTGATTATTATCCTAACAGTTGTGTGCTATGTTTATGGCAAAGGGCATGTAGGAGTAAAAGTTGCCATGCTGTGTACATTTCTTGTATCTGCTGCTTGTTTCACTGCCTTTCTTAGGGATGAAAGATGCATTGCAGGGCAAATGTACTGCATTTAATGGGCTCTGTTGCTTGTTTAACTACCTTTGTTAGGCTAAGAATTTTGGGCGAATTTACTGTACTTAGATGGCCTATGCTTCTTGTTTTGGTTCTTTTTTTAATAGGAATGACACATGATATGTTGACTGAATTTACGATATTTAGATGTCCTCTATTGATCGTTTCGCTGCCTTTTTTAGGTTAGAAAACAGTTGCGGCCGGTGCAGGTAAGCGCAGTAGGGCGGTGGAGTGGGGCGCGGTGAGTCAACAGACGACGGAATAGGTTTTATTTATTTAATTAATTTGAGCTATTCTGTCGTCTGTTGAGTCCCCCCCACTGCCACCCCACCCCGCCCCACCACACCCACCACGCCCCACCCCACCCACCACGCTTACCTGCGCCGACCGCCGCTGGTTAGAAACAAAAGTTGCCGTGCTGACCGGATTTACTGTATTTAGATGTCCTCTGCTGCTCGTTTCCCTGCCTTTGTTAGGTTCGGACTGAAAGATGCCATGCTGGGCGAATTTACTGTGTTAAGATGTCCTCTTCTGCTCATTTAACTACCTTAGGTACCTTAGTAATGGAAGATGAAGAGAATTTACTGTATTTAGTTGTCCTCTGCTGCTCATTTCACTGCCTTGGCTAGGTTGACTGGGACGGAGCCGCCATTTGTGCTGGGTCACAATCCTTTCACTTCACCCCTTCAATTTTTTTCTTCTGATCAGGGCTGGAGTTTTCAACATGTAGGTCGTTGTTGGATTTATTTCTTCCTCCTTCTAGCATCCTATTTATCATAGTTATAACTTTCATTGGGGAATTGTGAGTCTTGAGTGAGGAACCAATCCCCAGGTCCCATCATCCTTTGAAACAGCCAAGTGTTGGGAGGGCAAACTATGTCTACTGGATGTTTTCCATTGGTGAAAAACATATACTGATACAATAGTTGAAGAGTACTACTAAGGGCTACAGACTACTGTAACTAGAGTCCTCTATGACAGCTCCGCCACAAGAATTATGGCTTCTGCTGGCCTTGCACCAATGGGCTATTAAGGAAGTCATTATCTCCTTGCGACCCCAAGCACCAGATCTCGTATGTGTCAGCATGTTTTAATTTGTTAGAAAATAATGATTAATGTAGGCGTGCTTCACTTAGCGTAACTAGGCCACATTGACAATCATTCATGAAATGTTGCAGGAAAGTGCATGTTTATTTTAGGTGTAGGAGCATGAAAAATAAAAAAAATACAGTTTCAATCATGGTCTGTCCTAATACAGATGTATAATGATGTATTTTGCTCTCCAAGGGAAGGAAGTTTCTGTTACACGTTCAAGGTTACATGGCCTGGCTCCGCTGTAATTGAACAAGCTATTTTGTTCCTGTGTTTCATAGTGTATGATTTCAGCTCCATAATTAAATGTGTACAGTTTTAACCAATAAGATGCTTTAGGAAATAGGAATTACTAAGGGTGTTGGCAAACTAATAGAATGATTGATTGTCATTAATGAAACATTTTGAATCCAACTCTTCTACTTAATGTCATGCTATGAAAATGCATGTTGCTCCAGTCCCAAAAAGGTGTGTTATTTTGGTGGACAGCCAGTTGCTTAGTGATCTTTTGGGCTTTCCTTGGATATTGACTCAATGTCAGTCTATTTTACAGATTTATTTATATAATTATATTTATGCTAATTGTTTTGATTTATTAATTAATCTTCGTGCTTTTTTTGTAATTATACTATTTTTATAATAAACCCCTACATTTAAAATCTTGTCATGTGCAGGTTTTATTAATAGCCTCAGATTAAGTCTATGAGAAACTCAGATAGTCCCATTCCCTTTTAATGACCCTCTAGTTTCTTAATAATAGCTTCAACATATGCATGCAAGGCTTAGGGAAAAGTAGGTGGTCTACTCGGGACTTATTGGTAATTCATCCATCAGTTGCAGATTTGAGGTACCCATTTCGTCATGGTTCAGGCCCTTCCCTCGAATCTACAGTATGAGAGGATTTAGGTGGGTTGAGATTATGCACTTTCACAGGGGTTATGCAGTTTTTATGAGAGACAAGACATCCCAGAGTTTAAGTTCCAAAGCAAGGCAGCCTGGAAAAGGCTGGATTAGGAGCAGAGCATCAGAGGGAGTGGTGATGAGCAGTACCTGACCACGCAATACACTCGTCAGCCCCTTGTGTGTGTCCACACCCCTCATTATTCCATCCAAGAAAAATCAAGTGAAAAGCTGGCGGCCTGATTTTGAGTTGGGTAATATTTGATAATCCTTAGATATGAGAAGGAAGTGGTAAATCTTCTGTTGGCGAATTCTACACCCTCATTTAGAGTTAGTAGTGGAGGTCATTCCATTAAAGATTCTCTACCATTGAGCCAGCCTCCACTGCAGGATACATCATTGCCTGATGCTTTTGGTGCCTCACCTAGGTGATGGTGATAATTTCATCTGAGGATTGTCCATCGATGGACGATCACCCAACAGAAGATGTGTCACTTGTGCCTAATACTGGAGAAATTACTATCCCCCAACTCCATGTCAGACTCAATTTGCAATGAAGTGTTGTCCAATTGGTGAATACACCCAAACGTATCCCGTTCATTAGGTTGGCAGCAGGGATCTACCTGTATTTTGTCACCCACCATTATTTAAATAACCTTGCCAAAGAGCAGGGCTCTTGCGGCTCAAGTCCCTGTGGGAGTGCCCTGTGCTGGCAGACCAGTGCATACAGAGCAAGCAGGAGGGCCATCCCAGCTTATGAGTTCTACCTTTCAGTGTTTCAGTTCAAGTATTTTTCTTCTTGGGCACAGTGGAAGCATCGGAATAAGGGGAGAATGGAAGAAATCTGTGGCTACATATAGTAGATTTACAAGTTGAGAAAAATTCATACAATATACATTCTTTCCAGAGTGCACAAGACAAGCTTCTTTTCCGCTGGACATTCCCGTAGCAATAAGTAAATTTTCTCTGAACGCAACCTGCATCACTACTGATTTTTCAACAGTGACCAAGAAACACCATCTCATAACAAAACAATCAATTTGGCTATAGGGTTAGTCGATTTCCTATGAAGGTATTCCATGGTTATTGAACCTTCCTTTACCAATGAGTTCATATACAGAGGTCAATTTTCCTGGCTGCAGAATATTAACAGAAATCATGGTTTACTTCAAACACTAAAAAAAAAATCATCCAATTTAGGCTTTCATGTACATTCATAAGAAAACCAGGAATGCAACAAGCACATGCTCCAAATCCCTTTCTAAAGAGTTATCATAGAACCCACACGTATCCCACTAATTTAGCATTGGTAATAAAAGTCTCACAATACATTTGCAAGTTCAACAAATTTCAGTCCATAAAATCAAAAGCCAGCAAGATCAAATGAAAAAAGAAATTAAGTACAACTTCTTCATCTGATACATAAACATTTATGACTTAGAGTAGACAAAAACAAATCACCTGGTACCACCACTTTGTTCACATAAACACAGCAAAATGCCCTGACACGCCATTTCATATGACTTGTCGTTGCTGCTTATAAACTCAGGTCCTTTTACAGAAACCTTAGCAACATCACCTCATATTTAACTTAAGAAGAAGAAGCTAACACAGCTCTTGGACTTGTCTCTTACTGCAGGGTCGTATCCAAACCTTTTGCCTTCACCTTCTAGTTTTCTGAACCTATTTTTATTGACTTTTAGGACCTATTTTTATTGACTTTTAGGACTCTGCGCACATCACCTCTGCTAATCTGTGCAAAAGTGCTTGTGCTCTCTCCCTTAAACATGGCGAAATTGGATTTCAACTAATTGGCACATTCAATTTACTTGCAAGTCCCTAGTAAAATGCTAGTACATGTGCCTAGGGTCTGTCAATTAACAGCTTCTAGTGGGCCTGCGCACTGATTGTGCCCCCCACTTAAGTAGCCATTCAAACATGTCTCAGGCCTGCCTGTGTGTGTAGTTTTAAACTGCCATTGCGATCTGGCAAAATAAATCTTTGCCAGGCCCAAAACTTCCTATTTAATACATATAAGTCACCCCTAGGGTACACAATATCCCTGATGAGTGGAGGAGAAACGTTCCTGCACATTAGTATTTTTTTTTTTTACAATTAAACCCCACATAGCGAGCTGTTTCTGACAAACTGAAAAACATGGTGAGCAGTCACGTGCCAGTCTGCTCGGCAGGCATTTTCTCAACAAGGCGGCATGAGCACTTTTGGAAACAATTACCACAAAGCACAACAAGGAATTGTTATTACGGCGGGCCTGTGGAACGTGAAAAACACCAACACAACCAGGGCCGGACTGGGAACGCAAACGAGCCCTGGCAATTACTTTGGAACGGCCCCGGGGAGGTGCTGCGCTTTTGTTACAGGGGGCCGATATTGCAGCACTGCTACAAATCCGGCCCCCAGGAACAAAAACGGCCTCCACTGGCCCAAATCGGGCCCCCACCCTTCCAGCCCACTGGGAAAATGCACAGTGCCAGTTAAGGCCAGTCCGGCCCTGAACCCAACAAAGGTCGAATCTTTATTCTAGCAGCAGCAAATCAAGCACGTTCATCCCCTTAGATCCACTAACTGGACCCCCAATTGTCATTGGAAAATTCAGCAAAGGTCCCACAGGGGCACGCCAAAGAAATACAGAGTGATGGGAGACAGGGATGGCCCAATACAGCCAACCAGAGTCTAACTGTCCCATAGGGTAATCACACAGGCTGGCCTCACAGTTTACTCTGTGGGACGTTTTTAGGTCGAGTCTGGGCAGCGCATGCGCTGCTCTGCAAGACATGCTGTATTAGAGTATGGACTTGAAGCTCCGCTCACTCTCCGCCCATATTTTTCATTGGCTTGTGTCATTGCCCTTCGTAAAAGCTGGCTTCTGATTCGTTAATAGGCTTGTTAGTCCCTCCTTAGTACCACCTTGTCTTCATTTGTAACCTCCCATGAGGACACCCTCTTTTACATGTGTTGTTGCTCGGTAGGCTTTAATTACAGCCTCCAAGCACTATTTCGTTTAATGGTTTTCGCGTGCCTGCAGCAGGCAGAAAGCTCTCTCGCAAAGCTCTTTTATTTTTTTTTACATAGCACGACATGCCACGCTGATAGTGGTGGCCGTGCATTTGCTTTACTTGCTGCGCCAAACGCGGCCTTATGTTTTTTTTTTTACTATTTTTTTTTTTTTTTTATTGCCCCATGCCTCACTTACACTTTAATTCGACCGCGCCCCTTTCCTTAGATGAGCTGTGTCTAAAGAAAGGGGCGTGGCTGCCATTAAAGTGAAAGAGCAGTATATGGGGCGCATTTACAAAAAAAAGCAGTTGTTTGTCAACTTGGCAAACAAATGCTTTTTTTTGTAAAAACGTCCCTTTCTTTAGGCACGGTTCATCTAAAGAAAGGGGCACGGCCGACATTAAAGTTAAAGTGCCGCATGGGTGTTTTTACAAACTAGCATTTGTAATGGAATAGGTGTTGCATTTACGAAACTGTCGTAAATGCGAGACCTATTGCATTGCAAATGCTTGTTTTTTACTGTACGTGGGCTTGTTTTATTGTATTTTAGGACGGTTTTTACTGTTGATTTCTTTGAAATTAAAACAAATATTGATTGTAGGAAGCAAAATACACATATAGCGTGCCTTTACAAGTTCAAAACTGTTTCTATTTGCAAACATTGGACACTTTCTTAGCCATCAAATGCATTAATGGGGGCCACTTTTATTTTGGGGCCAACAGCCGTGGCTGCAGGACAAACCCGTCTATCGCTAAATAATGTCTCACTTATTTCATCTGTGTGGCCAGAAACTGGAAACAGCCTCTCACATTTTTCTATTTTGTCACAGATTTTATACTAGTCGAATAAAAAACATTTTAAAAATTTCTTATATTATTGAATTAGTTAAAGTTTCTACAGTTATGCACAGATTTTGTAATCTGATTCCGTAGACATTTGATTGTATTGTTAAAAGATACGGTGGCACCATGAACATTTTTATAAAAATAATACATTTTATGAGGAACTGTTTGCATTTTGATGTTAGAGGTTTTATATGTACGTTTGCCATCTGTTCATATAACGTGTTACCGATTGTTGATGTTTTCATCTGCACTTTTTAATTTTTGTAAAAAAAAAAAAAGATCAAACTCAAAATGATATCTAAAAAGTTAGTTAAAAGAAGTTAGTTAATGTTAACATCTGCAAATGGTACCTGGAAAGAAAATCAGCCGAAATATGCCTTATATTAAAAGTCTCCTGAGAAGGGTGAAAGGTTTAAACTGAAATAGATTTGTCATGGAATCATAGGTATGTGCAATGAGGGATCTTTCCCAGTTCTGCCAGATGTCTTGAGGCGCCTCTGTTCTCTACTGAGGGTACATTCTTCAGACCCTCTCAGACTCGACAAATCATATGCTACATCTCTTATGTCTTGTGTCTCACAATTTACCCCAGGGTTTAATCAGATCACGAGCACCTGATTAATTAAGTTCAAACCTCTCTGCTGAGCTTTCAACAGTCCCTTTGGAAGTTTCTTCTAGAACTTTAATCACTCTCGAAGTTAAGCAATTTTGCCGCAAGCCTCCGGTGTCTGTTTAATTTCTTAGTTTGGGTTTTTGCTTGTTTGTTCTGAAGTCCAAGCCTGTCATCAAAAGGCCTGCAAGCGTTTGTTGTCTGGTCCCCTTGCTATTGTATGAATGTCAATCACTACCCTTGTTCTTTCCAAGGAGGAATATCATGTTCCTTCAGTATGTAATTAACTCAGACTGTTCGCTCTGGTAACGTGTCTGTTCTGCTGTGCTTCATCCTGTGCATATGAAAGGAATCTGGAAAAAAAATCCTGTCATCCATCAGGTGGAAGAACAGCATAGCGTACAAGCCACACAAGGCCTTCATGATCTCTGTAGGCCTGACCACAATTAAAATTGCACCAGCATCATTTTGCATAATTCACAAAAATCCCAAATTTTGTGTTATGCAAAATTAATGAAGTTTCTCAAAATTTCACATAACCTTTTGTCGTGGAAGACTGGTTTCTGCAGGATATGTCCTGTGAATAGATACATTCTGCTAGAGCCAGACTCGTTATGGAATTTTACATGAATTTTTCTTTTTTTTACACAAGACATGTTTTTATCTAAAAAAAAAAAAAGCACAACAGAAACTGACAAATTTCATTCTAAAACACAATTTCCTGGAATTTTCATGAAATTTCTTACGAAAAAAAACAAATTAATATCTGTGTGGCTAAGATGAAAGTGTAAAAGCCATAGCATGCTAGTATTACAATAGGATATAGGTGAAGTGAATTACTTTTAAGGAATCGTTTATTTTCATAAATGCAAGATATATGTTTCAGTTCCTCTTTTTATGAAATAATTTTATTAATTTATAATATTATCAATCTACATCATTTCCACATGTGACCTGTCAGAAAACTGACTCTGGGACTGTTATGTTATGTTACTGCAGCTTATAGAGAGCACTTTCACCAGACAGTCTCTTGGCGCTACTGAATCAGCAAGGCTCAAGATATTTATTGATAGGCTTGCTTAAAGAGCCAGGTCTTCAACAATTGTCTGAATTTTGCATAATTGGAGAGGGTCCTAAGTTCCAGAGGCAGTAGGTTCCAAGCTCGGTGAGCAGTGACTGAGAACCCAATACCGCCTGTCCTATTCCTCTTAAATTGAGGGATGGCTAGATAGTGTAAGTGAGTGGATCTCAGATCTCTAGTGGGTAAATATTTAATGATCCAAGATTTGATGAAGGTTGCATTATCCGAGTGCAAGGCCTTGAAGATGGTACAACATACTTTGAACGTGGATCTCTCTGCGACTGGGAGCCAATGGAGGTCTTTTGTCACTTGAGAAATGTGACAATGTTTGGGAGGTTGGTAAATCAGCCGAGCAGCCTGATTTCGAATCAGTTAAAGCCTACACATAAGGTATTTAGGGAGGCTCAAATAGAGGGAATTGGCATAATTAATTCTTGACATGACTAAGGCCATTATGACTTAGACCAAGGCATCTATTGTAGAAATTTCTTACAGCTACAATGTTTGGGCCCTTCAGAGGTTATACTGAATCCCTGCTCATTTAGACATCCTATAATTGTACACTTCAGGAATTATTCTGAACTCTATCTACTTTAGCTGGCTAAGTGCAACAT
The DNA here is from genome assembly GCA_963921515.1 of Calotriton arnoldi. NCBI lineage: Eukaryota > Metazoa > Chordata > Amphibia > Caudata > Salamandridae > Calotriton > Calotriton arnoldi. The sequence continues at coordinate 1,279,532 of CAWUFW010000933.1, forward strand.
TGAATATTGTATAGTCTGTGCACTCTATTCCCATATGGTACTCTGATACCTTTTACTGTATAGGTCCAGGATGCTAAGTTTAATATCATGTATTGTATTGTTCGTTATGTATTTCCTTGGACTTCATATGAGTATGAAAAGTGCTCTGGTTCACTAGTGGGCCTTGTTCATCCTATATAAACCTGTGCAGAAATCAAATAAATAAATATGCAAATAAGATAATGAGTAGTTTTACTAGAAGAGGAACAACAATTGACTAAAAATAGCACAATTCTTTAACATTTTTGATGGAACTTGAAAAAAAAAAATCAAATAGCTAAGTTCATTCCCATCAGTTTCTTGAACTTGTAATAAACAACTTTATCACATATGTCCAAAAAACCTTCTCTGACTGGTACATTATACTCACTTGTATATTGAAATATCTGAAAAGATTGGCTGCTGTCTCTTGATACCCGCCACCTGCATCTGCTGCTTCACTTTTTTGTACATGGGACAGTGCAGGCAGTAAAATGTCTGTTGGCAGTAAGAAGGCAGTATGAAGGCTGCATTCCATCTGACATATAAGATTGTTCAAATCATTGATACAGCTTCAGTTCTAAAAAATGCCCAGATCTCAGTAGCGTATGGTGTCTAGGCTGAGTGGCGGGGTTGGGGGGGATGATGTATGACAGCAACAAAAAACAAATACAAAAATTACTTACCTGTTGCATAGCCACTCTTCTGCTCCTCAAGAGCACAGGCTCCCAGAATCCCGTGGCTAGTCCTGACACTGCTCTCAAGCTGCATTAGAGCAGCATCAGGATTGGCCTGAGCATCCTCGATTTACGTTCCCAGAGATACTGGGAGCCTGTGCCTGCTGTCTCCAACCTGGCAACGCAGCTCGGGTTGGAGACAGCTTCAGTGCACATGTCGGTTCGGCCGTACTAAGACGCCCGGCCAAACCCACATATGCACTGACAACAGTGCCCACCACTCCCCCTCCGTGACATCCCCCGCGATGGCCCCACTCCCGCCCAGGAAGGAAAAAAAAATGATAAAAAATCTGGTTTATTATCATTTTCTTTTTCAATTTTTTGCAGCTGCTGGTTGGGGGGCAGACGCTCCTCTGCCATAGCAGAGTTGCACTTTTTGGGATATTGATCCAGCAGATAAAAACATCCTCCCAGAATGAAACCTAGAAAATCGCATCCAGACAGTACAATTTTCAAATGAAGGGGATGAATTCTCACCCGCAATAGTTGTAATACCTTGATTATTTATTCCTTTTAAACCAGCCATACGCCCAATCTCTGGCCTTTAAATAATTGGTCTCTGCAGAAGGCGCCCATAGATTTTCAGGATATTTGAGGATGCTGTTAGATTTTAATATAGTTTGGAACTGCTTCTGATTTCAAATGTAATTTGTTCCATGCCAATATTCTGGAGAGCCTATTAAAAATTGATTTGATTTAGCTACGTGACGCAGCATTCTGATATTAACCTTTCTACTACCGAAGATTATGGATCAGCAGTACTAAAGAAAACAAAAATGGGAACAAGTGGACCTGTTTTCCGGAAACTTCCATTCACAACACCCGCCCCCCCACATAATTAATAAAAACTAATTGTACCACTTTCACTCCTGCCAGCAGTGGCAGCAATCCCACTGTCTAGAATAGCGGCAACTCTTCCTTTAACATCAACAATACCAGGTTTCCTACAAACAATGATACTAGCCACTACATTTGTCCTTACTCAGATAATCCACTAGACCTCCTGTGGCAAAAGGACATCTACTATTGGTTAGAATCATCACCAACACCAGGATCATCCCCAGCAATCCCAAGGCAGGCAGCAGAAGTTGCAACTGAACAAACAGTGGTACCAGTACCATCACTTTAATAGCAGTTTACCTATCAGTATCCCAGACTGTTGAATCTGACATCCGCAGCATCCTTAAGCATAATCAAATGAGAACCAGCTGAACCTATAGAAGAGGCATCAGCCCAAATGTCGCCTTTCAACAGTTTACACGAGTGTGCACAGAAACCACTACTAGACCCACAGACGCTGGCTGGATTGAAAGAGCAGCTTGCTGGCTGGAACAATATGGGACTGGCTGTGTAGTGTTGACACCACAGGAGCAGCACAGGGAGGAGAAGTTAGAAACAAGAGAAAAGAGTAAATTGTGGGAGTTCATAGATTACTGGCACAAGTCAGAAAAACAGACCTTTGCAGAATAATTCATCAATTCATTAACTGAATTAAATATGTGGAAGCTAACATGAGATATTTTAAAATTGCAGAAAATGAATTACAATATCCTGTTCAATATCCAGGCATTTAATTCAACTAGATAAGCTTTAAATTTTTCATTCCGCCCACTTCAAAATGATAATTTTTAGCTTAATTCCGCATGAGTAGTATGCATCTCTAGTTTTCAATTCTAGGTTTTGTTTTCAATTTTCCACATCTATTCCTTTCATTGTTTTTACATTTTTCTGTAGGATCCCTTTTAAATTTTCTGTGCACAATTTCAGACAAAGTTATTCAGGCATGCAGAAATCAATACGTATGCCAGCCCAGATTTCATTATCATATGTAGTCAGGTTCTGGGAAAAGTTACAGGGCATTTCAGCAATATGTTGCACATCTTAGTTAGAGAAAAGAAGATGTATCTTTAGAAATACAATCTTTTTTTCTTCTGTGAGAAAGATTGTTGTAAAGTCGAAAATTGACTATTTTTATCTCTACCGAATTTTTTTTAATTAATTGTTAAATAGTAAATTTACATAATACCTTAAGTGATCAATATGGATATAGGGCCCGGCAGATCAAAAGTGAATTTGAAATGACCAATTCATAAGCAAAGGCCCGCAAATATGACTATGTGATTCAGGTTTCCTGCAACTTGCCAAGGTGCTCACATTTGCGATGATGACATTGGTTGATGCTGCTGCATTAATAATAATAGGTGATGGGTGGAATGCTTGAAACGGTTCAGCCACTGCAGTAGCAGCTGGTGTGCGAGCGGAGTGGCGGGCAGAGGGGTAGGGGGGCGATGGGGAGGTAGATTGGAGGGGGAGAAACAGACAACAATACATATAAAAAAAAATACAAATAACTTACCTGCTGCCTGACATCCTTTTCCTAGTCTTCGCTGCCTCGCAGGCTCTGGATGCGGTCTCCTTCTTCCTCCCGGAGCTCTCCTCGGCTGACTTGGGTGAAAATGGAAGGACTTCCACCCTAGTACAATGCGAAACCAGCCAATCCTGGAGCTGCATTAGCTGGAGCATGCTAACCCAGCGCTCATTTTGAGGCTGGGGGTCGGCAGCTGCAATCCCTCAGGTGTTTCTCAGCCTTGGGATTGCAGGCTCTGAAGTGCGCAGGTCAGATTGGTTGACTGTAGGCAGCCAGCCAATCTGACCTGCGCACTGGCAGGGGGCTGCATTACTAGTGCAATCGCACTAATCAGCCCGCCCCTGCCATCGCGCTGTAACAGTGCGAGCCTGGGACACATTAATAAAATGGTATTTATTACCATTTTATTAATGTGTGTGCCTGCTGCACTTGCAGCAGGCGGGGCGATGCTCCTCTGCCATAATGGAGGAGGCCCACTGAGCCACTGGTAATTGATCAGGCTGTGCTCCAGTGGATTGCTTTTTGCCCACTGCGACATTCCAGATGGGGAACAACGATATATCAATCATTCTTAGTACTGCTCCATTAGACAAATTCCATCCTAAACTGCCAGGCCCTCTAATCTAAACAAAACACAAGCAACCCAGACCAGTTTCAGCCATGTAGGGTCTCATCAGTGATGTTCCGAGGCACAACGAGCATGGGACCCACACCTGGGCATACCAGTCAAACTTAAGCATCTCATTGAAACAACTAAAGATAATGGTGGGAAGCTGGCAAACTCTCAGCCACTTGCTATTGATCATTTTAACCCACTGCACCATTCTAGATAAGGAACAACCACACGCAATTCAGTATGTGTTATATATTTCCTTCCCCTCCTTGCAGTGGAGAGCGTGCTTCTCTACCTCAGTCTCTGTGACCAGTAAAATATCAGAGAGATTCTTCTTAGGCCCCTGTTTTCTATGACTTGGTTCCTTCCTGATTTGATGGCGTAGCAAAGATACCATAGACCATATGCCAAGCAAGCCTAGATGAGTAATAGAAAGCCATGATTTGAGTGCAGTTGGACCTTCTCAAGCCCGGGTCACAGTTCCAGTGCACCTGGTACCCTATTGATGGTTACACCACTGGCTATATCAGTAGAATTATACTAACCTCATGCAAGTATTTTGTGCTGAGAAAGTCCCCAAGAAAAGGGCAAGGCCCGTCTGCCCCTTCCCCAGCATGGGTCACACCTAAGCCCCACGGAGGAGCTTTCACACGAGTTTATATGAAGTCCACGTCCAGTTTGATGCCCTTCTCGCTCCAAGCTCTGCCAACCACCACCAGTGTACATTCACTGCTGAAGAGTCTTGCTCCGAATGCAACCTGCACATAGATACATACTGCCACATTCTGCCACTATGATCACGGACATTAATTCACCAAAATGCCAGAGGTAGTGAAAGTGGCATCATGTGTACTGGACCTTGACTTAGGTAAAAAAATAAATTTTAAAAAAACTTACCTTATCGCCGTGTCTCTCCGTCTCTCCTCCGCGAGCCGGAACAGGAAGCAGGAAGCACTCAGGCTCCCCTGACCAATCACAACACTGCAATGCAGTGTTGTGATTGGTCTGAGCACGGCGCTCTGACAGGGACTGGGGGCCTTGGCATGTTCTTCGGCCAGGCTGTGATGCAGCCTACGTGGAGAACATGTAAAGTGTGCAAGACTCTCGGGCCTGCCAACGCATCATGCGCACTTGGAATAGGCAATTGAAACCACTCCTCCCTTGTCCTGCTCCGAGAGCAGAGTAGACCCGGCCGCAAAGCAGCAGGAACGAATAAAATGATAATAACATGGAGTTATTATCATTTTATTTTTCCTTTAGTTACACTGCTGAAAAGCTGTGGGGGACGCTCCTCCGCCTTAGCGGAGGAGCCGCCACTGTTAAAATGACACATGATAAAAATGAAAATGTACTTTTTGCTGCTGTGTTCTTTCTCTCGTTTAAGGAGCCAAGCTGCAGTCGTTGTATTAATTAGATTGTTGCAAAATGTTTTGGTTTCTGTGAGAACTGTTTATCTGTGTGAGTGTCACTAAGAGTTGAATAATGAGAATCTGCACCTGTGCTGAGGACAGGCTGACCACAAGGTGTCACTCAGTAGCAAGATATCTCCTGAAGGCCTGGAAGCTGAAACTTTCCATTGTTGGATGGCTGGGAAGACGGGTGAAATCTTATCTGGGAACATTCAATCCTGAGACTCATGGGGAGTGTTGCCTATTGTTGAGAACTGTATGATTTAATTGTGTATTGATGAACTAGTTCGATTCAGATGTCCCTTTCCACTCTCTTGACATCTGCTACTGCAACACTTACCTACATATGTTTCCCTTTGATACTGATGTTGAGTTCCCCGTTGCTCCAGCCCAGGTGTTTTTTCTTTGCATTCTGGGACTTGCAGAGCTTGTTTTATAGGAAGACAAGTCCCTGAATTTAAAAAAAAAAAATTGGGATTGGAGCAGTTTGTCTTGCATGGACCTGGAAAACTTGAGAGGGTTGTTAATTTACTGGAATTTTAAGGAGAATGTCGGGGAATTTAGTTTTTTACAGAAAATAGGAGGATTCAGTGAGGGAGATCTCCACAGATGATATGTACGAATTGTTTATTGGTAGCCTTGGCATTTTTTCTTCAGCAAAATATGTTTTTACGGAAAAACGTTTAAACAGTGACTATTCAAGTGCTCCCAAGCCAAGGTGAATTGAAACTTTTCCCCTTTTTAGCGGGAAGGAACTTGAAATTCTAATGCATGTAAATATGTGACAACCAGGCACACCTGTCCCTTATCATGTGTGATATCTTCACCCAATTGTGGATTTTTAGTAAGCAGAAGGTTGCACTCTGGGAAGTTTTCCTGTGAACATTATAAGTACATGTGTAAAAACTACAGCATGGAAAGTGTGACTGCTTAAAAAGCCAGAAATGGCTGAGGATTCTACACATGATGGGGCCTCTTAACAGGCATTTCTGTGTATAAGTGCACAGACAAATAGTGGCTTACGGGATAAGGGTGGATTCATACTAGTGCTTCAGATCCCCTTCTGTCAACCTCACTATCCAGTCCCTTCAACACCAGTCCCCTGCAGGACTTTCAGTTCATGCACTAGAAGATGCCACTTGGTCCTCCTTAACTTTTGACAGACGTGTCGTGCTCTACTACTAGAGCCTCTGAAAATTCTGCTATACCCCTGTCTGTAAGCAAAGGAGGTAGGCTCTCCTTATAGAACACAAGTTTTTTCAATTGCAGTGAACTTAGAGTAGGGTTCTACTTGTTGCCATAACGCTGCATGAAAAAGTTGCACACCAATTACAGTGAGCCTACAGAGCCGTAGCGGGCACCGGGCATTTCCCCGGTGGCCCGCCAGGGTTGGGGGCCGGTTTTGGGCCCCTGGGGGCCGATTTTGTTACAGGGACGTTTTTGCAGCATAGCTGCAATATCGGCCGCTGTAACAAAATCGGCCGCAACCGCCCCCTGGCAAACAGCTCGGCTGCACCCCCAACCCCCCGGGGGGCCAGCCGAGCACTTTGCCAGGGCCGGTTTTGGTTCCCAGTCCGGCCCTGCTACAGAGCACACTTGAGCATGGTAGAGTGCATAATAACAACTCCCATGCTCCGTGGTGTCTGTTGCCTGGCTGCCCTTGACGCTCCATTACTAAGGTAACATCTCTGGCAGAAAAAAATAGCAACAGTTGAAAGTCATAAATGTCAATGTTGGCAGAGTCAGTCAATAGGTCTTGCCTTTGGCACCTATTGGCTTTGTCAATTGTTTTTAGCCATGCTGCACAGCATAGCTAAATAATTTATTTAATTGATGTGGCCTACTGCAATATTTTGTAGACACGCATACCACGCATGCACATACATATAAAATGTCAAGGTGTCTTTTTTTCTTCTTTTTCGTTACCAAACCAAGTTGGATTGTTCCCTAAAAAATAAAATGAATGTGTGGAAGTGTTTGCTCTTTTTTTAAGTGGGTGAGTGGAAGCATCATGGGGGTAAGAATCAAGAGGGAGAAAATAACATGGGAATGAAGTAAGACGGGGGTGCGGGTGGAGGGCAGAAGCAACACAGAGTGCAGGTGGGGACAATCAACATGGAGGATGCAGATGTTAGAACAGCAGATGACACTTAGTGAGAGAGCAAAATGGAGAACTGGGAGGAGCAAACAGGTGAAAGTGTAAAACGTGGAGTAGGCAGGGGAATACTATACAGGTGAGAAAGCAACAGGGGAAGTACACAAGGGCAAGCTCAACATGCAGGGGGTGGGGAGAAGCACATGGATGAAAGAGTACAATGCAGAGTGCAGGAGTGGAGAAGCACACAATGAAGGTAGCTGGAAAACCCATGCACTTCCGTGAAGTAGTTAACCCAAAAGAAAAAAGTAGTGTTTGAAAAGAAAGGAGTAAAAGCATATACATAAAGCCAATTGAAACAGATGGCATAGAGGATATGCTCCATGGGAAGGACAAACACAAGATTGACAAGCTAAATAAGAAGCAGGCAAATGAGAGTGACGATTAAGACAAACAATGGTAAGCAATGAGTAGGATCCTAGCCCTTGGATGCTCTTGGTAAACCCACAATTTGCCTCACAACAGACAGGGAATGTGCTGTCTAGTAGACAAGACCTAAAAAGGATAATTTAGCATTTTATCTTTGAAATTTCTGAGGCCAGGGGTCGAAAAATAAGTGCGATCGGTTGCAAAAGATGAGTCAGGGAGTCGCAGCTGCGATCTCTGGCAACCTCTAAGTGACATCCATGATAAAGCCTCCAGGCAAAGTATTCTGATGTCTTGGCCAGTTAGTTAAACATAAATCGTTCTGATTCCTTAAACAATTCCACACAAAATTCAAATTCCCTGATTCTTCATCCAAACAATGATGATGCTCTGTGGGTCCTTGGTTCTGAGTATGTGGTTGTCTAGATTATCTACACTATGCATTTTGATCCCCATTAATGCAAAAGGACTTTCCTCATTTTCCTTTTCTACTGTAACCCTGAAGAACTTGAAATATGGCTTAAACTATTGCTGTAAAGGTTGACGAGCGCACAACCATGATGCTCAACAAAAAAGTTAAGAAGGCGAGAGTATCCCATCTTCAGACATGAGAACTTTCACTGAGAAGAGGCAAGTTCTTCCATATTATGCATTGACACCAAGTTTTTCTCTGGCCCAGAGATCTTAAAGTGACTGCAGCTGTGGCCTTCTATTACAGACAAGCTATATTGTAAATGAGCATATTTATTAAGGCTATTATAAGCTTACAACTAAGAAGACAACTATCACTTCCGTTTCCATTTTTCAAAATAATTTATTAGTAGACATTTTGGAAGTAAACTGTAGGACTTGGCCTTTTTGATTAAAGTTCCCTAAACTTTTTGCTTTCCCCCTAGACCATTTTCCTGACCTAGAGATGCCAATTTAGATGCTTTGGGTACTTTGCCACTGCTGATCAGTGTCAAAGTACAAGAGTTCCCTATGTAAAATGTAATGGTAATTGGTTGGCCATGATTGGCATGTTTGCCTTGCTAGTAAAAGTCCCTAGTGATGTGCACTGTGTGTGCAAGGGCTAGTAATGCAAGGGCGTGCAGAGAAGGGAACTCAGGCCTTCAGTGTAGGGCCTGCGCGCAGAATGCTAAGTTAGCATGTTGTCCTGACAAGTGCAACCACTTGTCAGGCCTGACCTTCCTTTTTACATACACATGGGCACCCCTGTGGTAGGTCCCAGGTAACCCATGGGCAGGGTGCAGTGTAGGTAAAAGGCAGAACATAAACTGAGGTGTGTGTTATGTTCTGACAGTGAAAAACTCTCCATTTCGTTTTTCACTGCTGAAAGGCCATTCTGCCCATAGGACAGAATGGGGGAGGCTGGGTGTTGTGTTTGTTAGCCTAGTTTCCTGTCAGTTTATAATGGAGAGGTGATGTTGGGTATGTATGAACTCACAGTGTCATAATGAATCTTTCTGTGAAGGTGGTTTTGTCACTGTGTGTTTATAAGCCACTCTTTTAGAAAGTGGCTGAGTTTTGTGCTCTGAGCATTTCTGTGTGTCTCTGAAATGTGGATTGTCTGTCTGGAACTGAAAGGTGAGAGGAGCTGGGAGAGGTCTTGACCCAGGGAGGGGTTGAGATGGCACCAGGATGCCCTGCATCTGGAGAGTAGGGGGAGGAGAAGCCCGGGAGGTGAAAAGGCCTGGGCTGGTACTATAAACCAATTGACCCAGCTCCTGCTGAGTGATTAAGGATCCAGACCCCCCAGTATCAAAGGGAGAGAGGTGACACTGGGAGGGAGACACCCAGAGTTGATTTAGGGAGGGGTCAGGGACCCCTGAGCACATACAAACTTCAAAGACAGTAAGGGGTATAACTATGAGAGCTGAAGCCCCTGAACGTTGGAATGAAACAGATATGGATTGAGACTGAAAAGGCTTGGACCCATTCTGTGGTCAAGAGGAACCTCTGCTAAAGAAGGAACTGAAGAGACTGCTGTGGATAGATCAATCCTTGCTTCGTGATCTGGGGCTGGTCTGCAGTTTGCTGTTCTAACTAAGGAAGAGGCTGTTGGGACTGTGCTTGGAGGCGCTGGGTCCCCCTGCTTGAAGAAGACCGTGCTTTGTGCTGTGTCTTGTAACCCCAAGGGCCCGAGGTGAGCTGGCTCCCTGTTTGGAAATACAGGATCATAAAAGTTTCCGGAGAAGTCCCAAGCAATGCGGTGTGCGTTTGCTTTTTGGCCGCTTGAGACCCTGAGAAGTTGTGCCTTGTGATCGTGGGCACGCAGGAGTAAGCTAAGTCTCAGACGCGCAGAGTGCGTGTCGTGGTGCAGGCCAAGGCGTTGGTGAGGAGCGTTTGGTCATGGTGTGCACGGGGTGACGAGGCGAAGCTCGGACGTACAAGGGTGCGTGTCGTGGTGCAGCCAGGGTGTTGGTGAGGAGCGCCTGGGCCTCGTGTGCACCAAAGGAAGAAGCGAGACTCAGACGCGCAGTGTGCGTGTCGTGGTGCAGCCAGGGCGTTGGTGAGGAGCGCCTGGACATCGTGTGCACCAACGGAAGAAGTGAGTCTCGGACGCGCAAGGGTGCGTGTCGTGGTGCAGCCCGGGTGTTGGTGAAGAGCGCCTGGGCCTCGTAGGCACCAAAAGAAGAAGTGAGTCTCCGAGCGTGCAAGAGTGCGTGTCGTGGTGCAGCCAGGGCGTTAGGGAAGAGCGCCTGGACATCGTGTGCACCGGGAGAAGAGGTGAGACTCCGACGCGCAAGAGTGTGTGTCGTGGTGCAGCCAGGGCGCTGGTGAAGAGCGCCTGGACATCGTGTGCACCGGGAGAAGAGGCGAGGCTCGAACGCGCAGGGTGCGTGTTGAGGTGCAAGCGGTGCATTGGTGAAGAGCGCTGGATCGTCGTGAGCACCAGAGAAGAGGCGAGTCTCGGACGCGCGGTGTGCGTATCGAAGTGCAACTGGAGGTGCTGGTGAGGAGTGCCTGGTGAGGGTGTGCACCGAATCGAAGTGAAGTCTCCACAGTGCTGAGGGTGGGTCTCGGTGTGGACTGAGACCGCCGGAGTGAGGGCCAAGTCATTGGGGCCCTCAGAGACAATCAGCAGCGGCCCGGACCGGCAGCCACAGAAGAGCTGAGCCGCCGGCCCGAGTCCGCCGCAACCCGTGACGGAGTTCTGGATCAAGGCCCAAGTCGCTGTCGCCGGGGAGGAGAGTGGGATCGCGCCCCCCCCAGGTAACGTGGATCAACACCTGGGGTGGGGTGCGGGCCCGGAGGGACACTCTCTCGGCCTCCCGCTTCCGTCAGCTGTGCGAGCCATTGCTTCAGCTCGGATCCCGGCCCGTGCTGACCCAAGACGGGGCAGTACTGGGGCCGGAGTGGGAAGCAGCACTTTTTGTGTCATCATTTGATCAATAACGGGGGCACTGTTAACGGAGCACGTAAAACTGTTGTATTACACTTTGCATTATTGCTGTTATCGAACTATCGAACTGTCGTATGATGCCTGACCTCATTTAAGCCTGACGAACTTTATGCTTGGTGCGCTACGCACTGCGTTATTTCTCCCTTGCATATTACCTGATTGTAACGTGGCGCATTGCATGATTTCTTCAGTGCACAGTATCTGAGTAAAATGTGGCACAGTGTATTATTTCTTCATTACACTGCACCGGATTGTAGCGTGACGTATTGCTTTGTTTCTTCCTGGTACAGGGCATGCTGGTGGTGATACGCATTGCATTATTCCTTCAATTGCAACGTACATGATTGTGGCGCTACGTATGGCATTGTTTCTCTGTTGCACAGTATAAGAGAATATCGTTACGCATTGCAGTATTGTTTCCTTTTGCAACGTGTGGTATTCTAGCAATATGACTTGCCTAACCTTTTGGGAAACGGTTAGAAAAGAGCTTAACTGTTGGTTAGAAGCGGTGGTTGGGATTAGAACCTACCCACCCACCGGAAAGAATACTACCCATTCTTATATATGTTGATTTTGTATCGTGTGGTCGTATCGTATAGTTTCTTATATAAAGATTATACTCATTTTATCAATATTCGTGTGGAGTCTATTTGTGATGACATCATGGGGTTACTGTGAGCGTGGTTGCACATACTGAACACTCGTGCCTTGGAGATAAGCCTGGCTGCTCGTGCCAAGCTACTAAGGGGGTGAGCAGGGCTATCTCAGATGGTGTCCTTACTTAGCCTAACGTTGAAGCGAGGGGTAGGGGGCGCACGCCTCCAGCATTTTGTGGCGGCGTTAAGCGATAAGGACCTCCACTTCCAACATAAACTATTGGAGGAAAATATATTGATTGATAGCACAAGGTCCGAAAACAATTTGGTTACATTTATTTTACAAAAATGCTTTATAGTGAAACTTTATTAAAACTATCAATTTATTATTAAGTAAATGCAGTATTTTATTATTCTTAACATTATGGCTACTATGTCTAGATCTGTGATAAGGACCTTGCTTCAAATAATGTAGGACTGGAGTGAGAAAAGTATCTTCAACACACAAACTATGCTAAAGTCACCACAGTATTAATAAAACTAGCATAAAATATATTATGCATAATGGTGAGATGAAGAATACTATGCATAGGATCTGTGTTAAAAACCTTTCCATGCATATTAAAGGACTGCATTTAAAATGGCAGGTTTTATTGCCCCAGACTGTTGCTGTGGAAAGATTAGCTAATTTTCAAACTTGGTAATTAAATGTTATCATAATTTAGGAAGGAGCCATATAAAAGGTACAATTGTGTTCACAATGTTTCAAACAGAATGATTTTATCAAAAGAAATGTTAACAATTTCTGTTCCCTAACACCGGCTTTATCCAATTTGTGTAACCCTTCGTGCAACTTAATAGCGTTTGTGGGTGGCTCTAGCCAGCCATTTAAAATACATCGGAGACAATCCTGCAATCACACTGTTCCACAAACGGAGGGGTGTTTAATCATCTGTATTTTTTGTATCACTTTTTAATTTTATATCCCTTTCTAATCCCACAAAAGGTATCTTAACATCAGCCACGGCCCGTGCAGGTAAGAGCGGTGGGGTGGGGGGCCGGTGGGGGGGAATTTCGACGGTTGATGGCGAGGGAAAATGTAGTATTCATTTAATTTTCTCTTTTCATCGTCCGTCGAATCCCCGCTCACCGGGCCCCCCCACCCCACTGCTCTTACTTGCACGGGCCGCGGCTGTTTAACATCCCATGCAGAGGAAAATAATGCTCTGCCTTCTCCTCATTTGCCAACCTCAACTTAATTTTGGAACTAATAAAATAAGTAACCTTCACCAAATTCTCCTACATTCTTACTACTGCCAACTGTAGATTAGAAGGTTCCCACAAGGGAATGCAAGACATTGACTCAAAACCTACCAGTCTCAGGCAGGTTTTTGATTTTCAGAAGTCCATAAATGAGTATTGTTGAGAGAGGTAAAAATGCAACTAATTTTAGTAGTAGCCAAAACTAGAAGAATATAACAGCAGGGGCCATATAAAAAATGTCAGCTAATATTACAATATGAAAGTCACAGACAACTTAATATGCAGAACCTTTACATCTGCACAAATGTCTAGTTTTGTAAATTTGACCTGCTCCCCCAGCCACTATATATTTTTTGTCCTTTCCTGCTTTTTTGTCCTTTTCCAGAAGAGAATAACACATAATAATTTAGAGAAACCAACAACATCATGCATGTATTTTACGTCTTTTCTTGGACCAACACAGGTTACCTCTTTGGGACTTCTTAGGGTACCTTAAACCCTTTCTATAATGAGGATTTTCCACACTATATTCTATTGTTACTAGACATTCAGAACCAAGGGCATTCTTCTCTGTGCCAAGGTAAATGCACATACTTTGTTGCATCTTCCTTTAATAAAACATTGTTTGGTTAGTAACCAGTTATTAGGATGAATATCGGACCCGTGACCCCTTTATTCCTTTACAGTGACAGAATTTGCGTTGCCTGTCTGGCACTAAAGGTGTGCACTGTGGCATCTGTTGATATCCAAAAGACACACACCCCACCTTCTTTCTTTTTCTAGCTGTTTTCAGAAAGTAGCTAGCAATGATCCATGGTAGGTTTTAGTTACTAAAACGTTGGGCTAGATTTACTAACTTTTCTCAAAACAATGAAGCAATCAAAGTTGCTGCACCGAGTTTCATAAAAGGGAGAGAGCAAAACTGCGCCATATCTACATACAAAATTAGCTTTGCGCTGGAAAGTAAATCCCAATTATACACTTTGCCGCAGTTAGTGTCACTGTCATGACACATACCCACTGCATAGTGTTAGTAAATCTGCCCCTATAGGTTTCGTTAGACTGATTTATTTTCTTACTTTCAATGGAAGATTCCATCCATAGTGATGCTCTACATCTAGCTTAAAATTAGGATTGGTCTCCTATTTAAATATTCAGAGGCACCTTGCTCTTGGTTTATTACAATTTACCTTTTGACTCCACATTCTTTCTCTGCAAGATTATTCTCCCTGCATTCACTCTGTTATGAGTGTATTTTCTTGCTTGACCGCTCTCTCCTTTTCTTTTTTGGGGAAAGACCTATAAAACTGATCTCATCATCGGTGAAAGCATACTATTCAGAATAGGCCTAGCCATAGGCTAGGGTGTTTTACTTCTGTCACTACATACATTCTAGGATGTGAGGGAGTTCTTGGGAAATGTGTAGTTGATAAAAATTGGGTTCTACTCTTCACCTTATGTTCTTTGATATAGTTTGACCATCCATTCGGTGCTGAGTTCCAGAACCAAAGTATTAAATCGATTGCAATTGCTTCCAGACTTGTACTGGCAACGTGTAGTTGCAATTTCAGCAATGAAACAGTCTCATATTTGGACAAAAATCTTATTTGCAGCGGGCTAACAATGACTTGTGGATTGCAAACTTATTTTTTACCACTCTGTGATACATATAGTAAGAAATGTAGTACTGTGAACACATTGCCAGCCAATCTGGGAGCGACTATTTGTGGAGCTAGATTTTTGCAAAAAATATTCAGGCCAATATGCGAGCAACTGTTTGTGGAACTGAGTTGTCGTGATAAATAAAGCATTTAAATTGTTGAATAAGAAAACACTTAAGGGTTTTGTCAGAACAGTATAAAGTCATCTATGTTGTACCTATGAGTTGTGAGGTGTCCTTTGGTGATTCATTTGGTGGAGTGTCTAAAAGATCCATAGCTAATACAACACAGACAAAATGACCTTCCCTACTGACATTTATGTTTGGCCTAAGGGCCTTATTTTGAGTTTGGTGGTCCGATAGACCGCCAAATCTGCGGTGGTGGTCCGACCGACCCTATTACAAGTTGGGCAGTCGGACCACCATGGAACCGCTGCTGCCGCCAGGGATCCACAATCCCTGGGGGACTTGCAGTGGTCTGAGGCCCCTAATATGCTGGTGGTGCTGCTGTGGCACCGCCAAGCATATTAGGAGTTTCCTCACCTCCTCAGTTTTCATGGCGGTGAGCCTGCCATGAAACGTGCGGTAGGGAGGAAACAGCCCCCTGTTGCATCTGCGCCAGGAGATACATGCAGGGAGGCACATAGGGGCATATTATCAAGGGCCATTTGACATCGCCCTATCTACAAGGGGATGCTAACATGCATTAGCGCATGTTAGCACCCGTTTTCCCGACGCCTCACTTTGCATCTCTAATGAGATGCAAAGTGGGCGTCACTGGGCAGTACTCCTTGTAAATTATCGCTGATGTGCACATCGTGATATTTACAAGGAGGCCCACGCATTTTTGCAGACGTTAGTTTTTGGCGAAAACCGCGGTTTTCGCCAAATACTAACGTCTGCAAAAATGCTGACTTAGGTATACTTACCATTGGGGGTGGATTATGCTGATACGACCACAGGGTCGTATCAGCAAGGTTATCGCCGTTTTCCATGGAACATCGCTGAAAAAACAGCGATGTTCCATGGAAAACACCGCTATCGCTGGAAAATTATCGCCATTGCGCTATGCTTTGTTGATACAGCGATAGCATGGCGATAATTGCCAGCGATAGCCGGCGATAAATAATTTCTCGCTAAGAGCGGCCAGCGATAATTATCGCTGCCGCTTGATAATATGCCCCTAGGTGTGGCCCTCTGTATGCATGAACCCCCAGTTCCCCCAGGGCATGCAATTGAAAGTCAATGCCCTGCAGGAACATGCAATGGCGTTCCCATTGTGGTGCCTTGCTAAGGCTCACATATGAGCTTTAGTACTGTACCACCGTGGGCCAGCCGCCACCGGACCGCCCGACCTGGATTCCAGTCAGAATCTGGCAGACGGTCTCATTATGGCTTTGGTGGTTTGGCAGTGGGGCGCTGGCGTGGCGGCCCGCTGCCACACTGCCAAGGTCATAATAAGGCCCTTAGCCAGTAGGATCCTCAAACTGAATCCTGCCTCATTAATATGAATGGAGTAGGAGTCTGTGAATCATACCAAATGCCAATATGCTCTCCAACATAGTAGCTGAGCAGTGGCAACGCAAAGTGAAGGTCAGGTCATAGAATTGCAAAAATTCAAAGTGTCTGCTACCCGACCTTATACACATCAGCCTCTAAGATTCAAACTGCAATAGGTATGGTGATGACTAGACCATCTGGTGTGTAGATAAAATTAAGTAAATAAGAAGATGTATTGAGCAATTGTTTAATAAAAACAATTATTAAAAAAATAAAAAAAGTAAATAAATCTTAGCCTTATCTTAAAGATGTGCTGTGGCTTCAAAGATGTTCTACCTATCTCCAATTTGTTCAAATGCAATCTTTGTTGCTTAAGGATTAATGTATAAGATGTCTGGTGAAGTTCTAGGTAAGAAATACACTGATATGGCATGCTGTAAATAAAAAGTGACCTCTATGGCTTCCAAAATGCCTGTTAGTGGATTTGTCCCAGTGCGTCCAACACTGGGATATGTGTGAATCCTCAGTTATTGAATAACACTTATAAACGGCCTGCCAATCTTTTCATCTTGGGATACATTTTATGACTAGAACTCAAAATGTATATGAAAAACACAGCATTCTCTCTCTCAAGTCAACACAGCATGTTTTTGTCAGCCTCATGAGACACTCAAAGGGGTAAATGCACAAAACTTAATTGATTGCATCTCAGTTTTCACTGCAAAGGGTTTACATGTCTCTAGCATTTATAGTCTTGTTCTCACAGTGTTCTTCTCCAACTTCAGCTCTCACTTTCAAATCGTTTAAATGCTTGTTTCATACTTTTCTCTCAAACGTCTCGGAAATCCATGAATTCCTGGTATCTTGTCCAGCTAAAATTACTATGCTCATTTATAGCATGGCATGAGGCTAGCCAGCCCACCCAGATAGGAGATGCTCTTACCTCTGCTCCTCTGGGAGAAGACAGCAACCCATAATTAGAGATCCCCTCTGCCCCCCCCAAAAAAATTTGAAGATTTGTTTTTGAGTCTATTCATACTGAGGTCACTTCCTATAATGTGACATTCGGTGCTGTCACTTCCTGATATGCTATGTCCAGCTTTCTTGTGACTGAGAGGAAATGTATACATATCTTTTCCTGTAATGTCATAGACATTCAGGGGCAGATTTATTAAACTTTCACACAGCGCAGCAAGCCACCTCGCTGTGCTGTGTGATAGGGAAAGGCCAATAATGTTCTGTATTTAACATTATATGGCACATTACTGACCTTTCCTTTGGTGGCGCCCTTTTGGCTGCCTTGCGCCAGCGCAGGCATCCTTGCGCTGTGATACAAGGGTGCCTCCATTGTAGGCAGGATTTTGTTTTTTGCAAGAAGGGGCGCCTTCTTGCACAGAAATACTCCTTAGAGGGAGAGAATGCAGCACACTTAGAAAGAGGAAACAAAGAGGATAAATAAAGATATTTCTCCTCTTTGCGCCTCCCCTGGTAAGACTAAGCATTCTGACGCATTTCCAGGTTTTCCAGTGTTGGTAAATCTTGGGAATGCGCCAAAATCTGTGGGTGGATGCATGGGAACACACCAAGGATTAAGGCAATTTTTGCCTAGGGTGATAGTGTGATCATGTATTGTAAGAAATTAAGTACCCCCTGCAATAACTTATAAGTAATATTGCATGTCACTTTGGAGTTCCATGACCTTGCCAGGGAAGCCAGCCTTCAGTGATGTTCTTCTACATGGTCACAGAATTCCTAGGTGGCTTGCAATAGCCCTGTAATGTACAGCTGGGGTTACTTTATCTCATATATCTCCTACATTTTATAAAGCGCTGAAACATCCCTTTGAGGATAATTGAAAGCATTTAATTGTATTTTAGGTTAAAGTAGTGGTCACATGTTTGATGATTTTGTGAGATCTTATCAGTCATTTGTAGGATGGGGAGGTTCTCCATTGGTGTAATTAATCTCCCAAATGGCATTGGGGTGTAAGTGAAGAGAAGGGGCTGTGGTAGGGTGGGAGAAATATTGCTACCAGGAAAGGTAGTATTTAAGTTAGATGTGGAGGGTACTTTTAGTGCAGTCTAGGAAAAAGGTGGGAAACTGTCTGATTCCTACATGTAGCAGTGTTGGACTATACCTGGCCTTTCAGCTGCAACCTGAGACCAGCATAGGGAGGAGGATGGCTCTCTGCTATGCTATCTTACTTTATCTATGGTGACCCTGTCTCTATGTTGGTTAATCATAATGGTTCACTAGGCTTCATTGGACACATTTTTACCCCTTTAAAGCAATCGGAAGATTGGTTAATTAAAAAAATCAGCTTCTTCTATGTAATTCAACAGACTGTGTTTGAAATGTAAATTTTCAAGTAGATATAATATTAGTGGTCCACCATAAACCACGTTTGGCTGAAAAATAACATAAATCCTATTTAGCGGCTAGAGAATATCTTAAAAGATCAATCGACTTTCTTGGGCTGGCACAATTGTGATCTACATTGCCCATCCTTGAAATTTTCAGAAGAACCGTTAATAAAGCATTAAAAATACCCTCATCCTTTGAAGACAGGGCATCCCTCGGCAAATGTGCGCACACGTGGATGGTGTTAAACAGTTACATCTCTCTAAAGCCGCAGCAATACCTGGATGAGGCCTTTAGTTGCAGGATTAAGGGTAACTTTTAAAACACAACTAGGCACCTTCCCTTCAAACGCACATGCAGCAGAATGGAGGATGCAGTTCACATCATCTGCCTCTGCAGATTCACCTTAAGCCTGCGCCATCACTAGCTATGGCCCTTTTGGAACCAGGCAAGGGTGCGTTCCTGTAGACAAGCCATAATAGTCTGCCTAAACTCCGGAGACCTCAGAGTAATCTCCCTAACAGTAAAGTATCTCCAGTGAGTCGATGGGGCCCTAAAGAAAGCACCCAACCCGCCAGAACAGATTCGTCACCCTCGAACACCTGCTCCCCATGGGGATGGGGGTGACATACTCACCCAGTCACATCAACAATAAATCTGGACTAAGGCAACTACAGTTTACTACTTCGCTAAAATTGTCATTCACACAAGTTCTTCTAGCACAAGCACTTTCCCTACTTTGGTTGATCATATAACAAAGTATTTGTATGTTTGCACTGACAACGACCACATCAAGGCAACTATTTTAACTGCTATTCCTAACAACCCTTGAACAAATTTTCCTCTTAAGCAAGCACTTTCTTTCTCAGAAACGCTCTCGGCTTCAGGAGGGACAATGACAGTACAACTTCATATGTCTGCTAAGCAGCTTATTTGCACATTGTACAAAGAAGAACTTCAACATCCTAGCCGATAATCCGGGACACTGAACACCTCCCCTTTCTCTATCCGGCAAGGAAGTTTTTACTGTTGTCTATTTTAAAATTTCTCTCATTGATACCACTTTTGTTGTATTTAGTTATTTATTTATTTGTTTCACTTGACTCATATTGTAATGATTTTAATTAATCAAACAACAAAGTTTACTACTACTTGTACTGACATATTTTTTTGAAGTGATTAAACAATATGTACAGTAATCAATTTGGCACAGTGCTCAAAATCGCACATTTTAAACCATATACTTATGTGTACACAAGTGGTGAGTGGTTCTTTGTATAAAAAAACAATCAATCAATATTTCTCATTTATCCACTTGAGATTCTTGACATTTCAACCCTAAAGTCTATTTGTTCTTGAGTCATCATCAGGAAAATACTATAATGTCATGAGCATCTGTGAAGAGATGTAGGAAGTATATGTTGCTCGGTGCAAAAAAAGCCTATATTGTACTATTGTATCAGGGAAACCAGTTCCTGAAAAAAAAGTACATGAAAATGCTGACTGAATCAGGAAAAAAATTATATCATCAAAAATGCCAATGTAATCTGGTGATATTGCAAACCACTCTATTCCAGATTCAGGGGCCGAACCATCACTGTGTGTGGAAAGAGTGATTGAACATGAATAGTCTTATTTTGTGGGTGACAAAGAATGTTCTGAGTGGGTCACAGCTGGGAGAGATGAACTATATGGCTCAAGCACTACAGACCAAGAGCATACAAAATTAATCTCATTCTAAAGCTTCTCTGTTTAGTCCAATATTTATGTGTTTTGTTAAGAGAAGATAATCAGATCCAATGTCCTATGTTAGGGTTAGGTAGCGAGCATTCCAGAGTGCTGGGCCTCGTAATCGCAGTAGTTTCATCTCTGGTCTACTGATGATACTTAGCTAACCAGAAGTCCCAAGTAGTTACTGGATATGGAATCATGTTCTAAATTTACCACCTTGATTTTACATCCAAAGATAGTCATGTTCTGTTTCATTGTTTGCTTGTGTTGGCCACAGTGGCTTGGACAATGCCATTAGTTTCACATTTCAACTTCAAGAGTGTCTGCACACCAAACTACAAAACAATCATATTTCTAACTTAAATCTGCTTTATTGCTTTATTCATAGATGGCACAAAGTTCGAAGGTCACACACACACCGACCAATGAATTAGAATTAGGATTCCTGTTTTTATGGTATTTATTTTTTGTACATTGCCTGTTTGTATCAATATTTATTTTTGGGCAATCTTATCTGTATTTATCCATGTTTATTTTGTGTTTTGTGAATAAATGAAGTTGTAAAATTGTTTATTTCCACACAACTGATAAAGGTTCACTCATACTTTGATACCTATCATGTTTTTGTGAATTAAGTAGCCAAATACAACAAAACAATTGGTACAGCGTAATTTCGACCACACCTTTGCACGTCACAAATACATAGCCTAAATGCGTACCTAGCACATTTTCTTGTGTGTCCTAATGACATTAATAATAAAGGTGTTGCGCTTGACATCATTAATAAAGTGCATTCACGGTAGAATTTGAGAATTTATACATAAATGAGATGATCTTGGAAGACTTGATGAATAAACCATACTCACATATTTAGAATGTGTTTACTCTAAAAATAACAATGGATCTATGTAATGTGTACACCAATGTTTCATGCATACTTCATTTAAAATGTACTTCTTAGCCATACTTGCACATGCTTATAAAAGATTTTACTGTATGCCACATGCAGTAGAAATCTAATGTTCTGACAAGTTATATTTATTTGTGTTTAAATGTGCACATGCATATTAAATGTGCACCACAGAGTTAATATTTTACACTTACCCTTACTAGGCTTGTTTTCCATTCTGCATAACCATTTCTACTTGCATGACTTTTCCCTTGTAGGTGCATTCACACACATTGTTTAGTTTGAAAATAGATACAACACTATATTAGCGATAGAGAGAGAGCCTTAGAAGAAGACGTTGATGAAGGAAAATGAGAGCCAGATCGTTAACTGAAGAGTCCTATTGAGCAAGGTTACAGCGTGGCTTGGTTGAGCAAGGACGATGTTGTTCTTATGTTTAGTGTGGGACATTTCGCAAATGTTAAAGTTTACAACATGAGAATGGAACACTAGATGATGCGACCATAGGGGTGGAACCTGAATTAATTTAGTGTGAATAACTGGAGTCTACACTGTCTGATGCTAGAGACACTTTTCCTGGACTTTGAGAGGTTTAGACCTTTATGCTTATTCCCTTTGATTCTTGTTGAGTGTAGCTTAGGCTGATACTCAAAGTTCCCTGACTCAAGAAGCCTCTTGACTGAGGTTTTGCAATGCTGACACCTTCACTATTCCTCTTATTTCCTGCTTTTTCTATTTTTCTGCATTTCCCTGAAATTTGAGAGTCCTTAGACTAATGAACCATCCTCTCAGTTTGTAATTTACCATAGACGATTCTAGATTTACTCATGTATAGAAGAGAGGACAAGACACTCTTCTCTGAGCACCTGATCTTATTGCTGATCTTTTGTATTGATGTGACAGAATATCTTGTTTGCTTAATATTGGTATGCCTAAACTTCTTTAGAAGGTTGGGTTTCCCAGTTGTTATTCTGTATCTTTATAGCATGGTGCTGAGATTCGTGTACCTCAACTTGATTGCTAATTTGTAATAAACTTTCTTAACTCTAGTCACTGATTCCTGTTACTTATTGTGTAGCCAAATGTTTTTTTTAGAGTTTTATATAGCGCGAACTAGATCCGAGACATCGGGTATCAGAGCGCTTTACATGAGCACCAGTTTCGTTACAGATGAACACATTCATTTTTTATTTTTTTTGTTAGGCACAGGGAGATTAAGTGATTTGCCCAGAATCACAGGATGTTGAGCGTCGTTGCCGAGACTGGAACCGGGTTCCCCAGGTTCGAGGTCGACCGCTCTAGCCGCAAGGCTACATCCTCTCCCCTAAACTGTTAAACTGTTCATTGAAAGTTCTGATGTAATGTTAACTTCCCTCACCTCTCAGTCAGGAAAAAAGGTCCATGGGAGGACAAATGGTAAGAGGGTTGACCCAAAACGCTGCATCACAATACACCCATGGGTAAATATTAGCATTGTACTACAAATGTATGTCGATATATGCAATTAGGAAAGTAAATATCATCCTGTTTTTTAGCTCCCAGTGCTGATTATTTATTCAGCTATTGGGCTGGATTGATGAAAGACTATATGGTAAGTCACTTAAAAAAAGCCAATTTTTCTGTATTTTTCCTTTTTTTTTTTAAATAAACGCAGACAAGAAACACATTACTTTCTGTCTGTATTTATCTGTAAAAATGAGTAAAAACCGAAAACTGGGAGCCTTACTGGGTGCACCTGGGCTTAGTCATGTCTTGTATGCACATCTGATAACACATTCCTTTATAACCTGTGCCAACATATTATTAATTTCCATTTTTGCTATTTGTGCAATACATCATTCAACATTGCCAAATAAAAATGGAAACAGTAACACAAGACAAACTCTTATGGCTTTTAAATTCGCTGTCAATGGACGAATCCGTTAAGCTATATAAAAGAAAGACATTGAAAACAAACGGTACTCCATTTATATTTTAACTTTCACGTCTTTGTGTCTGACAGAAATAATGTGTTCCTCTACCAGTGCCAAACAAAAATCATCATTTCATTTGTTCCCCTGCCCTTCTGCAATAATTTAAAGTGTTTATCGCTCTTCCTAGCTTGCTTTTTTAGTACTATTTTTTCTTCGGTTATACAATATCCTATTTGTTCAACATACACTGACATTCATTGTTACCGAATAAAAAACTGAATTCACTATCAGATATGGAAATATAATTCACAGTCGTGCACCCGGAGAATGTGCGTGATACAGTGACGTAACACACAATTATGGGGCCCATGCTGAATGTAGTGGGGGCCTGAGCCTCCCATATTTCACAGAGGCCTTTGGATAACTGGGGAGCCCACTGAAGTTTCAGGACCATGTACTCTGCACAGAGCAGAGGCCTGTATTATGCCTCTGGTACAATAGAAGAAGTCTGAAATCCGGCCAACTGGATGCTGAATTTCTCAACTTCCGCAGATAAA
This sequence comes from Calotriton arnoldi, assembly GCA_963921515.1. Classification (NCBI taxonomy): domain Eukaryota; kingdom Metazoa; phylum Chordata; class Amphibia; order Caudata; family Salamandridae; genus Calotriton; species Calotriton arnoldi. The sequence goes on from CAWUFW010000933.1 coordinate 1,303,095, forward strand.
ATGTCGGCCTTCTTCTCATACCCTTGCCTAAGAGCGACTCAAAGGGGGGCAATAAAAAAGGTAACTGTACACGTAAGTAAATCTGCATGTGTAAAGTTGCTCTTACACTTTTGAGGAACTTTACTACTCTCTGCTAATCACGATTTAAGAGTGTAAAGCAACTCAAAAGCATCGATTTACATGTCAGCATCATTTGAAATAGGGAGGTGGAGTCAGTAAAAACATCAAATATAACCATAACATTACTACTATTGACTTTACAACCACATTTTACATTCCACACACTTGACAGAAACCTCTGCAATGGAGCAGAGTACTACCCATGGTACAGGACAGGGAAATAGTTTGAAAGTTATTTAAAGTGTAAAAAAATAATTAAAACAAATTGTATGTCAAATGTTAATGTTAAATAATTGTGTACATGTTTTTAAATGTAGAATGTTTTTTTGAATCTTACTATAGTATTAAGTAGGGGGCGTGGCTAGGCAGCATGGCCGTATAGACGTGCTTAAACAGAGCTCTGTGCGGCCGCACGTGTGGAGCTAGCATCCTGTGATATCCTGACCCCTAACACATGAGGTGAACGTCTCCAGGGTATTTTAAGACATCTGTCCGTGTCACGGGAGAGGCGAGGAGATTCAGGACCCCGTAAATCAAATCGGGGCTCGGAGTTCCGATCGCACAGAGGAGTGGCCGCCATCTTGGGCTGGAATGAGGCGATTGGGCCGCTCTGCCCGGGCTGCAACCCAGCGGAACACTGTTGGAGGGGTGAGACATAGGCGGCGGCCCAGAGGAACAGTGACTTGCCTGCGAGGCTTGGACACCTGAGAGGAGCGACCCTGTGTCTGCCAGTATCGGTCCTTTACTCTGCGGGGCTGTTTTGTTCCACTGCGCAGATTGTTTGTGCCCCCTGTGTGGGCTGACTAGGCCCCCCCTGGCAACGGAGGCACGACGGAGAGTACACCTTGCAGGTTTGGGAGCGTCTGTGACCTGCAGTTGAGGACGATTGTGGGGGAGGGGTGAATTCAGATGATTGTTTTGCGGGCCCGTGGGCCGCCTGGTGCTGAAGTAATTCCCACCACCGGGGCACACCTTGCAGCGGAGGTAACGGCCCTTGCTAGTCGGGCTGTGGTACACGAGTAGTGGGCAGCAGTACAGGCAGTGAAGAGTGAACAGTGGGTGATGCACTGACGATTGCAGGCGGTGGCAGACCAGGGGAAATGTGTCTATGAACAGGCAGTGATCACCTGGGATTGTGTATCTGTGGAGAGTGACGCCGCCTAAGTGCCTTGAGGAAAGTGATAGACATTGGAGGGAATCACTCTGTGCAGCGAGATTTCACAGCTCACGGTAGGCAAGTTGGCGCAGCTGCTTGAAAAGTGGTAGATTCCCGGTGGCGAACAGGGGCCCGGCGCTCAGGGAATTGAGTGCGATTGTACAGCTATTGAGAGTCTTTGGGCTGCCTCTGCACTTGCGCATACCGTGGAGCTCGAGGGGCGAGTGACTGGGACACCCTTGGGACGCGCCACTCCACGAGTCGGGAGGGTCATGTGAGACATTGCCCGAGCACCTACCTGGCCAAGATGGTTAAAGATAGGACAGCGAAATCACAATTCAATAAAATATTGAATTACGTCCAGCCCATAACCCACGGCCCGGAGGACAGAAATGAAGATAGACCGCCGGAACGGGGAGCACTCGAGGGGGATGGTGAGGATTCTACGACGCTGATGGATGTTATCAGGACCGTTCAGTCAACTAGAGATGACATGATACAGAAGATCGATGCTGTGGCGATAGATGTCAATCTGTTGCAGTGCGACCTCAGGAAAGTCTCGGAAAGAGTGACGACTACGGAAAAAGACACAGAGGTTCTTAAAGCAGAGGTCAAGAGCCTCAGTGCCACGGTGATTGAGTTGAAACGCCAAGTGATTGGACTCGAAGACCGGGCTGAAGATTCGGAAGGTCAGTCCAGATGGGGGAACCTGAGATTTGTGGGGTTCCCCGAGAAGGCAGAGGATCCAGCGGCAGACCTATTCTTGGAGGACTGGATTATTCGCGAAATGGCTCCCAAGCAGCTGTCGAACGTTTTCAGTATTGAACGGGCACATAGAGCGCTGGTGGCCCCCCCTAGACCCGGAGCACCTCCCCGCGCCATTATAGCAAAATTGTTTAACTTTAAAGATAGGGACCTTTTGCTTTTTATGGTATTTATTTTTTGAACATTGCCTGTTTGTATCAATATTTATTTTTGGGCAATCTTATCTGTATTTATCCATGTTTATTTTGTGTTTTGTGAATAAATGAAGTTGTAAAATTGTTTATTTCCACACAACTGATAAAGGTTCACTCATACTTTGATACCTATCATGTTTTTGTGGATTAAGTAGCCAAATACAACAAAACAATTGGTACAGCGTAATTTCGACCACACCTTTGCACGTCACAAATACATAGCCTAAATGCGCACCTAGCACATTTTCTTGTGTGTCCTAATGACATTAATAATAAAGGTGTGGCGCTTGACATCATTAATAAAGTGCATTCACTGTAGAATTTGAGAATTTATACATAAATGAGATGATCTTGGAAGACTTGATGAATAAACCATACTCACATATTTAGAATATGTTTACTCTAAAAACAACAATGGATCTATGTAATGTGTACACCAATGTTTCATGCATACTTCATTTAAAATGTACTTCTTAGCCATACTTGCACATGCTTATAAAAGATTTTACTGTATGCCACATGCAGTAGAAATCTAATGTTCTGACAAGTTATATTTATTTGTGTTTAAATGTGCACATGCATATTAAATGTGCACCACAGAGTTAATATTTTACACTTACCCTTACTAGGCTTGTTTTCCATTCTGCATAACCATTTCTACTTGCATGACTTTTCCCTTGCAGGTGCATTCACACACATTGTTAGTTTGAAAATAGATACAACACTATATTAGCGATAGAGAGAGAGCCTTAGAAGAAGACGTTGATGAAGGAAAATGAGAGCCAGATCATTAACTGAAGAGTCCTATTGAGCAAGGTTACAGCGTGGCTTGGTTGAGCAAGGACGATGTTGTTCTTATGTTTAGTGTGGGACATTTCGCAAATGTTAAAGTTTACAACATGAGAATGGAACACTAGATGATGCGAACATAGGGGTGGAACCTGAATTAATTTAGTGTGAATAACTGGAGTCTACACTGTCTGATGCTAGAGACACTTTTCCTGGACTTTGAGAGGTTTAGACCTTTATGCTTATTCCCTTTGATTCTTGTTGAGTGTAGCTTAGGCTGATACTCAAAGTTCCCTGACTCAAGAAGCTTCTTGACTGAGGTTTTGCAATGCTGACACCTTCACTATTCCTCTTATTTCCTGCCTTTTCTATTTTTCTGCATTTCCCTGAAATTTGAGAGTCCTTAGACTAATGAACCATCCTCTCAGTTTGTAATTTACCATAGACGATTCTAGATTTACTCATGTATAGAAGAGAGGACAAGACACTCTTCTCTGAGCACCAGATCTTATTGCTGATCTTTTGTATTGATGTGACAGAATATCTTGTTTGCTTAATATTGGTATGCCTAAACTTCTTTAGAAGGTTGGGTTTCCCAGTTGTTATTCTGTATCTTTATAGCATGGTGCTGAGATTCGTGTACCTCAACTTGATTGCTAATTTGTAATAAACTTTCTTAACTCTAGTCACTGATTCCTGTTACTTATTGTGTGGCCAAATGTTTTTTTTTTTTTTGAGTTTTATATAGCGCGAACTAGATCCGAGACATCGGGTATCAGAGCGCTTTACATGAGCACCAGTTTCGTTACAGATGAACACATTCATTTTTTATTTTTTTTGTTAGGCACAGGGAGATTAAGTGATTTGCCCAGAATCACAGGATGTTGAGCGTCGTTGCCGAGACTGGAACCGGGTTCCCCAGGTTCGAGGTCGACCGCTCTAGCCGCAAGGCTACATCCTCTCCCCTAAACTGTTAAACTGTTCATTGAAAGTGCTGATGTAATGTTAACTTCCCTCACCTCTCAGTCAGGAAAAAAGGTCAATGGGAGGACAAATGGTAAGAGGGTTGACCCAAAACGCTGCATCACAATACACCCATGGGTAAATATTAGCATTGTACTACAAATGTATGTCGATATATGCAATTAGGAAAGTAAATATCATCCTGTTTTTTAGCTCCCAGTGCTGATTATTTATTCAGCTATTGGGCTGGATTGATGAAAGACTATATGGTAAGTCACTTAAAAAAAGCCAATTTTTCTGTATTTTTCCTTTTTTTTTTTTTAAATAAATGCAGACAAGAAACATTACTTTCTGTCTGTATTTAACTGTAAAAATGAGTAAAAACCGAAAACTGGGAGCCTTACTGGGTGCACCTGGGCTTAGTCATGTCTTGTATGCACATCTGATAACACATTCCTTTATAACCTGTGCCAACATATTTTGTAGCAATTCACAATCAATAAGTTCAGCACGGACACATTATCACATATTATTAATTTCCATTTTTGCTATTTGTGCAATACATCATTCAACATTGCCAAATAAAAATGGAAACAGTAACACAAGACAAACTCTTATGGCTTTTAAATTCGCTGTCAATGGATGAATCCGTTAAGCTATATAAAAGAAAGACATTGAAAACAAACGGTACTCCATTTATATTTTAAATTTCACGTCTTTGTGTCTGACAGAAATAATGTGTTCCTCTACCAGCGCCAAACAAAAATCATCATTTCATTTGTTCCCCTGCCCTTCTGCAATAATTTAAAGTGTTTATTGCTCTTCCTAGCTTGCTTTTTTAGTACTATTTTTTGTTCTGTTATACAATATCCTATTTGTTCAACATACAATGACATTCATTGTTACCGAATAAAAAACTGAATTCACTATCAGAATTGGGAATATATTTCACCGTTGTGCACCCGTAGAATGTGCGTGATACAGTGACGTAACACAAAATTATGGGGCCCATGCTGAATGTAGTGGGGGCCTGAGCCTCCCATATTTCACAGAGGCCTTTGGATAACTGGGGAGCCCACTGAAGTTTCAGGACCATGTACTCTGCACAGCTGCAGAGGCCTGTATTATGCCTCTGGTACAATAGAAGAAGTCTGAAATCCGGCCAACTGGATGCTGAATTTCTCAACTTCCGCAGATAAAATGTCGGCCTTCTTCTCATACCCTTGCCTAAGAGCGACTCAAAGGGGGGCAATAAAAAAGGTAACTGTACACGTAAGTAAATCTGCATGTGTAAAGTTGTTCTTACACTTTTGAGGAACTTTACTACTCTCTGCTAATCACGATTTAAGAGTGTAAAGCAACTCAAAAGCATCGATTTACATGTCAGCATCATTTGAAATAGGGAGGTGGAATCAGTAATAACATCAAATATAACCATAACATTACTACTATTGACTTTACAACCACATTTTACGTTCCACACACTTGACAGAAACCTCTGCAATGGAGCAGAGTACTACCCATGGTACAGGACAGGGAAATAGTTTGAAAGTTATTTAAAGTGTAAAAAAAATAATTAAAACAAATTGTATGTCAAATGTTAATGTTAAATAATTGTGTACATGTTTTTAAATGTAGAATGTTTTTTTGAATCTTACTATAGTATTAAGTAGGGGGCGTGGCTAGGCAGCATGGCCGTATAGACGTGCTTAAACAGAGCTCCGTGCGGCCGCCCGTGTGGAGCTAGCATCCTGTGATATCCTGACCCCTAACACATGAGGTGAACGTCTCCAGGGTATTTTAAGACATCTGTCCGTGTCACGGGAGAGGCGAGGAGATTCAGGACCCCATAAATCAAATCGGGGCTCGGAGTTCCGATCGCACAGAGGAGTGGCCGCCATCCTGGGCTGCAATGAGGCGATTGGGCCGCTCTGCCCGGGCTGCAACCCAGCGGAACACTGTTGGAGGGGTGAGACATAGGCGGCGGCCCAGAGGAACAGTGACTTGCCTGCGAGGCTTGGACACCTGAGAGGAGCGACCCTGTGTCTGCCAGTATCGGTCCTTTACTCTGCGGGGCTGTTTTGTTCCACGGCGCAGATTGTTTGCGCCCCCTGTGCGGGCTGACTAGGCCCCCCCCCTGGCAACGGAGACACGACGGAGAGTACACCTTGCAGGTTTGGGAGCGTCTGTGACCTGCAGTTGAGGACGATTGTGAGGGAGGGGTGAATTCAGATGATTGTTTTGCGGGCCCGTGGGCCGCCTGGTGCTGAAGTAATTCCCACCACCGGGGCACACCTTGCAGCGGAGGTACCGGCCCTTGCTAGTCGGGCTGTGGTACACGAGTAGTGGGCAGCAGTACAGGCAGTGAAGAGTGAACAGTGGGTGATGCACTGACGATTGCAGGCGGTGGCAGACCAGGGGAAATGTGTCTATGAACAGGCAGTGATCACCTGGGATTGTGTATCTGCGGAGAGTGACGCCGCCTAAGTGCCTTGAGGAAAGTGATAGACATTGGAGGGAATCACTCTGTGCAGCGAGATTTCACAGCTCACGGTAGGCAAGTTGGCGCAGCTGCTTGACAAGTGGTAGATTCCCGGTGGCAAACAGGGGCCCGGCGCTCAGGGAATTGAGTGCGATTGTACAGCTATTGAGAGTCTTTAGGCTGCCTCTGCACTTGCGCATACCTTGGAGCTCGAGGGGCGAGTGACTGGGACACCCTTGGGACGCGCCACTCCACGAGTCGGGAGGGTCATGTGAGACATTGCCCGAGCACCTACCTGGCCAAGATGGGTAAAGATAGGACAGCGAAATCACAATTCAATAAAATATTGAATTGCGTCCAGCCCATAACCCACGGCCCGGAGGACAGAAATGAAGATAGACCGCCGGAACGGGTAGCACTGGAGGGGGATGGTGAGGATTCTACGACGCTGATGGATGTTATCAGGACCGTTCAGTCAACTAGAGATGACATGATCCAGAAGATCGATGCTGTGGCGATAGATGTCAATTTGTTGCGGTGCGACCTCAGGAAAGTCTCGGAAAGAGTGACGACTACGGAAAAAGACACAGAGGTTCTTAAAGCGGAGGTCAAGAGCCTCAGTTCCACGGTGATTGAGTTGAAACACCAAGTGATTGGACTCGAAGACCGGGCTGAAGATTCGGAAGGTCAGTCCAGATGGGGGAACCTGAGATTTGTGGGGTTCCCCGAGAAGGCAGAGGATCCAGCGGCAGACCTATTCTTGGAGGACTGGATTATTCGCGAAATGGCTCCCAAGCAGCTGTCGAACGTTTTCAGTATTGAACGGGCACATAGAGCGCTGGTGGCCCCCCCTAGACCCGGAGCACCTCCCCACGCCATTATAGCAAAATTGTTTAACTTTAAAGATAGGGACCTTTTGCTTTTTATGGTATTTATTTTTTGAACATTGCCTGTTTGTATCAATATTTATTTTTGGGCAATCTTATCTGTATTTATCCATGTTTATTTTGTGTTTTGTGAATAAATGAAGTTGTAAAATTGTTTATTTCCACACAACTGATAAAGGTTCACTCATACTTTGATACCTATCATGTTTTTGTGAATTAAGTAGCCAAATACAACAAAACAATTGGTACAGCGTAATTTCGACCACACCTTTGCACGTCACAAATACATAGCCTAAATGCGCACCTAGCACATTTTCTTGTGTGTCCTAATGACATTAATAATAAAGAAGTGGCGCTTGACATCATTAATAAAGTGCATACACTGTAGAATTTGAGAATTTATACATAAATGAGATGATCTTGGAAGACTTGATGAATAAACCATACTCACATATTTAGAATATGTTTACTCTAAAAACAACAATGGATCTATGTAATGTGTACACCAATGTTTCATGCATACTTCATTTAAAATGTACTTCTTAGCCATACTTGCACATGCTTATAAAAGATTTTACTGTATGCCACATGCAGTAGAAATCTAATGTTCTGACAAGTTATATTTATTTGTGTTTAAATGTGCACATGCATATTAAATGTGCACCACAGAGTTAATATTTTACACTTACCCTTACTAGGCTTGTTTTCCATTCTGCATAACCATTTCTACTTGCATGACTTTTCCCTTGCAGGTGCATTCACACACATTGTTAGTTTGAAAATAGATACAACACTATATTAGCGATAGAGAGAGAGCCTTAGAAGAAGACGTTGATGAAGGAAAATGAGAGCCAGATCATTAACTGAAGAGTCCTAGTGAGCAAGGTTACAGCGTGGCTTGGTTGAGCAAGGACGATGTTGTTCTTATGTTTAGTGTGGGACATTTCGCAAATGTTAAAGTTAACAACATGAGAATGGAAGACTAGATGATGCGAACATAGGGGTAGAACCTGAATTAATTTAGTGTGAATAACTGGAGTCTACACTGTCTGATGCTAGAGACACTTTTCCTGGACTTTGAGAGGTTTAGACCTTTATGCTTATTCCCTTTGATTCTTGTTGAGTGTAGCTTAGGCTGATACTCAAAGTTCCCTGACTCAAGAAGCCTCTTGACTGAGGTTTTGCAATGCTGACACCTTCACTATTCCTCTTATTTCCTGCCTTTTCTATTTTTCTGCATTTCCCTGAAATTTGAGAGTCCTTAGACTAATGAACCATGCTCCCAGTTTGAAATTTACCATAGACGATTTTAGATTTACTCATGTATAGAAGAGAGGACAAGACACTCTTCTCTGAGCACCAGATCTTATTGCTGATCTTTTGTATTGATGTGACAGAATATCTTGTTTGCTTAATATTGGTATGCCTAAACTTCTTTAGAAGGTTGGGTTTCCCAGTTGTTATTCTGTATCTTTATAGCATGGTGCTGAGATTCGTGTACCTCAACTTGATTGCTAATTTGTAATAAACTTTCTTAACTCTAGTCACTGATTCCTGTTACTTATTGTGTAGCCAAATGTTTTTTTTTTTTAGAGTTTTATATAGCGCGAACTAGATCCGAGACATCGGGTATCAGAGCGCTTTACATGAGCACCAGTTTCGTTACAGATGAACACATTCATTTTTTATTTTTTTGTTAGGCACAGGGAGATTAAGTGATTTGCCCAGAATCACAGGATGTTGAGCGTCGTTGCCGAGACTGGAACCGGGTTCCCCAGGTTCGAGGTCGACCGCTCTAGCCGCAAGGCTACATCCTCTCCCCTAAACTGTTAAACTGTTCATTGAAAGTTCTGATGTAATGTTAACTTCCCTCACCTCTCAGTCAGGAAAAAGGTCAATGGGAGAACAAATGGTAAGAGGGTTGACCCAAAACGCTGCATCACAATACACCCATGGGTAAATATTAGCATTGTACTACAAATGTATGTCGATATATGCAATTAGGAAAGTAAATATCATCCTGTTTTATAGCTCCCAGTGCTGATTATTTATTCAGCTATTGGGCTGGATTGATGAAAGACTATATGGTAAGTCACTTAAAAGAAGCCAATTTTTCTGTATTTTTCCTTTTTTTTTTAAAATAAATGCAGACAAGAAACACATTACTTTCTGTCTGTATTTATCTGTAAAAATGAGTAAAAACCGAAAACTGGGAGCCTTACTGGGTGCACCTGGGCTTAGTCATGTCTTGTATGCACATCTGATAACACATTCCTTTATAACCTGTGCCAACATATTTTGTAGCAATTCACAATCAATAAGTTCAGCACGGACACATTATCACATATTATTAATTTCCATTTTTGCTATTTGTGCAATACATCATTCAACATTGCCAAATAAAAATGGAAACAGTAACACAAGACAAACTCTTATGGCTTTTAAATTCGCTGTCAATGGATGAATCCGTTAAGCTATATAAAAGAAAGACATTGAAAACAAACGGTACTCCATTTATATTTTAAATTTCACGTCTTTGTGTCTGACAGAAATAATGTGCTCCTCTACCAGCGCCAAACAAAAATCATCATTTCATTTGTTCCCCTGCCCTTCTGCAATAATTTAAAGTGTTTATCGCTCTTCCTAGCTTGCTTTTTAGTACTATTTTTTGTTCTGTTATACAATATCCTATTTGTTCAACATACAATGACATTCATTGTTACCGAATAAAAAACTGAATTCACTATCAGAATTGGGAATATATTTCACCGTTGTGCACCCGTAGAATGTGCGTGATACAGTGACGTAACACAAAATGATGGGGCCCATGCTGAATGTAGTGGGGGCCTGAGCCTCCCATATTTCACAGAGGCCTTTGGATAACTGGGGAGCCCACTGAAGTTTCAGGACCATGTACTCTGCACAGCTGCAGAGGCCTGTATTATGCCTCTGGTACAATAGAAGAAGTCTGAAATCCGGCCAACTGGATGCTGAATTTCTCAACTTCCGCAGATAAAATGTCGGCCTTCTTCTCATACCCTTGCCTAAGAGCGACTCAAAGGGGGGCAATAAAAAAGGTAGCTGTACACGTAAGTAAATCTGCATGTGTAAAGTTGCTCTTACACTTTTGAGGAACTTTACTACTCTCTGCTAATCACGATTTAAGAGTGTAAAGCAACTCAAAAGCATCGATTTACATGTCAGCATCATTTGAAATAGGGAGGTGGAGTCAGTAAAAACATCAAATATAACCATAACATTACTACTATTGACTTTACAACCACATTTTACGTTCCACACACTTGACAGAAACCTCTGCAATGGAGCAGAGTACTACCCATGGTACAGGTCAGGGAAATAGTTTGAAAGTTATTTAAAGTGTAAAAAAAATAATTAAAACAAATTGTATGTCAAATGTTAATGTTAAATAATTGTGTACATGTTTTTAAATGTAGAATGTTTTTTTGAATCTTACTATAGTATTAAGTAGGGGGCGTGGCTAGGCAGCATGGCCGTATAGACGTGCTTAAACAGAGCTCCGTGCGGCCGCCCGTGTGGAGCTAGCATCCTGTGATATCCTGACCCCTAACACATGAGGTGAACGTCTCCAGGGTATTTTAAGACATCTGTCCGTGTCACGGGAGAGGCGAGGAGATTCAGGACCCCGTAAATCAAATCGGGGCTCGGAGTTCCGATCGCACGGAGGAGCGGCCGCCATCTTGGGCTGCAATGAGGCGATCGGGCCGCTCTGCCCGGGCTGCAACCCAGCGGAACACTGTTGGAGGGGTGAGACATAGGCGGCGGCCCAGAGGAACAGTGACTTGCCTGCGAGGCTTGGACACCTGAGAGGAGCGACCCTGTGTCTGCCAGTATCGGTCCTTTACTCTGCGGGGCTGCTTTGTTCCACTGCCCAGATTGTTTGGCCCCCTGTGCGGGCTGACTAGGCCCCCCCTGGCAATGGAGACACGACGGAGAGTACACCTTGCAGGTTTGGGAGCATCTGTGACCTGCAGTTGAGGACGATTGTGGGGGAGGGGCGAATTCAGAGGCTTGTTTTGCGGGCCCGTGGGCCGCCTGGTGCTGAAGTAATTCCCACCAGCGGGGCACACCTTGGAGCGGAGGTACCGGCCCTTGCTAGTCGGGCTGTGGTAAACGAGTAGTGGGCAGCAGTACAGGCAGTGAACAGTGAACATTGGGTGATGCACTGACGATTGCAGGCGGTGGCAGACCAGGGGAAATGTGTCTATGAACAGGCAGTGATCACCTGGGATTGTGTATCTGCGGAGAGTGACGCCGCCTAAGTGCCTTGAGGAAAGTGATAGACATTGGAGGGAATCACTCTGTGCAGCGAGATTTCACAGCTCACGGTAGGCAAGTTGGCGCAACTGCTTGAAAAGTGGTAGATTCCCGGTGGCAAACAGGGGCCCGGCGCTCAGGGAATTGAGTGCGATTGTACAGCTATTGAGAGTCTTTGGGCTGCCTCTGCACTTGCGCATACCTTGGAGCTCGAGGGCGAGTGACTGGGACACCCTTGGGACGCGCCACTCCACGAGTCGGGAGGGTCATGTGAGACATTGCCCGAGCACCTACCTGGCCAAGATGGGTAAAGATAGGACAGCGAAATCACAATTCAATAAAATATTGAATTGCGTCCAGCCCATAACCCACGGCCCGGAGGACAGAAATGAAGATAGACCGCCGGAACGGGTAGCACTGGAGGGGGATGGTGAGGATTCTACGACGCTGATGGATGTTATCAGGACCGTTCAGTCAACTAGAGATGACATGATCCAGAAGATCGATGCTGTGGCGATAGATGTCAATTTGTTGCGGTGCGACCTCAGGAAAGTCTCGGAAAGAGTGACGACTACGGAAAAAGACACAGAGGTTCTTAAAGCGGAGGTCAAGAGCCTCAGTTCCACGGTGATTGAGTTGAAACACCAAGTGATTGGACTCGAAGACCGGGCTGAAGATTCGGAAGGTCAGTCCAGATGGGGAACCTGAGATTTGTGGGGTTCCCCGAGAAGGCAGAGGATGCAGCGGCAGACCTATTCTTGGAGGACTGGATTATTCGCGAAATGGCTCCCAAGCAGCTGTCGAACGTTTTCAGTATTGAACGGGCACATAGAGCGCTGGTGGCCCCCCCTAGACCCGGAGCACCTCCCCACGCCATTATACCAAAATTGTTTAACTTTAAAGATAGGGACCTTTTGCTTTTTATGGTATTTATTTTTTGAACATTGCCTGTTTGTATCAATATTTATTTTTGGGCAATCTTATCTGTATTTATCCATGTTTATTTTGTGTTTTGTGAATAAATGAAGTTGTAAAATTGTTTATTTCCACACAACTGATAAAGGTTCACTCATACTTTGATACCTATCATGTTTTTGTGAATTAAGTAGCCAAATACAACAAAACAATTGGTACAGCGTAATTTCGACCACACCTTTGCACGTCACAAATACATAGCCTAAATGCGCACCTAGCACATTTTCTTGTGTGTCCTAATGACATTAATAATAAAGAAGTGGCGCTTGACATCATTAATAAAGTGCATACACTGTAGAATTTGAGAATTTATACATAAATGAGATGATCTTGGAAGACTTGATGAATAAACCATACTCACATATTTAGAATATGTTTACTCTAAAAACAACAATGGATCTATGTAATGTGTACACCAATGTTTCATGCATACTTCATTTAAAATGTACTTCTTAGCCATACTTGTACATGCTTATAAAGATTTTACTGTATGCCACATGCAGTAGAAATCTAATGTTCTGACAAGTTATATTTATTTGTGTTTAAATGTGCACATGCATATTAAATGTGCACCACAGAGTTAATATTTTACACTTACCCTTACTAGGCTTGTTTTCCATTCTGCATAACCATTTCTACTTGCATGACTTTTCCTTGCAGGTGCATTCACACACATTGTTAGTTTGAAAATAGATACAACACTATATTAGCGATAGAGAGAGAGCCTTAGAAGAAGACGTTGAGGAAGGAAAATGAGAGCCAGATCATTAACTGAAGAGTCCTAGTGAGCAAGGTTACAGCGTGGCTTGGTTGAGCAAGGACGATGTTGTTCTTATGTTTAGTGTGGGACATTTCGCAAATGTTAAAGTTTACAACATGAGAATGGAAGACTAGATGATGCGAACATAGGGGTAGAACCTGAATTAATTTAGTGTGAATAACTGGAGTCTACACTGTCTGATGCTAGAGACACTTTTCCTGGACTTTGAGAGGTTTAGACCTTTATGCTTATTCCCTTTGATTCTTGTTGAGTGTAGCTTAGGCTGATACTCAAAGTTCCCTGACTCAAGAAGCCTCTTGACTGAGGTTTTGCAATGCTGACACCTTCACTATTCCTCTTATTTCCTGCCTTTTCTATTTTTCTGCATTTCCCTGAAATTTGAGAGTCCTTAGACTAATGAACCATGCTCCCAGTTTGAAATTTACCATAGACGATTCTAGATTTACTCATGTATAGAAGAGAGGACAAGACACTCTTCTCTGAGCACCAGATCTTATTGCTGATCTTTTGTATTGATGTGACAGAATATCTTGTTTGCTTAATATTGGTATGCCTAAACTTCTTTAGAAGGTTGGGTTTCCCAGTTGTTATTCTGTATCTTTATAGCATGGTGCTGAGATTCGTGTACCTCAACTTGATTGCTAATTTGTAATAAACTTTCTTAACTCTAGTCACTGATTCCTGTTACTTATTGTGTAGCCAAATGTTTTTTTTTAGAGTTTTATATAGCGCGAACTAGATCCGAGACATCGGGTATCAGAGCGCTTTACATGAGCACCAGTTTCGTTACAGATGAACACATTCATTTTTTATTTTTTTTGTTAGGCACAGGGAGATTAAGTGATTTGCCCAGAATCACAGGATGTTGAGCGTCGTTGCCGAGACTGGAACCGGGTTCCCCAGGTTCGAGGTCGACCGCTCTAGCCGCAAGGCTACATCCTCTCCCCTAAACTGTTAAACTGTTCATTGAAAGTTCTGATGTAATGTTAACTTCCCTCACCTCTCAGTCAGGAAAAAAGGTCAATGGGAGAACAAATGGTAAGAGGGTTGACCCAAAACGCTGCATCACAATACACCCATGGGTAAATATTAGCATTGTACTACAAATGTATGTCGATATATGCAATTAGGAAAGTAAATATCATCCTGTTTTATAGCTCCCAGTGCTGATTATTTATTCAGCTATTGGGCTGGATTGATGAAAGACTATATGGTAAGTCACTTAAAAGAAGCCAATTTTTCTGTATTTTTCCTTTTTTTTTAAAATAAATGCAGACAAGAAACACATTACTTTCTGTCTGTATTTATCTGTAAAAATGAGTAAAAACCGAAAACTGGGAGCCTTACTGGGTGCACCTGGGCTTAGTCATGTCTTGTATGCACATCTGATAACACATTCCTTTATAACCTGTGCCAACATATTTTGTAGCAATTCACAATCAATAAGTTCAGCACGGACACATTATCACATATTATTAATTTCCATTTTTGCTATTTGTGCAATACATCATTCAACATTGCCAAATAAAAATGGAAACAGTAACACAAGACAAACTCTTATGGCTTTTAAATTCGCTGTCAATGGATGAATCCGTTAAGCTATATAAAAGAAAGACATTGAAAACAAACGGTACTCCATTTATATTTTAAATTTCACATCTTTGTGTCTGACAGAAATAATGTGCTCCTCTACCAGCGCCAAACAAAAATCATCATTTCATTTGTTCCCCTGCCCTTCTGCAATAATTTAAAGTGTTTATCGCTCTTCCTAGCTTGCTTTTTAGTACTATTTTTTGTTCTGTTATACAATATCCTATTTGTTCAACATACAATGACATTCATTGTTACCGAATAAAAAACTGAATTCACTATCAGAATTGGGAATATATTTCACCGTTGTGCACCCGTAGAATGTGCGTGATACAGTGACGTAACACAAAATTATGGGGCCCATGCTGAATGTAGTGGGGGCCTGAGCCTCCCATATTTCACAGAGGCCTTTGGATAACTGGGAGCCCACTGAAGTTTCAGGACCATGTACTCTGCATAGCTGCAGAGGCCTGTATTATGCCTCTGGTACAATAGAAGAAGTCTGAAATCCGGCCAACTGGATGCTGAATTTCTCAACTTCCGCAGATAAAATGTCGGCCTTCTTCTCATACCCTTGCCTAAGAGCGACTCAAAGGGGGCAATAAAAAGGTAGCTGTACACGTAAGTAAATCTGCATGTGTAAAGTTGCTCTTACACTTTTGAGGAACTTTACTACTCTCTGCTAATCACGATTTAAGAGTGTAAAGCAACTCAAAAGCATCGATTTACATGTCAGCATCATTTGAAATAGGGAGGTGGAGTCAGTAAAAACATCAAATATAACCATAACATTACTACTATTGACTTTACAACCACATTTTACGTTCCACACACTTGACAGAAACCTCTGCAATGGAGCAGAGTACTACCCATGGTACAGGACAGGGAAATAGTTTGAAAGTTATTTAAAGTGTAAAAAAATAATTAAAACAAATTGTATGTCAAATGTTAATGTTAAATAATTGTGTACATGTTTTTAAATGTAGAATGTTTTTTTGAATCTTACTATAGTATTAAGTAGGGGGCGTGGCTAGGCAGCATGGCCGTATAGACGTGCTTAAACAGAGCTCCGTGCGGCCGCCCGTGTGGAGCTAGCATCCTGTGATATCCTGACCCCTAACACATGAGGTGAACGTCTCCAGGGTATTTTAAGACATCTGTCCGTGTCACGGGAGAGGCGAGGAGATTCAGGACCCCGTAAATCAAATCGGGGCTCGGAGTTCCGATCGCACGGAGGAGCGGCCGCCATCTTGGGCTGCAATGAGGCGATCGGGCCGCTCTGCCCGGGCTGCAACCCAGCGGAACACTGTTGGAGGGGTGAGACATAGGCGGCGGCCCAGAGGAACAGTGACTTGCCTGCGAGGCTTGGACACCTGAGAGGAGCGACCCTGTGTCTGCCAGTATCGGTCCTTTACTTCCTGCGGGGCTGCTTTGTTCCACTGCCCAGATTGTTTGCGCCCTGTGCGGGACTGACTAGGCCCCCTGGCAATGGAGACACGACGGAGAGTACACCTTGCAGGTTTGGGAGCATCTGTGACCTGCAGTTGAGGACGATTGTGGGGGAGGGGCGAATTCAGAGGCTTGTTTTGCGGGCCCGTGGGCCGCCTGGTGCTGAAGTAATTCCCACCAGCGGGGCACACCTTGGAGCGGAGGTACCGGCCCTTGCTAGTCGGGCTGTGGTAAACGAGTAGTGGGCAGCAGTACAGGCAGTGAACAGTGAACAGTGGGTGATGCACTGACGATTGCAGGCGGTGGCAGACCAGGGGAAATGTGTCTATGAACAGGCAGTGATCATCTGGGATTGTGTATCTGCGGAGAGTGACGCCGCCTAAGTGCCTTGAGGAAAGTGATAGACATTGGAGGGAATCACTCTGTGCAGCGAGATTTCACAGCTCACGGTAGGCAAGTTGGCGCAACTGCTTGAAAAGTGGTAGATTCCCGGTGGCGAACAGGGGCCCGGCGCTCAGGGAATTGAGTGCGATTGTACAGCTATTGAGAGTCTTTGGGCTGCCTCTGCACTTGCGCATACCGTGGAGCTCGAGGGGCGAGTGACTGGGACACCCTTGGGACGCGCCACTCCACGAGTCGGGAGGGTCATGTGAGACATTGCCCGAGCACCTACCTGGCCAAGATGGGTAAAGATAAGACAGCGAAATCACAATCCAATAAAATATTGAATTACGTCCAGCCCATAACCCACGGCCCGGAGGACAGAAATGAAGATAGACCGCCGGAACGGGGAGCACTCGAGGGGGCTGGTGAGGATTCCCCGACACTGATGGATGTTATCAGGACCGTTCAGTCAACTAGAGATGACATGATCCAGAAGATCGATGCTGTGGCGATAGATGTCAATCTGTTGCGGTGCGACCTCAGGAAAGTCTCGGAAAGAGTGACGACTACGGAAAAAGACACAGAGGTTCTTAAAGCGGAGGTCAAGAGCCTCAGTGCCACGGTGATTGAGTTGAAACGCCAAGTGATTGGACTCGAAGACCGGGCTGAAGATTCGGAAGGTCAGTCCAGATGGAGGAACCTGAGATTTGTGGGGTTCCCCGAGAAGGCAGAGGATCCAGCGGCAGACCTATTCTTGGAGGACTGGATTATTCGCGAAATGGCTCCCAAGCAGCTGTCGAAAGTTTTCAGGATTGAACGGGCACATAGAGCGCTGGTGGCCCCCCCTAGACCCGGAGCACCTCCCCGCGCCATTATAGCAAAATTGTTTAACTTTAAAGATAGGGACCTTTTGCTTTTTATGGTATTTATTTTTTGAACATTGCCTGTTTGTATCAATATTTATTTTTGGGCAATCTTATCTGTATTTATCCATGTTTATTTTGTGTTTTGTGAATAAATGAAGTTGTAAAATTGTTTATTTCCACACAACTGATAAAGGTTCACTCATACTTTGATACCTATCATGTTTTTGTGAATTAAGTAGCCAAATACAACAAAACAATTGGTACACCGTAATTTCGACCACACCTTTGCACGTCACAAATACATAGCCTAAATGCGCACCTAGCACATTTTCTTGTGTGTCCTAATGACATTAATAATAAAGGTGTGGCGCTTGACATCATTAATAAAGTGCATTCACGGTAGAATTTGAGAATTTATACATAAATGAGATGATCTTGGAAGACTTGATGAATAAACCATACTCACATATTTAGAATTTATTTACTCTAAAAACAACAATGGATCTATGTAATGTGTACACCAATGTTTCATGCATACTTCATTTAAAATGTACTTCTTAGCCATACTTGCACATGCTTATAAAAGATTTTACTGTATGCCACATGCAGTAGAAATCTAATGTTCTGACAAGTTATATTTATATGTGTTTAAATGTGCACATGCATATTAAATGTGCACCACAGAGTTAATATTTTACACTTACCCTTACTAGGCTTGTTTTCCATTCTGCATAACCATTTCTACTTGCATGACTTTTCCCTTGTAGGTGCATTCACACACATTGTTAGTTTGAAAATAGATACAACACTATATTAGCGATAGAGAGAGAGCCTTAGAAGAAGACGTTGATGAAGGAAAATGAGAGCCAGATCGTTAACTGAAGAGTCCTATTGAGCAAGGTTGCAGCGTGGCTTGGTTGAGCAAGGACGATGTTGTTCTTATGTTTAGTGTGGGACATTTCGCAAATGTTAAAGTTTACAACATGAGAATGGAACACTAGATGATGCGAACATAGGGGTGGAACCTGAATTAATTTAGTGTGAATAACTGGAGTCTACACTGTCTGATGCTAGAGACACTTTTCCTGGACTTTGAGAGGTTTAGACCTTTATGCTTATTCCCTTTGATTCTTGTTGAGTGTAGCTTAGGCTGATACTCAAAGTTCCCTGACTCAAGAAGCCTCTTGACTGAGGTTTTGCAATGCTGACACCTTCACTATTCCTCTTATTTCTTGCTTTTTCTATTTTTCTGCATTTCCCTGAAATTTGAGAGTCCTTAGACTAATGAACCATCCTCTCAGTTTGTAATTTACCATAGACGATTCTAGATTTACTCATGTATAGAAGAGAGGACAAGACACTCTTCTCTGAGCACCAGATCTTATTGCTGATCTTTTGTATTGATGTGACAGAATATCTTGTTTGCTTAATATTGGTATGCCTAAACTTCTTTAGAAGGTTGGGTTTCCCAGTTGTTATTCTGAATCTTTATAGCCTGGTGCTGAGATTCGTGTACGTCAACTTGATTGCTAATTTGTAATAAACTTTCTTAACTCTAGTCACTGATTCCTGTTAGTTATTGTGTAGCCAAATGTTTTTGTTTTTTTTAGAGTTTTATATAGCGCGAACTAGACCCGAGACATCGGGTATCAGAGCGCTTTACATGAGCACCAGTTTCGTTACAGATGAACACATTCATTTTTTATTTTTTTTGTTAGGCACAGGGAGATTAAGTTGCCGAGACTGGAACCGGGTTCCCCAGGTTCGAGGTCGACCGCTCTAGCCGCAAGGCTACATCCTCTCCCCTAAACTGTTAAACTGTTCATTGAAAGTGCTGATGTAATGTTAACTTCCCTCACCTCTCAGTCAGGAAAAAAGGTCCATGGGAGGACAAATGGTAAGAGGGTTGACCCAAAACGCTGCATCACAATACACCCATGGGTAAATATTAGCATTGTACTACAAATGTATGTCGATATATGCAATTAGGAAAGTAAATATCATCCTGTTTTTTAGCTCCCAGTGCTGATTATTTATTCAGCTATTGGGCTGGATTGATGAAAGACTATATGGTAAGTCACTTAAAAGAAGCCAATTTTTCTGTATTCTTCCATTTTTTTAAATAAATGCAGACAAGAAACACATTACTTTCTATCTGTATTTATCTGTAAAAATTAGTTAAAACCGAAAACTGGGAGCCTTACAGGGCGCACCTGGGTTTAGTCATGTCTTGTATGCACATCTGATAACACATTCTTTTATAACCTGTGCCAACATATTTTGTAGCAGTTCACAATCAATAAGTTCAGCACGGACACATTATCACATATTATTAATTTCCATTTTTGCTATTTGTGCAATACATCATTCAACATTGCCAAATAAAAATGGAAACAGTAACACAAGGCAAACTCTTATGGCTTTTAAATTCGCTGTCAATGGATGAATCCGTTAAGCTATATAAAAGAAAGACATTGAAAACAAACGGTACTCCATTTATATTTTAAATTTCACGTCTTTGTGTCTGACAGAAATAATGTGTTCCTCTACCAGCGCCAAACAAAAATCATCATTTCATTTGTTCCCTTGCCCTTCTGCAATATCGCTCTTCCTAGCTTGCTTTTTAGTACTATTTTTTTTTCTGTTATACAATATCCTATTTGTTCAACATACACTGACATTCATTGTTACCGAATGAAAAATGAATTCACTATCAGATATGGGAATATATTTCACCGTCGTGCACCCGTAGAATGTGCGTGATACAGTGACGTAACACAAAATTATGGGGCCCATGCTGAATGTAGTGGGGGCCTGAGCCTCCCATATTTCACAGAGGCCTTTGGATAAGTGGGGAGCCCACTGAAGTTTCAGGACCATGTACTCTGCACAGCTGCAGAGGCCTGTATTATGCCTCTGGTACAATAGAAGAAGTCTGAAATCCGGCCAACTGGATGCTGAATTTCTCAACTTCCGCAGATAAAACGTCGGCCTTGTTCTCATACCCTTGCCTAAGAGCGACTCAAAGGGGGCCAATAAAAAAGGTAACTGTACACGTAAGTAAATCTGCATGTGTAAAGTTGCTCTTACACTTTTGAGGAACTGTACTACTCTCTGCTAATCACGATTTAAGAGTGTAAAGCAACTCAAAAGCATCGATTTACATGTCAGCATCATTTGAAATAGGGAGGTGGAGTCAGTAAAAACATCAAATATAACCATAACATTACTAATATTGACTTTACAACCACATTTTACGTTCCACACACTTGACAGAAACCTCTGCAATGGAGCAGAGTACTCCCCATGGTACAGGACAGGGAAATAGTTTTAAAGTTATTTAAAGTGTAAAAAAATAGAAAACAAGAAGGAGAAACAAAGGACAGAGCAGATGAAAAAAACTGAAGATAAAACAAAGAACGAAGGAAAGAAGTAGAAAATTGAGTTAAATGAGAAAATGAGTTAGGAAGAAAGGAAAGATAAAAGAAAAATGAGAAATCAAGAGGGGGCGACAAATCGAGAAAGAATGAGAGAAAAGAAGGTAAGGAAAAAAATGAAAGACCACGAAAGAAAATGAGAAGAAAGGAAGTAATTGAGAAATGAAGAATGAATAAGAGAGAAAGACTTTTTGAGAGCGAGTGTAGGTTAAACGGTCCTCCACTGACAGATCGCACCTCAAAGAACTGAACACACAACCTTTAAAGTGCTGCCTTCAAAAATAGACAGCTGCAAATTATCAAACCTATAGGCAATTATGTGTGAGCTACTCGGAAGCAACGTCCGAGCTACTGGAAGCTTGCTTCCTGTTGGAGAACTAAGGGCTATATTAAATCATTTAATCAAGCTCAAGAACCTGTTCACTCTACACACTACCTTTAAGAATTCTGAACATATTCAATAACAATCTGTTGAATTTCATAAATGAAGCTCCCCAGGACCAATCAAGAAGAAATTGCTCTTCCTTGTGCATCAAATGCTTCAATTGAATAACACAATTTGGAGCTTCAGAGAGATGCAACAAGACTGTAATGGACCTGTGAACTAAAAAGCGCCATATAACAGTGCCAAGTCCATTCCAAGCCCTGACCTTCTGAAAAATGGCAGCCTGACTCACCGACCCAGATACTCAAAGGTTTAGCATCTGGTTAGCGTTACTTTTTAACGCAAACTCAATGCTAAACCTGTTTTGGGACTAACAAAACAATACAAATTGGTATTTGCATTGGTTTGTATGGAAAAGTAACGCTAAGCAGCGCGAATCGCTGCTTTGCATTACTTTGCGTCAAGTGGGTGTTACATGAGTAGTACATGGTGTTCCCATGCAACCACCCATGCTTTTTGACGCTAAACCAGTGATACTCAAAGTATGGCCCGGGGACCGCATGCGGCCCTCCTGACCTTTACATGCGGCCCCCTAGGCAGCAGCAGCACTGTGCTGCTGTTTACTCAACTTAGCACTAACATGATTTTTTTTTTTATATACAGCAAGCACTTATTTCAAGGTTAATTGCAGTTAGGTAAAGGAAGTAACTAGGCCCCTAACTTTAGGAGCACCTTTATTTTTAAAGACAGCAAATGTGTACAAATACCATAGTCTTTTCAAAGTTCAAAAAGTGTATTTCATTGACCTGTAGAACTATTTCACCTTAGTAAATCAAATTATAGCAGTGCATTCAGAAGTATTTTTCTTAAAGTGATGTTTTTCAAACATGAATTTAGAAACGTTAATGCTTCCCCGCCCTACCCTGACAACAACGCCCTTAATGATTACACCCAAGCACAGGAGATGATTCTGAACAGCACACATCCTGAAGTCATGTATTTTGAGTTCCTCTTATATGTGATAATGAAGAAAAAGTAGGAATATTGAAATAAAACAATTGCCCAGGGTCACACAATTTGGTCAAGCCGGGATTCATCCCAGGTTTTCTGGTTTCACATCGCACAATTGAGTGCAGCCACTAAATATACATGCTTTGCTTTCCCTACACCTACTTTACACCCTCCCATTTGCATCAGTGCGGCCCTCATTCACACCAAAGACCAAACTTTGCGGTCCCCGGGAAAATGTTTGTGAGTACCCATGCGCTAAACCCTATTCACTAATATTGGTAGGCAGGTCTTAACTCAAAAATTAACGCCACTGGAAAGCAGGCGTTAAAAGGAGAAATGGTTTCATTTCTCCTATCTTTTCTTACTTTGCATGCGTGCTGCACTGTGCAGCACACATACAAAGTAGGAAAATGGTTTACACATGTCTAGCCATAGTATTTTGTACAGGAAAAGTACCCTTTCTGTACAAAACCTATGGTAGACTCAGGCACGCACCCTAGCAGTATGGTGCTAAGGTGTGTGCCTGGCACACGGCAGCTGAAATCATTGCCGGTGCTAGGGAGAGGGGAGGAGAGAGCCATATCTCTGTGAATATGGCGCTTTGCTGCTCTCCCCTGTCTCGCAACGCAGCACAGCCTCTTTGGGTGCTGTGCTGCGTTGCTGACACCTTCCAGAATCTGCGCCACCGTATATCAGCCAAGGCTGCACTGATAGGAATAGCTCAGTGCATTTCTCAATAAGTTTACTCCAGGGTTAACTTAGACTCTTCCTTACTCCTGTGTTTGTGACCAAGAATAAATCAAATTAAAATGGGGTGTTTAGCGAAAATGCCAAAAATGAACAACTTCCCAGGTATTATGAGTTCCATCTAATGCAGGAGTGTTCAACATAGGTCCAGAAGACCCCAAGGACATAATTTTAGGGTATTCACAGAAGATACATTTATATACAATTAATTTCATTGCAACTCTAATACATACTCACTGGGTAAACTGAAAATACGGCTTGGATCCAACCGCATTGGATCCATGTTGGACATTTCAGACCTTATGTATGAGCTACTTAGCTACATAAAGATTGGCAAAGCCAATGGTTCTCTTTCTTAATTACCCAAGATATTGGCTTTACTTAAACTTGCTTGAACCGGTCTGAAAACACATGAGGGAATACACATGAAAAGGCATGTCCGGTAATTGTTGGAATGGGCTTTCTATTAAAGGAATCCCCTTCCCAGAGGCCAGCCATGCCTTATAATGCATTTGCACACACATCACAACGCATTTGTGTGAGTATTGTGCACATATATGCATTGTGAGGCATGACGAGACTTGCATCATGACAAACGCATGCACATGCAGTATGATAGATGCATCCATTTTAAATGTCCACCACCTTGAGAAACAGAAGATCCTAAATCCTCACAATCCGTACTTCAACAATTTAAAAGTATGGAGACGTTACATTGACGATGTTTTTGTGATTTGGGAAGGCAATGAGACCGAGGCCACCAGTTTCATTAATTGGTTGAACCTACAGGATCCATTTTTAAAGTTCACCAACACTATGAGCAGGTCCCAAGTGGTCTTTCTGGACCTTAACATCACAGCGAACCAAGGTAGCCTGACCACAACCACGCATTTCAAACCGACTGCAAGAAATTGTCTTTTGATTTACGATAGTTTTCATCCCAAACAACTAAAAGACAATTTACCTTTCGGTCAATTTCTACGTCTAAGAAGAAATTGTACTGAGAAAACGGATTACTATACCCAAGTAAAGGATTTGGCGGAGAAATTGACAGCCAGGCAGTATCCTAAGCACCTCATATCAGCAGCCAAGAAAAGAGCAAGCAATAACAACAGAGATTCCCTCCTTGAACCCAGACTAAATAAAAACACACAAGAAAAGAGACCAATATGTATAACAACTTATAACATAGCATCTAACAAGGTGTCTAAAATAATCAATAAACACTGGCGGACACTGAACAGTGCCAACCTAGACATACCCAAACCAATGTTCAGTCACAGAAAAGGAAAAACCTTAAGAACTACTTTGTCCACACTCGTCCCAAGATTAACACCAAATCTGATGGACAAAGAATCCTACAAACTCTGCCTACAGGACATTACCCGTGTAATAACTGCAGCGTATGTCACCTCACGTCAACAACTAAAAGAGTGACATTTAACAATCAAATGACATGGGAACTCTGCAGTTTCACTAATTGTAACACCACAGGTGTGGTATATCTGATTACCTGCACCTGTAATCTCCACTACGTAGGCATGACTACACGAAAAGTCAGTACTAGGATTGTGGAGCACCGTAGTAACATCAGGTGCAAGCGGGCGACAACAAAAATGTCAACCCATTTTATCGAAAAACAACATACACCTAACGACATGAGGTGGGTGGTCCTGGAACATATCAAATGTAATGACAACCTCGAACAGCGACTTCTAGAGAGAGAACAACGCTGGGTTTTTAAATTACGTACAGACACTCAAGGCTTGAATGATAATATTCCGTGGGGTCATTTCTCAAAATAACAGTCTCCTCTGACATTACATCTAAGGGGTATGTTTTTGAAAGAATACCAGTCACCCTGCAATTAGAAAAGTCATCTGATCAAATTCCCTCTTAACCAGAGGTCAAGCTATCAATCTCCTCTGGCATTACATCTATTGGGAAACTCCTGAGCAAATACCAGTCACCCTATATATGACACGCTAAGAGTCAGCCGATCAGTTGCAATTACTCTCCGTTCATAATCAAACACTTCTTCAGGGAGTGTAAATACAGCATTCATCTGTATGTTTGTTTTATATGAGTACGTCTTAATCACCTTAGTGATTCCTCAATAGGCACTCGTATTAGACCTCTTTTGTATATCATTGTGAGGCTCATTGTATGTATTTGTTCGTCTTCCTTGTTTAGCCTCTAATCACCTTATACTCTTATCAATAGGCACTAACGAGTTTTTACCTTCCCATAATGATAGGAACTCGTATTAGACCTCTTTTGTATATCATTGTGAGGCACATTGTATGTATTTGTTCATCATCTTTGTATTGCCTCTAATCACCTTATACCCTTCCCAATAGGCACTAATGAGTATTTTACCTTCCCAAAATGGCAGCCACATTGAGCCATAGAAGGCGGCCATTTTGTTCTATTCTTTAGTTTCCGCTCTAGTCTCCTATCCATGAATCGGCGGTAAAACACCCTTTAAAAACAAGCAGTAGGGACTCACTCGTTAATATGCGGTCGGGAGGGAAGCAGGCAACAGCCGGAGCAGTTTTCATTCTCAAGTAAGTTATTCTCTCCACAGCACCGGACCGGGCAGACAGCAGAGCCTCTCACACTGCACCCCACCCCCCCTTTTTGCTACAAAGCTTTCATTATCGCTTTGTTTTTCCCTTCTCTCCTACAGTGGCGATGATCTCTCCAGCCCCTCTCAGACCATGAAGCACATTGTTGCTCCATAATTAGTATGTGTTTCATTATGTCACTGTATTTTCTTTGTCGTATTGTTTTGTCTGTACATATTAGTATGTTTTTCTAGGTTTATGCTCTTTCATTTCATTCTATTTCCTGGCAAATAAGCATTCACCTAATTGCCTGGCATGTCTCAGATTATTGACAATCTATTCACTAAGGGTAATGTCATGTGGTATTCCTTTCTTGGTTTTTAGTTTTTTGTGTTTAAACTAAGCTGGCCCTATAGTATAACATGACTATTGAGATGCCCATAGCTCTCATAACCACACAAGGATCTTATGGGAGAGCTCTTAACAACACACACCAGCAGTGAGTGTCTGATTATATATAGTTAATGTGCAGCATGGCGTTTTCACTTACCTACATAGCATGAAGTAGGTCTCGTATGCCGTTTTCTGTTTTAGATTCAATTGATCAGCATCAACATGGTTTCAATAACTATCTATACAGTACATAGACTGTACTTGATAATGTTTTTATCCTTTCTCTATTACAGATACTACGTGATCAAAGTACTGTATGTATTAACTCTTGCCTGCTAGTATTTTGCAGCATTTTTCCTAACCTTAGGTCACTTTGGAGTGGTACTAAACAGGGCTGGACCCTGTTTGTCCTGAAGAAGAGCACTGGGGTAGCTCGAAACTAGTTGACGTTCACTAGGGACCCCTGACTAATTAAAAACAGACACCCTAGCGACCAACCCCGTTTTTAATATATCGGCTAGGAGCCTGAATAAATAATTTTTGCCCACTAGCTAGATATTTTTAGTCTCACCCACTCCACCCCCATCACTGCACCACACATAGTCACTCACAAGTAGTGCTCCTACGTAGTGTCGCAAGTCATAGCACGCCTCAGCCCGTAGCGGGTTGGGATGGCCCCTATGATGAAGCATGTCACCATGGGAAACCCTGGTGAGTGAGGGGACTCAAGAAAGGACATTTTTCCTTTACTAACTATTTTTTCTGAATCTTATATTAGTAAATTTAATTTTCTGAAAAAACTGGCTAGGTTTCCATAACCGAGATTTCGGTGTTTTGTAATTCCTATCCATTTTAAATTTACCATTCTGACATGGTGGAAAGCCATGTCAGAATGGTAAAAATAAAAAAGTATTAAAAAAGTATGTAAGTGTCCGCACAGTACTTTGCTGCTGCCAGGCGCTCATAAAAAAAAATATATATAAACCACAGACATGAAAATAGGGCACAAGGTGGGAATGGGCGCAGAGCATCAGGGAGCTGGGGACCGGGGGTGTAAAATAAAAAGCAAGCAGGCGGGTGGCATATTATAAAGAGAAAAACGTCATTATCAATTGGGTTACCCTGTGTTCCTCACAACTTGGGCAAGATATAGTGCAACAATATATGTGGATCTTTCTGATTTACTTTGAACATTAAATGGCTCCCAATAAGGGGTTCAACATTACTCTTATGTAAAGAAATTAATTCTTAAAGAACACATAAGTCTGAAATCTTTGTTTTCTGTATATATCGACTTTACATTGTTTTGAAATAACTCAAAGCATTTTCAATCAACAATGTTACTATATAAGGTGCCCTGTGATTGGTGAGTGTAAAAGGTGCTTGTGCAGTGCATAGAGGCGTGTCAGTAAGCATACAGTAAAAACAGATATTCAGCTCTTTTAAATTCTTCTCTAGCCTGGCCACACAATTTCAGTAAGTTGGGCTGGTAATGAATCCACTTCTTTCCCCTATTGTATATTATGATGCAGGGCAAATTACAAAATCCATCAACCTTTCTAGACGTTCACAATGTTTGCTCTTTATATACATCAATTATGGCCTTCATCAAGACAGGGATGGGAGCTCCTTGTACAGTAAATTGATATGTCAGCCCTCATGTTTTCTAAAAAGGAAATAAATCAATAAGGTAGGTAGTGGTAGCAGAGTGAAAAGCACCTAATACTTGTGGGCATGACTTCCATATAACCAGAAGATGGCTCCTAACGTTTATTAAATAAAGAGAAAAATGGCTGAGTCAGGAAAAGCACACATTCTCAAATAAAAATTAAAAAAAACCTAAAGTATTCAGAAGAAGGATAAAACTCATCTAATTAGAATAATGTGAGAGCAAAAAGCTCCTCGGTGGGACAAACACAAGAAAAGGCAGAAATCCCATTATTATAAGAGCAGACAACTCAGAAAGACAATTAACCTATCCAATAATGAGAAAGTAGTTGACCGAAAGTCCACTCTGTGTAGAATGAAAATGATATGCCTGGCTAACAGATAGCTAAACCAGTTTGTAGCCTAGATCTAAAAACAAATTACAACAGTTGCATTGTTAGCTTCAGTAGAAAAAAACATGTTGAATGGGGATTTCTTATAGCATGAACTATGTTTCTGTTTATCACGAATCCCTGGGGTACAGTTCAGCCATCTGCTTGTGGGAAGAAATCCCCTTCAGAATGAGGGTATTTATTTCTGCTCCTCCACCTGCATCTTGCCAAAAAGTTTACCAGGGTAAATTGAGAAAAGAGGAACTATCCCATTGGAGGGATGCCATCACCTTTTTAAAAATACATAGAACGTGATAGAGTACCCATGGGTCTGAGAATTCTTATCTTTCCTTCATTTGAAGATCTTCACCCCGATCTATTGAATGATTGGGAAACTCTCTTGCACACCACTTACTATGGGATGTTGACCATCTTAATTAAACATGCTGAGCATTAGAGACAGGAACTATTGATTGAAATACAAGCATTGGAAAATGACATCAAAACATTACATTTATCTGAGGTTTGCAACAAAAATTACATGCTCATCAGGTTTACTTAAAGTATAAAAAACTGAAAAAGATTATGAGGGATGACAACGACTATAAAAAAATGGACGTATTTTAACGTTTGCTAGAAAGTTTGATAACATCACCATTACTAATAAGGACACTAACCCCGATTCAAAGTCTTCTGCTCATGTGCTGTCTACCAGTGAGTCAGATGTTTCAAGCATCACTAGTGATGTTTCAGTAGATACTAATATTGAAGGTCAACCTTCTACCTCACCTTCTTTTTTTAGAGGAAATGCAATGTTTCAGAATTAGTAACAGGATGGCAAACAAATTCCCTGAAAATCAACAAAAAAACAACCCACAGGGAGAAAGGAAAGCCAGGTTCCAAAAAACAGGTGTGATGGTCAGAAGAGCAGGGGCCAAAGAAAAAGAAAGGAACAAACAGTTTAGATTTCAAGTAGTTTACAGGTTACCACAAATACAATGACTAAAGAAAATATTGATGTTATCAATTTGTCAACTCGAATCTTGAGTAATGATAAATATAATTTTTTCAGCAAGGGTCTTAGTTTCTGTCCTATTAAAGTATAGTAAAACTCTAGAAATTCTTCAAGGACAAACCAAGATGGGGTGACAGCATAACAGTTAGTACCATTGGTTTTGATTTGAGTATACAGGATGTTTTGGATATACATACACTTCTTTCACTATCAGACCGAGATAGCAATGATACATTCTGAAATACACTATTTCAAGAACTCAACATACCATCGGATGGTAGCATTGACAGCAGCCTCAGGTCACGATCCACCTTTAATCCTCCTGTCTAGTCTGGTACAAATGTAGATCCTTTCTATAAACATGTTACAGAGGATTTGTATTCCTTGGAGTTCAAACTCGAAAGAAAACATTTTTTTCCTCTTGTCAATCTTACCCCTATTGAACGTAGATTGTTGGAAACTCTAATGTTGGGCAAAAGCATTGTTATGAAAGAGGCTGACAAGTGGGTAACATAGTGATCATGGATAGGTGTGATTATATTGCAGAGATTGACCGACAGTTTAGGGACTGTACATCTTGTATGAGTTTGCCTTCTAATCCTATTCCAGATCTTACTAAGAAAATCACAGATGCTTTGAAGAAGTGGCTGGATGAATGTTTGATCAATGATTCAGAATTCAAATTTCTTAATCAACATTTCCACTTTTCTGTCCATGTATATACTTTCTAAGATACATAAATCTGGACCTTTTCCACCAGGTGGACCTAATAATTCTGGTATCAACTCACCTACTGAAAAACAGCCGCTGCAGGTAAGAGCGGTGGGGCGGTGGGGCCAGGTGAGGGGGAATTTTGAGAGAAGACCACGAGGGAAAATTAATTATTTTTTTTAATTTTCCCTCGTGGTCATCTCTCGAAATCCCCCCTCACCTGGCCCCACCGCTCTTACCTGCAGAAGCCATGGCTGCTGAGAAAATATCCAAATGTATTGATCCTTTTCTACAACCCTATGTAGTCAATCTTCCCTCATATGTACAGGACACTCGCGAACTACTTAACAAACATGATCAAAAGTTGTAGAAACAGATTCAAAGAGTAGCCATGGGGCAAAATGTAAACCCTCATATGCTAATCTCTATATGGGATACTTTGAAATGTTTCATCTTTGGAAATCCTGTGCACCTGCCCTTACTAATATAATCTTGTTTGGAGCAGGTATATAGATGACATCCTTCTTATTTGAACTGGCACTGAGTTGTCTCCAAGTGATTAAGTCTTGCACCTGACTGACAATGATTTCAATTTGAAATTCACATCACATCACAGTAAAACCTCAATCGAGCTTCAGTTACATCAATTTATGTACACAATCATAAAATTGCCACAAGACTTTAGTAAGCCTACTTCATGTAACTCAATATTACATGCTACTAGTGCTTATCCTAAGCACCAAATTGAATTGATTCCTTTTGGTGAAATGATCTGCCTACAATGAAATTGCAGTGATGATACCGCATTTCAGCAAGAACTGACTCTAATGGACAAGATTTCTTGACAGAGGTTATATTCCAAATTTGATTAGGAAATCTAGGTCTCAACAAAGTGGATCATTCCACTTTGCTTATGACACGTCCCAAACAAAATAGAAATGTACATACAGTTTTAACCACATCCTATAAAAGGAACAGTGGTGCCATCTAAAACATTTTACGCAGGCATTGGCACATTCTTCCTATGGATACGGTCATCAAAGACATCATTTCTAGCAAACCCTGTGCTGTATACAAGAAGGGTACAAATCTACGTGATCTTCTCTGCCACAGTTTTTTTCCACCTTTATCCCAAAACACACTGATTTCTAGGCTACCTTACAAGTCTAAGGATTTTCATAAATGTGACAAATGCATTATCTGTCCCTTTACTATGGACAGACTAGTGGAGTTCCAATATAATAATAGACTCGGGTTGGGTAAATAAATAGCAAAGTCTCTATCTTTTGCTCTTGCTGTTTGATATCCTTAAATACATTTGAGTTTGTCACTTTTCTGACTTTGGTCATTCAAGTAACCTTTCAACTTACTGTATCTGCTGTGAGTTTCACCTGCATGTTAGCATGCACTTCCCTTTTGGTCGATTTCATTTTATGATTTTTACAGGCATGCCTAAAGTGCGTGTTTACTACTAGATCTTTTCACTTTTGGTTATTAGTTGGTATGTATTATATTTGTATGGGTTTTCCTCACTGGATAATTAGCATCCTAGTTGGGACACAATATTGTTTCTCCTTTTTGATCCATTACTTGAGGCGAGCCGTGATGTTTAAATATGACAGCTCCACTTCTCTTTTGCCTCATCGTGGCTTTCCATCTGCTCGATTCAGCCATGTTCTCTTTCATTAGCTCTAAAAGTTGATTGATGCGGAGCAATCGGAGCACATTGAGCTGCACTTTCAGACTTGAGACATGGAGCGTGAGGATGTGGATTCTGACATCCGGAGTGAGTGATTTACCTTTGACTTGTTAGCACTGTATGACTTAGCGATTGCAACTAGTGTTGTACACATTATTATTCATTCAATGCTATAACATGGACTTGGTGCTTTTTTAATTCCAGTTTCTTCATTATTTTTGGTCACTGGTTTTGATCTGTTTAATTGCTTGCTTCATAGTGTTTTTATTTTTTTTATGTGATGCTGGGTGTTGTATCCTCCTTTTTGGAGTTTGTAATTGTCTAATATTATTGCTTATTTGTGGCTTACCTACAATTAAGTGCTGGTACGTGCTGATTCATAGGAAGGGTTGAGCATTTGTTGCTTAACTAAACAACTGAATTTTTCTATATTGCTTCATTTTTATATTCTTGTGCAGATGCCACTACCTACTTTTGACCTTGTGTTTGAAATAGCATCTTTGGATGGCCGTGTGGAATTCAAAATTGAAAACGGTTGTTCCCCATATAGCATTATTATAGTGAATAAGGAACAACTAAGTCAGTACTTGTTTCTATTCTTAGTTGGAACTATGTTTGGCCAGTGTGCCCTGATATTGTTTTACTAATCAGGTATATATAAGAGATCATTTTCACAGATTAGTTTTTACATTGTGTTCCAGTCGCTCCACTTCCAGCCTTTGGATGGTTTTGCTACTTTGCATTTCAAAAGGTGATCTGTTATCAGCTACCCAGTCCTTTGATACCTAACAAATCAAGGCCTTTTCTTTTCTGCACACGGAATAGGTTGCATTCAACTTTTATTTTTGCTGTACAAGCTCATCTACATAATCATTCATTCTTAAACATTCCCAATGCGATGGCTTTTTAGTGGTGTTTCTGGTTTCGGTCATAACTGAATTTAGACATCTGTTTTTCTCATTTTATGCACGATGCACTTTTCTCTCCTTAGTTTATCACAGTATGTATGACTAAGGGTGGTGTTGGCCGTAGGGTCTATTCCCATTTTTCTTCTCCTTTTCTTTTTAATCGCATTTTACATTTTAATACTGATGATTGTTTGAATTACTTTTTTTTTGTTTTACAGCCCTGAGGAAGCCTAGTGGACGAAACACGGTGGCTGTTCATTCAGATCGAACATGAAATAACTCTTTTGTTCCTCATCCAATGTCTAATCTTTGAATTAACTGCATGTACATTGAAAACATTTATATGTTCTGTGCATTGCTGTTATATTGGGTTGTATCTAATAGGTCAGCACATTGCTCAATGCCTTCGCTGTACTTTATTTAGGAAAAGCAATCTATTTTTGTATTTTATAAATTGTATTCTGTATGTATAACTAATCTTGAATCTTTGCAAGATATACTGTGATAAATTGGAAAAATTTTTGAAACTTTAATTGTGATGAAATTAATATGGTGTGCTCCACACAAGCATAAGGTGTTATCTTTGGTATTGCTGTTAGCAATGTCCCTATTCACACTCCTTTGCAGCAGGAGTGTTGTCTGTTGTAGCACCTTCTCTCATTCTGACAGAATATTTTTTTTCTTATATTGACCACACTTTGGGGGTAAATTGTGCGGGTAAATCTTTCCACTGCTACAAGTTGTGAAAGTCAACTCTTGTAAAAATATTTACATGTGCCCTTAAATGGCAGAAAAGCATTCACACCTAACATTTCTACTCCAACAAGATATGTTAGCCATGATATCTTCCTGTGACTGTAGTCTGACCACCCTGCAGGTCTTCTGTCTGCGTCAAGACTATGGGTATGTGATATTGGCATCTTCATGATGTTTTTCTTTTACTTAGCACCAACTTCAGTAAGTACATAACTGGCAAGATATCTTGCATAGGTAGTTTTCACAGGAGGACATATCTTCAAAGCAAAGTTTTTGCAGGAGGATGTATACTGTGCCTGATATACTGCAGATCTGCACTGGGTGGTTTTCTCCTAAATCAGGATTTCCCCCTTCTTATGTACATATACAAACTCAGCGAAAACTAGATCAATTATCTGAATATGCCAGGGAAATCCACCCAATAGTTAATATTGCTAAATATAAGGATATAACCTTTTTGAAAGGTTGGGAAAATCCCAAATTTCCATGGTAGCTTAACAAGCTTCAGCTGGAGGTTATTCAAGAATGTATATATTGAAGTTAATGTTTTCTAGCAATTTAGTCTGGGCAGGCCACCCCCAGGACAGATCAGGCTGGTAACTTCCATTGGAAAAGGCTTACTGGCCTTACATGCCTCATTGCTCAATTATGAGCATACAGGCCCTAAGTAAGGTATTTGAAGCATAAAAGTCCTCCAATGGCAGTATATGGTAGTGAACGACTATCTCCTGAGTACCTTTTGATTTTAAATAAACTAGAGGGGAAATGATTAACTTTTTAACTAAGCAGTGGGGAAATCTATTGAAGGCATTCACTTTGAATAAGGCATGCTTGGCATCACCTGTGATGACTACACTCAAATTCTTAGCTTCTTATACCAGTTATCCTAGCCCTGATTAGCCCCAAACATAACTTGATATTTGTGGAGCTGGAAGGGGGCCAAATAGCAGCATATACTTTCAGCCGCATAACCTAGCCTTACAAGACTTCAGGTATTGGGCTTCATGTTGTAAGCTGGCCTGAAGAAATGCCAGAAAGCAGCCACTACAGAGCAGAGTTACTAGTCTGATCTTACACACTGGATGGTAATTAAGAGACCACGTGCTTCCGTCAGACTACAATAATGGGCTCTTCCCAGTTTTATTTGAAGGCCAATCTAGGGGCAAATGTTAGGTGATTTTATTGAAATCTAAAATCAGGTGGTCCAACGCACAGATGGGTGTAGAAGAGGCAGGAGTTGAAAGATCAGCTATTTCCACTCTGTAAAACTGAATCTGAGGATCTTCCCTATGTCCTCCTTGTTTCGCCAATACTGTAATTAGCCTGTCCAATGTATGTAAGATCATTATTCCGTGAGGGCAGGGTGAGAGCTGCACAGACAGTGATGGGATTTCTTTTTTCATTTCCAACTGTAAACGTCTCATTGATTATTGAAGTTATGTAAGCGATGCTCTGCAATCACATTGCTCGTATAACTTAAAAAGTAAATGAGCACAAAATCCAAGCTTGATATTACTGAAGGTCTAGCTTCTCTCTTTGCATTGACTTGTGTTATTATTACCTGGAGGTTGTTGACATTTCATGTCACTGTGATTTTGTAAATCATTACATATGCAATAATAGTGGCAAAGAAGATTTCCCAGAATTACTGAATTGCATTACTGGAATTTCCATTTTTTGATGTGGCATGATCACAGCTTTCGCTGGCTGTCAGTGCTCATGTCATGAATAACAAATATACAAAGAGATGTAGTCTGGACCAACCCTGTTCAGTCATTCCTTGCTTTGGGTCTGCCAACTTCAGCCTTTGCTTGTTGAAAGTGTCAATTTTATTTTGGGCCAGGCCACGGGAGCAAGGTCGTCTTTAGGGCAGTGCGACTGGTGCGTCCGCACTGGGCGCTGACCTGTAGGGGGGGCACTGACATCAGGGGGGTGCTATGTTTGGCAATAAATTACGATTTAAAAGCACCTGCTGCAGAGTTCCTTGTACGTCCAGCTTTCAGGCAGCAATAAAAATGTCACGATACATCTTATGATTAATGTTCCTGCTGTAGAGAGAGATCAGAGTTTTGCCTAGTGACAATTTTAACCCACCATAAAGTAGCACAGAGGGTTAATATGCCTGCTGCAAAGAACACATCTGTGTTTTATGTGGATAGCTGAGTGGATTAGTAAAGCCAGCGTTTACCAGCGCTTTACAACAAATGAAATGTATGTGAGAGAGTGACTATGGGGCGATGAGGGACACTTTTATAGTTTGGTAGGGAGGGAATCCGATTAGGAGGTTATGGGGGAGGGGAGGCACCGAAAAAGATTTCCGTACCAGGCGTCACCAGGGCTAAAGCTGGCCCTGCACAGGAGTCTTTGTTTATCACTAGACTACAGCTATTTCATTGGTGCATATGTGAATGACTGCCTCTAAAGTGCTTCCAATGAAATTAATGGACTGTAAGGAGTCCTTGCACGGTAATGGACATCATTTGCTATCATTTATTTATGCTTGCGGCAGAGCAGGGGACCAGCTCTTCCACCTGCATACCCCTCCTGAGCTCCAGAGTCATTATAGCCCTGACAGGCAGAACACGCATTGGCAAAGCCAATAGGTCTTACCTATGCGAGAGCTATTGGCTTTGCCCATGTGTTTTAGCCATGATTTTCAGCATGGCTAAAAGATAGTGGCATGGAGTGGTGTAGAGTGGCATGGAGTGGAGTAGAGTGGCATAGAGTGGAGTGGCTCTAAAGTGAAGTGGAGTAGAGTGGATTGGATTGTAGAGGATTGGAGTGAAGTGGAGTGGAGTGCCATAGAGTGGAGTAGAGTGTCCTAGAGTTGAGCGTCCTACAGTGGAGTGTTGGAGAGTGGAGTGTCATAGAGAGGAGTAGAGTAGAGTGTCTTAGAGTGAAGTGGCATAAATTGTCGTAGAGTGAAGTGAGGTAGAGTGCACTGGCATAGAGTGGCATAGAGTGAGGTGGCGTAGAGTGGCGTATAGTAAAGTGGCATAGAGTAGAGTGGCGCAGAGTATCGTAGTATCGGAGTATGCATGGTGCGGTAGTGCACTGCCATTACAGACAACACATTTTCCATTAAAATTACCATGACCTTTGCACAGACATAAAACTATACCGGGCACAAGCGATATTGTGTGGAAATTGGCATCAGTGTATTGATTTGTTTGGATCGTATTCAAATATTTGTTTCCACCATACATCAGAATTACAAAAAGAATTGCTTCATTTGTGCTTTCCTAATTCTGATATATTCTGAAATATTTGTACAGTTCATTTACCGGCATTTAAATTTTGTTGTGTGCTAAAAAAAAGTAACATATCACTTTGCAATCAGAGAATGAAAAATAATAAACACCAATCTCCATTGGAAGACAGAGCCTAACATTTGACCTTTGTCTTTGAATGCACAGCAAATGTGACTAAATAAAAATACAATTTAAAGACCTGTTTATTGGTCATTCACTTCAGTATTCCAGCACATTTTTTGGGGGGGGTGCTTCAGCACCACCTACTTCTTTACTTCCAGCACCTATGGCATGGGCGTGAAATTGTGGAAGAGGATTATTTATGTTATGCTGTAAGTAAAGGACACTGACCAAAATAAACGAGCTGGTAGACAGAACATTGTTTCTCACAGACATGCAAGATTGATGAACTGGTGGTGGCAGAGGTCAGGAGAATCAGTCAAGCAGAAAGGTAGGAGGCAGGAAACCTTTTCAAATAAATACAGCACTTTTACTGCTTCAATAACTAGCATACAAGGAAGAGAACTGAAAATGCTTAGGGCCTAATTACAATGACGGTCGGAAAGCCTCCGTCCGCTGGTTGGAGCCTTTCCGACCGACATTGTAGGTTTAAACTCCAACCGCCGTATCACAATGATGGTGGTCGGAGTTTAAACCGGCCAGGGAATCTGACTCGGTTCCTACGGGCTCAAGGAGCCCGTCGGCCAGTCGGAATGGCCTCATAATCCCTTAAGAATGACGTTTCCACCGTTGAGATTATGATGTCGGTTTCCGATGGGCTTTCTAACATGGAAAGGCTGTTGGCAAATGTGACTTTGAGGGCCCCTAGCAGGGCCCCCTTCCTCCCTGGCCCGCCGTATTTGGCCCTGAGGGCCACCTATGGTGTCCCCCTGAAAGTCCCTGCACCTTGTGGCAGGCTTCCGCCCGCAGCACAAGCTCCCATAGAGAAATGGGAGTTTGCGACCGCACCATGTGTGGTCGCACCGTAATCAAGTGTGCGGAACCGCCGACCTATAGTCAGATGGATCCCTCACCGAAACGCTGTCGGTCGGAGGCAACTCCGACCAACATCGAAATCAGGCCCATAGTCTCCTGGAGTGCCTCATGAAAAAAAAGAGATCCCAAAAAGTGAGCACTTGTGGAAAAATACAAGGAGCCAGCCAGAAAGTTGGTAAGCACGCTATGCTACACGAGAGGGACAATGACATGCTGAACAGCTTAAAACAAATAAAGCCAACAAACAGAAGCAAGCAAATGTGAGTTACAAAACACAAAGGCAATAGTAAGCAATGGGCAAAATGCATTCCGTACTGAAGTTTTCAGCATATCCCCAATATGTCGTTGCGGCCAGCCAGCTGCACTTTTTGGTAGGATTCAACCTAAAAATGAATGCCTCCTCTAACCCAACTTCTATCTTCATGAAGTCACACTGCTTCACAGGGATGGCAAAGCTTCTATTTTTTGAAGTGTAAGGCTGTATCAGGTGACTTGAAAGCTGACCTAAGGAGCCAATGGCTACCCCAGTCCTCCTGGCCTGAAGAAAGCCCAGCAGGATGCCCGAGTGGCTTGCAGCAGTAGGCCCTCGCTAGCCACTATTACTGCAGAGGGCGCTGGGACACTCTAACATGCAGTTTAATCTTTTAATATTAAATAAGTCCCTGACCAGCCACACTTAGATAAAACAGATTGACAACCTCCTTGTTGCACTAAAAGCATGACATGGAAATGACCGTAGAAATGATATGAAGTATAGTCACTGCTAAAGGCAGGTGATATCGACTTGTGTTAGCCACCTCATTTCGGATTAAGGCCTGCAGGCAGTTGCAGCATCATGGTGGGACTGATGTGCTAGACTGTTGCATGGAGAAAGCTCTGAGGCCCCAAAGTGTCAGAAGCTGGTGAGGTTCCAGCACTGCCACCACCATGGGTTGCCATTCTGCTGGGAAAAAAGACTTGGTCATGGTGAAGACTCCCAGCAGCAGCCTGCCAGCCCTGAATAAGACCCCAAGAAAGCACATTTCTGAACTTTTAATGCCCTAGCTTTATGACATAGATGCCATTTTGAGAGCCTCTTGGCTTGGAGGAAATGGGTGAATGTTAGGAGCAGAATCTGAACATTGGGAGGGTTGAGTCAGGAAAACTGCCCTTCCAAACACATGCACCAACATATACTTGAGCGTACTTTCACAAACACATGCACAGACACACATGTGCCTGTTATAAAAGCAAAAAGTGGCTACAAAACACTTAACTGTTGAAAAAGATCCAACATGATACAGATGCATTTTACCCATCTGGGCCAATACCAGTAATGGGCAATAGGAACGCAATTTACAATTGCTTGTTGAATATATTCAAACGTGTATAGAATTGATGTTCAGCCAGTGTTGCTGTTTAGGAGAACAGCGATATGAGGAAAATGTATTCAGTATTTCCATTTTTTCTATCTATCCAAGCAGCATAATGAGACAACATTTGTGAGACCATATTTCGAGATAATTACTAGCAAGGACAGCAGTCAATCTGGCTACTTTTAGTGGAACTGAATATTCTGCGGAGCCACCGGGCCAAGAGCAGCAGGCAACAGCAAAAGCCACCCTGGAAAACAAATGTTCAACTGTGAACATATCTTCCTCATCAGAACAATGTTCGAGCAATGCATAAGTTGAAGAATTTTTAAAAATCGCAAATAAAATCAAAAAGAAGTTGATTGTATATTTTCCAGTTCTAATCGTACAGTCACTAAAAAACAGTATTTGTCCACTTCAGTGGCGTAATGCAAAAGGATGGGGACCCTGCTGTAGAATGTGATGAGGACCACCCCCCCAAAGTCTCCCATATATCACAGAGATTCATTGGCTCCAAGCTGGATAGGGCCGTCCTGAAGGGTTGGTGTCCCCTAAAGGAATTTGAGCCCCCCTGCACCACAGGGGCTAATGGACCCTTCATTATGCCTCTGGTCCACCTAGAAGATCTTCAGCTCACTCTGTTTGACATGCCTAATGTGATGAGCAGTGATGAGGTCAGGAAAAAAGAGCTCTCTAATTGGCTACGGATCATACGAGGTCAAAGATAGCATAACTGTAGAAATCAAATTCACATTGTTTCAAAATGCGACAATACGCCCCCCAACCCCACCACCAGAAAATGTGGTGTGTACAGAATAACATACCTTGATGTCCCCTCCTATCCACCCAGTTTCTTGTTGTGGCCCACAAGAAGCAGCAGCATCATATTGGTAGTGCCATGCCAGATCCTGCGAAGGAGAAAGCTCCAATACCCCACGCTTTGAGATTGTGGTGATGTTCCAGCACTTCCCCTCCCACAGGGAGGCAAACAGCTACCTTATTGACCCACATGGCCTAGCTACCTTCTTAGCAGTTGCAAAATCAGGGGAACTGTGGGATACTAGCGACAAAAGCCAAGTGTTCTGTTAAAGTGTGATGCTTTATGTCACCGTCATTGTTTATTTGTGAGGTTTTTCATTAGATGCTTTTCATTTTGTGTTTGAATGAATTAGGGCCTCATTTAGAGTTCAGCAGACGGAGTACTTACTATCGGCATTGCAGAGTCAATGGATTGAAAGTTTGACAAACAGCTCTGTCAACAATTCCCCCCCTCATCATGTAAGATTTCTCCTATGGCGTGCAGATCATTTACAAGATTTCACTGCCCCTTGTGATGACAGACATTGAAAACTGGCCATTTGACTGTCCACTCTAAATCGGGCAAACCTCAATGGCCAAACCCCTGACAGCTCTTACTGTCAGGTCGTCGGAGGTGTCATCAGTAGTGGAGGCTCAATAGTCTCTGCCTCTGACATACTTCAGTTCCTCCCGACTCTAAATGAGGTGGGCGGAACTTCAGTTTAGTGGAGAGGATACTCCATTGCCTTTGCAATAGAGTGCCCTCTCTGTCAAACTCTAATTGAGACCCTTAATCATTTTACTTACCAGTTCCTTTAACGTCTATCTGGGAAAGCATGTATTGCCATTAAACTTGCTAGGGCCTGATCCTGTGAGAAAGTCAAGGCAAGGGTTTTGCATTGTTACATTTCAACTAAACTATTGTCATCAGTTTACTACCAAGAAAACCATTTGGATTGTCCAATACGTCACTGTGTTAAGAATAGACAAATATGCCTCTTCATGTCAGCAAAACCTACGCTCCCATATAAGGCGCAGCAGTGTTGTGAGTGTTATACAGTACTAATTGTTGTAAACTGCAAGGTAATCACATTGTACTTATGCTCATGCATTCAGAAAGCACTACTGTGTTGGCTTTGTTTCCAAAGTTCATCCCGGTCTGGCAGAACTGTCCTATGTCAGGGGCAGAGGCTAGGATTACACTCAAACTTCCTCTACTTGCATAGTAGTGCATCAAATTACAGTACCCAGACAAAACTGAAACACGAACTACTAAACATTGTGTTACTGAAAGCAAAAATCCAGTCCTGGGACTCCACTACACTGATCTTTTCGGCAGAAGGGAACCACCTCTTTCTATGATGATGGAACAGCAGTTATATACTCTCTCTTTATATGGGGCATTGAACTTAATCGTCGATTTAATGGCGTAGTGCTTGGTTCTGGTGAAGCTTGTTTTAGGCGTATGTGTATCAATGTTGTATTTTATCAGCACGTTTTGAGATATCTGGACTGAATACTGCCTTTTGGGACCATTAACTGGTACCTTCTTACTGTTGAAAGTGTTCTGCATGTTAAGTTATTACACAGTGTCTCCAATTTACTGAGTCATGTGAATCCCTTCCCTTGTGGAAAACTGCTTTGCAACCTTGAGGGGGCTCTTCACTAACTCCCTACAAGCCCCTGACCAGAGCTTGAAACCGCCAGAGGGCACATATTAGCAGGAGCATAATTGAAGTGACACTCTTGGAAAGCTGAAGCATGCCATCTCCCAACACCACCAGCTTAGCCACTGTCTAAAAGAAGTGATAAGGCGATTGTGTGGATGCTGACTGGGCTCCTCCAAATCTGAGGAAAGCAGCATGGGCATCTTGGGGAATTCTTCTGACAAGATGTGTAGCCTAAGAGGGGAATGTCCTACAGTCCTTTTATCCACTTAGATAGGTTGCGGTCCCAAAGTCCTAGAGAGGGTGGGGGGGCAGGCATAGCATTGATCTTTTTGGGGATCTGGTCCCAAGGACGGCCTCTGACTTGTGTGATTGCTTGACTGGCCAAGATAGAGCTATCATTTCTGTGCCTCCCATGGTTGGACATTTGTACAGTACCACTGCTGGTTGCACTGTTCCTTTTCCCCTATGTTTTTTCCTCCCAGCTGCAGGAGATTTCATACTCATGAGCACTTAGAGACACTCCAGCCAGAAAAGGAATCCCTGTGTCCATTCTCCTGTGTCCCGCTATCAGTGGACAGGAAAAATGAATCTGGTCTTAAACTTATTACACAATTGGCCTTTTAATGATGACATTTTGCAAAGGATCCTCTCAAACATGGTTACAATTCTTTCATGTGTATTTTGCTTCAAATTGGAGCCAGAGTGAGAGTTTTAGGTTAAAATGCAGGATATTTATGCCAAATGATGCAATGTTTAAATAGCCCAGAGAACCAAAATGGTTGAGTTCAGTTTTCTATTCTTGTTTTCCGGATCATCCTAAGCTTTGTGTGATCTAATATCTCAAAGGGTAAGGGGAGTCACAAGTGCAGTGAGGACCGTTTCTGCTTGACAGCTTTTAATATCCCAGAGGAAACCTATTACTCTGATTTTCTCACCTACATTAGCCAGATAGGTCAGGCTGGCTTCCCAGCAAGCTGGCATTAACTTGTCTGGATTCAGTGCAAATTTTGCAAAATGTGTCATAACCTCTAATGACTTCCTCCTAGGGGATAAGTTGGAGTATACTCAGAGTGGTAGAATTGGTGATTCTCTACATTCAAAAGATTTTACTTTAAGCTTGTGGAGGATAGGGCGTCTTGCATGGTAAGTAGGTTTTAAAAGAGCATAACCCTCGCATCCAGCCCTGACACAGAATATAAATCTTCCAGGTTTGCACAACATGAAGTTACAAGTCTCTTAAGGATACAGAGTGAGGATTATCCCAACAAACAAAATTCTATATTATATGTGTTTTTACATGACTTTACAATTGTGCCGATGCTTCAATACTAAATGATGTAATAGAATGTCTTGAGTTATGTAATGACAATATGGCATTGGGATTTCATGTGTGAAGTACTAGCATAATGGTATTGCAACATCATTTTCTACTGATCAAGTCTTCCTGCCAGTGTGGACTACAGAATATTGCATATTTTCATCTTCCTGAAAGGTGTAGATCACAATTAGAACTAATGGTGATTAATAATAAAGTTCTTTCATGGTCTGGATTGCAAGGTTTACAGTTACCAGAGCAAAGAAATAAAAAAAATGGCATACTTCATGCTGAATGTTTTAGCACAGGGTGACGGGAATGGATTGGTGCATCCATCATATGATGATTTTTATAATCCTTGTGTTGTGTTATTTTGGGCATTGTAGTTTTTGAGATACCTTTGTATGATGCAGCTAATACACACTAAAGGAAGTTTGAGTATAATCCTCACCTCCACATCCTTAATAGAATTATAACTTCCTGTTGCCTAAACCAGGAAAACGGTCAATCTTCAGATTAATTTTACTAAACTATTTCTAGAGCTCCCCACTACCCATCATGTATTGCTAATGGCACAAATTCAAAAGAGTGGTCATCTGCTCATGCCATGCAGTGAAGGATATTGTCGAATTCAACCTGAGGGAAATAAATTAGGACCATTAGAAAGCTTGACTGGGTCAAGTAGGGAGGCACAGGAAGGGTTCACATAATGAAAGGTACTTGTAATAGCATGCACTTTGTGTAAACGTAATGATGTAATTGTCTGATCTTGCAAACTTATTTCCTATAAGTGAGGGAAATTCCACATACATTTTATTTTCAACGTCCAACATTAGGTTGAAATATTCAAATTAATGATAACCTGCACACATCACAAAATTTGTGGATCCATATTAACAAGTAAGTAACTAGTTTCTCTGAATTACACTTTACACAAAACACAAATAAGTCTCTAGACCCACTCTTACAAATTAGCTTGTCATAAAATGCCCCTCTAACACATTTACTTCAAGATTGCCCATCATCAAACATAACTCAACATACATTTCTAATATGATACATCTGTGTGACCTAGCAGTGTATCATAAGCCTTATCATTAACACAACAGCAGTTACATTTATAATATACTTGTTATTTATTTATTCGTGCGGTTTTATATAGCAAGAACCAGACCCCGGAGCAACAAACTGCATAATGTAGGCAATAAAAGAACAATAGCAACACATTAGGCAGTAGATGGAGCATGACATAAAAAACATTATCAGGGCTCATAACATATGCCAGAAGAGACAATGGTAACACTGAGGTCAACATAAGGAAAATGTCCTTTATACAGTAACATAGCGCAACTATTTAGGGAAAAGATAGATGATATCAGGATATGAGATCAAGTTATTTCCAA
Organism: Calotriton arnoldi; assembly: GCA_963921515.1. NCBI lineage: Eukaryota > Metazoa > Chordata > Amphibia > Caudata > Salamandridae > Calotriton > Calotriton arnoldi. The sequence goes on from CAWUFW010000933.1 coordinate 1,347,245, forward strand.
TATGCAATTTAAGGTGAAGTGAGTGTAGGTGTGAAATGCTACCCTATTTGAAGGTCTTATGGGAGAGATTTGTCCTGATGGCAGGTGGAATGGCATTCCAAATTTTGGGAGTGTTCCCTGAGACAGGTTGATTCAGGGTTTTAGTTTTTTCACATGTCAAAGTCTCCAGTCATAGGGACACTACATCTAATATTATACACTACATCTACTATTATAAATATTTATAACATATGGCCATATTCTAAATAATTTAATTTTCAGAAGATATGCATGGGCAAAGGTGCACATGTGCACATTGTGCAACAGTTATTGCCACTGACACATTGCAATTACATGCAGTAGCACAATATTTCATAGTTTATGTATTTAGGGCTATGAGATTGTATGGCCTGCATTGCTTGTGTCATGAATGTTTATCAAAAATAAATCTAAATGAATGGTAATGGTATATAAAGTACGTATGTTTTCTACTTCTTTAAGGAGGCATAGGTATCTGAGGGCATTTTTACAGGCATGACTGTTAACTAAAGACTGTTGAGAAATCAGCTCCATTATAATTATGCAGATGCCATCTGCACACTTTACATCTGAGTATTTAATGGCTCATCCATCAACACCCTTAAGTTTTGTCAGCACTTTGAAACTACTTTACCTTTCTCCGAAAGGGGACAAAATATGTCTTGTATTGCTACACTCAATATGGACATGGGCATAACTCCACTCTGGCTTCAGAACTGGGACCTTTATGGTTGTGAATTGCTTTTGCTTCTGTCTGGAGTTGGTATAAATGAAAGTGGGATGCAAAGATGCACAATTATTGTGAATTCCTTAGTTAATGAGGGCTGCAAATGCCAACGAGTGCAATTGAAATAACGTGTGCATTTGCCGAAGGTCGAGTTCTTCTATAAGGTTATAGAACTCCAAGGTGACTTGCAATTTCCTTATCATGTACACTCGGAGGTACTTTATCCTATATATTACATGGTCACACCATCACCTTTCCCACAAACCACTTAAAACCTTGGTGCGTAGATCTTTCTTATGTAAAGCAAACATGTTTGCAAACATGAAGAATACAAATAAAACTACTAGTGAAAAATTAAACACATCAAAAACCCATTATAAATTTGTTGCAAACAGATATTAGAAACAGTTCAGTACAATTCATTCAAAAAAATACAAAAATAAAGCTACAGAAGCTCGGAAGGTGTAGAAGTATGCAGAAAGATTTTAGCTTTTCTCTATCTAAGGAGTGCAAAAAATAAACACATTCTCTCTGCATGTTATTATAAGCTATTAAAGGAGAGCAGAGGTAAGAAAAGCAACTTCTGTTTGTTGTTTACGCTCTGTGACCTGACCTGTCTTTTACATCGGCTTCTGGCCCTGGCAGCAGGCAGCAGGCATTGTGACATCAGAACTCGACTGTAATAACCTTATATTAGAGTCGCTGATTATAAAGAAATTAGTGACTGCTGTTCATACAGGGATTACAGAATCCCATGAATAATAATAATATTAATAATAATAAATTGAGTGAGTATAGGGGAGTGTATAGTTAGGTTATGTGTATGGAACAGGAGCAGCCCGTGCAGATAAGATCGGTGGGGCGGTGGGGACGGGTTGGGGGGATTCGACAGATAACCCTAGGGAGAATTAAATAAATAAATAATTTGCTCTCATCATCGTCTGTCGAAATACCCCCATCGCTCTTACCTGCACTGGCCGCTGCTGGTATGCAACCCAATATTTCTTGCCAGCAAGTGATCCATCACAGCTAAAAACGAACGTCAATCACATTGCGCCAAGACTGCACATGGTTGAGCCAAACACCCTCCCTCTTTGCCACGGGCATCCAAAGCAGAATATTTAAGTCTAGTTCGGCTTTCTGAGGCCCAGCAGCATTCGATCTGTGTGGTTTCCAAACAAATTGAAGTTTCTTTATGGATTTGTGAAAAATACCTACGTAAGCTTATGCCCTGCCATGGTCAACTTAGCCACCACAACCATTAAATTTTTGGGACGAATAAGAAAAAAAAGATCTTTCACAAGTTCTTTGGAAAGAAATCGAAATTGGGCACCTCTGAACAGAGAGATATAACACGTCAATCCTTTGCAAGGCTTACAGAAATGGCTGCTCTCTATCAATTCCATCCACTTGTAATGCAGGACCAGGAATCCGCTTCTTCAGAACATAATACAAAAATATGACACGTATGCATTCTTCCTCCATTCCCTCCTGATAATTTATGCCACTTTCTTGACATTGCTTATGCAGTTTGACACTAATTGAGCGAACCCCCACTGGAGAGAATCTGATATCAGACAGCAGAACTGGAAGTTGCCACACTGCAGCGCCGTTGATTTGCAGAAAAAGATCGCACGTTCAGCTTTCACAGCTACCCAGAGAGCATCTCGTGTTCCCAGAGATACTTTACATTACGCTGTTATAACAACTTGCCAGGTGCCAGCAATGCCCGCGAGCACAGTCAACAGAAAGATCATCAGAGAAACCATGGAGTTGCAAACAAATCCATAAAATGGAAGCATTGTTATGTGTAGGTTCTCCTGCGATGAATCCGCGCCAAAGAGTTTTATTTCCTGCTGGAGGCATGCTTGTTTCTAATTGGAAAATATTTTTTTTTTTTAAAGGAGAGCAAAGGTGAGGTGCGCGTGGATAGTTCATGGGTCATCCTCTTCTGCCGTCAGAGAAACACAACTGCGAGCAGAGCTTTAAAATCCTCACACGTCAAAAGAAAGGTGCACAACTCATGAAATATTTTTCTCTAGCCTGAGTGTGCGTTTTGCAGGTCTGCAAATTCACATTTTTTTTTGTGAATGCACAGAATGTGCTGCATGTGCACAAACAATGTTTACAAATGCATTAGCCCATGAAAAAAGTTTTGCTTTGAAGCGTCACGGGGGTGTGGTAGGTGCAGGGCAAGCTACACCATTCATTCAATATTCACAAAGGAAGGTTGCAGGATCTGCTCTCTCCCCAGTCTCTCTTGTCCAGACTGAGGGGGTCATTACGATGGCAGAAGACCCGCCACAGCCAGCTGTGCGGAGGCAGGCCCTCAGCCATCGGACAGCAATTTTGCCTCCGCCAAATTAGGATGGCGGGGGAATCGGACCGCGACCGTGGCGGGCGCAAAGACCGCCCGCCACGGATCTGCCACAGGCAATCGTTCCGAATGCCTGGTGGAGCGGTCTGCAGCTATAAAATGGTGGCGGTGCCTAGCAGGCACTGTCTGCCAAATTACGATGCTGGCCTCAGCCAGCCTTTCCATGGCGGTAGAACCGCCATGGAATGGCTGGCGGGGATTGGTTTTGGGGGCCCCCTTTGTGTTGGGGGAGGTTGTGGTGCACTGGGGGCCCCCTGTATTTCCCTGCAGTAAGTGGCAGGCACCGCGTGGTGCCTGCCACGTAATGCAGGGAAACATACTACATGCATTTTTGGCACTGCGGCAGGTGCTGCAGCCAGCAGCACCCGCCGCAATGGTGAAGATGCAAGATGCGACCGCCACGGTGGCGGTCGCATTGTGATTCTACGTGTGGGACTGCCGCCAAACAGGTGGGCGGTCCGAAGCACCACCACGATGGCGGGCGGACTCACGTCCGCCTGCCATCGTAATGACCCCCTGAGTTCTGACCTGGGGGCCCATTAGGATGGCAGGTGGATCGCCCCCGCCGGGCCAGCGGTAGCCACCGCCGGCCCGGCGGGGGCGATCCGCCCGCCATCCTTGCATGATTGACCCCCCGCCATATTAGTATGGCTGGAGGGTCCGCGGCGGACGGCAAGACCGTCTGCCGCTTTTCCGCCGGTCGACTCGTCGACCGGGCGGAAACATGCCATAATATGGTGGCGGTGTCTGCAAGACACCGCCATCCATATTATAATGCAGGCGGTGACTCGCCTTTCTCATGGCGGCGTTGCCGCCATGGAAAGGCATATGGTTTCTGCTTTGGGGGCCCGTTGCGTGCCCCCGGAGTGTTGGGGAGGTGGGGGGTGCACATGGGGGGTACCTATGGTACCCCCCTCATTGCCATGCACTACGTGGCAGACACCACGTGGTGCCTGCCATGTAGTGCATGGCAATGCCGTGCACAGTCCTCTCAAATTGCGAGTGGGTCTGCAGCCAGCAGATCCACCCGCAATGTGAAAGGCACAGGATGCGCCCGCCAGTGTGGCGGGCGCATCCTAATACACATGGCGGGACCGCCGCAACTTCGGCGGTCGGTCCCAAGCTCCGTTACGGTGGCCGTAATAGGCCCCCTGGTACAGAGTTCCTGAAAAGAGTCAGATGTTTTAAAGAACACTCAGCCTCCCACTGTGAGTAACCTTGGGAATGGGCTGGTATTTCCCCACGTGTGGAAATAAAATCTATAATTATGCCCCTTCGCTGCCCTCTGCGCGATCTAATTATGCCCCTTTGCGCGATCCCCTTTGCGCGATTAATAATTGCCCACATTAAAAGCCGACACCATTTTGTTTTTAATTCACCCTTTGGTGTCCCAAGACCCCGAGCACGAGCACGACACCCCTGCACCTGGTTTTCCTCATTTTCACCATCTGTCTCTGTGGTTTCTGCCAAGTCCGGGAAACCAGTACATGAGTTCCTGCTCCCCCGCAGAGATGGTTCATGTTTCTGACATGAAGCACGAGCACAAACCCCCAAATGAGGAAGCCTTCCCCTTCCAACTGTCAGACTATTTCACATCGCAAGTCCCCTCACGAAGCCTAAGACACGCCCCCATTTCTTCACACTCTGCTCCTCTTGCTGAATCTTTGTTCCTCTATCTGCCACGACCTGTTTGTTCCTCTATTTTGCCTCGTGACCAAGACTGTATAAATATTCTGCTGTTGAAAATAAACACCCACTTAAAGAGAGGGACTTGAGAGATTGCTCCTGTGCCCGCTTGGTGCTGGAAGCGCTCCCTTTAACTCGAGTTATTGGTCTTCTCCTCCTTCATTTGAGCACCACGGACTCCTCGCTTTGCATTGACAAGAAATTATGATTTATTAAGCATAGAAATTCAGAAATGAGGTAATAAGTAAATTTAATTTACCACAGTAATTGGCGCCCGAATAGGGACCTTCCCTTTCCCCCACGCGCCGGCGATATTGGACCCGGTACTGTCCCCTCCTGACCGTTGACGGACTTCAAAAGTGCACAACGCGGGGAATTCCCGCTAACTCCCTCGAGGCGAAGAGGGGGACCGACTGCGGCCCAGCATCCACACGAGGCGGTGAGGAAATAGCGGAACGTCCTGAACCAAAGCCCAACCTGCGAAGCAGACGAGTCCGAGGTTCTACAAATCCCACCTTGAAACTGCGCGCCGCGTTTTCCCAAAATCTTCAAGAGGCCTTCAAATGACTTTTCGGTGAGTACTGCTGAAAAGTATAAAAACGAACCCACAGCTTTTGTGGGGGCGGTAAAGATACGCGTTTTTTTGGTTTCTCACCTATCTTTGGTGAGGACTACTAAAACTAGTATAAAAGACGGACTCACTACCTTGTGGGCACGGTAAAGATACATGTTTTTTGTGGGTTTCTCACTTATTTTGTGAGGACTACTAAACTAGTATAAAAGACGGACTCACCTCTTTCGTGGGTACGGTAAAGATATTTGTTCTGTTTATGTTTTTCTCACTTCTAAAATCTTTGAAAGTCTTGCCATCATGCCTATTTTCTCGAAAATACGTAAGATGGCAACCAAAGGAGTATTCTTGAGAAGGAAATTCCCCTTCCTCCTCGGGATACTCCAGGACACTTCATGTATGCAAAACATGGTGTCGGTGCACTTATTTATTGTGATCTATGGGTAGAATATACTAAAGACCTAGAACTCAGATATAGATGGCCTGAAAATGGTAGTTTTGATACGGAGTATATTATGAAATTAGAGGAACAGTTATGGAAGAAAAAGAGAGTCCGCCAGTCACAGAGTGACTCAGTAGAATTATGGAGAAAAGAAGCCCATAGGAGGCAACAGAAGGAATTGCATAAAGTTGAAAAGGGTAAGAGAATGTCAGAGCAGGCCAAGAAAGAACAGTTACAAGAAATAGGGAAAGAAGTAGTTAGTGAAAGGAATAAAAGGGAACAATCAGCCATTTCTACTGGTTTTTATCATGTATTGCCATCTGCACCTGAAAACCTTAACATTGCATCAGCACAGCCTACAGCCCCACCACCAGAGGATACTTTTACTAATTTTCTCTTAGATACTCCACCACCCTATGAAGTTCCAGTCATTCAACACCCTCTGCCTCCGCCACCCCTTTCACAACATAACGCACCACCTCTCACTCCAGAAGGGGGTGCCGTAGGTCCAGACCCAGGTAAAACAATTCCCGACTGCCCCTATGACCCGACTCCGAGCAACACAGGGGAGGCGGGCCGAATAAGTAAAATACTTCATGACTCATGGGAAGAAATAAGACATCTACCAGCAATTGACACGTTTCTTCAAGCGGCCTCTGAGTTTCTTCGTACTGGAGAGAACTCACGAGCCATTAACGCTATGACTACAAGAAGATCACACCCTGTAAAAATGCACATGTATAGGTTCCTCCTTTGCTGTTTCATAAAACACATACAAGCAGAGGAAAGAAATGTACCAGTTTCACTTTTTGACTTATTAGATTCCGCATCCGACCACACTAGTCTAGAACTTATAAATGATGCACTAGACAGGTTCACCCGTAATGTGACCCGTATTCTGCAAAACTTGCAAACAAATGAAGAGAATAAGAAACTTGAGGAGGAAATTACTGAACCTACTGAAAAAGTCCTACCCGTTCGTTCTTCCGCCCCTAATTCACGAACACCCCGCCTACATTCCTCCAAGGTCACTCTGAACGGTCATCTCCAGATGAGTTATTTGAAAATACATCCAATGCATTAGACTACTGGTTAGACCAGGAACCTCCGCTTACACCGGAGGAGGAGGAAATAGCCAGAACTGCGACCCTATGGGTCTCTCAATATAAGATATATGACAATGATCTCATAGCCCAGCTTTTTCTAGCATTACCACGCTCACATCAAAGATTAGCAAGTCTCTACATGGTACAACATTTCATCACACTCAATGACACTCATTTTAAACATGATCCAAGACTCGAAGATTTTCTGTCTGACTGCGCTGATAACATGTTCCTCCACAATAGTTCAGTTTTTCTTAACACATTTATAGATTTTAGACAGAAATACCAGAAAGTGACTGGATATAGATCTCCCCATAATACGTGTGGATCAACTAATAGACTTCCTCAAACACGCCAGTTCCCCATGAGAGAGGTCCACCCCAGAGCTGACACGAATGGCGCGCTACAACGCGTCTTCATTTATGTACCCTTGACAAAACTTGAGTTACTAAGGATGAAAGAGATGGTTCCCTCCCACTCAAAGGATCCTGCTGGATTCTTTAAGGAATTAGGAGATGTATTAATGATGGGAACATATACTCTTTCTGATATCACAGCAATTCTGAAATTATTGTTGCCATCAGGTATATATGACAAACTAAGAGAAAAAGATTGGGAAGTAGCAGGTGAACACATTAAATGGACTGAACTTCAGAATGACGAAAATACTAGAGTAGCAGGTCAAGGTATAGGAGACAAACTAAAAGCACTTCCTGGCACTATTTTAAAGGTGCTACCACAGTTACTAACAGTGAAAAAGGAGGACTGGGATGCCATTTCCTCCTGCAAACAGAAACATGGTGAAGACATAGGAGATTATTACACTAGACTTGAAAAGTGTTTTGCGGTAAATAGCGGCCTTACGCCAACAAGTGAAGCTTACCCGCATCTGTTTGTTTCCAAATTAGTAGATAACGCCTTGCCAGCCATTAAGGACAGAGTACTAAAAGTAGAAAGTACCTGGCAAGCACATACACCTCCACAGGTGTTACAAATGCTACAATATCACCAGAATCGCATTAGGGATGAAGAAGAAAATGATAAGAAACGCATGAAAGACACAAAGATGAAAGCATTAGTAGCCCAAACTGCACCCCAGCGTCAACAGACACCAAGTAGCCAGACAAATATAAAAAGCACTTGTAATTATTGCAAAAAGATGGGACACTTCGTTAAAGATTGCCCTGTCTTAAAGCACAATTTGGCTACTGGTAAGACCCAGCCACGCCCATATCAGCCAAAACAGAATGGTTCCCTAGACAGTTCAACACCTTCAGTTCCACTGACAACACAAATGGCCCAAATGAATATTATAGACAGCGCCTACACTGAATATTACCCAGATTTCTCATGATGTTGCCCAGAGAGAGAAGATGACAAACTGCCCCTAATCCCCATTCCAGTAGATCAGACAGGTCCATTTATAGAGGTCCGACTTCTTGGGGAGGATAGGAAGTTTCTACTAGACACTGGGGCCAGTAAAACAACAATAAGCCATCAAGAGGTCCCAGAGGCTCCTCTCTCGGGTTCAAAAAGTATTTCTCTGGGTTTCTCGGGACAACCTGTGACAAACGTCACGTCAAAGCCACTGCCCTTGCAGGTTGGTCCCCTCATGACAACTACAGATCTTATATTGACAAAATCATGTCCAGAAAACTTGCTTGGTATAAAAACATTGAAAGAATTAGGAGCTGTCATTGTTTGCTCACCTACAGATGTCAGACTATTTCTGCGAGATTTCAAGGGCCACTACACAAGTAGAGAATTAGATGAGCGTTTGAAAGATTTGCCACACACCCTGTGGGCCACTGATTCCACCACAGTAGGATGTATGGAAATAACACCTCACAAGGTTACACTGAAAGAGGGAGCCCAACTACCACGCATAAGGCAATACAAAATTCCACCTCAGGCTGAACAAGCATTAATGTTAATTATTCAGGACCTAATACAGTCAGGTGTGATTAAGGAAACAACTTCTAACATTTGCAATTCCCCTGTTTTACCAGTTCATAAAAAAGTGGAACCAGGAACACCACCTGTCTACAGACTAGTGGTGGATTTGAGAGAGCTCAATAAATGTGTCGTTCCATAACACCCTGTGGTTCCAGACATCTCCACCCTACTCACAGCCATAGATGCGGAAGCAACGCATTTTTCAGTCATTGACTTGAAAAACGCATTCTTTAGCATACCTATTCACCCAGATAGTCAATACCTTTTTGGCTTCTCCTTACAAGGACGAAGTTTCCAATTCACAAGAGCTCCTCAAGGTTTCACAGAGAGTCCAAGCGTATATAGCCAAGCATTAAAAAGACAACTAGATACTGTTCAAATGCCCACGAATACAGCATGCTACACTCATCACTGCCCTCTTAGAGGCCAGTCAGTTACCAGAGAAAATCGCAGTGCTAAAATGTAAAGCGCACACAAAAGGAACAGATGAAATATCAAAAGGAAATGATTCTGCAGACAGTGCAGCCAAGTTAGCAGCAAACACAGAATTAAGTATACCACACCGCCAATATACAATACGAGACCCCTTTTCTGACATCCAGGATGTCCAAAGTCACGCCACACCACAGGAACTGCTAGAATGGAAGGAAAAAGGAGGGGTCCTTACAGATCAAGGCTGGATGACACCTGAAAGAGCAGTATGGTTTCTACCGGATGCCATGGTACAAGTTATGGTAAACACCATACATGGACCAGCACATCTGGGAGAAAAAGCAATGTTAGACAGCATACAGAATATATTGCACAACAAACATTTGAGAGCTGCAGCCAAACAAAAAGTTAAAACGTGCATGATTTGTAATCAGTTCAACCCAGGAAAAGGCACAAAGGTGGAACAGGGAGGATTCCAACCCCTGACCATCCATTTGAAGTTCTCCAGATGGACTATATCCAGATGGAGAGATGTAGAGGTCACAAGTATGTGCTAGTTGTAGTGTGTGCTCTGACCAGATGGACAGAAGCCTATCCCGTCCCAGATTACACTGCAACGACAACTGCTAAACAATTAGTTAGAGAGTTTTTCCGAGGTATGGGTTGCCCCGTGTCATCTACTCAGATAACGGCCAACCTTTTTCCTCTGAACTCATGAAGCAAGTGTCTCTTCTGTTAGGGTACACTTGGAAGTTTCACTGTGTAAGACATCCTCATGCAGCAGGTCTAGTAGAAAGGCACAACCAAACTTTGAAGACAAAATTGGCCAAGATATGCACTGACAAAGGCGTGGACTGGATGGTAGCCTTACCGGTTGCCCTCTTCTACATGCGTATGGTAGCCCATTCCAGAACTGGCTTATCTCCATATGAAGTGGTCTTTGGCAGACCACCAAATATGTGGGGTACGCCAAGGCCTAAAAGAATAACTGATGTTGACAGTACTATGCTGACTGACTACCTGGCTTCCTTGATGTCTGCACTCCAATCTTGTCGTTCTCAGGTTGCTGCCACCTTCCCTGACAAAACCAACCCGGAAGAACACGCCATCCGACCCGGGGACTGGGTCCTCGTGAGGAACTTCGACCGGACCAGTCCCCTCCAGCCCAGGTGGAAGAAGCCAAGACTCGTACTACTAACAACACGGACAGCAGTGAAGGTCGAGGGCAGGAAGGGCTGGCTCCACGCAAGCCACTGCCGGAAACATTTTGGACAAAAAGACACTGTTGCTGATGGCCCTGCCAATCCCACTGACATTGTGACTGAACAATCTTTATTGCCTTTGGAACTAACCCCACAACAGGATTACAAATCAAAGTTAAGGTCTGCCATTCGGACTCTGGCTAATTAAGTCCATTGGGCGTCGGTCCAGTGGTGAAGCGGTTGGAGCATGGGAATGGATTTTAACACCTTGAATATGTGGGAGAAAAAAAAAAATGAACTCTAGAAAAAGACATAATGGTCCTATTATATGTTTGACAGTATTATTTTTCCTCATGGCAGTTATGACGTGTCTTGGTTGGATTCTCCACACTGTTTTTCCCCCAACACAACACACCTCTCATACACCCAACAGCACTCAGGAACACACCTATCACGACCTACCCCCTCATGAACAAGCCCATAGACTAGCCTTGCGAAACAATACCTTCATACAGATGCTACACCACACTCAGCAAGCCAGTAATAGCACCAATTGTTGGATATGTGGCCGCATCCCACCTCATCAGAAAAAGGGAGGGATGCCTCTTTTTTCTTTCCCATTCTCTTATAATGGAACTTGTGAAGCCTGGTTCGCCCTAATAACAGCTGACGCTACTACCCCCACCTCCTGCCCTGACGGAAATAATTCATGCAAGAATGGGTGGCCTTGGGGGATTTAAACAAGGTACTCAATACTGCCTGTTACCCTAATAAGGAGGGAGATCCTCAGGCGACCGGTACAGTCCTAGAAAGTGAAGAATACAAGCAAGGGAACATGACCATGTCCTACAAGATGTTAAATACCAAACCTAAAAAGAATGCTGGTTCCCCTTCCATCTCGGTCTCACCAGTAAAAGGACACCTGTGCATCCAGAAAAATGGCTCTGTTCCATTAGGACACAGTGACTGTCATACCACTATAAGTTTTGAAGACAGAGGAAAGTCCTCATTTCTAGCATCTCGCCATACTTATTTCATCTGTGGCCAAACGGCCTATGTGCAGCTGCCCTTGAACTGGGGGGAACTTGCTATATAGCATTCCTGTTACCCCCTGTCTTTGTGGCCCCATCCACTTACCACAGAGACCTCCTAGTGCCCCATGTCAGACATAAAAGAACGATCAATACCTCCTTGGTTGACCAAACGGAAACCTCATGGGAACAGTATACAGATTTTAACAAAGGGTTCTTCTTCTTTGTTGGCCCTGTACAGAACAGCAAGCTTATACGCAGGTTGACAAGGACCTTAGAGGCTGTAGTAAACCAGACGGCGTCTGCCCTGGGGAGCTTAACCCAGGAGCAGTCTGCCATACGATTGGTTACTCTCCAAAATCGCCTTGTCCTTGACATTATCTTGGCTGACAGAGGCGGAGCCTGTAAAATTATAGGCTCTAGCTGCTGTATATTTATTCCTGATAATTCCCCATCTGTATACACGGCCATAACAAAATTACACAAGATAGCCGTAAGTTTACATCAAGAACCTGGCACTTGGACGTGGTCTGACTGGTTCTGGAAGATAATATCGTCCTGGGGATGGCAACTGCTGTCAGCAGCAGGCATAATATTCCTGATAATAACTGGATGCTGCCTTTGCATCCAATGTGGTCCTGCCCTATGCGGTCTATGCGCTGCAAAATGCATTCCTAAACCACTTGTCCAGCAGAGAAAAAGGGAAAGAATCATGTTACAAGAATGTATAAATGATCTCATGCAAATTGAGATATAATGTAGGTACTCTCTGGGGCAAGGAGGGAATGTGGAAATAAAATCTATAATTATGCCCCTTCGCTGCCCTCTGCGCGATCTAATTATGCCCCTTTGCGCGATCCCCTTTGCGCGATTAATAATTGCCCACATTAAAAGCCGACACCATTTTGTTTTTAATTCACCCTTTGGTGTCCCAAGACCCCGAGCACGAGCACGACACCCCTGCACCTGGTTTTCCTCATTTTCACCATCTGTCTCTGTGGTTTCTGCCAAGTCCGGGAAACCAGTACATGAGTTCCTGCTCCCCCGCAGAGATGGTTCATGTTTCTGACATGAAGCACGAGCACAAACCCCCAAATGAGGAAGCCTTCCCCTTCCAACTGTCAGACTATTTCACATCGCAAGTCCCCTCACGAAGCCTAAGACACGCCCCCATTTCTTCACACTCTGCTCCTCTTGCTGAATCTTTGTTCCTCTATCTGCCACGACCTGTTTGTTCCTCTATTTTGCCTCGTGACCAAGACTGTATAAATATTCTGCTGTTGAAAATAAACACCCACTTAAAGAGAGGGACTTGAGAGATTGCTCCTGTGCCCGCTTGGTGCTGGAAGCGCTCCCTTTAACTCGAGTTATTGGTCTTCTCCTCCTTCATTTGAGCACCACGGACTCCTCGCTTTGCATTGACAAGAAATTATGATTTATTAAGCATAGAAATTCAGAAATGAGGTAATAAGTAAATTTAATTTACCACACACGCCTGGATACTGGTAACTGTGGATACTGGTAACTCTGGGAGTGTGGAAATTCTGGCCCATTGCAAGTTGGACCTTTAGGGTCCACTAAGAAATGAGGAAGTACCAAGCAGTTGGTAATTCTGGGTCAGATTTCTCTGGTAATTCCCCATTTTGCATTACAATCAGCTGGAGATGTCAGATGGTTTTAGTGTTGTTTGCGTGGAGCTCATAATTCGGATGGTACCGGTAAATGCTGTTACGCCCCCATCAGAATTAAGTGGTAACTCACAATGAGGGCCTCTGTCATTCAAATAAACACTGTGGTGATTTTACATGGGCTCTCTGTACCTGGCTAAGTATCAAATCACCATTATCTAAAGAGGAGAGGAAGCTTCTGCTAAGGTAAAGCCCCTAGTTTGTGTCCTATGTAAAAATAATTTATTAGGCATTTTTAGGGAAAATAAAACATATTAATATACGACTAATAAAAACATAAAATGATTAAAACAATTGAAGTTCCAGACCTTGTACATGGAAATGCATAGTGCTACCAAGTTAAGAATAAATGCAGAGCATGCTCTATTTATACAAACTTACATTTTCACCCCAAAATTAGGATTAGGACTGTAATCCTGAGAATTTCTGCAGACGGGTGATCAGCCTACAGAAATGCACTTCCAAGACCAAGGGCGTGGAGTGTTAAGAATTTACAGGCATTAGTGTGTGCTTTCCCAACAACTCTGATCACTGAAATAATATTGATGCATATAATGCAAAAAAATCAGAAATTAAATATCCATCACAAAAATATCGACTTCCTATACTTAACTATAAAAAGCACAAATATCGAGAACATAAATATAATTCTCAACAATATCAGTTTTTGCCTATATCGAAAACAAGAAAATCGGACACAAACATATTATTACCTTTAAATAAGCATATAATATATAAAAAATATTGATTCAAACAATATCGACTACAATATTATCATCAAAATAATTAATCATTAATAGATAGAAAACACTTTTTACATAAAACAATTAATTCTAATAAACTCAAAACTTGTTATATGCATATTTAAATTAAACAAAATTATATTATATCAACAAAATATTCATCATTCACCCCAAAAAATTATACATCTAAACTAGTGTTTAACATAGAAGGACTCAACTAAACAAAACCAACCAATAAAATAAAACTATAACCAACTTTAACCACTAAAAGCAAACAAACAATTAAATAAATAATATAAAAGCCACACTAATATAAACAACTAAATACTTCAAAAACAAAATGCTGCCAGATGAGGACACTCTGCTGGATTCTCTCACCAGACCATTAAAGAAAAATATATACATCTCAACAACTACCTAACCAAGAAAGTAAAACTTATATTTAAACTAAAACGTAACTATTATTAAACTTAAAAACATAAAATAGCAAATACATTTTAACACACTCTCCAACTTCTATCTCTTTACATAGACTTCCCAAAAGAAAAAATCTATTGGCTTTATTATGAGTCTTGCACAGGGGCACAGTGGTGGTGGTCGTCTGACCACCCCATTACGACCGTGGAGGTGGGGCCGCCCTGGGACACCAACATGTGCCCCCCTGTGTGTATGCACACCATTTCCTGCATGGCATGGCATGGACTGCCCAGTCCATGCCATGCAGGTACTCCCTTTGACATTCCCATTGTGGTGCCTATTTTCATAAGCACCGCCCTGGGAACGCCAACGAACCGCCCACCAGGCAGGAGAAAACTCCTGATCTGGCGAGTGGTTTGTACATGGGTTTGACAGTGTGGGAGTGGGGCGGTCCTGCACAGACAAACTCTTAATAAGGCCCTATGACTTGAAAATCGATAAACTGCCAGAAAACAACAACTATAACAAACCTCCAAAAAGATATAAATAAGTATACATAAATTAATAATAAGTATAAACTCACTCAACTAACGAGCAAAAATAAACTTATTGGCCTCAACCACTACAAACTGCCAAAAAGCTAACATTAAAAATAAAAAATACATTTTTTTTCATTCAACAGAAAAGAACACCCCCAACAGAAAAGCTGCAAAACTGTGTGAAACATATAAACAGAACATACATGCAAGTAAACGAAATAGAAGTAGTTGCATTTATATACATGTTAATAATAAACATGCAAAAGTTAAAATATAATATATATTTATACTAATACACTACTGTCAGATACAGAGGCTGCCAAATGTATCACTTCGCTCTGCTCATAATCCAGCAGTCGGGCCAACAGGTAAGCGGGTGGTCAGACCATGATAAAAAGTGATGGCGGTTCACGAACCGCCAGGGTCATAATCAGGCCCTTAGTCCCCTAATGGACTATTTCTAAGACACTTGGGTTGGCAGACTGCATCGCTACGGACACAACGCCAACCCAAATTCCAAATACCATGGTGGAATGTCTATGACAGCACCTTGGCACAGGAAGCTAAAACAAACAAAGCAGTGGAAAGATGGCACAACATCTTCCAATCCACACTAGGCAGAACTCAACCTACACTCTACAAATGTATAGACGCATTAAAAAAAGAACAAAGCTACAAAGAAGTAGAAACCAACACACCAAACCTTTTTTAAGTAATAAATATAAAATTTTATCAGATCAGTCAAACAATTATTAAAAATCTCAATGTTAATAAAGACTGATATAATGACATTATATATATAAATTATTTTAAAAATCCAATCCATCACATAAAATAATTACAACACATAAACCAAATATTTCCACATGGCAATCACATAATTTGGACATAAACAATATATCACATTTTCCACCCAAAAAAAGAAATAAAGAACACTTACTGTTCTATAGCTGCAGATCTTTCTCTGGATTCACGTAATAAAAAATAGTAATCCACAAAAAAATGAGGTAAATAATATCCAAAAATCCACCCTAAAAATGCAAACATATAGCAAATCCAATTGAAATCCCTCCAAGCAATCCAAAGTATCTAAGATCCATCAAAAACGTGAAAAGGTGTTTTAAAAAGATAAACGCTCCAGGAAACCTCCAAAAAAGGAAATCAAAGTAAAAACCATTGGTTTATTATAAACCAAAACTGATTTCCATAAAAAAACACACATAAAGTCCATATGCCCATGGGACATGTTTGTAGACAAAAATCTGTACACTAAATTTAAAAACCCACCTGCAAAACACATTACATTCCCCAAAATACATATACATAACAGTTAATCATCAAATTATAACTAACATCGCACAATTAAACATAACATAGTGATACATCACTAAAATAGCGTACAAAAGCACAAAACTACAAACTAGTGCAAAACACTACGGTAATACACCCGAATATACAAAAAACCCACAAACAACACTATAACTAATTTCTAAAACTCCCTCCTAAATCCCCCCTACCCTCAAAACCCTTAAAAATCCTTGAAAAAGGACTTACCTGTTCGGACAGACAGCAACACCTTACCCTAACCTGGTTCTGGGAAAACAGACTAAAAATAACACAAATAGATTACAAAATCGAAGGTAGTGGTAAGAAAAAATAGCTCCTGAATAAAACTAAAAAAAAAAATTATCTCCACATAGAAATGAATGGGAACTATTGTAAAAATGTTGATCAAATGTTTTAAAAATGTAAAAAACTGTAAAAATGTGAAAAATATCAAACAAAGTTATAAAAAATATGAAAAAGTTGTAAAGTCTAAATTAAATAATAGTATAAAATATATACAATTATTTAATATAGACTACTAAAACATATGTAAAAATAATGTTGAAAATATGTATATAAAAAAGTTACAAAATGTGTTAAACAACGGAAAATAAAATTTGAAAATGTACAACATACAAATGTATATAAATTTAATTTACATTTTTTTAAATAAAAAAATAATAAAAAAATGTATTTACTTAACTTTATATAATATTTTTACCTTATATATATGATTAAAAATGTAAATATATACACTAAATTAAAAATTTAAATATAAATTAAAAATGTGTAGCGTCTTTATTTTACAAAATTATTGGTTACTAACATACAACAACTTTTTTTACAGTGCTAATCATCAACAATTTCTACTACAGACAAATAGTAAAATAAATGTTTCTGAAAAAGTTATAAAATTAAATTATCAAACTCCAACACACATCATAAAAAAAAATGTTACACACTAAAGGGGTGACATTTAATATTCCCACTACAATCTAACCATATTGGTGGAAGGTGTTGTAGTATTCCTCTTAGGGTGTCCATACACGGGCTTTCCTGTATCACGTCCTTATATAGGCACATTTCGCCCTGCCCTTATATAGGCATAAATTCTGTGGCAAATTTGTCTTGCCATCAGCAGGGTACACCAGCTGCTGTGATTAATCCAACGTTTGGACAACATGGGAGTTACCTCATGTTGAATGATCAGAGTTGCTGCGGCATGTTGCCAGGCATCCCATATCTAGTAACGGTCAACTCCAGGGTCACTTGCTGTATGCAAGTATTGTTTGCCCCAATAGACACAGTCAGGGAGTCGCCTCTATGGCCTTCGCTGAACGTCTCTTTTATAAGATTTGATACTTTGAGCAGAATGAAAGCCATGCTTTTACAGCAAACAGTGCCTTTGACCTCTGCCAAAGAAACCTATGATCTACAAGTAGCAAGGATTTCGGCTGAGATACAGACTTTAATACGTACAAACTGCCCTATACATTTCGTGGAAATGATAGGACGTATCTTTAACATGTCTGATACAACCGGAATTGTACATGTATTTAAGAGCATCTGCTCCGGTCTGTTAGCACCTTTCCAGGCAATACTCAGAATCATCCCGAACTTTGCACATTTGGTGTTTGGTGGCATACCATTAATTCTAGCACTTGTTGCCGGAATTCTATTTCTCTTCCTGCTATTACGCTATGGCCAGCCTATTCGCAGACATCACTCCGAGCGAAATGGAGAAAGCTCTCCTTGAACGAAAGTGCCGTGAGCGAATAGTACAGCTTTTGGGCATGACTCGTCTACGGGACCTTAATACCACGTGGTTCCTGTCATTCAGACCAATCTGGCAAGATTGCATCTTACCTGTTCTACGATGCCTGCTATGCGGTGAAGAATGCGTGTTGGACACCTGTCTAACATTTCCATCAGCAACGCCAACGGATGTCGATACTCTGCTGGTCCCGATAATGGCCCATGCTCTGTGTTGTCCCCAGAGGCTACCAATCCTGATGTCAGCGTTCATTGAGATCTCACAGACGCTTCCGGCTGCTGCTGAGGTACGAGAAAGATCTACAGGCACACAGGTAACAACGGACGCGAACATTGCTGCGGTAACCTATGCTGAAAGCGATGCTTCACATCTCTGTGCAATTAATCTACTACACGAGGTGTTCCAACTGACACCAACTTCAGTGGACGATATTTTGTCTACAGAAATAGATGATCTCATGTTTACGCCAGACCCGTAAACTGACTCTGATTCAACCCACAGTGTTCCAGAGATGCAGTAACAATTTGGCCTTCATATTTCAAAACCTTGGAACTTTTCCAAAATTGAACTTTTTCCCATTTTTTGAACTAAAATGGCACTTCAATCTGCTTAAAGTAGAACTAGCCTTATAGTACAGACTTCGCGGTACTTCCTCAGACACTTTGTCATCTTATTTTGTCTATAAAGCTCATTAATTTTCATGACATGAAATGACTTTGATTTTGAACAACTTATCGATCATTTTTTTTTGTGTCACATGTAAATATTACTGCTTATTTCATTCATATTGCATTTTATTTTAAATATATGCCTGAAATGAAAAGCAATGCTTCAAATGTACAGTACCTTTTGCATTCTAATAGGTTTTTTAAATGCCTTTTAAATGGTTTTATGAAATTTTTTAGCAATATGCGGTACTCCATTTAATGTTTAGCATTTTAAATGTTTAGCATTTTAGTATTATCGTACACACGAAAGTGGAATAGGTGTTGTATTCCTCTTAGGGTGTCCATACACGGGCTTTCCTGTATCATGTCCTTATATAGGCACAATTCGCCCTGCCCTTATATAGGCATAAAATCCCAGTCCTTATTTAGGCATTAAACCGTGCACTCCAAATACAGGCATGGTCTCTGACATCCGTCCACCCTAACGTCACAACGAGTTCTTGAAGAACAGACCCTTAGGCTTCGGGAGTTTCCCTAGCACAGGATTATTGATTTCTTCAAGGACTCATCTATTATGCATGAACCGTTATACCTTAGGGGTTCATTCATGACGTCTTCCGCTGTCCGATTCACGTCAATGTTAACATTCTGAGGTACCTCTCAGGAATAAATATACCTTCCCTAGCCCTTGTAAACTAGAGGAGACCTCGACTTCAGAGAAGCCCGTTTCCCGGCCTGACGCACTGAGAAGACGTCCCTGCACGCAGAGAGTCCAGCTTCCAGTGATCTGACTTCCCTCGCGGGGTGTTGGAGTTCGAGTCTGGCAAGAGATTCCTACCTCTCTCATTCTTAAGGTATGGGGCTGACTAGAACCTAGAGGAACTCTTGACATACTAGGCATACTAGACTTAACATACTCTTAGTATACCATAGTAAGGAATACTTCACCTACTTCATACCTCTCCCTACACCTAGGTTAGGTTAGGTACATTGGGGTAGAACTAGCTTAGCAACGCATCGTATGAGTACTCACATTTTAGTCTGTGTTATTTATGTAAATGAATATCTACTAAAGATCATGCTAGCGCAGTATTATTTATTTCTACTGCTTACGCTGTACATTATTTATCTTGCATACTGTCTTGTGATCATAACAGCACATTTAACTTACACCAGAAACAAGACTGTTCAATAAACCTTTTATTGAAACGCCCGTCTATTCTTTCTGTGTAACTTTGAGGAAAACTAAGCATGCACGATTGAGCTGAGTGAAATAGTTATCTATTGTTTCCACGACTCTGGGACACGTTTTGATTCTAAAGGGAAACAAAGTTGTCATGTTTTGCGGCTGCCAGAAACTACTCCCTTCTTGTTTGTCAAGGAGTTTCTAGTGGCCTCTGAGCTAGCTGGCACAAGTAATTAAATTTAATATACTCGATAGGGACATACTGACCTTAGTCCTATGTCAAACCTATAGGGGATATTATTCCAATGCGCAGAGCCTATTAGGGAAATAGGAGCTACACTACAGTGTTGGATACTAAATGGGTGATATTTACTATTCCCACTCCAATATAAACCAATTTGGGGAAGGTGTTAGACACTAAAGGGGTGAGGTTTACTATTCCCACTCTAAACTAACCATATTGGGGGAAGGTATTGGACACTAAAGGGGTGACATTTACTTTTCCCACTCCAATCTAAACCAATTTGGTAAAGGCTTTGAACACTAATGGGGTGACATTCACTATTCACACTCCAATCTAAACCAATTTGGGGAAGGTGTTGGACACTAAAGGGGTGACAATTACTATTACCACTATAATCTAACCCTATTGAGGGAAGGTAGTGGATACCAAAGGGGTGGAACTTACTATTTCCACTGCAATCTAAAGCAATTTGGGGAAGGTGTTGGACACTAAAGGGGTGACATCTAATATTCCCACTTCAATCTAACCATATTGGGGGAAGGTGTTAAACACTAAAGGGGTGGCATTTATTATTCCCACTACAATCTAAACCAATTTTGGGAAGGTGTTGGACACTAAAGGGATGACATTTACTATTCCCATGCCCATCTAAACCAATTTGGGAAAGGCATTTGACACTAAAGTTGTTGGGCTGCACCCTACCCAAATCTCGCAGTGGTTGGAAAGAAGGCGGAGTTGCGGAGTTGCAGTTGAGGCGGTTGGGGAGTTGGAGAGTTGCGGAGAGTTGCGGAGAGTTGCGGAGAGTTGCGGAGAGTTGCGGAGAGTTGCGGCGGTTCCCTCTCCGACCCAGCCTGCTGAGGGCCAGGACCAGGGCCTTCGTCTCCCTCTTCCTTCTGACAAAAGCCCCCTCCGAAGACCTCAACCACGACCGCAGGAGGACCTGGCCGCAGGGGGAAAGCCGTACGATCGTGAGTGCGGCCGCTGTCAGACGGAGAGAGCGAGCCCCGGGCTAGACACGGAGGCAGCCCGGTTAGTTCCAGGTGCAGCCTGCGTCTGCCCGACGGGCCCCACTCACTAGGCTCGATCACCGATCAGGTGGGTGAGGACTTTGCTTTCCTGCCCCCGCTTCTTGGCTGCAGCCCCGGCCCCCGCCCAGTCCTAGTCTTGGCCCTGGTCCCATTAACACTTCCATTAACGCTTGTAAACAGGGCAACAGGCAACAGGCAAATAGGCGAGAGGTGAATAGGTGAGAGGCTCCCAGATCCCTCTGCTCCTCCTCCCTCCCGCGCAGTTCAGCAGCCCAGCAGCCCAAACAGGTGGGCAGCGCATGGACAGCAACGCAAGGGAGCCCGCATGAATGATCACCAGGGGGTCCAACAACGCCTAACAACGCCTAACAATGCCGATCGTCTCACCCTGATGCAACTTGGCTCAATTCAGCAGGTGTTAAGACGGTAAGGGGGAGGATAAGGTGGATGCGACCACCGTAGAGGCGGCTCAGGTGGTTTTGAGCACAGGGGGGACTGCAATTCCGTTGCCCCTGTTTAGAACCGGCTCCTCCCTCCTTCGCCCTGGTGCTGTTTTCTACTGTCTTCTGCTGTTTCCTGCTGCCTTCTGACTTCTGCCAGGGCCGGCGCACCAATTCCAGCCCCAAGTTCGGAACTCCTGGCTGGGGGGCTGGGGACAAAGGATCCACTCCCCTCGCAGGACGAGTTGGGCGCCAGCCGAGCCACTATCTAACTACTGCCTCAAGCCCAGAGTCATTAAGCGGGCGTGTGCCTGACCTGGTAAGGCTCCACACACACCATACCACGCCACAACATCATAGACGGGCATGAGGTCAGGAAAAGAAAGGCGGACTGTCACCAATGTTAGTAACAACAGGAAAAGGAAAAACAAAATCCTGAGCGAATCCATCAAAGGTCAGGCCAAGACAGGTGCAAAGGAAACAATGGATACAATGGATGCAACGGACTACATGGACCACGCCATCCTGGAAGAAATAGACAGAGCTATGCCACCGCCAGTGAAACCAATAAAAACCTGCTACCAACCCAAAATATATTCAAAACTTTTATTTGTGAAGGACGCAGGGGCTGTATTGAACTCTAGTAACAGAGAGCAAAGCAGGCTTCCTTCCCCATTACACCCAGAGGTAACAGCTCCAAACAGGAATATTAGCTGCGTCCACATTGGGAAGCAGCAGAGGGCACAACACAGAACAACATGCCGACAGAAGCGAAGAGGAAAAACAAGATCAAGATCAGGTTCAAGCAAGGGAGGGCATAAATATGCATAAAGATATGCACATCCAAAAAGGGAGTAAGGAAACTAGATATCCCCCAGGAAACCCTGTAGCAGGTGTAGATTACGATGGTATGTCCTTCCCCTGCACCCAGGAGGCCCCAAGAATACCACTGGAACCAAATATCACAATCCTAACCTGCCAGCACGCAAAGATTCATCTGCCCGATATACCCCTGGAATCAAAAACCAATCTATCCATCCCAGATAAGCATTCAGCAAGCAACTCCGATACCATTTCAGATAATCAAACAATAGATATCAGAGGAACCCTAGGCCTGTCATTGAGTTCCGATGTACCAGCTTTAGCTTATAATAGCACTAATAAGAAACAACAACATAGTCGGGACCAGGGAACGGCAATAAACAACACCGAGTCTACGGACTTAGTTCCAACTGGACCACAGCCAGAATCTGCGCACAACAACTTAGTCAGCAGTATAGAGAGGATAGGCGCCAAACAAGCAGAGAACACCAACCCCGAAGTTAGTAACAAGTCTTTTGGGTGGGAAAAGTTGGTTACCTCATACCCGCCTGAGGATAAAGGTAATAGAGCACATCAAGACAGAGAAAATGAGACAAGGGAGGCGACTGAGGAAACTCCAACTGAAGGGAACAAATTATGGGCATCCCTTTTAAACACTATGCAACTTTCAACAAAGACCATGCAATACCACTCGGATAAGATAGATATCCAACTCGCCCTCCTTAATTGTCTAGCCATACATGTCTCAAGTATTGATAGTAAGCTGTCGGAAATGAACAATTTCATCAAGACAGTGCAAGCCGAAACCGTAATAAATCCCCCGAGTTGCACCTGCTACTCTATTATTGACAAACTCGCTACACTACCAGCGTTGATGGGAGATCTCCTTGCTGACGTAAAGATTGCAAAAAACACCACAAATACAGGAAATTCCAACACCAATGATTACAACCTAGAAAGAGCAATCCACAGAAATTCAACACCAATGGCACAGTACCACCTTGACCAAAAAGCCCGGGACACGCCCCATAAGAATGAAGGTGCTTTGGACGATTCCTCCCTCGAGGATTGCACAGGCCGTGGTCAAGGAGGTGGAGATTCCATTGGGTCGGAACAACAAGAGGAGACCGGGGAATGAAGCAACTCTAAGGGGAGTGCGTATTCGGGTCCTGCCCCCACAGGGCCCCCAGAAGAGTCTCAACTTCAAGTGGCAGAACAGACTACTAGCAGTCGCCGCATTCAAATAGGGCCACCGCAAGAAGAGGAAGCATTGAGCAAAAAAAGCTAATCGATGAAACAACGCCGGAAACAGAGGAGAAAAGGGAGGAACAAAATCTCATCCATAATGTCTTACTTTCAAGCAGAGACCGTCCCCGGCAGGAGATCAAACAGGGCAGAGGGCGAGTAGGGCATCGCTAACCCCACAGACCAAGCAGATTACCTCCAGTGAACTATGCCAAAGGGGGGCCAAGCCGATGGGAGAGGTTGAAAATAAATTAACAGTGGATATAGCAAACGCAGTGGGGACTGAACCTCAGCCAGCCCCAAATTCTTGGAGAAAGGAAGAGGAGCCAATCACAGTAACACCCCAAAATAGTTACCGACGGGAGGAATCCAAGATAATTCTGTTCATCCCAGAGTACAAATCGAAAGGCCGGGGTGACATCCTAAACATCTCCGACTGCTAACTTCCATCAGCAACCTGGCCGGGACAGACTCACAAGATCTGGAATTCATAGAATTTGAAGTTCATAAACACCTGTCGGAGCAAGAGGTAACAAAAACAACTTGGGCCACACGGGAAATAGTGGAGAAAATCTTGAAGGAGGACCACCAATTAAATGCCTGGGGGATCTGATTAAAGCTCTATCAAAAAATCGGTTACCCAGAGCCACTGCTCAGACATCAACAAGAGCAGAATGACAACAGGCCCAGAAACACAAGGACCTCAGGGACAATCCAATCCGTGCTCAAAGGGGCCCGTAGTACCTCTGTCCTGGCTATGGAGAGCAACATCCCGAGCCCTCGGCACGTAGGCGATAAGGATATAAAAAATGATTGGTCCTGGCTAGCGAGAACCATAAACGCCAGACCCAAGAACCCATGACAGGTCACGGAACAGCCAAAAAATGATCCACAGCTAAAACTCTGCTCTTGGAACATAAATGGTCTGGGAACTAAAGCTACGGACAAAGACCTGCTGATGTACTTCCAACAATTCGACCTTATTTTACTCCAAGAAACCTAGTTGGAAGAACCATTCCACTTACAAGGCTATAAATCATACCACCTCCCAGCAAGCAGAAGTTCGAAATTTGGACCCTTAAAAGGAGGTCTCACGACCTACACCTCGATAAAAAGTATAAGCACAGTCAAGGAATTGACATGTAAAAGCACATCAACTAATGGCATAAAAGCAATAAAGATGGACATAGCAGGCCCCAACAATAACCAACAGTTAATATTTGTAAATATTTACTTACGTCCGTGTGAGAAAAAAGCTGGTGCCAAACTCCTGGCGGCCGAGTTGACGAGGCTAATTACAGAAGAGGTAACCCCGAATCACATTGTCTCAGGGGATTTCAAAATGTTCCTCTCAGGGCGTGTCGATAAGGATCAGCCAGTGGAAGACCAACTGTTAGCATAGGGGGTTCCACACCAGGAAGAGTACAAGTGCGGCAAACAAACCAGGACATCCAAAGACCTCTTAAAGGACTTAGAAAGTCTGTGTCTGGTAGCAGTAAATGGTCTATTCGCGGGAGACCGCCCGCAAGCAGCAACCTTTCACAATGCTTCAGCAAACACAGCAATAGACTATACCTTTTCATCATTATCACTTTTCAAAACAGTTAAAGACTTTAGGATAGGAACGTTAGACCACAGCGACCATTTACCGCAAGAGCTGACACTCGCCGTACAGGGGACAGCACTCACCCATCCAACTGGGGACCCAAGCACAACGGTCATATTGAATTACAAAAGAATCAAATGCAAAACGAGCGACCCGGAAAAGCTTTTGGCAGAGGCAAAAACTCGGTGGGAGGAAAGTAAGTCGCCAAACGACAACATCTTGATTGGCTGGGAAAAATGTACTAAAAGTCTTGGTGCAGCTAATTCTAAAACAAAAGCGACAAGTGCAACTGCAGGACTAAAGGCCCAACAGGAAACGCTCTTCAGGCTGTTCAGTAGGCAAAGAATCCATCTCTCGACAATTCAAACCGCCCAACTAAGGCGAATAAAGAGTGAAATAAATAGAGCAATTCGCAGTCTCCGTCAAATGGGCCCAGTTAATAACATACAGACAGAATTAAGGAGGTTAAGGTATATCAAGAAGAAAATTATCTGGTAGCAAAACAGGAAAACGCCAACAAGGCATGGGCCAAACTACTATATGAGGCAAAAACCAACAACAGCGCCAGGTTTTGGTACACAGTAAACAACATAGAGGATCCAAGGGCCCCCGGAATATACTCTCATGTGACTGAAGAAGCCTGGGCAAAGTATCTATGGCACCACTTTAACAAGGAAGAAGACGACACCAAACAAGATGCCGCGGTTCGCCGATGCGACTGGCCGGGCCAAGATCGGCAAGCTTTGGAGACCTTCTATTCCTTCACGACTAAACGGATCGAGAATAGAATCCCGAAAGGCAGAATGGAGGGTGCGCCCAGGCCTAACGGTATTCCTCCAATTTTATACAAGCAGGATCCGAACTACTGGGCCGAAGCATTATTACCCATCTTCAGACACATTATGGAAGTTGAAAGAATTCCAGATTCCTGGAAGGGATCAAATATTTCCCCATCCATAAGAAAGGCAGTAAGAATGAAGCGAGGAATTATAGGCTCATTGCGTTAATTGACATCGACGCTAAATATTATTCGGGCCTTCTACTGGAAGAACTCATAGAGTGGGCATCGGAAAAAGCCTTAATCCCCATTAACCAAACGGGATTCCAAAAATGTATGGGGACAACAACAAACATCCTTGCCCTTTAACTCTTAATAGACACTGCTAAAAACATCAATAAGCCGTTATTTGTCTGCTTCATAGACTACGCCTTCGACAGCATTGACAGGGAGAAACGTTGGGCGAAACTATCTGGCTTGGATATCACGCCAAGCCTCCTAAATCAGTTAATTTTACTCCACACCAACACATGGGGTCAAATAAAACTCGAGGCAGGCGACTGCCTATCGAGGAAAATACCGACTACCAAGGGGTTGAAGCAGGGTTGCATCCTGGCCCCGACCCTGTTTAACCTTTTCATGTCTGATCTCACAACAGAGCTAGATAACTGTAACCATCACACCCCGAATTTGGGCGTTTTTACTCTTTCAAACTTACTGTACGCTGATGACCTAATATTAATCAGCCGGACTCCAATCGGCCTACAGCATCTGATAAATACTACAAACAACTTTTCGGCTAAGAATGGGATAAGCATAAATCTAGACCAGAGAGGGGCGTGGCTTAGCAGCCGTCGAGAATGGCCGCAGCCTGAACGAGCTCCTTCCTTCCCGGCGTTAATCCTGTCCTATCTTGTGCCATCCACCAAAAACCATAACTTGAAGCATGAGTGTTCCACCCCCGGACCCCCTGGGCGAATCTGGGGCTCCTGGTGAAGAGTGCACTGGGCGATATAGCCCTCTCCGGCGGTCCGTGCTGGGCGACAACGGAGGCTCCCGGGTGCAGAGCGAGGTAGACGGTGGCCTCTGGACGGGATGAGGATTACACCCTGTGGGCCCGGAGGCCGCTGGCGAGGTGTTCCCAGCGCAGACGGAGAAAGCGGGGGGGCCCGAGGCGGCGAAAAAACGGACAACGGCCCGATATAGCGGACAGAGAGGGGAAGCCCTGGCGAGCGCCCTACTGCCGGAGGCCCCGGCTCTGAGGCCTGAACAACGGGCCGCGCTGTGCGTAAATCGGCGGATTGGAGGTGAGGAGGTTCGGGGGCCCTGCGAGGGGGTGTAGAGTTGAAACCGATGCGTTGGAAGACCCAACCGACCGAGCTGGCTGATCGTGGACGCTGCAACAGGCTGTGAAGGCCCGCGGGGGGTAATTTGACGGGGCCCAGCAGACGCGACAGTGGCAAATCGAGGTCCCGGCTTGAGGCCTGTGAGTGGAAGAGGCCTCGACCGGGCCTCTGACCTTTACTAGGGGGGCGGTCCTCGGAAAGACTTACTGCTTGCTGGTGCCGGAAAGACTTACTGCTTGCTGGTGCCCGGAGGGGGAAAGTAGGCAGAAGCCTCCGTCCTGGAGAAGTGCTGCCCAACTGCCCTGCTGTACCTGCGATCCGGGGGGCACAAGGGTAGAAGAAAACTGTGCGTGACGCTGGCCCCTGAGCACATATCTCACGCTGAGGCCGGGACTGGATGGGCCTTTCAACGTTGAGCTGAAAGCTGGGCCCTGTGGAAGGCACCTGACATGGGGGCAGGGCAGGAGTGGCTGCGAGTGAGAGACTCTGGAGGTGCAGACTTGGAGCAGATACTGTGCACGCTGAGGTCCTAATTGTAAAGGGCGTTCTGGACTGAGGGAGAGTGACCCTACAGATTCCCTGTATTTGAACCGGAGAGGTGCAGAAGACACAAGCCCTTCCTGCGTGACCACGGGAGCGGCAAAGTGTGTATTGCGGGGCTGCTACTGAGGTGAGGGGAAGCCCCAATCCGCCTGAAGGTAGACGACTTATCCGAGTGCAGATGTGGGGGCCAGGAGAGCGTTTGACACTCAACATATATTGAGGAGGAAAAGGGTTGGACGCCGTAGTCCATACACAAGAGAATATTGAGCTTCGGTGGCGTGGACAGTGGTCGAGGACGCCGCGTGCAGGTGGCAGTGGTCCGCTCGGAGTGACACGTGCTTTGAGGGAAGAGGCAAAGAAGTGGTTGCTCCCAAAATACTACGTGCGGGCTTGGTCCCTCTCACCACAGGGCCGCCTGGTGCCCTCACCCGGTGGACTATCAGGGGGTGCGCAGCCATGGCGACGGGGGGGGGGTCCCAAGGCCAGCACCCAAAAGCAGCTAGCGAAATTTGCATGGTCCAGAAATGGTGAAAGAGGTGAATCGCCGCAATCGGAGAAGGAAGGGGGGGCAGCCGCCTCTACAAAAGGCCCGGAGCCGACTCTCCACGATGTCATGGAGGCAATAAATGGTGTGCGTGCGTCAGTGGACTCGGTCACCGTGGAGGTCTCTCTAATCAGAGCCGACTTCAAAAAAATGGATGAGAAGGTCAAAGAGCTCAAAATAGTAACAAGCGCCCTGCAGACAGATACCTCGGAACTTCAAATGCAAATGCTTGAAATGCAGAAGAAGCAGGATAGGATGTCGCAACAGCTTGATGACTACGAAGGCCGAGCCCGCCGCAATAACATTCGTATCTTAGGGGTTCCGGTGAAAACGGAGGGGCCGACTGCTGACCTGTACGTAGAAGATCTCATTACGAAACACCTTAAACCTAAGACCTTGTCCAGCTATTTCTCCATTGAAAGAGCCCACAGGGTACCAGGAGGTAGACCGAGACCAGGCGCGCCTCCGAGGCCCCTTATTGCTCGGGTGTTCAACTTTCGAGATAGGGACACTATCCTGTAGACTGCACGCTCGAATCCCCCCCTGAGGATAGATAACTATGAAGTGGCTTTCTTTCCCGATTTTACGGCCAAGGTTCAAGCTCAACGTCGCAGCTTTCAGGCGGTGAAGAAGGAACTGCGAGATCGGGAGGTGAAATATGCGATGCTCTTTCCTGCACGGCTGAGAGTGGAGTCCGAGGGCAAGTCGTGGTTCTTTGACTCACCAGAGGCAGTCTGGGAATGGATGGAAGGCTGGAGCACGGTGGGAAGCCACAGGAGAGATCGACCTGGTGGCCGTGGCCAGCACAGAGGGGTCCGCACGGAGGGGGCAAATACTGGCTCCGCGGAGGCAGACAGTCAGCTGAAGGAGCAGGACTGATGGACCGGGGCTACGAGATTGGAGAGTCCTGGAGCCGCTGGAAGCGCAAGTAGGGGGGATTGGGGGAGGGGTGGAAATACCCATCGGTACGAGACTGTGTAACTAAAGTGGACCTAAAGTAATGGTGCAGGCTGATGGGCTTCATTGATGTGATCTGAAAAGGATAAGATATCATTAAGTGTGGATGGCTAAGATACAAGTCAACTGTGTTGTGTACCTGCGGGAAGGGGATCAGTTTACCCCGTGCATTTTCAGCATTTCGGGGGAGAGAGGCACTCTGCCATGTTTGGGGGTGGGTAGTCTTAAATCCACGGGCAGGGGGGCAGGGAGGGGGTGGGAGTTGAGGGGTCGGGATGGGGGGATTGGGGAGGGGGGTGTTCCGGAGTTCTTTATTGTTTTTTCGAAATACAAAGTGGTTGTGCGATCCTTAGGCATGAGATGGACACACTGACAAGTAGGCGCTTCTGCGACAAGTCAAAATATAAATGTAATGTTTGGCCATGCAACAACTTTCATGCTAGCTTCGAAAATGGCGGACATAGGTGGGAAAGTGTTACTCTTATCGGTGGGATGAGTCAGGATTTATTTGCTGTAATGCGGACCTGTCAGATAGTAGATGTAACCGTGCTATGTGATGGGGGGTGAAAAGGAATTAGTGCTCTCTGTCCTATCCTGGAATGTCCGCGGATTGGGTGATAAAATAAAGAGAGGGACTGTCCAACAATATCTGAGGAGACAGTCCCCGGATCTTGTTCTACTGCAAGAAACCCACTTAGTGGGCAACAAAAGCAGGGCTCTCAACAGGTGGGGGTACCGGCTCCTGGTGCATGCCGACTATACCACTGGTTCCAGGGGAACGTGTATTCTGATTAAAAAGGCATACCCTTGATAGTACACAAGACATGGACAGACCCGGGGGACGGTTTGCTGTGGCCGAAGCCCAATGGGAAGGGAGGGCTCTTAATGTAGTTTCTGTTTATCTGCCACCGTCACTGGGTAGAGATGCCTTAGCAGATCTGGGCAAAGCATTGACTAGACTCCCTGACGGCACCTTGATAATGGGCGGAGATTACAATATGACAATGGATGATACGGTCGACAGATACCCGCAGAGACAGGGGGCCAGACCAAACGAGCTTATGGCAGAGTTCACCGCGGCAATGGGCCTCTCAGATGTGGGGCGGGAGTTGCAAGCAGCGGATTCCAAATATACGTACTTTTCAAGTGTGCATGGTAGTCTTTCCCGAATTGATTATTTTCTAACATATACGGCCTCTGTAGGCAATTTTAGGCTCCCCCGGATGCTACCCAGAGGTATCTCGGATCATTCCCCTGTTGGGGTTGAATTTACTCACGGGGAACGACAGCTGAGACATACTATAGTGATTAACCCGTGGCTGTTGAAAATACCTGATATCAAGGAAGAGCTCTGTGTGCAAACTGGGAATTTTTTCACCGAGAATCTGGGATCTGTGGACTCGGCACAAACGATATGGGAAGCATATAAGGTGGTCCTAAAGGAATATGCTCTCTCACTGAAAACGAAATATATTGCAAATAGGCGCAAGCTCCTAGTCCAATTAGAAGAGGAGCTTCGGGGGCTTGAGGCAGAACATGCACGAAATCCCTCAGAAGATACACTACATTGTTTGACGCTGAAACAAGACGAGTATAGACTTAAGGCGCGTGAACACATGATGGCTAAGCTTGGGGCTGCCCAGCATAGGTTGTACGAGCTGGGAGATAGGGCGGGGAAGACATTAGCTTGGCTGGAAAGGAGAGAACAGGGTATGAGGTGGGTGCCCCGATTAACATCGCCTAGCGGAGAGGTGCTCTATCACCCCAAGGATATAGCAGAAGCATTTGCAGGCTACTTTGAGGGAGTTTATTCTCCCTCCACTAAGTATACCGCAGACGACTCGCGCCAGCTCTTGGCAGAAAGTGACATTCCGACTCTCTCGAAGCTGGATAGGGATGCGCTGGAGGAAGATCTGACAAACGGTGAAATCCAGAAAGCTATTGGCCAAATTAAGTCAGGGAAGGCGATGGGACCAAATGGCACCCCCATTGAGTTCCTTAAGGTTATGGCCTCTCGGGCTGTCCCACATCTGCGGGCAATGTATGAGGAAAGCTGTGAGAAGGGAATTCTGCCAGTAGACCAGCGTCTGGCTAGCATAGTTGTTATTCATAAAGCAGGAAAGCCTGTGGATGATTGTAGCTCGTACAGGCCCATCTCACTGATAAATGTAGAGGCAAAGATCTTAGCCAAAGTACTTGCCACACGGCTTGGAACTGTAATTTCCTCCTTAGTGCACCCAGATCAATCTGGCTTCATGCCCAGGAGAAATACGGCTCTTAATATACGCCGATTGCACAATGTGATGGCCCGAAGGGAATTTTTGAGAGAAGATGCTGCTATACTGTCCTTGGATGCCTCAATGGCATTCGATTCGATCGAGTGGCCATATCTCTTCGAAGTTCTGGTGAGGGCTGGGTTGGGCCCTAAATTTATAAGCTGGGTGAAGCTGCTATATACCGACATCCAGGGGCAGGTGAGAGTTAACAACTACACGTCACATACGTTTACGCTAAGAAGGGGCACCAGACAGGGATGTCCACTGTCCCCGATGCTGTTTTCCCTGATGTTGGAGCCCCTCGCGGCCTGGATCCGCCGTGATGTGAGGGTGAGGGGTCTCCGATGGTCGTTGGAGTGTGAGGACAGAATATCCCTATATGCGGACGACATCTTGCTCTACCTGGCCTCCCCATTCGAGTCTATACACGCTGTTCTGAACATTTTCACAAACTTTGGGAAATACTCGGGATACGCAATAAACTGGGGTAAATCTGTATTGTTTGTTTTACATGGGAAAACTCCCCATCTCCCGAGAGACGTTAGTGGTAGCAGAAGATGGCTTTAAGTATCTAGGAGTTTTTATCACGTCTGACCCAGCTCTCTTTTACAGCCGCAATTTGGCACCCCCGTTAGCTAGATTGAGAACGGATGTTAAGCATTGGCGGTCGCTGCCTCTGTCTTTGGTGGGCCGCGCTGCTCTTTTCAAAATGTTGGCGCTCCCGCGATTCTTGTATATTCTCCAGAACTGCCCACACCGAATTCCAGACGCATATTTTGTAGCGGTTGAAGGGGAGGTACGCACTCTGTTATGGGATGGCAAGGCCCCTAGAATTTCGCTTCAGAAGCTAACGAAGGGGTGGTATGATGGGGGAATAGCGCTGCCCGACATTAGGCTGTATTACTGGGCTTCCCAGTTGGTGGTCGTAAACTATTGGATGTATGCCCCGCCAACGGATCCGGCCTTCGCCTTAGACAGGTACCAGATGGATCGCTCGGGCTATTTGGGTGCCCTATATTCCCGCACACAGAAACAAAGATATATTGGCCCAACACTGCACACGGTGCAAATTTGGCGTTTGGTGAACTCGCGGCTGGGATGGGCGGGCGTCCTCACTCAGGCAACGCCGCTATGGTATGCTCAGAAACTGGGCATGCTGTGCTATCAACCAGGATTTGACAGATGGGATGTCATTGGTATTTCGACAGTGAATGATTTGGTTAAAAAGGGCGCAATACTCAAATTTGAGGAGCTCCAGAAGAGCTATCAGTTGGCGCCGGGAGAGGTTTTCAGGTATCTGCAAATCAGGCATGCCCTGCGGGCGGCCTTCCCGAGCTGCGAAAATATACCGGACTCATCGTCTCTGGAGGATCGCCTGCTGGATGGGCCACTGCAGTCTAAGGCGATATCTTTGACTTATAAAAAACTTAGTAATAATTTGCCAGATGCCTTCGGCAAGCTCAAGGAGCAATGGGAGAAAGACCTGGGACCGATCGATGAGGAGGATTGGCGACAGGCTCTTATGTCACCTAGAGAGGCGGCCCTAGTGCTTAGATTCAGACTAATACAGCTCAGGATTCTGCATCGCTCCTATATGACGGGGATAACGCTGGCCAAGATAGGGTCTAGGCCAGATGACCAGTGTTTGAGGGGATGTAGGCAGCCAGCTACTTTCTATCATATACTGTGGGAATGCCCGCTGGTGCGAGACCTCTGGGAGAGGGCCACGAATCATATGCAATCTGCATTAGGGAAGAAAGTGAACCTGACACCCAGACTGGGTTTGCTAAATATATGGGAGGACACGGACCTGACTGACATAGAACAACAACTGGTGACGCTGGGCTACACACTAGTAAAAAGGGAACTGGCGAAGGGATGGGGTGGAGTGGCACCGCCTACTGTGTCGGTGTGGCTGAAAGAGCTTGACAGGTGCATGATAGCGGAGAAAGCGGTCTTTATAACTAGAGGATGCCCAAAGAAGTGGGATAAGAAATGGATGAAATGGAATAAGCACAGAGGAGAGATCTGTGAATCACCCATGGTGGAATTGGACATGCGGAGAAATACGGACAGAGATGTAACTATTTAACAGATCTGCTGCCTCATTATATGTAACATGTATGGAGATATTTATAGCCTACGGATAATGTAACACGCGCTGTATACTTGTACGCCACAAACTGTTACTAATAAAAATATTTAAAAAAAAAAAAAAATCTAGACCAGAGAAGGAACAAATACCAGTGTCGTTGGGAGCCGGGGGGTCACCGACTCGAGATGGTTGAAGAATTTAAGTACCTGGGCCTAATCTTTGATAGGAAATGCACGTTCCTTCGACAAAAAGCGGTCATTAGAGGAAGCGGGACTTCACTGACTGTCGCATTAAAATATATCAAACACAAAATAACTGGTTCCAGCCTCACCCCTCTACTACAGGGGCTTCGAGCGAGGCTGCTACCGACTATCACCTATGTGGTAAAATCAGTGTCCCTTGGAGAAGACAAAGCCGCATTAAAGGAGAGGGCCCATGGCTGGTTTGTCATTCAGAGCTATTCCAGGTGCTCGCCACAATCGTACCTTGGCATAGGTTTTAAGAGAGCAGCGAAGGAAAGATTCCTGTACCTGAGACTGGGTACCCTACCAGCAATGTGGCACCGTCCACCAAGGAAACGGTCAGATACAATAACACAGTGCAGATTAAGCGGTGACGCCAAAGAAGATGTACTACACCTACTGTGCATCTGTAAGGGTCTAGACAAGGAACAAAGATCATTACTAAAACCGGTCCTGAATGAACGACAGATTCGAACATGCAGACAGGCAGTGAAAGCCTGCTTCGAAGGAGGAGATATCCAGCTAGCCTGCAGCCTGGTCCGCTTTATGAGCGCAGCAGGAGCAAAGCTAAACCCAGCAGCTAACTGATTCACTGGACACAAACCTGCGATTATCGCTTATTTTTTAACAAGCTGGAAAAGTTTTTAATTGCAAAGGTCCAAATGAACTCTAACCTCAACGATGAAATCCTAAGTTTTAACATAGATATTATGGCATTCATTGTTTAAAATCACTGTGTTTTTTTAGTTTCATTAACATTGTTTTATGAATTTGGGGATAGATACTACGGCATAAGTTGTCTAAAATTACTGAGCTTTTTTAGATTTATTAACATGGTTTTATGAATTTGGGGATTTTTAGCACGGCTGTAACTCTGTAATGGTTTTAAGTAATCAGGCAAATAAAGATTGATTATTATTTATTTCACTAAAGGGGTAACATTTATAAACCCCACTCCAATCTAATCATATTAAGGGAAGGTGTTGGATACTAAAGGGGTGAAACTTACTATTCCCACTTCCAATCTAAACCAATTTGGGGAAGGTGTTGGGCACTAAAGGGGTGACATTTACTTTTCCCATTCCAATCTAAAACAATTTAGGAAAGACTTTGGACACTAAAGGGGTAAAATGTACTGTTCCTACTCCAATCTAAATGATATTGGAGGAAGGTGTTAGACACTAAAGGGGTGACATTTAATATTCCCACTCCAATGTAACCATATTGGGGGAAAGTGTTAAACACTAAAGGAGTGACATTCACTATTCCCACTAGACTCTAAACTAATTTGGGGAGGTATTGGACACTAAAGGGGTGACATTTACTATTCCCACTCCAATCTAAACATATTGAGGGAAGGTGGTGGATACTAAAGGGGTGAAACTTACTGTTCACGCTCTAATATAATCATATTGGGGGAATATGTTAAACACTAAAGGGGTGGCATTTACTATTTGCTCTGCAATAGAAAACAATTTGGGAAAGGCGTTGAACACTAAACAGGTGACATTTACTATTCCCACTCCAATGTAATCGAATTTGGGGAAGGTGTTGGGCACTAAAGGGGTGATATTTACTATTCAAACACAAGGAGATGATGGACAGAATAATGAAACTTTTCAGACACTCACCTCCAGTCACAGATCTGGGTTGAATCCATCATCGTTCTTTAGCTCACTTTGCCACCCCAGTTCAGACCCAGTCGTATGCAAATCAGTCTTGACCATGTGCCTCATGGGAGCAGTCCAGCTCAAACTGCCAAGCCAGGTCTTCCCTCGACCGGAAACAAGCATCCTGGGACCTGTTTCAGGGTAACACCCCTCATCAGCCAGGCTAGCTTGAATCCAGAGGCAAAGTGAGCAAGGGACCCATGTCTGGGCATACCCTGCCAACTTAGGGCGAACAAAGCAAACACAAGGACATGATGGACGGAGCGCTGAAACTTTTCAGACACTCACCCCCAGTCACAGATCTGGGTTAAATCCATCATTGTTCGTTAGCTCACTTCACCACCCTAGTTCAGACCCAGCTATATGCAAATCAGTCTTGACCCTGTGCCTCATGGGAACAGTCCAGCCCGAACTGCCAAGCCAGGTCTTCCCTGGAGCAGAAACAAACATCCTGGAACCGGTTTCAGGGTAACACCCCTCATCAGCCAGGCTAGCTTGAATCCAGTGGAAAAGTGAGCAAGGACCCACGTCTGGGCATACTCTGCCAACTTAGGGTGAACAAAGCGAACACAAGGACATGATGGACGGAGCGCTGAAAGCTTTCAGACACTCACCCCTTGTCACAGATCTGGGTTAAATCCATCATTGTTCTTTAGCTCACTTCGCCACCCCAACTAAGACACAGCTATATGCGAATCAGACTTGACCCTGTGCCTCATGGGAACCGTCCAGCCCGATCTGCCAAGCCAGGTCTTCCCTGGACTGCAAACAAGCATCCTGGGGCCGGTTTCGAGGTAAAGTATCTTGATTTGTTTTAATCTTCTGAAAGTCTCTGTTTCCAGCACACTTCAAAATTTCCTAACTGTTGAATGCAAATAGTTCATTTACAAGTATTTATTTTTTGTGTGTACTGTTCTCTGGCAAGATTGTCACATAATTAATTTTAAAAACTCCTCTCACTTTGCAGTCAGAGAACGAAAAGTAAACACCAATCCCACGGTAAAAGAATAAGCAGCAATTTATCAGAATACAAAGCCTGAAGTTTGACCTCTGGCTTTGGAGCATTGGCAAATGTGACAAGATATACACAGAATTTAAAGGCATCTTTATGTATTGCTCAGACTTTCCAGACCCACCAGTGGGTCGGGATGTACAGTGTGGGAAACACTAGTCTAAACCTTAGAAATAGCATATTAACTTTCATGTATTATTGATCTTTTGAAAGAAATCATCATTCAATTTTATAAAAACAATATGGTCAAAACATTTTTCTTTAAAATGGATGCAATCCTTATGTGTTGTTCTGGTAGAAGGAAAAATTATCTTGGAGGCTTACATGTTTAATTTATGAAGTATCTTCTTGTGTATGTTTCTTGTTTGGTTGGTTGCTATTTCTCAAACATTGTTATCACATATTTGCTTTCTACCCTCACCTGCATGTTTGGGTCTGGCTTGACAGCACAGCTGCTTGCTTGTTGCTACGAATTCTTTAACTTATTCACAAAGTGGGCTTAGGCCCCGGATATTTTTTGCTCACATCATGCTATTGACTGTTTGTTGCATCATTCCACATTCAAGGAAAGGCTTCCACTGGAATGCATGTGGGAATATTTTGCATCTGGAATGTACACTCCATTATCACACTATCACATTCAATTTTGTATCTCCTATATGCATTCCATAAAGAAAACAGTTTGACTTTGCTGCTTTTCTCCCAGCACTGGCAAACCCAATATGTCTAACGCTAATGTGCTATACAGCATTTGTGCATGCAACATATACAAATAGCATTTGTGAATGCTTGTGTTTACATATATTAGTATAGCAAAGTCAGAACTCTCTGCCTTTTTGCATGATAGAACATGGTCCTTTATCTTCAAAAGATAGGGTTGTGGCTGGGAAAATCAGCGCACACACAATACTGGTACAGAGTAATTTTCTGAAATTATTCATATCTCAATGTCCATATATCTTGGTGCTCAGGAGGAGGGAGAGCCACCCAATCTTCCTCGATTGGAAAAGAAAAACTTCTCCTCAATGCTTAATTGGAATCTCCGAGCACTCAATAAGTCAAGAAATCGTTATACTTGAAGTATCCACTGTCCTTTATTCGAACATCCAAGCATTTCACATTGCCGTTTATCAGTTAAGCTCCTTGGTCCTTTATCTTAACAAATCTTTTTTACTCCACAAACACTACTTATGATCATTGAGGAGGACTTTAAAATTAAGCTGCCTATTACACACTACTTATACATTGGTATGCAGAGCATGGGATATTGGATAATTTTAATTTTCAACCAGTATTATTCGATGAAAGGACTTTATTGATTTTTGTATAGCTAGAAACACATGTTTTCTTTTCTTTTTTCACTGGAATCTCTATTTCAGCAGAATACCTGTGCCACAGGATTTGGCCATTTTTAAATCAGTATCAGGCCTACTCATATATCCATTCACCAGAAGGATATCGTCTATATCCATTCAACTGAAACATAGATTACTATGCAACAATAAGATTGCCATCACAGTTTTGCTTCTGAATGGCACAAACAAAAATATGACGGAAAATAAAATGGACGAAAGACAAAATTCTTTCCAGATCACCCACTCTCTATTATCTAACACTATCACTTACACCTGGGATGCAGGCCATGAAAGAGGGGTCAACTATGCTACAGTGTTGCAAAATGGGTTCTGCTCATTTAGTACGTCTGGATTTCTTGCCTCTTTTGTTTACCCAGTTTTGAACTTTTTACTGTGGGTGAGTCTCACTACATGTGCCTTACCCACGGTAATCACATGGCAAAAAGACTGCAGGTGTTTACCACCAGTGTCTGCCTTTCAAGATCAGGCCGCTGAGACACAGTTATGTTAAGGGGCACTTGGGTGGTTACATTTGAACACGTGTGCACAAGCGTATGCACATGTGTGCGAGCTACACATCTGAGACTACCATTGTGTGCAGCCCAGTAACTGCGTACAAGTATGCTGGCACAGAGGGGGCTCTGTTAGGTTAGATATTGACCTGAGATATGCCTTAAAATATTAGTGATATATGAACAACAAAGGTTCTAGGGAATAGACCTTTTTGATATTTGGGCAAACAATCAATGAATATAAGAGAGTTTTGTTTGCATGAATTGCAACAAATCTTCAATGAAAAAAATAAAAGAAGTCACCTGGAATGACAGCGATTTAATCAGCTAAATAATATTAATGGGCTCTCATAAGTATAGTCAATATAATTTACTGTTTTGTTTTGGTGACACTTTGTTATACATATAGGGGGAAACCTGCCTTAGAGTGCAGTTTCGCTTCCCCATAGGCCTACAAAGTCCCATGAGATAAGAAACTGGGGTGGAAAGTGTGTGCCCAGTTCATATTCTCAGGTCTCAAGACCATACATGTACACTTGATGGGTTGTCTAGAATTGTCATAGTTATTTGGCTCAGCTCAGGATCAAAACCAAGGCCTTCTGTCACCCTGCTTTGCCAAGTTAATTACATTTATCCAAGAAGAGAGAACAAAGGCCAACCCACAAAAAAAGGAGTAATTAACAGTGCTGTCCTCAGCTCCTGAGGAAGAAGGGGTGGGGAAGATAATCTGCATCTTTACCTGTCACACTGTACCAGGGCTGTGGACAGCCAAGGCCCACTGAACAAAGGACAAAACCCAGACAACTGCAATCAACACAGGAAGCGGCTCCTCTTTGAATTTTGGTGGGAAAGGCCCTGGCAGTGATGCCAGTGAGGGGCGGAACTGAGGCCCCAACAGCGTATGTGACCAGTGACTCCTGGATGATGCCTTTTTGAATTGTCCCAGCATACTGTGTAGGATGTTTGGGACAGGAATGGAGAGGTGATGTCACACCATAGTATTGAACAAGGGGGACTGGCTTCTAGAACCTTTCACCTCCCTTTAAAAACCTTTGCACAACAAAGAAAAAGGGCTTTTGTCCTTTTAGCTGCTGGACCCTGGGACTGTGACAGCCATGAACAAATGGACGGACAGCCCCTGACGCCCAAAAGGACTAAGGACTCCGCCCCTAGTTGACCCCAGGACCAGTGGATCCCTCCAAGGGGCAGTGAAGCTGGCCCCCTTATATCACATGAGGACCAGTTCTGGGAAAGATCTAAACTTCTGCGCTCAGAGAAAAAGACCAGGAGGAGAGCTGGTGCAGGGAGCCAGTGGAATTTGCTCTCTGCAATACACACCACCTTGGAGGTGAGGATGTCTGCTAAAACTGCTCCTGGTGGCTAGAGCTCGCCATCAAGAGTAAAATGAGCCCAAGAACTTTGAAATTGGCACATCAGGCCCAATTTATGTCTTATTAAAGTATTTGACCTTTGACCCCCCTCCCTTGGGAAGCCGAGAACATGGCGCTCTGTCGCTTTTGCTAAAATTGCACCTAGGGAGGGCCAGTGCACATGGGTCAACACAAGGATTATTCTGTCATTTTTACCTAGGGAAGGGGCGTGCGTGGGGCCCCATCCCCATATCCTTCAGGGCAGATGCAAGAAGACTGGGGAAGCACTGCCATGTCCCCTCAACAAAGAGAAAAGGGTCTTGGAACCCCCATCTCCAGACCCCCGATGTCCTCAGTCGAGGGAGAGTGCTGTCACACTCTTCTGAGAAGAGGGGGAGGGGCCCTGAAACCCATCTCTGGCCCCCAACACCAAATGGAGTCAGGGGAGCACTGCCGCGCTGCCCCAGCTGTGGCGAGACTGTCCCTGTTCCCCATGCCCGTGGTGGGGTGGCCACCACAAAGGAAGCCTCCCTGGGAGAAGAGCGCTGTTGCCTCCTGTGCCGGCAGAAGGAGAATACCGGCCTGGCCAGGAGGTGGCAAGGACAGCTGGGGGTAGGCTCCCTGGGCTGCCCCCTATAAGGGAGCCATGTGAGTTGCCGAGGTGAGATCAGGCACCCCCAATAAAAATATAAAAAGGAAGTCGTACTGCACAAGCCTGCATGTTACAACAAAGGAAAGAGCCCTGAGCCGCTCATACAATATTCACAGCTCTAGAGGAAGCATCTAATAATGCAATACCGGGCTTTCCAATTTGTGTATGTTTTTTTAATTTGCAGTGGCCCCAAAACCGGCAGGGGCACCACCAACAATTAAAAGAATGTACGGGGGCTGCAGGAGCACAGCAGCTTCCCCCAAGAAGAAAACTCACGCTAAGTTTCTGGGGTCAGAACGATTATGACCACCCTGCATTTCTCATTGACTTTTCAAGCACTCCCAAAGCTGGAGCTTTTGTTCTACAGCTGGGAGTGCAGCAACCTCTAAGGGGCTAATTCTATGGCTGCATTTTATGTGGCTTGAAGGTGTATGAAAAAGACACAGACACCTGGGGTCTTTTTACAGAAGTGCCTCAGGGGCGCAATGGGCTTTGCAGCCCCCAGGGCTCTTTGGTATTACAGAAGGGACCACAGACGCTTGTGCATCCCCTTCTGTAATACCGATAGCGCTGGATCACATAAAGCTATCATCAGAGGGTGCTCCCTCATTTGCATGGGGGAGTGGCCCCATGCAAATGAGGGGATCCCTTTGCCTCTGCGCCCACGCCATATTACAGATGTGATCGCAGAGGCAAAGAAGCTGGCAAGATGCACACTAACAGTGCGCCCCCTAAAAGGTGGTGCACTGTCAGTGCCCTACCTGATGGCAGGCCTCTGGAACGGGAAAAGGGGGTCCCATTGACCCCCCCAGACATCCCCCTGCAGGTGGGTGCAGTCACTCACTGCAGCCGCCCGTAAGGGGATCTCCAATCCCCCCTTAAAAGTGCAGGCGGGTTGCCACCTGCATTGTGAAACACGGAGCGGCTTCAAAGCTGCTGCTCCGTTTTTCACATAAATGCACTGCCCCCAGGGCAACACGAGTTTGCAGCTGCCCTGGGAGCAGCGCATTCATCCTAATATGGCACGTTTTCCTTGTTTGCGCTGGGCGCACCTTCTGACTCCGTATGTCCCCTCCCGCCAATTAAGATCTAGCGGGACGGGACAGGTTATTATTCCCAGAGTCAGGAGGGTAAGGATGGGTGGGCGATCCTTTAGTTTCATGGCAGCTCAGCAATGGAACAAACTCCCGTGGGGGCTTCGGATGGAGGCCTCGGAGTTGATTTTTCGTAAAAAGCTGAAAACTTTTTTATTCCCCACTGAGTAGCTTTCGAGTTGCCGTACCGTATATGGGGGGTGGCCTGGGAATGATGTCTCTCTCGACTGTACCGTAGCGCGGGGACACACTAGCCTAGTGTAACCAAGCGCTCTACAAATGTCATTATTATTATTATTATTATTCTGGCGCAAACAAGGAAAATGCGCCATATGTATGATATGGCCCCTGTTGGGTAGGTATTTTATTAACCGTTAATAATGACAAAGATTGTTGAACAATATTGAAATGCCTATTGAAAATGGTTATTGCATTTATACATGGTTTTTATGGATATGTTAATGATTATTGACATGTGGGTTTTTGGCCTTTTTTATTGCAAGTGTGCCTTTGATTATATATGTGATAATTACTCCCTTATATTGTGATGTGCTGTCTGGTATAGGTGAGGGGTGCTGTGGTTTTGAGGGTCATGACCCAGGGTTTAAATGTGATTTCATAATGTCATCTAAGGTATCTGCCTTAGGTATACATTTGTAAATTAATGTGTAGTATTTAGTAGGGTGTGTGTAATAAAGATACTTTCCCTTTTCTAAAGAAAAAGCACTGACTGGACAATTGTTTATTGAGTGTTATCATTGCATGCTAGCAAATGGTGATTACTAGTAACCCTGGGCGTAGTTGGCGTAGCGGGACTACGCGGAGGTCCACGGAGTTGGGAACAAACTCCGTGGAACTCCTCTCCGCCACCCGCCTCCACTCCCCCTATTAACAATGAATTAGACTTTAATGAAAAGTAAAATAAAAACCACTTACCTGTACTGTGGCGTCCCCGGGCTGCCCTCCTCCTCTTCCTCGCCGTCTCTGGGTAATCCTTGCGAAAACTGCGCATGTGCGCGCGCCCGCGCATTTCTTGTGAGAAATGTGCATGTGCGCGAGCGCACGCATGCGCAGTTTTCGCAAGAATTACCCAGAGACGGCGAGGAAGAGGAGGAGGGCAGCCCGGGGACGCAGCAGTATAGGTAAGTGGTTTTTATTTTACTTTTCATCAAAGTCTAATTCATTGTTAATAGAGGGGGTGGAGGCGGGGGCTGGCCAACTCCACTCCGCTGCGGAGTGTGCAGAGATTTGCCTACTCCGCGTTCTCCGCGGAACGCGGAGTAGGTAAATCTCCGCACACTCCGCGGGCGGAGCCGAGTTCTCCGCCCGCGGTAAATTACTAGCCCACACTACCTCCCTTGAGAATGCCTTGGACTGCTTTGCTTCGCTACCCTGAGAGAGTCAAGTGCTACATCTGGGTGCTTGGTTCCCAGTAAGGACTTTATTACCTGTGCAGGATTCACATCCTGCACAACTGATAACCCAACAGATTATAGACTAGGAGTGTTAAATGAATGTCAAGAGGGTAGAATTCATGCCTGATTTCCAGATTAGTAACTATGTAGAAGAGTTTAATTTCAATTCTTATTATGTAGATATATGCTATGTCGGGATACTGAAAATCTGTTACTGATCCAGTTCTCATAAACCTATGTTATGCGCCCCTGCTATAGAGAAATATTCAATGAGCCATTGGCAATAACAATGTTCAGAAATGAGCCACATGTAGGTGGAAATGTAATAATGTTTCTGCCAAAGGCAAAGAATCTCATAGGCAGATTACATGCTTTTTAACTATGTAGTTAGCTCCCTATTGCATCACCTGCTTTATAGACTTTCCAGTTATTTGGGGCATTTCTAATCCACCCTGTTGCTGTACTCTAAGCCTGTGGCATGACTCGCTAGCCTTCCTTTATCCACTGTAAAATGCTTCATGTCCTACATGGTATGGTACCAGAATATTGTAGACTAACTATTGTCTGTCAAATATATTAAGTCTTAAATATTGTTTACAAAAGTATTGCCCCATTGGAGTTACCTATGTAGCATTAAAGACCACTGCCAATGGCTATACTAGTTGTTAAAATCCTTCATACCGAGATATAAACTGGGGCTGCAGGCGAGGACCTATGACAATGGAGGGGGCTTATAAAAATGTTATAGCCCTCAGCAGTGGGCTACAATGTTATTAGAAAATTCCACCCTCTGAGGGTAGAAAGCTCAAAAATTAACAGTAGAAAAGGAAAGACAAGCATTGGACTGCTGGAGCAGAAGTGGTATACCAGGAATTATTAGAGTGCAGCCACTTCATTGTCTCAACAGAGCTATTAATATTCCAGTACTCAAATATAACATTATTGCTGACTACGGAGGGCTCCGCTGGCTGTTAAAGGACCTGGAGCTGAGTTATAGGCTTGAGCCACAGGCAAGAGCTTGTAATCACAGAAAGTGCTTTTAACAACCCAAGGCAGCAGGCTAAAATGCCATTACAACATTCCACCTACTGTCAGTAGAACATTCTAAAATGTTCTAAGTTAAAAAGGAAGAAACAGAAAAACAAACATTGGAATGTTGGAGTGGCAGATCTGTATCAGCCGTTATCGGCCCTAAGCCATTCTATTGTCTT
This sequence comes from Calotriton arnoldi, assembly GCA_963921515.1. Taxonomy (NCBI): domain Eukaryota; kingdom Metazoa; phylum Chordata; class Amphibia; order Caudata; family Salamandridae; genus Calotriton; species Calotriton arnoldi. The sequence goes on from CAWUFW010000933.1 coordinate 1,391,591, forward strand.
CAATCGTGCCCCCAACATTCCAACATTATAATATAGATTCTCCACCCAATGGGACAAAAAAAATGTTAAACAATGTTTAAGACACAATATTTAAGTCAGATGATATTTTTGTCAACAGTTTTCATAGTATTGTAATATACAACGGTCCCACACACCCACATGTTTTCCCATTTGTTATTTGCCTTTCGCACATAAAGCCAAAATAAAATGGTTGAAGCAACCATAGGGCAGACCCTGAGACTTTTCCACAAGTGGTACACTTTCACCTCTGTTGAAAATAATTTAATAGATCCATCTATGCCATAAAAAATTTTTTTTAAATAAGGGAAAATGCACATTCATACTCTGTTGTTGGTGGTAACAATTACCTTTTGTCAGTTAATCCCTTAGTTAGAATTTCATGGATTCTTTGTGTCACTCAAAATGTACATCAATCAATCAATACTTTTTGGGCAATTATTCTAAGTCTACATATGGAGCACCATAATTTAGTGCCAATCCTCTTATATGCAACGTATATACTCAATGTGTGTTCACCTATATCAACGTGTGTGCATTTTATTAACCCATTGCAGTAAGTGGCTGTATATCTCTTTAATGAGAGCCACTCGTATATATTGCTGAATTATAATAATGTACTTACTATGAAAGAAAATGTGGGCTTTCTTTAAAATGTCATTTGCTTAATCACTTATACTAACCATATTCATTTAGAATCTGTTTCATTCTAGTGTTGGACTAATCTGCAACCAGGCCTCAGTGCACACATTACGTCATATAAAATGTTTTGTAGGTGTCTTGTTTTTGGCTTTCTTTGTAGGTGTCTTATCTATGTCATCGATAGCTTTGAATAAGTCCATTGTTTTATCCGCTTCGCGGTGGCCGGAATTCCGCCCAGGTGCTGGACATTCCGATCGCGGGCGTGGCTCGGACGGCCCCCGCGCATCGTGTGCACACGCCCACCGTGACTCATGACGGCCGGGAGCCGTCAGGAGCACGGAAGAGGTTAGACTAGCATATCACTGAACTTTTAATTAACTTTTGACCTCGGATATGGAGACTGAAACAGTGAGAGACCCCATTCTTTACCAGGCGGAACAAACTGATGTTACATCCAAGGTCGTCCAGATGATTGCTTCTTTAATGGTAGCTGGAAAACTACAGAGTCTTCCAGCTACTTGAGAGCACTGTCTTTTGATTGGATTGTTGTGAAGATGATAAGGGGACGCCTTCTAGAAGCGTCTTTTATGCTTTAATTGTGCGCTCTTTCGTGCAGTAGACCAGACCCTATCCTGACTTTGCTGAGAGAAGACCTCTTCTCGACTCTGCTGATTTCCCCTGCCCTGTGTTAAGCTTCATGCTTGAATACTCAGACTCTTTCCATTGAACCTTTAACCTGGTTCATCTGATGCTGACACCTTCCTCATTGAATTTCGCCTTGCCATTTTCTATAGTAGATTTAAAAAAGGGAAGTTCCTTTATAGAACCTACTTGGGTCATATTTTGCTCACTGTATTTCATTCTGTTTGCTTGTTGATTTTTGATTATATGTAAATGTAGATTGGATAACATTTAAATATGTACGTGCTTGTTCTATTGTTCTATCAGTTTTGCTGATTGGTTTGATATGTAACAGAAACTAAAATTATTAATAATACTCTTAAGATTTGGATACCACCCCCTCTGTCATTTCTGTGGAGTCATATTGGTTTTACTGTACTTGTAATTTATTTTTGATGTTAGCTCCTTTCTTACACTTCTTGTGGACAATCAAAGGACCATACAACCAGTGTGGGATTTTGTTTGATGACTTTCCCAAAAGATTGTGGTACAAGAAACCCCACTCTATTAATTAAATGTTCTAGTGCTCATATAATCATTTGTAGAACGGTTGGTCTAAAGTTCATGCCATAGCTCGAAATGGAAACATATAACCATAAACCTACCTTAACTATGCCTCTGATGTGCATTTTTGCTATCATCTCCGCAGTGTAGAGAAACATCAGCAGTGTGTCGAGAGCAAAGGTCACATACTGGAGAGGAGGATAATGTTCGAAGGTCTTTGGGGTGTTCATGCAAACAGTAATGACGCTGATGATGGCGCAAATACGTAGCAAGGAATGCACCCACTGAAACAACAAGAGGCATGATGCTTTAGTTGTGAAAACGTACTTTTCCAGTTTAAAAAAAGAAATCCGTACATTATGGCATTTCTGTCAAACTAAAATTAGATCATCGTTGCTTGCATCCTACTAACAGGAAAAATGTTATAAGAAAAAAATTGAGAAATAATTTGTGTTTTTGTTTTTAACTGCACTTTCTTTGTATGACACTTCCGAAAAGTCGTGTGTCCAATCCACATTTCCATAGCCTCATATACGTCTAATTAATCCTAAACATGGCACTTAACAGGTTGCATTTTAATTCTGTTTTTTTTTAGGTGAGATAGCTATGTACACACACTACAAGTCAACGTTATTTTTCTGACATGTTTAATTACATTTTCATTTAAAATGATGATGCAAAAGAAAACTGATTAGTGCATGGCAAAAGGGAAACAAAAGTCATAGAACGTCCGAATAAAAACAGAAAATAAAAATAAAAAAAACGATGAGAGGGAACAAATTAAGACAGCGGAAGGGGAGAAGAAGGAAAAGGAAAAAGGAAGGACAGGTGGAGATTTAGGAGGCAGTGTTATACAAATATCAAAACCATAACAAAACATCATTTAGCATGACACATACATAGAAGGGCACATGGAATTACAAGTGTTAAAGTAAAACATGCAACAAAATCACAAATACTAAGCATTTTTCTCTACCATCAATGTGAGCAAACTGTCAAAGCTAAAAAGTATAGATGTTTCTTTCTTTTTGTCATGCACATACAAGTCTGAAATGTTGCACCTAAGGTGTTCAAAACCACTTATCCTGTAGCGCGAACAAAAGAAAGTTTTTTCATACGCCAACATTTCTGCTACTCCTTGGTCTAGAGTTACGATTTATTTTTCTTCTAGCCTCACAAAATTATTATATGGTATTCAATGAAAATGTATCTAAATAAAATTGTGGAAAAATCTGATTAAAATATGAGGACATTCCTATGCAAAAAATGAGAAAATGCACGCAAAAAATAAGTTGCTTTCTTCTTTTTCTCTTTTATTAAATGGTAAATATGTAATTTTGTAACCAAACAGGATATTGCATCAATTACTCACTGGCATTCTTCATTATGTTGAGTCCTGCTCTTTCTCGCTTTTCGGAGGGAGAGGGTGGTCTTCATATTTTTAAGAGATATTTAGCCCCTTGTGCTCTTAGACTGAAACCTATCAAATAGTTTATTTTCGATATATTCAGGCAGTATCATATTGGTTGAAGATAAAACCACATAGAAAGGTGGACAGGATGTCACGATGAGCATCAGTATTTGTACTGTTAAGTAATCCTAGTATTAAAAGTTTGTACCCTTTTCTTGGCACCACCGTTATTTTACCAGGAGGTACCTGCAGTATCATATGTTTGATTGATATTACTGGTATCGTCTCCATTTGCCAAACAGAAAGAAAATTAAAATTCAGTTTAAGTACTACTCCACCCTGCTAGATCTTTCTTGATGGTTTTGTCTCCTCTATGTACATTTATAAATACTTAATCTTTCCCTTAGACCTTTTAATCAATGGAGAGTCCTTTAGAAAATAAAAACCATCTCCTCTCAAGGAAAGATTTCACACACCTTATTTGCAGTGGCGTGTCCTCCACTAAGGCGGAGGAGCACCGCCCCACAGGAAAAATAAAATGATAATAACAATGTTATTATGATTATATTTTTCACTATTGGCTGGTGCTGTGAAGGGGCGGGCGGGGCTGTGCTCGCTGCAGAGCAGGGGGAGAAGTGGTGGGCACTCTGTAAGGTTCGCATGATGGTTTGGCCAGCCGTCTTAGGCCGGCCAAACAGTCATGCACACTTTGCAAGTTCCCCACCAGGCTGTGATACACAGCCTGGTGAGGAACATGCACAGGCTCCCTGTCCCCATATGAGCGCCGAACTACGGCGCTCAGACCAATCACAACTGATTGGCTTTGGGGAGTCTGGGAGCCTGGGTGCTACCTGTTCCTGTGTCGTGAACAAAGAGGACGGAGGAGAGCCGGCCGCAGGGAAGGTTAGTCCTCCCCTTTTATTTATTTCCTTTTTTTAACACCCCCCGCCGCACCACTACTCCCCGGTAGCAGCCGCTACTGCTTATTTGTTGTAGTTCAGTTTAAAGCTTGCCAGAATCACTTTTAGCCTATCTAGTTCTGATAGCACTTCTGGGGAGAGCCAGGCAAATAAGCAATAACCACCGTCACATCATCTGCGAACATATGCAATGTATGTCCTTCATAAGCAAAGATAACACCCTAACGTTTGTGATTATACATTATCCTGGAACCAGAAGGCTCCATCAAAAGTGCAACTAGGAGGAGAGAGACTCAGCATATGATTCACACACCCCTTTCCAACCTTAGGTTTTTGTATTTTCCCCTATTAGAAGTACACAAGCAATTGGATGGGCATTATTTGTCATAATCAGTATCTTCATATTGTCCCCAAATACTAATTTGGTGTGGACTCTTAGCATAAAGTATCATCCGTCTACATCAAACACTATTTCTTCATCCAGAGTGACGGGCACCACTGAGAATCTTGCTGTTTTTAATAATCATCAAATATTATTGAATTTTTCAATATTTTTAAAGAAACTGGACTGATCCAGGAGTGACCAATCGGGATTCTGGTCATGCTGCTAGTATTTTAGTGTTACTTGATCACCCTCTTTTAAGAAAGTCTTTGGAAGTCATGAAATATTACCTTCAGACATTATTTCTCTCCCCTGACATGTCTCTTAGAGTGAATTAAATGGCTTGGTGATTGGGCCTAACAATGCACTCGTAAAAGATTTATGGAAGGATGCTGTAAATTCATCTGAGCCAGGTGCATTTTTTAAGTTCAGTGCCTTAACGGCTATCTTTACATGTTCTACCTTTACTAGTAGCTTGTGGGATACTTAATTAAATTCTGGGGAGATTTATAGGTCTATTTAGTCTAGGTATTGTTGAAGAGCCTTGGGTAGCTGATTCCCCATAGGGCACAGAGTCTGGTAGAACTTACCAAATTCTTCCTTTTTACATTCCTCTTCCCATATTTGTTTAACTTTGTGAATTACAAGATTGTGACTATATGCCCTCGCTGTCTGTGCATTTACTCAAGAAGCCTACATTTGATCTGATACCTATCCATTTTCATAATATTTTTTCTTGAGCTGTACTATGGCACTCCACCTTCTTTATCAATATTGTGCTTTATTCTCGTCTAACACCTGTGCCCAGCCAATTACCACAAATCATTCTCAACCATAACTATTTCATGTGACAACTTCAAACTCACATGGAGCACATTTATTAATGTAATTCCTGACATTTCCCCTGCTTAATGCATATACATTTGATTTCAAATTTTCACTCTTTTTCCTCCAGTTCGATCAGCAGTTTCCTCACTGTATCATGGAGTCCCCATAGAATATTAAATCATTGGTCTGGGCTTCACATTGAGATCTTTCTCTTATTCCCACTCATGGTAGCAGCATATAGTAGCCCTTTTCAGAACTTCTGGCATAACCTTTGACAAGTTCATGTCCTCTTTTAATGTCATGACCAGATGATGATCCATCCCGATCTTAAAGTAAATCACAAACCAAAAGAGCAACCTTTATCTGATCTGTATTTACATAAGAGACGAGGTTCATAAAAGCTTTCTTTTTTATATGAAATCAATTTTATTGAGTTTTGAAAAGATAGTAACAAAACATGATTACAATTCACCAAAGGCACATGCATTGCTAGTAATACTATGCATCTTACACCTTGTTTCTCGATCCAAGCGTCAGAAGCGAAATAAAAATAAAAATAAAAATAATAAATACCCCCACCCTTCACAAATCCCAGAATCATCCACTATAAGGACAGAGGAAGCTTATATATCATCATTCTTCACACACTTAGTTCTAGCTTCTCAGGTAAGAATACCCAATAATTCACCTATTACATTAAGGTCAGAGCACAACATTTTAGCCTAAACACCAAAAAAGTTCAGGGCCCATAGGCGTGATGGGTAGAACAACAGAGGGGCCCCATGAGAAAGATATTATATCACTGGAGACCAGATCGGCTCAAAGCTTTTGTAGTTATCAGACATTACACAGAAGAGCCTCTCCATTACCGGATTGTTCCAGAATCCATAGAACCTTAGGGGAACTGGGAGAGATTCTGAATTCTTCTAATGTGCTGCTAGCATGAACTTAGCAGCCCCTAAACAGTTCCACAGTATTAAACGATCAGAAAGAGTTTGATGTTTGAGGGTAGGAGAGTGAAGACTCAACACTGTTGTAGCTGGGATGGAGAACCCCAATATCTTATTAATGTTTGATGGAGTTTCACTCCAATATGGTTTAACATATGAACAATCCCACCACATATGCCTGAAATCGCCCAAGAATTCACACTTTTGCTTTCACTGGGGTTAAGTGTGAGGTAGTATTTAGCTAATTTTGTAGGGTACAAGTACCTATCAAATATGACTTTATGATGACCTTCCCTCTCAACCACTGAGTTAAAATATTTAAGAATCTCCCTCCAGAATGCCATCATTTAGGTTTCTGTGAATGAATCACCGAATCAGAATCAGTAAGGAATTATACAAACATCTAGAAGAGAGTGCTGCCTCCAGTAGCAGTCCGTATAAGTGTGTTAATTGTACAAATATTTCAATTGAAGTCAGTTGACTACAAGCCGCAAGTCGTATCTTAAACTGGAAAACCTAATGGTGTAATTGTAGGTAGTAAAAATGCTCAGTTTCAGCTAGATTAAATTTTGCTCTGCAAGTTTTAAAGAGCAATATTTCAAAACCTCAAAACATAGTGGAGATAGTGGGGGGAAACAGTCTTTACAACCTGGGTTTTACCTCGCAGTGCCTTTACCACGCATTCATTACCCTGCAAGTTTTTACCAAATATAGGCCATTACTACGCATGCCTTTACCACGCATTTAGGGTAAGTATGGGGGTATGGGTGGTCTCCCCAAAACATAAAAATGATATATTTATATTTAAACTTACCTTACTAATACCCTTACCTTAGTTAGACTAATAATGCAGGGTAATGGCATGAGAGGTAAAAGCATATACATGCTAAAACAATGCTGTGGTAAAAAATGCGTTGTTAAGGCATGCAATGTTTTTATCTGTGCTGTTCCGTCATACAACCATAGTGAGGCATCCACTCTGCAAAGGCCATCCTAGAGTACCTGTATAGAAGCTGGATTGTAATGTAAGGGGGGTATGTGGGAAGGTAAATGTAGCACATTGAGATTTACTTGTGACAGAACCCGCACCGTAAGGGCAGTTTTTGAAGGCATAATTAGATAGGCATTGCAAGGCCTATCATATTTTGACTGCCACAATAAGTTGTACAGATATTGGGCAACTATCGCTCTGTTCATGTGAGCCAATGTTTATCTGTCTCTTGAAGCGACCAATCAGTGATTACTCCCAATTGTGCTGCCATGTTGTTGACTACAAAATCGTGGAGGGTTGGGCCTCCCACTGACCTTACTGATCTTAGATGTTGTACGAGAGCCTGGCTTGGTTTTGCTGCCAAATTAATGTTTATGATCATTTGCTTAAGGGCTATGAAGAACTCCCTCCAAACCAGAGTCGGCAAGCCTCAAATAGGTATAAAACCATGGAAAGGGCATTCATTTTAACAGAATTTATCCTGCCAAGCCATGAGAGGTATAGTGTTGACCATCTTTGAATATCTCTGAGTAGTGCATGTAGCAGGGGAGGAAAATTTGCTTTGTAGAGATAATCTGGATTGGAAACTAACTGAATTCTAAATAAGTGATTGAGGTCCCAATCCACCTAAACGGAGTCTGAGGAGCTAAGTCAGCCACCAGGTGTGGGGAGAGTGTTAAGTTCAGAATCTTTGAATTTGAGGCATTGTCCTTAAATCCATGAACCCCTGAAATTCAGTGTGTAGTTATAGGACCCTAGGAAGGGAAGTGTGGGGGCAGTCAGGAAAAGCAATACGTCAAGAGAAGCTTTCTTCCTAACTCTATTTTAAGAGTGCCAGGGACTTCATAGATGGAGAGAGAGCAATTGAGAACCTTAGTCACAATTGGTGCCAGAGCCTTAATATGTGATTTACCAGCATGGGCCGAAAGATAACCTTAATGCCTCACCTTACTAAAGGGCGTGTAGCAAAAATACACATGTCCCTGTGACGATTTCTTCAAGATGAAGTTGGCAATGACTATATTCAAAAGCAGAGGTTTATTCACTGGATACTCAAGTGGATTTCTTGTGCACAATTCACAAACATCATTTTGTAGTACATAAAGTAGAAAGTCAACCACCACACATCACCAGCCACTGGCCATAGAAAACAATGGATGCAGGGATTTAAAATAACATCCATAGGAATTGAGATTAAAATATTAAATTAGACTAACATTTAAATTATAGGTGTGTGTGTGTGAGACAAAAATTAACCATATTAATTGTATTAATATTTTTGAATATCATAAGACACTTAATTTAAAAACAATTACATGAACCTTTTAGAGTCATTTTAATAAAAAGAAACATTTTTCAAATTATGCAGAGTGGCTTTTACGTGGCTTCATAAATCTTTATGAGAGCCCTGCGTCATGCATGTACCACTATACATGGTGCAAAAGTGACTCAGGGCTCTCATAAATAAGCCCCTGAAAATTTAACAAGTCGCAAATTCAACTCTAAGGGTCTTATTTATGAGAATTGATGCATCGCTGCAGTAAGGCAGCAATGCGTCAGAAAAACTTGTGCTGCAGTACGACAGTTTCAAATGCCTTGGATGCATCGTATTTACGTTATGGGGCATCATGGCGTATGGTTCCATGGTGTGTCAAAAAAAATGACGCTATCGAGTGACCGCTGCCACAAAGAAAACTGATGCATGTGTAGCAAATGTGATACTAGGCTGCTTTGCAGCATGTAAAGAAATGCAAATCACCCTAGCGTTACAATGGAGTGTGTCATGCTTCAAAAATCCATTAAAAAGTAACACATTTGAGGAAAAAACATTGTCCCACACCTCAAAACAGAAAGATGGAGCAGGCAGCAGAAGCCATAGCAACAACCCTAGCAACAAAGGCACTGATTTGGGACTAATTTTGCCCAAAATACCCTTTTTATGCACTGTCAATGTATTTAACATACAAACTTAACATCATTTAACAAACAAAAATTGACTTTATACGTTATTGTTTCTTTTGATTTTTACTCATCATACTATATGTCTGCAGTTCTCACAACAATTTTACATTTCTTTTTGTCTTGAAAAACCAACAAATTTTCACATGTAAAACAAATGAAGACAAAACATCATGTGATATTATAACCAAAACATCATCTCTTTACAAAGTTTCATAACATATTCTTCTTCTTTGATATCCTGTTAGTTTCCGGTGTTGCCCACCCTATGCATTTTGGGACCAAACGTCCCTTCTTCAGGGGCGACAGATAAACACAAATACACACAATAAGTACAACTTCCAAGATTCAACTCTCCAAACAAACTCTATATACGGCGTTCTCAAGGAGGATATCCAATACCACACCGATTGAACAAACCCACTGTGCATCGTAGAGCCATCATGCTCTAATTCACTTAGTGCCACATGCAACCCGTTTCTAAGTGACTCCCAGTGGTTATACAGAGAACCACGTAGCTAATTATGTGACAAATATCTCCATGCAACTGGGTGCCAAAATATACTCACGCTGAAACGTGGGATCGTCAAACGTATAATCTGAAAAAACAATGTCATGTGTAAGTGTCCACTTACTGTCTCCAGTGTCTCAATCTATTTACTTATCTCGTCTACCTTCTGATATGTAAACCAAACCGAATTATGTTGATATGGCGAGAATATCTCCCAATCAAATACCGTTCAGTTAATGTTATGTAAAAAACAAAGCCAATAATGACCAAACCTTTCTGAGCTATGCTACTTCTGTGTCCGCAACCCCCTTAGTTTAACATACCTGACTTGCTCAACATAGTGATGGGAATCACTTGTTCATCTTCCTATTTAGTTGTCGTTCAACTGGCGAACTGCTGCCGTGAGACTATAACATAAGGTGACGCAAATCGGAGAACAAAAAGCAATGACGGCCTAGCTGCCTCAACTCTATTGTCCAACTTTAATGTCTGCCATCTTAGACTATCCCCAGCCCTTCTCCACCCAGTTACTGATCAAATGTAGCCTCACAGTTAATGATCAAATATTGCTTGTATCTCATGTCCCATAGTCTCCATTGATTGGAGTTGTGGACTATCATCGTTACAACCACTTACCACCATGTGGCTGTTCCAAGGACAATACATTGCATGTACGTGCACACAAATTTATAAAACGAAAACCAACTGACAATGTAGTCACGTTCGTTTTGCCACTGTGTCAGCCATATTGGACCTGCTAAATCTATTTGGTTCCCTTCCCCAACGTATCTGTACCTACAAACCCATAGCCTGTATTATAAGACACAAATTTTCTGATTTCATAAGTCCATTAATCTACTTATGACATCAATGCTTGCGATTCAATTGAAATGTATGTTATCAACAAAACTCTATGCATGTGTAGAGACAATAGTTAACAACTGCATCATTCTTCTGTAGTGTATAATCATTGGGTATTAAATACATACATTTGAATAAATGCGTATTAACAAACAAACGCTATGTGTTATTTGAAACCTTTTTCCAGAAATACCATGACAAACATGCATACCATACATTGACCCCTATTCATACACTGTGTGAGCTTGTTCAAAGAAAGCAACTCGTATCAAACTTGTCATTTAACGCCATGGGGGACATAATATTGAATTTCTTGATCCAATAGATTTCCCTCTGTAACAGCGTTTTATTGGATTCTACACCTGCTCTACAGGGTACAATTTCTAAAACAAGAAATCAAATTTGTGCAATATTGTGGCTTTATTCGAGCCAATGTATCACTACATGCGAATTTGTGTTCTTGTTCCGAATAGTGCTTTTGTGCTCAGTTATTCTTGTTTTGACTTTCCTTTCAGTTTTTCCAATTTATAGAAGGCCACAAGAACATTTAATACAATATATGACGTTCTATGTGTTACAGTAAGCAGAATGTTTAAGGGACACTATTTCGCCAGTTCTCGCTGTGTGATGTTGTTGCCAACAATCACATTGTTGCAGTGTACACAATTGTGACATCTCTTCATGCCTTCCACACTTGCATGACTTGTTTTACTGCTGGGTGTTAACAATTCTTTGATGTTACTGGTCCTTGTGTATGCGAATATTGGTCAATGTTTGAAAATGCTATTGAATTCAAGCTCTGTTTGTAAAAGTTCCCAACGTTTTAGAATGATTTTCTTAATGCTCTGTGACCTTGTGGAAAATTTTGAAACAAACTAATTGATTCTTCTCAGATTTCAATTTTTTGGTCAGTAAGTCTCGACGTTCCATATGTCCTATGCGTTCTTCGGCTCTTTCCACAATCTCCCTAGGATAACCCTGATGTAAATATCTTTTTCTAATTTGTGTTATGGCCGAATCACACATGTTTTTCTGAGATGGAATTCTTTTGACTCTCATCATCTGTGAGTATGGTAAATTCCCGCATAATTGTGGACGATGAAAGCTCTGGAAGTGTAATGCGTTATTCCTGTCAGTGGGCTTAATATACACACCGGTGTTCAATTCACTGCCACATTTCTTGATCCATACATCCAGGAATGCCACATCAGTTGTACTGATGGTATGGGTGAATTTGATTCTGTCTTTTCTGGTATTCAATTCAATTATGTTTTTGTGAGAGTTTCCTCGGTGTCATTCCAAATTAAAAATAGATCGTCTATGTTATCTACAGTAGAAAGTCAAGTGTTCATTCCATTCCTTTTTGGAGAAAATGAAATTCTGTTCAAATGTAGCCATGAAGATATTTGCGTATATGGGGCACCCCCAAAACCCATGGATGTACCGCTGATTTGTAAATAAAAATCATTCTCCCATTTGAAGTAACTATGTTGAAGGCAAAACTGCAGTATCTCCAACATGAACACTTTATCAGCTTTCAGATGAGGCTGGTTGAGTAATGCCCATTCAGTTGATTCTATCCCTTCCACAAGGGGAATTGATGTATATAATGCAGTGACATCTATGGTGCATAACACCCAATTTTCCACATTGACCATGGGTAAATGCTTCGATCATAACAAAAAATCAGTGGTATCTTGTACATAATATCTCCATTACTGAACTATAGGTTGTAGAAAATGATCCAAATATTTACCCAGAGTTTCAAACAAAGACCCACATCCCGACACAATCAGACTAAATGAGAGATCCAACTGATTCTAGTGTACTTTTGGCAGCATATACAGTGTGGGGCATTTTGGAAATGGCGTAGTCAGAAACCGTTTCGTGTTGTCATTATTCCAATCCAAATCTTTGGCGTTCTCCCAAAAATTTTCTAAAGTGCCTTTAATGTCAGAGGTAGGGTCATGATTGAGTTTCAAATAAGTAGATTCATCCATGATGTGTTCGATGACTTTTGAGTTATAAAAGTTCTATCCATGACCCCAGTGCGCCACCTTTGTCAGCTTTTTAAAACATAAGATTAGGATAGTTAGCCAAATCTTGCAATATGTTCCTCTCACCTTTTGTGATATTCGATCTCTTGTTTGCTTTGAAATTGACATCTTTAAGGTCCTTTTTCACCAAAATTTTAAACGTATCCAGCATCTTATGTGAGGTAGGAGGCATGAAAGTGCTTTTACTCCTGAACTCCAGATATTCTACCTCTACCCTTGTATCTGTCTCCTGTACCACATTTGTAAAAAATGTAGCAGTCTCAGAGATCTCATGAATTTAAACAAAGCGACCTCAGTTTCAAACAAATTTGTGTTATACGTAGGCACAAATGTAGTTTCCTTTTCAAAATGTTTAGTTGTTTCCGCGTGAAATTATAAGACGAAATATTTATCACTAATGTTTCTGACTCCTCAAGTTTTTCCGGCCTCTTTCTTTTTCTTTGTCCTCGCAGGTTTTTTTTGTAGTGTTTAAATCTGCCGGTTGTCTGACATCCTGACCCTTGGGCAAAAAAGAAGAAGAAGAAGATGCTGCATGTGAGGGTGACCCTGCTTCGATGGTCTCTACTACTGGATTAATGGTGGAACCAGCTTCTGTCATTATGCCGTCTTTGCCGATGGGTATCTGAGTCACTTCTGTTTCTTGGTCTGATACTACACTTTCTTCCGATGATGTATTAGGCTTCTGGAATGTCCTTCTGTATGCATACATTTCTGCCCAGGTGTATACTTCATTGAGTTTGTAATCAATGGTGTCTCATTTAAACTTCCTGAGTTTCCGTTCCTGTAATTCCTTGCCATACTTTTCCAATTCACAGTTGATTTGGTCCAATGTGTTTTTCCATACTTCCAGTTCTATTCTTTCTGATAATTCTCTTTTTGTGATTTTAACTTCATCCTCTAATTCCCTCATATATCTGGATAACTCTTCTATGAGTAACAGAATCAAGTCCAACAAACATTTATTCAGTACCGCATACCACTTGTCCATAAACAGTTTGTTGTATTGAAACCGGAAAAGCATCGGTTTAATAGCTAATCTTAATCCTCGTGGTATCCTCTTGCTCTTGTGGTACTGAATTAACGTTGAAGCATGTAGTCGTTGGTTCAACTCTCTTCTGGAAATGAATTCCAGGTGTTTATGTTGTTGTGTTATTGTTCCTCCTTGGATGTCGAATGTTTTTGTTTCTTGAATAAGTGCGTAAATCTCTGAAGCTTACTAAGAGCTGTATCCTTTCGTTTCAGCACGATTATCTGTTAAATTTGCTATGCTTTCAAATGACATGATTAAACTACGGGTGTGACCCTAACAACCCCAGCCCTAGCCAGGATGTCCAGGACAACCCCCAGGGGAAGAGGAAGAGTAATTTTAGTGTGGAGGAGAATCAAATATTGGTAAGAGAGGTGACAAAGTATGAACATCAACTCTTTGCCACCTCAAAATTGCCATTAGGGAAGAAAGAGGCCATTTGGCAGTCCATAGTGGACAAGAATACAAGTGTCGGGCAAGCTAGAAGGACAGTGCCAGAGTGCAAGAAGTGCTGGCACAATTATATCCATAGAACCATGGAGAAACTGGCCAACAACCTGAAGGCAGCCATGCAGACTGGAGGAGGAGGACCTGAGGACCAGGAGGAGCTGGCCCCCTTGGAGGAGCAGGTGGCAGCAGTCATCCCAACAGAGTTAGTGGCAGAAGTGGAAGCAAACACAAGGAGATGATAGACGGAGTGCTGAAACTTTTTAGACACTCACCCCCAGTCATGGATCTGGGTTGAATTCATCATCCTTCTTTAGCTCACTTCGCCACTCCAGTTCAGACCCAGCCATATGCAAATCAGTCTTGACCCTGTTCCTCATGGGAACAGTCCAGCCCAAACTGCCAAGCCAGGTTTTCCCTGGACCGGAAACAAGCATCCTGGGACTGGGTTCGGGGTAACACCCCTCATCAGCCAGGCTAGCTTGAATCCAGTGGCAAAGTGAGCAAGTGACCCATGTCTGGGCATACCCTGCCACCTTAGGGCGAACAAAGCAAACACAAGGAGATGACAGGCGGTGTACTGAAACTTGCCAGACACTCACCCCCAGACATAGATCTGGGTTGAATCCATCATCATTCTTTAGCTCACTTTGCCAACCCAGTTGAGACCCAGCCATATGCAAATCAGTCTTGACCCTGTTCCTCATGGGAACAGTCCAGCCCGAACTGCCAAGCCAGGTCTTTCCTGGACCGGAAAAAAGCATCCTGGGACCGGTTTCGGAGTAACACCCCTTATCAGCCAGGCTAGCTTGAATCCAGTGACAAAGTGAGCAAGGGACCCACTTCTGGGCATACCCTGCCAACTTAGGGCGAACAAAGCAAACACAAGGAGATGATGGACGGAACGCTGAAACTTTTCATAAACTCACCCCCAGTCACAGATCTGGGCTGAATCCATCATCGTTCTTTAGCTTACTTCGCCACCGCAATTCATACCCAGCCATATGCAAATCAGTCTTGACCCTGTTCCTCATAGGAACAGTCCAGCCAGAACTGCCAACTCAGGTCTTCCCTGGACCGGAAACAAGCATCCTGGGACCGGTTTTTAGGTAACACCCCATATCAGCCAGGAGAGCTTGAATCCAGTGGCAAAGTGAGCAAGGGACCATCGTCTGGACATACCCTGCCAACTTATGGTGAACAAAGCAAACACAAAGAGATGATGGACAGAGCACTTAAACTTTTCAGACTCTCACCCCCAGTCTCAGATTTGGGTTGAATGCTTCATCGTTCTTTAGCTCACTTCGCCACCCCAGTGCAGACCCAGCCATAAGCAAATCAGTCTTGACCATGTTCCTCATGGGAACAGTCTAGCTCAAACTGCCAAGCCAGGTCTTCCCTGACCGGAAACAAGCATCCTGGGACCGGTGTCGGGGTAACACCCCCTCATCAGCCAGGCTAGCTTGAATCCAGTGGCAAAGTGAGCATGGGACCCATGTCTGGGCATACCCTGCCAACTTAGGGCGAACAAAGCAAACACAAGGAGATAATGGACGGAGCACTGAAACCTTTCAGACATTCCCCCCAGTCACAGATCTGGGTTGAATCCATTATCGTTCTTTAGCTCACTTCGCCACCCCAGGACAGGACAGTGCTGACTTTGAGGATCAGCAAAACCTACAGGGTAAGTGGCAACAAGGGGCAATATAGACAAAAAGGTCATGCTATGCAGCGCAGCAAGCAATGCCCATGTGCTTCAATGTGCTGTGTGCAAGGGAAAGGGTAGAAATCTTTCTCATGTACTGTCATACATCTCATAAATGTAAGACAAACTGCCCAGTTACATGTTGTGCAGCTCAGTCAAGCTCCATCAAGTTTGTCCAGTTCATGTGTGATGTGAAGCACCAGTCCAGTTTCACCTTTGTATTCTGGAAATTGCAGTGTAATGTCTAACATTAGTGACCAGGACTACAAGTCCCACAATACAAACCAAAAAACTTGGACAGGAACAACACATCATGCATGGATACTTGAATCCTTGCCAACCAGACGATGACAATGCAGGCCCCCTTGCACCATGAGGCTAGTGTGTCTTATGTGTGCCTATGCAGTCAAATCAGGACTGTCAAGCAATGGAATGGAATGGGGTTGCCAGAGGACAAACTGAGAGGGGGTTCTGGTGTGGGCCATGTGAAGCATCATCACATAGGAACATGTGAAGACCCATGTGTATTCTCACTAGCATGAAACTACATAGCATGCAGCTGTCCCAATGTGCGGGGTGAGAGCACACAGGTCTTGGCTGCCATGGTAGCGACCACCCTAACTCCTGTCTTCTACAAATACATACTGGGGGTGGGGGTGAATGCAAATTATGCCCACCAGATGACCATAGCCCTCATTTATGTGATTGTGGCGTAGGACCGTGCAGCAAGTCACCTTGCTGCGCTGCCCTATGCCAGAGTGAAAGGGCAGGAAAGCACTATATCTATGCAATACGGTGCATTCCTGTCCTTTCTACCTGTGCTGGCGCCGTTTTGGCAGCCCAGGGCCAACGCAGGCACCCTTGCACCATGGTGCAAGGGTGCCTCCATTGCATGCAGGATTGTTTTGGTGCAGGAAGGCAAACCTTCCTGCACAGACACAACCCTATTAGGCGTCTTCCACAGTGAAGCAAGGTGGTTAGCTGTGTAGAGTTGTGTGCATGCATGTGAAATATGAGCCCTAGGCTACATTAATACACATTGTGCATGCAACACAGCACAACAAAGCATAGGCACACATAAGAAACACTAGCCTCATGGAGCAAGGGGGCCTGCATTGTCGTCTGGTTGGGCAGGATTCAAGTATCCATGCATGATGTGTTGTTCCTGTCCATGTTTTTTGGTTTGTATTGTGGGACTTGTAGTCCTGGTCACTAATGTTAGACAGTGCAGTCAGCTGCACATCTGCTTGTATTTCTAGCTGCTATTTTGCTTATTTTGCACAGAATCGAATCAGTACCAGTTATTTTTTAAGAAATATGTCCTGCTTTTACTCTTTATTTTAATCATTTGCACCGTTTGAATTTGTTGTGTGGAGGGAGGGCGGGAATCGAACCCTGAGTGGGAGGCATCCGAGGTGAAAACTAGAAACCGCCATTTTTAGTGACTGAGCGGTCTAGTTGTTGAACCTGGGCAATATAAAACGGGACGCTGCGCGAATGCGCAGCGGGCGCGCCGCTGGCGTGCTAGAGGCGCACCTAAGGCAAGCCCGTCTGCGCCCGTCAGCGTCCCGGAGGCGGCCGGTGCAGGAAATGCTGCCGGTTGTCTACTAAACCACATGAATCGCATAAGCTATTGTAGAGCAAGGCTATTAGACATCGGCAAGTGTGTGAGCTGCTGCTCCCACTCTGCTCTTCATCCAGATGTCGACTGCCTTGCCTGCAAGCACTGCAATTGGGCGGCTTTTCCCCCCTACAGTGAGACGCGTGTGGGGAGTGAAATGAAGTATAACCCTGGCACCCTTTTAGATCAGAAGCATTGTGAAGGAAGCCAACTGAGGGCTTTCCTACTTCACACCCAGTCGGTAAAAAAACAAGAGTTACAGCTCTATGACCTTCTAATAGACTTAACTCCAGATATTATGTTTCTAACTGAAACGTGGTTAAACAAAGGCTCTAATCCCACCATTGCTATTTGCTATCCCCCCTGGCTACCAGATCCTAAGAAAGGATCAGTCAGGGGGCAGGGGTGGGGGTGTTGCTATAATTTTTAAAAACACTTTTGCTTGTTCCATACTACCTACTGCGGAGGTAGAGGGGGCCGAGGCCCTCGGCTTTCTTCTTGTCGTATCCGCCCACCAATCTGTTGCGGGCGTATTAATTTACCGGCCTCCCGGTCCTGCCGGAAAGTTCACTGAGTCCATTAGCCACACTATCTCCCCTATTGCCGCTAAATACAGACATTGTCTGGTACTTGGGGATTTTAACATTCACATGGACATCAGTGGAACATGAGCCTACCAGGCTGTGTGAATCCTTAGACATGTTCAATTTGGTCCCCTATGTCCTCCTCCCTACCCACGAAAAGGGTCACATTTTGGATCAGATCTTCTCTACTGCCAAGATAGGGATGGATGCGCCCCTCCCTATAGTGTGGTCCAACCATTTTCTGCTCGGTTTGAGAGTCTGTAAGGTTTCAGGTGTCCTCAATCTTACTGCAAGCCCCGCCCCAGAAGTTTTAGGTCCTTTCATCAGTTCACCCCGGAGGCGTTGTATGGTGCACTCAGGAAACACCCTATCCCTCACAGTGGAAATCTCGAGAGTGATGTGCTCTCTTTGGAGAGCTGGCTACAGCTCCGCTCTTTGGAGCTTGCCCCCCCTACCACTCGTGCAGCAAAAGCCAGCAGAGCCTCGGCCCCTTGGTTTACGGAGGCCCCCAGAAAGAGCAAAAGTGCTTGTAAACGCCTGGAGAGAGCGTGGCTGAACAACTTCAATCCCGAGGACAAAACCACTTACAAACAGGCCCTGAAAGTCCATTACAGTAAAGTCTGCGAAGAAAAGAAACTTTTCTTCTCTTCTAAAATCAAACAGGCCGGGAATAAAAGCAAAGAACTCTTTAAAATCGTAAAAGACTTCTCATCCCCTAATGCAGTGGACAGCCCATTTACTCCTACCAGTGATTGGACTAACCATCTGGCACGCTATTACTATGATAAAATCAAAATTATTCAAGATTCCTTTGAGGCGCCGCCCCAGGCGATGAAAGTAAACGCTGGGCCTACTCCCCCCGCCAACCCTAAAACAGGTTTTTTCCCTCACGCAGTTCCCTTCTATCCCTTTGGATAAATCTCTCGAGATAATGAAAGCGCTTAAGTCCGGCTCACCCTCAGACCCATGTCCAGCTAAAGTACTGGCATCTATTGCCGAGGTGATTAACCCAGCCTTCAACCTGATTCTGAATTCCTCTTTGCAAGAGGGGCAAATGCCAGAGAGCTGGAAAAATGCAAAAATTCTCCCGCTATTAAAGAAACCCTCGGCAGACCCCTTGGTGGCCTATAATTATAGGCCGATATCATTGCTACCCTTCTTTTCCAAGGCCTTGGAAAAATATGTAAATTCAGTCACGACGGAATATGTGGAAGCCAACCATTTACTTCACCACAGTCAGTCGGGTTTCAGAGCTAACTTCAGTATAGAAACAGCCTTATTAGAAGTCTCTGAAGCTATTAAAGTGACACTAGATAAAGGGGGTAACGCGATACTGGTATTGCTGGACCTTTCCACGGCCTTTGATACCGTGCCCCATGACCGACTCTTGCAGAGACTCCAGGACTGCGGCATCGGTGGCACGGTACTCAGGTGGTTCACCTCCTTTTTAAGAGACCATCAGCAAACAATCTGGTCCCCTCCCTTTGCAGCTCTCATCCCCCCTATGGAGGTAGGGTACCACAGGGCTCGATCCTGAGTCCGACACTTTTCAATGTGTATATGGCCCCCCTTGCGCTCTTAGCTGAGGAACACGGTGCTAAAATAATATCATACGCCGATGACACACAATTGTTGTTCACCTGTGACAAGGGTGCCGATTTTAGAGGCAGCGAGATAAACGTCTGCTTGACAGAGGTGTTTTCCTGGCTAAGACGGAACCAATTAAAATGCAATCCGGAGAGATCGGAGATTATTTTCTTCGGTCCTAATCCTTGTGAAGCATGGCGGCAGTGGTGGCTACAGGATATGTCCCCCCCTGCAACATCAGTAAGCACTGTGAAGAACCTGGGGTCAAGCTAGATCCTGACCTGTCCATGAAGGCTCAGATTCAAACAGTTGCCGGCACCTGTTTTGGGCTGCTGAAAATGTTAAAGAATTTTCTCCCCTTGCTTCCGGTCTCACACAGGAAGACTGTAGTCCAGGCCCTGATTGTATCGAGGCTAGACTACGTTAACGTCCTGTACCTGGGCCTCCCTGACTATTTACTAGGTCGCCTGCAGGTGGTTCAGAATGCGGAGGCCAGAGCTATTCTCATGGTGGGACCCAGAGCGCAAATGTCTCCCCATTTGAAATCCTTGCACTGGCTACCGGTCCGGAAGAGGATCCATTTTAAAGCTCTGGTCTTGGCCTTTAAGGCCCTACATAATACGGGTGCCTTTTACATTAGGAAAAGGATTCAGCACTATGTCCCCCAACGGGCATTGAGGTCCTCAGCACAGCTTCTGATGACCATCCCTAAGTTTTCCCGTTCCCGCATGGGCGGTCGCTCCTTCCAAGTGTTGGCCTCTCAGCTATGGAACGGCCTGCCACTATCTCTCAGATGGGTGCAGGATCTCCTTGCCTTTAGGAGGCAACTACAAACCTGGCTATTCCAACATTAGATCTTGGCCTACCTGTTTTTAGTGCAAACTGTCTGCCTCGTGGTCCTTTTAGCTCCGGGACACTCTGCGGAGTAGCCGCGCGCTTTACAAGTACCTATTTACATTACATTACATTACACTGCAAGTCCCAGAATACAAAGGTGAACCTGGACTGGTGCTGCACATCACACATGAACTGAATAAACTTGATGGAACTGGACTGAACTGTACAACATGTAACTGGGCAATTTGTCTTACATTTATGAGATGTATGACTGTACATGAGAAAGATTTCTACCCTTTCCCTTGCACGTAGCACAGTGAAGTGCATGGGCATTGCTTGCTGCGCTGCACAGCATGACTTTTTTGTTTATATTGCCCCTTGTTGCCACTTACCCTGTAGGTTTTGCTGGTCCTCAAAGTCAGTAAGGCCATGCAGTGATTTGTGCTGCGTTGCCCTATTCAAGATTTATGAGGCCACTCAAAGCCATGCAGGGTGGATTTGCGTTGGTTCATTAATCTGAATCTGTGTCCTGCGTCATGCATTTACCACTTTACGTGGTACAAAAGTGATGCAAGCCTATCATAATTCAGTCCTGATGTGTGTTTGTTGAAAGAATAGATGGTATGTGACGCCGGTGGGCCCCTGGTAGTGCAGTGCAATGTAGGTGTTGCTGAGCACATTGAACTGGTACCATGTCTGAATGGGGAGACATTGCATAGCAAGGAGGTGAGAAGTGCAGTTTGTACAGCAAGGTAGCCTGAGCAATGCACATGCACTGCTGTGTCTGATAGTGTCACACTTGTGTCGCAGCTGGGAAGGGATGACAAAGAAGAGGGCATTGGTGTACTACATCCTACATGTGATGTGGAGCTGGGTGAAGATTTAGCAACTGTCAGGAGGGAGACTGAAAAATAAATGTCTTACCATGCCTGATATGTAAAAGCAGAAGGATGTGAAACAGGGAATTGTGAAGTGGCAGGTTGAGCTAGGTTGCCACGTCTATGGGCAGAATTCAGGGATGGTTGAAGGGTGAGGAGTAGGGGCCTAGTTATGTGGCAAACCTGGCTAGGTACATGTCACAGATTATCATCACTACTAGCATGTGGGTTACAGCTTGACCCATAGCCCTCAAATACAGGCAGCCATGTCGGTCAATTGAATATAGTGACTCACATTGTTGGTGTTGGCGTCACATGAGAGTCAATGTATGATCTGGGTGCCATCAGTGTGTGACCATACGTGGAGTCCCTGGGCCTAAATGAGGATTGTCAGAGGAGTCATGTATATGTACAAGTGTGGGGGGATGAGTCAAATGATGTGTGATACTCTGCAGATAACCAACTCTGGCAATGATAAAATGGGGTGAGCATCAGTGGTAGCAATCTACCTAGTTTGACTGGGCCTATCCCCTCCAAGATGGTACACAGTGTCCACTGTTCAGAACTATGGAGTCAACTGTGTGTGTAATGGAATCACATGAGTACACACAAATAGGCAAACCATAGTAAGTACATGCCCTTACACATCCTTGCAGTGTAGCAAGGTGGTTAGCTGTGTAGAGTTGTGTGCATGCATGTGAAATATGAGCCCTTGGCTACATGAATGCACTTTGTGCATGCAACACAGCACAACAAAGCAGACTGTGTTGGTGTACTGTGTGAAAGGCAGACTGCAGGATCAAATTAAAGAAATGTCCAAACCCGCATCACTTTCCCTGGAGCTGCGGGCTGAGTAGTGGCTGGTGGTTTGGTGCAATGTGCACAGTAGTGGTGTCAATACGTGAAACCACATTCAGAATAGCAATCATGAAAAAGAAAGCTAATCACCAAGGCAGATGTGGACATTACATCAACTTACCCTCACGGTAGGGCAGGCCAGCAAGCTGTGTAACTGTGTTGTAAGGTGTGTAATGACACGAAAAGTCACCCTTGTCACACTGGGGTTGTGTGAACAAAGCAGAGATACTGCCATCTGAAAGGCAACTACAGTGCAACTTGGCCACAATTCCTACGAGTCACGCATGTCTTACACATCAATGTTGAACTCAACGTTAATGAGAATAAAGTTTGTGTGTCACGCATATTACTCATGTCAACATATAGCATAGATCACCATTAACATATCCCTATTTCATTGCAGAGGGTGAAACAACATCTCTTGAACAGCTGCCTGACCTGGATAACCAACCTGCTGGCGATGACATCCTGCCATCCATGAACTATGACACCTTTCAGCGACTCCTGGACTCCATTGGAACACCTTCTCCAGTCGCAGAGAGGGTCTCCAGAGGAACCGCCTGCCCTGGGACATACCACATCTGGCAATTCAAGCCTAGCCCTGGACCCCAAGAACCCCAAATTGTCTTCCAACAGTTGGTGGTAGGAGTCCCGCGGCAGCTGGTAATGAGATACGGGCGGGGATGGAGACCATCACTGGCACCCTAGAGGGAGCCCGTCGGTGCCTCAGTCCCAATATGGACACATCTGAGGCAATAAGAGGAACCTCCTCTCCCCTCCCCTCCATAGATTGGAACAGTCCCTGGGTGACATAACTGGTGTAATGAGGCAAAGGCAAGAACAACAGCCCTGCCGATGTGACACCAGTGAGGTTGCCACCCAGCTGGGGACTATTTGCACCATCCTTGAATCTATGGAGTGGAAGCAAGACTCCTATATTTCAACAATAGGTGCCTTCCACCACGACGTTGTTGCTGTGCTGACAAGCCAGCAGGCCCTTTTCTGAGCTGTGTTGCCTTCCTTGTTGGCACAGGCAAATGCTGGTGGGGACAGGGTAGCCACATCTTCTGCCCCTGATGTGTGTGTGCCTCAGATGCCTCCTGCACCAACACCACCACCACCCTCAGGGGAGGCACCACACACATCAGAGGACAAAGATGGGGACTTTAATCTTCTCCAGTAGACAAATCCCCACTAATATTTGTCTGTGCAACTTGGCCAGTTTCTCATTGGACTGTGTTTATGATAATTCCACCGCCCTTATCATCTGGTACTGTCCCCTTTTTGCAATGCCCACCTGTTGGCTGGATCCATTTATGGACTGTCGATGTGACCAACCTTCCCTAATGGCAATGTGGACCTCTTCCTCACTTAAATACTACTCTCCTCAACATGTCACATGGCCTGTATCCCCCATGGACTCTATCTGGACATCCTTTGACTCTCAAACAGTGTTTGGGGTTGTTGCTGCAAGAACTGCTGCTGTGAATTAGCCTGTGAAAACACCTGTAAATAAATGCACTACCTTGAACCTGCGTGTTGTATGTCTGTTGCAGATAGGACTAACTAGACCATGGTGGAAGTGCAGACACAAAAGGCACTTCCTACCATCTCTAGGAAATTGCACTACAGTCCCAATCACTTTCTCTTGTTGGTCAATGTCAAGCATCATGGACCACCCCTGCCATGGCATTATGTTGCAAATCCCTTTGAACTATTGAACGTCACGGTATGACAATAAGCATAGATACCTTCAGTGCCACACAATGAAATAGGCCAACTAATCACACAATTGCAGAACTGCACAAATTGGGTCCTGTGATGCAGGTAAGCCACTAACACATACTCACACATAAAAAGATATCTTGCTCAGTTACCATGACAATGTCATCATGCACATATGTCAACTGCAATGCTTCAACTGAAGATATCCTATGAGTACTATCATAATGCATGCATTGACAATAAGCAGATATCCATGGCCAGACTCCTTCTATTTAGCATCCTATCTATGCCACTCCAGGATGTTGAAGCTCATTGCTACACTTTGGATGTCATTAAGCATGAACTGCGACTACTAAGTATTTGGGGACCTGTGTCAAATGATAAATGATTTAGTAAGGCACACTGGGATATATAGGGGCATTGTGTCCCTTTTGCCCTGAGAGCCCTCACATGCATTGAGTGTGAGTGTAACCATACATTACATCAATTGTACCATGGACACACATAACAATATAGAGGAGCCAGAGCACAGATCCAGGAACAAAGCTACACGTCCCTAGGCTAAGAAGAACCATCAGACAATTGTCTTTTCTGACTTAGCAAGTAGTAGCACAAATACACAAACAGGAAGTACAACACTTTGCAATTACTCAATCCCAAGGATGGATCACATTTCCTGGCACGTGGGGGCCACTTTCATGGATACTAACCAGCAAAAAACTATGGCGTACTAGTACAATGGTGTGAGGGTGAGTGTGTAACTGGCAGGCACCAGTGTGTGTCCCAACACTGCCATGAATTGACACTATGGGGTGACAGATCCATCCCTACTGAAGATGTTTCATAACTTACACACACAGTGCTACAGTAGGTAACTCTCTGTGTTGGGCTGTGCATCCATTCACACAAAGAGGACCACTTACCGAGCCCAAAGATGGTTGAAGATCCCCTAAGAGACTCCATTGCAACTTTGACTCTTGGCCTTAGGAATCTCAGAAAGTTACACATATCTACAAACACTGCAGGGAATCCCAACATCATGTACTCAAATCAATGTAAGCAAATATGACAACTCCTACGCAGTAAACAATTACGCAGTTGTGAAAGTAGAAAAAGATTTTTATATCAGAAATTGTTATTCGCAATAACTAAAACTACCTAACCTACCCTACCTAACTAACTTAATATAATCTAAGCCTGAACTAACTTAGCCTACCTATCCTACACTAACTCAACTTAACACTACCTTAGCCTATCTAAACCTAGCTTAATCTATGCTACACATTTACGACAGCAGACATGTTAAACATCAAATCCCCACTCCCCTTTAACACACATAGGCATACAATACAAACATACTCTGAACCTATACATGAACTATCTACATTAAAATCTAAACAAATATATATTT
The DNA here is from genome assembly GCA_963921515.1 of Calotriton arnoldi. Classification (NCBI taxonomy): domain Eukaryota; kingdom Metazoa; phylum Chordata; class Amphibia; order Caudata; family Salamandridae; genus Calotriton; species Calotriton arnoldi. Next base: position 1,416,986 of record CAWUFW010000933.1, read on the forward strand.
TTTTGTATTTTTGTAACCAAACCCACTAACATCGTATTAACCTGAAAAATCTAAAAGCTATAAAAATACAAAAAAATTCAAAATCCTATCTAATCTAAACCTATTCTATCTAATGACTACATATAAAACTACAATATACACTAAAATATAAAACAAATCCAAAAGTTCACAGAAGCTGGGAAATCTGCTCAACAACCTCCTCCAGGTTGCTCAGACAAATGCTCTGCTGTCCCTGCTCCTCACGGATGTCATCCATTTTTTGGTTCAGTTTCAGTAGTTCCCGGAGAATGGTGTAGTGGAACACTGATTACTGTTGTGGTTGCTTCCTGGACTGTGTGGCCTCACGTTGTGTGTCTGCTGGGGGAGCTGTTAAAGCAACAGTTTGGGCCAGCTGTGGCTGGATTGGGGCTGCTCTGGGCTGGCTTGGCCCAGCTCTGGCGTGGCTTGGGCCTGGTCTGTTCATGCGAGGGGGTGAAGTTGGCACTGCTGGTGATCTTGGTTGGGCAATGTTTCAGGATCCTGCTGCTTTGACCAGCACATACAGTTTTTGAATTTTTTTTAAAGCCTCTGCCTCGTTCCAGACATGACAGTAACACCACCGGCGGAGTTAAAATGTGCGGGTCTCATCAACCGTCATGTTGTCTAGGGTGCAGATAGAAATAATCAGTTAGCACAGTCAGTACATCTACATGATGCCTAAGATATATAGGGCATTATTTACAAGGAATTAATGCGGCGCGGGGCAGCAAGCCATTTGGCTGCGTCACACTGCGTTAATTCCGAAGCAAAGGATGCCTCATATCTACAATGATATGAGGGATCCCTTTGCTCTCCCCTGCGCTGGCGCACAATTAGCTGCCATGTGGTGACGCAGGCGCCCTTGCACCATGGTGCAAGGGTGTCTGCGTCACGGGGATGATTGTTTTTGTGCAGGAAGGAACACCTTCCTGCACAAAAACAATCACAAGATGTGATTTCCTCTTCCTATGTGTGCTGCAGAATGCAGCACGCATAGAAAGAGGAAAAAACCGAGGAGAAATGAAAACGTTTCTCCTCTTTGTGCCTCCCTAGGGGAGGTGTAGCATTCTGACACATTTCCAGGTTTCCGATTTCTCATAAATCTGGAAATGAGGCATAAGCCATGAGTGTTTCGTGGGAACACCCACAGCAACACCCATGGCATGTCCCTTTCACACTAAGTGTTGTGTGTAAAGGGGCCATATTTACAAGGACACGAAAAGCCACGCAGGGGGCTTTACGTGTCCTTGTAAATATGGGGCAGCAGGTTGCGCCGCCAGTGCGTCACAAAAAGTGACGCACCGGAGGCGCAAGGGCTTATAAATAAGCCCAATTGTCTGACATTGTAACACAAATCAAATCTTTCTGACCCGAGCTAAACCAGCAATTGGGATATATACATGGCCAATATGTTGTCACTAAACAGGACAAATATTTACATGTCCTGATCTACATTTCAAATCAACAACAAAGGAGTGTGACACTAAAGAGAAGAGCACTCATGTATCCTTCTTCACTGTAGCGTTTAGCTAATAGAAAAACCTCTTTAGGTTTTTCAGAAAGCCCTCACTCACCAACCTGGTTGGTGACATGCTTCATCATCGGGCCCCACCAGGAGTGGCCGAATGCCACCCTAGTGTGCTACAACGCCAGTGTTACTGCGGAGCTGGTTAAGTGATTGGTGAAAAGTGAATATTAAAAAGTCCAAATTGTGTCAAAAAAATCTTTTATTTATTTTGCCAATTAGACTTAGTTAAAAGCAAGTGTAGGATAAAGGACCAAATTAAAAGTCCAAGTTTATCCACAGGTGTAGGTCAACATGTTTCTGCTTTGAGTGACAAATCGTCAGGCATTCGTCAGGACCAGTATTTGTAGTGAATGAACCCGGCGGTATGGGCGCACTAAGGCCCACCCTAACCAAGGGTTACTAGTGTAAAAAATTATTCTAAACACTAGAGAGATTCCCTCAATTTAGAGAGGAACCGAGTTTATTAAAAAGTGCTGACTCTCAGTGCACCATAGGTCTCGGGAGGTGGGTGATGGCGCTTTGGCACACCGCCCTATCCGCCAGGCACCCGTTTGGAACCTGAGCGAAGCCTCTCTAACCGGACCCCGAAGAACATTGTTTTAATATTCACTTTTCACCAATCACTTAACCAGCTCCGCAGTAACACTGGCGTTGTAGCACACTAGGGTGGCATTCGGCCACTCCTGGTGGGGCCCGATGATGAAGCATGTCACCAACCAGGTTGGTGAGTGAGGGCTTTCTGAAAAACCTAAAGAGGTTTTTTCTATTAGCTAAACGCTACAGTGAAGAAGGATACATGAGTGCTCTTCTCTTTAGTGTCACACTCCTTTGTTGTTGATTTGACTTAGTTTGAGGGGAGTAGGAGTGTCCTTTACTTTCCCTTCCTCTCCTATTGTTATATACTGATCTACATTTCGACACATGGGCCTGGTTACCATAAATTAGGATTTTGAGTTGTGTCCTGCAAATGTGCAGATCATTGATCATGTATATAAGTGTAAGTGGATAAAGTGAAACAGTAAGTTACATCACAATATGCAGACAGAACATACATACAGACCGACAGGTCCACCAATCTCAAGTCCCAGGTAGGCAATGATATGAGCCTCCCTAGAGGTGACATCCGCCTATCTGTGCTACAATGAATGTCTGTTCATGTTGCTAGCACACCCGCTCCTATCGGTCCTTCTTGTCCTTAGGCAGGTACCCCTGGCTCACCCTGCCACCAGTCGTAAGCATCCGAGGGAGGTAGTGTGAAATGAGCCAAATTAGGCCTCCCAGCAGTGGGTTTGAAAAATGACCCCACTCCCAGACATGATTCCAAACCTAACAAAAAAAAACTAACTTATATACCTAAATACTAATCCTTTACTGACTACACCTGCCCCAAAAGACAAAACCCAAATAGACGTACACGTGATAGTGCACTGACAAAAGACTAGGCAAAACAATGACACAGGACAATATATGAATGGGACAGGGACAATAAATGGACAATACACACACTCACACTACCAAAATGCACTCTCTACTCTCAGACACTCAAAACAACCTCCTACATCAAGCACAGACTAACAAAGAGTAAGTGAAAGTGACTTCAAAAATTCCTAGTTTGCAGCCTGCCCCACCCAATGCGTCACTTCCTGCTTGTATCCTGCCCGTTTTTCACAACTGTGTCATTTTTTCTGGCGCATTCGTACTAAAATAGCCAATGCATGAATAACGCACAACACATTTGTCACAATGCTTATTCACCTCATTGGAGCTGATGCGCTGCTTATGACCCACGCAACGGGGGCAATGCGAGGCGCAAATGGATCAATGTGTGAATGCATGGGTTCTAACCCACGGAACTGGACTATTGTCTGTAATACACTGTAGGGAACTGTGCAATGCAGGTAAACAAACCTTGGGCTCACTTTCCTTGCACCTCTTCTCTTACCTCACAGCCTTGATATCTTTGGATGTCTGGATTTTCAGCAGTAAAAGTTTGCCTATGTGCCATGTTTGGCCTTCATCATGGTGAAATAATGAGTGACAACATATTGATCAGCATTACACATACATATAGTGATGTGTAGAGACATTCCTACGTCGTTATTGCTTTTTCGGTTTGTAGTATGCTTGGCTGAACTTAGGTAACTGCGGAGTAGGCATATTGTTTGTCAAATATGTTGCTTTGCAATGCTTAAGACATACATTACTGTATTCACCATTATGCACATTATCTAACTTAAGAAAACATTTCTGAATTCCTGCCATACGCTGTGTTACAGATGCAATACACATTCAGGGATGCACAGCAACTGGCAGGTTCAGCCAGTCTACAGTGTATGTGGCACCCTGCTTGACATTTACCTGGATAGTTGTGATAGGTATGGATTAGGCCAATATAACACCTGTGAATGTTGGGCAAACTTCATTTAGCACACTAGACTAACCAACTTCCTCCATGGAACGTTGTGGTACAGATACATTGTTGGAAATGGCCCTTTTGAAGGGTTATTGACATATTTTTTGTTTCTTCCTCCTATTTTTTCTGACCTGTTTTTGTTGGCTTTAGGACCCTGGGCACTTTACTACTGCTAATCAGTGCTAAAGTGCATATGCTCTCTGTGTAAATTATGAACATAATTGGTTATCCATGATTGGCATATTTGATTTACTGGTAAGCCCCTAGTGAAGTGCACTGAGTGTGCCAGGGCCTGTAAATCAAATGCTACTAGTGGGCTTGCAGCACTGGTTGTGCCACCCACATGAGTGGAATGTTGTGCTACAGATACATCTTCTGTCTAGGCTTTGTGTCTGACACAATATGTGTGTCTCACGTACAATGCACCTTGGAACAGGTGTATTTGTGTACAGCAGCAGACATAGATGGAGCCCTAGGGCTAACAGCATTTTGGGTTAACAGTAAGACGCACAATCACGGTCACATACATTCCTGCATGTAACAGTTGCATCCATGTGGCAAGTCTGCCTGCATTGGGCTTGGTGGCCAATCCAGCACAGGTCACGAGTCAACATTTTTAAGTGGTATGTTAGATACCGTATTTGTTTTGCTATGTGCTTGCAGATATTGATGTGGCATCTGTGCTGCACTGTGTGCCCATGCCCATTACATGCCCCTCTGTTTACACTCACAGGACAACATGTAAACTATACTGTGATTGACATATGTAAGACAGCAACATACATGATTATGTGCATGACACACACTCAGTCATTGCACACTGTTTGATACTACACTCACTTTGGACTGTGGCAGAGGGTGTGTAACTGAACACACTGTAGCAGCACACACAATCTGTGCATGTGCAGCACACTGTTTAGTTACTCACTTTGGACTAGGGCAGAGGGTTTGTAGCTGAACACACTGTAACAGCACACACAATCTCTGCATGTGTAGATTGTTAAACATTGCAAAACTTTCAGTTGTTAATATATCTTTCACAGGCACACATGGTGTTATCATGCCCACATAAGTCACAAAGCATGATGTAGATCTGGGGGGTGAGTGTGTCACAGAGCAACAGACCTTTTGAATAGGTGAGTGAGCCTCCAGTCACCACTGCAGTGAGACATGGTTAATAATCCATTATACCTAGGATATTCAATTAACAAGATGCTGCCATTCACACATGATCTGTATCTTACACCTGTCAATGTTAGAAGCACTACATAGACTCTGAGGGCAGGCCTTTGTGTGTGCCTCCTGTTCCAAGGATGCTGCATTCCCTGACACAGGCATATATAATGGCACACACTCAACTAACATTTCACCTTTGGGTAGATAGTATATTTGTGATCCACTCAACTATGCAGTTGTCCACTCAGGTCAGAGGCACACAGCTATTGCCATTTGATCCAAGTGAAATCACACTCTTGACATCTCAGTATCCTTCAGGTGTTCAGATGTTTGCATATAACCTATCCAATTTCATAGCGCTTTAGCCATTTACGCACTACACAATGTCATCTGATTATGTTATCTTTCTAAAGGCCTTTGGTGCTCATTGCAGTGCTGAGCAATTCATGGCAAGAGTGTCTTTTATCGACTGTACCATGATGAGGTATATGTGACATTGTAGGCAGGAAAATTTCACATGAGCTTTGTTTTGTGGTAAGCCACACATGCATGTATGCGTTCTTTCCAAATGACTGCTTTTACATGTTTGCATAACAGTGGGCCTTTGTCCATGGCAAATGTAACTCATGATCTCTGATGGTATCGGCAACAACATGAGTTCCAGCAAAACGCTGTTAACCAGCATGGGAACTGTTAGAAATAGGGTTTCTGGTTGGCTAAGGTATGCACCCAAGCCATGCAGAGTCCACTACTTTAGCCAGAGCAAGTCAGATACATACTAAATATAACCTGTACTCACCCTCTGGTAGCTTGGTGCAAATCAGGCAGGCTTATCTACAGAGGCAATGTGTAAAGCATTTGTGCAACACACTCCCACAGTAACACAATGAATACAACACAAAAAGAGTTTTCACACAGGGTTTATAAAAATAGATTCTTATATTTTAACCAAGTTAAGGCAAAAATGACACAAGTACAATACATGCTTTTCAAGATATGCCTATTTTCAGATAGTACTCTTTTCACTGAAGAACACAAGACCAAAATTATAGAAATCACCTAAGTACTTTTTTAGTTATCATATCAATTACACAAAAGAAACAGAATGCTCAACAACACACTTAATTAGCTCTGCACTGTAGGTCACAAAATACTGGGTGGAACAACCCTGCTTCAAGCTAGGGAAGGTTCCTGGTATTTCTCTCTTCATATGGTGGTCCACGCACATTACTAGAAATGGCACCAAATGCACAGCATGAATCTAGTGCTCAAAATACATTCGCTCCTCTTAGAATCTGTTCGGTAATGAAAAGAGGCAATGAACTTCCTCACGGTGGGAGCACCAAAGCAATGTGCCAATAGTCCTCAAAGAGGAAGACTTCGGTTTGCCCCTTCCAGACCAGTTTGTTTTTAATCAACCGCAGCCACGCCAGGACTAAACCAATGACCCCAGTGGCCCTGCATGAGAACTTTAACAGGCCCCCAAATCTGGGGAAGCTTTGCACAGCGCAATGGCCCACAAGGGCTCGTGATTGGAACCTTAGAGGTCCTATTCGTGTGGACAGTACCTTCCTTTCCAGCTGAATCAGCGGGGTGACAGTCAGACCGTACTTGGCTCCACTCACTTCTTCATGGCAGTGTCAGCTGTCCGGGGGTTGAGCCAAAGGATCCCTGAGCCTGCGTTCACGTTCCTGGGCGGGCCCATCCCTCGGGGCTGTGGCGGAAGTGCTGCGTTGGCTTCCTCTGACAAAAAGGCAGGGCTGACATTGTCGAGGTGCTCCCTGTTGTCCAAGCAATGTGCCCAACAAGAATGCGGCTCTGGAGCTCAGCGCGCACAGCCTGTGCAGTGTGAATTCAGCTAAAAAAACTGCAGATCCTTCGTGAAGCACTCACCATGTCACTACAAGAAGCACTGGATCTATCCTCGTGCAAGAGGTCGATCAACCACGTGCTGATCATGACAATGCCTCGCTGCCAGGCTCACCAGTTACAGAGTCCTACAGCAGGGGCAGAGAGGGGTAATCTTTGATTGCCCTATGATTCCGCGACAAGCCCCTGGAGAATACGTGGGGAACAAAAGCAGGCAGCAGGCCAGCTCATCCAGATTATTTGCTAAATGGCAGTCCCTCCTTCAGCCAGCAATCAGCAGGCAGCAGGCCAAAACAACAAAGCAGTTAGCAGAGATGGTTGTTTCCAAAACAACAAAGCAGTTAGCAGAGATGGTGGTTTCTCCTGGCAGCACAGAAGTCCTCCTGGTAATGTGCAGATGTGGAGCCAGCAGCATCTGATTACAGGTCCCATGCAGTGCCTGACTAGATGGGGTCTGAGACCCAGTACTCATGCTCAAACATGCATTTGATGTAGGAGGTGACTTCAAAAAAACCCTCAGAAGTGCATAACAATCCCTTTCAGCCCAGCCGTGGCTCCAGATGATCAGTAGGGGGTAAATCAGCCCATTGAGTGAGGGCAGGACACAACCTCCACAAATGTAAGTATAAACCACCTCTCCCTCTCCCTGACCAGGAAGACAATCACTATGCAGATGAATGCAGATGTATCCCCTGTCACACCCACCGCTTCCTGTGTGTGACTGTCTAGAGGGAATGCACAAAGTGTAGCTGTCACCCAGCCCAGACAGGCTGCAGGCACGCAGAACAGAGTTAAGAGCAGAGAAATGTCCACTTTCTAAAAGTGGTACATCTAAATTAGTTGTGTGAAATCCAACTTTACCAGTAACTAGGATTTATCACTACTATTCTAAACATACCAAACATGGCAATGCCACTACTTTCTGATCATCAATTACCACTTAAAAGTATATAAGGGAATTCCCAATGCTAGCCTAAGACAGGAGTAGGCCTCACAGCAGTGAAAAACAAAATAGGCTGTATGTTGCTACCTGGAAATGCAAAACATAAAGGTACATGTCCTACCTTTTACTTACACAGCACTCTGTCCACAGGGCTACCTCAGGCCTACCTTAGGGGTGACCAATGTGTAATAAAAGGGGAGTTTGAGGCTTGGCAAATAGTTTTAAATGCCAGGTCAAAGTGGCAGTAAAGTGCGCACACAGGCCCTGTGGTGGCAAGCCTGAGACAGGTTTGAAAGGCTACTTCTGTGGGTAGCACAAGCAGTGCTGCAGGCCCACTAGTAGCTTTTAATTTACAGGCCCTGGGTATATCATATGGGACTTTACAAGGGACTCACAAGTAAAGTAAATATGTCAAACAGGTGTAAACCAATCATACCATGTTTAGGGGGAGAGCACATGCAATTTATTACTGGTTAGCAGTGGTAAAGTGCTCAGAGTTCTAAAGCCATCAAAAAGAAGGTTATAAAAAGGGAGGAAGGGGCAAAACGTTTGTGGATAACCCTGAGAAAAGGGCCAGGTCTAAAAGGAACACATTGGTGAGACACACTGCAATGTGAGGTTATTTTCAGTATGGTTGTTTGTGGTTTGCTTTCCTAACTTTACTGAGTACCATATGTTGCACACTTTGCTGTTGCACAACACAGCAAGACTGCTAGCTGTGCAGCACTCCACTCCTCAAATGCACGGGGAAAGTAATGATCAATTTGGATCTTGAAATGTGGCATGGCTGGCCTGTCCCTTTAATGCAGTACACTACTTTACATAGCAGTTCTGTATGTGTGAAAATAATAGATGTGAGGCATGGCATCATGCTGGTCAACAGGAATGATGCCATAATATTTACATTTTGAGGCCTACTTCTAGTTGACGAGAGGTGGGTGAGTTGATGTTTACTGGAACTGTGACATACCCACCAATACAAATGATGGATGCAAGCTTTTATTTCCATGTTGAACATTCCTATTTTGTTGGAACATTCTGTCCGTCAAATTACATGTAAATCAAGTGAAGATATTTTGCACAATGTGGTTGTGTCTCCTATTCCCAGCCACTGTATTTTGTATCCCTCCTCCATCCTCATCCTCCATTGGGTCCTGCTCATCAGGGTCCAAGTCCCACGGGACATTTGTCCGGACACAGATGTGGAAAATTGCACAAACTAGTATGATCTTGTAGACCATAGGGGGCGAGTATAGCAATCTCCCCTTGACATGTCCAAGCATATGAACCGGGACTTCAGCACTCCAATGCTTCCCTCGACAATGTTCAGAGTCTTGGTCAGTGCCTGACTATAGGGTTGGTCTGCATCAGTCTGGGAATGAGCTACAGTGGTCATGACCCATGGCTGGAGACCATATCCTTGGTCAGCTGAAAGTCAAACAGTAATTCTAACTGTCAATGCATTTGCTCTCTGTTACAGCTACAATCATGTCCATGTTTGTTATGTGTACTGAATGACTCAAACAAATTTCTCACTGTAATTCAAAAAATGTGTTACTTGGAAAGTTGGGCACAGGTTTACACATGTCTCTTGCAGTTATCTATGTAATAGCTTATTTTGAGAAAGGCCTGATACATTGGTCACTTCTACATCCTGACTTTCATGTTTCTCCAGTTGCTTACTGTGATGGGTATTTAGACATATTCCTGATCACTCAATGTTATGTACACTCACTATATGTGTGAAGTGACAGTTTATTGATCAGATATTTGCTATTGTATATTGGGATTGTTAATCTGAGTAGACTGTGGTGACTTGTCCAGGTTAGAATTTATTCTCTGTCTATGACTGATGTATGACATGCTTGGCTGCATTGTGTTCTACTTAGTACGTTTCTATGTGCTGGATTCCTATGCTTTTGATTTGGGCTACTTAGTCCACAGAACAGCCATCACATCACTTACATCAGTCAATGCGGCCGGTCAAGCTATGTGTATGTGTGCACAAAGACTGTCAGTTTTGATGAGACATATGTGTTCATATTTTTTGGCTGTTGGTGTCACAATGTTATCCAGTATTGACATTTACACATGTCTGGGGCCTACACTGACATGGCATGCCACACGAAATTTCCACATACTTCTTCCTGTGTTGCTCCAATAATTTTGATCAAAATAGAATTATACTGCCATGAGTGACACACTTGCTCATGCCCACAGTACTTGTTCTCACACCTCTGACCTTGTTGACCTTTGAGTGATATGTCAAAGAAAGAGGGAAAGGGGGACCAGGAGCTAGTTAAAGGTCCAGTGTCTGTGCTCCTAGAATAAAGTGTAAATGCACAAAGGAGGACACTGTTCCTAAGGAGGTATGCAAAGTATTGCTATCTCCTGAGAGGAAAAAGAAAAAGAGGAAAGGGGGCAGAAAAGGGAAATAAGTAAAGTTAATAGATAAATAAACTAGGCCTTGGACTCCCAAAGTGTAAGGGAAGAAACAAGTCTGTTCCTTGTTGCCCTCACACACCCCGAAGGATGTCATGCTTCATCATCGGGCGGTTGCTCCTCGTTGGGCCGGGCGCTGCAATGCCCAACGGGTTCCCGAAGGGTCACTTTGTCGGAGATCTTCTGCGGACCGCCGTTTGGTGCATGCGAGAGTGTGGAGGAGTCCTAAATGAGGAAAGTGCAAGTGTGTGTGGTGATTAAAAATGACTAAGGGTTACAACAAGATCTAATTTTAATAAGACGGAACCCGTGTCAAAATAAAAACCTGTAGGTTAAATGTTACCTATGAGGCGTAATGTGCCTGGGTAACTCAAAAAGGTCAAGGTCAACATGTTTCGCGCCTCTGTTGTCCCGTAGGATCCGTGGCGCTTCTTCAGGACCAGGTGTGTATTGTGGTGTTATGTGGTGCACGTGAGGAATCAAAGTGCACAGTGGATCAAGAAATTTAAGCGCATGGAAGGTAGTCACCCTCCACGGTATTCAGGGCAGGCCCAACCTAGAGGCTAGTACCGGTGGGCTACAACTAAATGGTTGAAACTGCTACCTGATAAGAAGCCTAGAAAAGAAAAGGGAAGAAAGTAAAAAAGGAAAAAAGTAAACATGAAAAATACAAAAGTGCGTACATCAGTATAGGTCAAACGGCTCAATGGCAGCACACTGATGTACGAGATATTACCAATAAACAAAGAGAGTAGCATAGTAGACATGACAAACCATTAAAAACAATCCATTAAAAACACGGGAGTGTGGTTGCACATCCTGGTATGGATCCTCGGTCAGAAGGTGAGTGGTGGTCAGCGCGCTGCCCAGAGCCACTCACGAGGTGGATAGGGTGACCTGAACCACCACGAAACCCCCAACAGGTACCACAAATAGGATTGTGCGGTGATGAATAGGTCACCCTCCACTCGAATACCGTGGAGGGTGACTACCTTCCACACGCTTACATTTCTTGATCCACTGTGCACTTTGATTCCTCACGTGCACCACATAACACCACAATACACACCTGGTCCTGAAGAAGCGCCACGGATCCTACGGGACAACAGAGGCGCGAAACATGTTGACCTTGACCTTTTTGAGTTACCCAGGCACATTACGCCTCATAGGTAACATTTAACCTACGGGTTTTTTATTTTGACACGGGTTCCGTCTTATTAAAATTAGATCTTGTTGTAACCCTTAGTCATTTTTAATCACCATACACACTTGCACTTTCCTCATTTAGGACTCCCTCCACACTCTCGCATGCACCAAACGGCGGTCCGCAGAAGATCTCCGACAAAGTGACCCTTCGGAAGACCCGTTGGGCATTGCAGCGCCGGCCCAACGAGGAGCAACCGCCCGATGATGAAGCATGACATCCTTCGGGTGTGTGAGGGCAACAAGGAACAGACTTGTTTCTTCCCTTACACTTTGGGAGTCCAAGGCCTAGTTTATTTATCTATTAACTTTACTTATTTCCCCTTTTCTGCCCCCTTTCCTCTTTTTCTTTTTCCTCTCAGGAGATAGCAATACTTTGCATACCTCCTTAGGAACAGTGTCCTCCTTTGTGCATTTACCTTTGAGTGATACCAATAGTTGGTACGCCATGGAGGACCACTGATCTCAGACTTATCTCTTGTGTTGCCCTTGTACTTATGTTGGCTTGTCTGTAATGTCACATGGTTTCAATAGCGATTTATTACCCAGTCCAGTTGATGTGGTTCCATCCATCCACACAGAGTGAACTGCTGACTATTGCTACTCACTTACGTTCTGTCGAAGTGCATTACAATGTGGGACATCATTGTCTACACGGTGCAGTGCATTGTGCCCAAAATGTGCACATTACACTGTGGCCCTGATATTTGGGAAAGTGGCAATGTGCAGTGCAGCAATCCACCTGTCACCTTTCAATAGTGCATAGTATTTAGGCCATACCACACTTCCCTCACATTTCAGACTACACTGGTACACAATGTGCTACCTAACACTAACACAGGCACCCTTGCACAATAGTGCAAGGTTGCCTGCATTGGCACTAGACAGCCCAAATGGCGCCAGTGCAAGGATACAGGACAGGTATGCACTGTATTGCATTCATACTGTGCATTTCTGCCCTTTCACTTAGGCATAGGGCAGCACACCAAGCTGACTTGCTACGCTGCCTAATGTCAAAATCACAAATATTAGGTCCTCAGAGTGCTGCCCTTAGATGTATGTGTGCCACAGAATCCAGCACTCATAGGTAGCGGGAGTGACATGGATGACTTCAGTTGTTTTTCCTTGTTACACATCACCTGGGGAGACCATTTTACTTGTTACATTTAAAGGTTTACGTGGTCTAAGATACATGTCATGCCTCATGAACCATGGGAGTTGTATGGAGACACCCACACAACGCCCATGGAATCCCTCCATTGCACACAGTGATGGTACACTGCATTTGCCAAGTGTTACATTGCTTGATGCCTTTACGACATTCATCGGCACAGAAGGTGGCTTTGCATGTCTTAACATGTGTGACTTGGGGATTTGCTTTACACGTGTACCAGGATGCATGGTGCATGTATGAGGCAGACCCCTCATACATAAGGCCCTATTTCTGTCAACAGACACAGAAATGGCTAATTTGTAATACATTTTCACTGCTAGTAGTTCTGCTATGTACTTCAGATTTGCTTACCAACAAGTAGACCATTCCCATAACGCCCATTCATGTAGAGCTCGTAGATGATGCAGTGCCTGAAGACATAGGCATCATGCACACTCCCTGGGTATTTTGCAAGCACATTGGTGAACATCCCCCAATTGTCCACGATTGCCTGGATGTTGATGGAGTAGGTGCGCTTCCGGTTCCGGTACATGTGTGATGTTGCTGCAGGGGGTACCAGTTGCAAATGTGTGCAATCCATGGCTCCTACCACATGTGGGAATACAGTAATGGCATAGAAACCTTGCTTGGTGTCCAGTTGTTGTTGTTGTGTCTTGGCGAAGAGGAGGTACTAGGGTGTTAGGCGGATGATGGCATCCAGGACAGAGGGTAGGAAGGCAGAAATAGATGGCTGCGATATTCCAGCCACTCTGGCTGTTGTGATCTAGAATGAACCAGATGCCAGTATATGGAGTACAGCCATCAGCTTGACCTGCGGAGGGATTTTGGTGGCCTGCCAGTGGGTGGCTGGAGCCTTGGCGCTATCTGGTTCAGCAGTTCTATTATGAATTCCCTCCTGAGTCAGTAGTTTGTGATGACCTCATCCTCCCTGAGGTCAATGAGGGAAGTCCACTAGTGAAAAACGCACTCCCTTCTCCTGCACTGCCTATCTGGTGGGGTTGGGAGTGGCTGTGGGGGGCGTCTCCTCACAACTCCTAGCTGCAAATGAGCACCTTCATGGTGTAATGGAGCTTGCAAAAGTGTTTTGTGTAGCTTGTGTTTAAGTATCAGAGCCAATGCATCATTTCTTATGCCTGGGTTGACGATGAACAGGAATGGTGATGCATTTCAGGCTCTGCGTGACGCTTGACAACAATGCATCACACATTAACAAAACCATAAATATCACTGCATCGGTTTTATGGTGGATTTTACAAGGGAACGCCAACCTTGAATATATTATTCTCTGCGTGATGCAGGTCATAAATAAGTCCCTACATTTATGGGGTTCAGAGCTACCATGACAGCTTGTCTGCACTTCCGAACCTGAAAGTTGTTGAAAGGTTTGCGCAATGCCTTTCTATCCGTGAGAAGAGCAGGACATACGCAAACAATGTGTGTCATTGTTAACACTTCACTCCAACAGATCCTGCACATTTTGTCTGCGTTGTTTCTTAACCATTTTGGCACATAGACCAGTGAGAGAAGCTCACTGAAGCATAATGCTATAAACTTATTTGTTGTGTTTAGACTTGCTAGTGGCTAGATACGACTGATTAAGACTTGATTATCATCCAGGCGTGAGAGCACCTTGAGATTTCATTTTTATCTTCTAGGCTGGATAAGCTCTGAGTGTTTTTGTTAACGACCTTTTTAAATACTGATTGGGTGACTTGAAGGTTCCAGAGTTCTTTTACAAGCAGAGTGTTTATGGATTCTTCTAAGTAATGCCAGTGGGCCGCCTTATTTCTTGAATTCTTTATTTCTTGCCAGCACAGCCAGTCTAATGTGCCCTGTTTTAAGGCTCGCATCTTGTGACAGATCTTGAGAAATAATCCACATTTAATTTGTGGAGGTAATGTGCTGTAACATTTAATTTTATTAGTTCCAAGTTAACATTATTTATTTTAATTTATTTTACATGTATATGGTACATTAAAATATTTCTATTTTTTTCGTATAATAATCATAATTACATGTTCCTATACATTCCCTTAGTGAGATCTCCACCCCTATGGCAGAGATCTCTAATAGCAGATGAACATTTAATAGTAGTACCATTACATTCATACATTCTGTTGTAGGAGACTTTACCACTTCATTTAATGGGGTGGAGAATATAAGTCTACACCTAGGTATAAATTTTCACTTGGAAATTGTGAATAGCAAAAAGTAGAGAGTTAAGCCCACGTGTAGGAGGAGATCTACACATGAGTAAACATACACATATATATTTACCTTTGTGAATTGGACCTTTAACGTCTAACACCCTATAAAAGCAGCATTGTTTCCGTTCTTCAGACTGTTTCAGCAACTCCTCCATTTCTACTTAAAATGCAATAGGGAGAGGAAGTGTTTTGCTTACCTGAAACACTTTACAAAGTTTGTTCAAGGCTACCATGGTTTTATTTGACTGAAATTCATTCTTTGCTTTGCATACATCTTTTTAGAGGTTGGTGAAAGCTGCCTTCCGTGTTGCCAAGTTAGCTTTATCTCATGATGACAACCAAATGTTTTTTTGTCTACAAAGTCAATGTCTGGTAGAGCCATAGATTGAACCTGTGCTGATTAGGGATTCAGGGGCATGGACAAGTCTGTTACAAGTTAGTTCTGATTCCTCAACTACTAAAAGTAATAGTATGATCAGTAGTAAAAGTGATCTGGCCTTCGAATTAAAGGTTGTATCAAAGGTTGCAGAAATAAGTTTCTTCCTAGAGCTAAGGGTAGCAATTTCCAGTCACAAGATACCACAACAGAGGCTAGGCAAACCACAAAGTGTAGTAGGAAGTGGAAGAACCAACAGACAGAAACGACTGCATCAGTTGAATGTGAAAGCTATTATCAAGATCCAAGCAGTGGCCATTAAAATCACTAGGTTTGGTGAACAGAATACCCAAGTTTTATTCACTGGTTAGGACAAGTTCATACCATCTATTTCAGTACCCAATCCCTAGGCTATGCATAGCATCAAGGGGACATCCTGAAATCAGCTCAGAAAGTTTCTAAAAATGATGGAACTGACAAGGAAGGGCTATAAAATACAAAGGTATGAACAGTCATCTGGTCTTTGCACTTAATAATCAAATAGAGAAATGTGCAGAGTTCTGCTATACGAGAACTTAAAGGAAAAGGAAGCGGAACCAGGTGGGATCATCAATGAAGATCTTTGAATAACTGTCAGACACAGAGGACTAGAGGAAGTAAACATGGAAATATAGGCACATAATCATCAATCATCCATTGCTCTAACAAACATACAGTTCCAAAAGTGGATTTCTATAACCTCTGATATAAGAATTGCAGAGGAAAGTAATCAGTTTGCTAATGAGTATGCAATTTATTTGAAACACTGATTTAGAGTACAGTAGGTACATTTACAGTAGCTAGTGGTAAGAAATAAAGAGGTAAGGACATTACTAACAATACCATTCGAAAGTTATTTAGCTGTTGTATGTGACCCAGTCACACCAGTATGTTTATTCAGGGAGAGCAGCTCCTTACAATTAAATCTAAGGAGAAAGCCTCTATACATTTCCAATGAGTACACTAGAGAGCAGATATGGAAGAAGGTGTATGGTGTCAAACAGCTTATAAAAAATGAGTAGAATATTCAAGGCAAAACAACTGAAGAAATTAGCAGCATGATACAGTGTCAGAGATGTTTTAAGTCATGGGCAAAGTGGGCAATAGCCTAAGGTTTCCACCTTATAAGGGACCCCTCACCCTTCATATAGTGATTAGGGCAATCAAATGTTCCTTCATAATAACATACAAAAAGCTGTTTTTTATATTTATTTGTGTATGGGATTTTTAAAAGAAAGAGAAATTTACTTTGAAGTCATGCAATGCAGCGCAGCAACCAAAGTTGCTGTGTTGCCTTGTCTGAAAGGGGGAGAGCAGGACAGTACCATATGTACTCAGATATGGCACTGTTGCTCTTTCACCCAGCATTGGCACACATTAGGCTGCCTTGCGCCATGCACAGAGCCTTGCACTTTAGTGCAAGGGTGTCTGCGTGATATCTAGAATGTATGCAGTACAGGATGTCACACCTGTAAAGACGTTTGGAAAAAAATACTTTATGGCTGCTTCGAGGAGGCCTACCTTTTTGGTGCAAAGCCCTGCCTACATATGTTAGTAGATAGGGCTTTATGTCACAATCCATGGGTAGTTGCATCGGAATGTCCATGTTCCACACTTGTTCTGCCACTTTATTCAAAGTGTGCAAAGCAGCACATACTGCTACTTTACGTTGATTTAGGGCTACTTTCCCACACAAAACAAGTTAGCTCTGGAAAATAATCCCAAATCAACAATTTATGCTGGTTTGCATCCCTTTTGGTGACACCGCACCAGTGGAAAGTGTTTTTAAATATGGCTCTCAGTGTGTATGCATGGCCTGCCCCTGATTAACCCTCACAGTTTCAGGCAGTTGGTAGCAGTTGAAATAAAAAATCTTTCTGGGTCATGTCTCCCTTCTTTACTTTACTTCACCTCTACAACAACACTCTTTATTCTCTCTCTCTCTCTTTGTACCTATGTCAGCTTCTCTGTGTATCGCCACCCTTTCACGCTAGCTCAACTCTCTCTATCTCACCTTCGTACCTAATCTCTCCCTCCATATATCTCTTTTCTCCACTTCTCTGTAATCTATTTTCATGATTTTGCCTTCCTCTCTCTACCACTCTCTGTTCACACCTCCATATCTGTATCACTTTACCCTGTCACTGTTTTGTTTCCATGTCACTTCCCTGTATCTCTCCTCCATCTACTTCAAACCCTCTCGGTCTCATCTCTCTCCTTACCTAACCTCGCTGTCTCTCTCATCTCTCTAAACCCTTCCTCTACCTCTCTCAACCCTTCCACCTCACCACTATCTCTCGTTTCTAATTTATCTCACTACAAAGATCTGTCTCATTACCTAATTTCTCTGTACCCCACCTCTCTCTCTTTCTCACTACCTAGCCTCTCTGAGGCTAATGCGTTACATTCATTTGGTCTACTAGTATTTTTCACAAATGAGTACCTGTTTTTGGGAATTTACTGTTAGCAAGTTTCACTAGGTGAGTCTCACTCACTGTAAATTCATTATAATTTAACAGAGCATGCTAACCACCAGTTTCTGCCTTTTATGATAAGGTGCTGCTGCACAGCTAGGGTAAGAGGCCCACGGAATGTGAACATGTGTGCAAACGTGTGCAGGATGCACATGTGAGACTTCACACAGCCTGGCATTTGTACACAGGTAGCCTGACACAGACGGGACTCTGCAAGGATTGGTACTGACCTGGAGTATACCTTATAATATGAGTGGGCATTCATTGTTGTATTCCTCTTAGGGTGTCCGTACATGGGCTTTCCTGTATCATGTCCTTATATAGGCACAATTCGCCCTGCCCTTATATAGGCATAAAATCCCAGTCCTTATTTAGGCATTAAACCGTGCACTCCAAATACAGGCATGGTCTCCGACATCCGTCCACCCTAACATCACAACGAGTTCTTGAAGAACAGACCCTTAGGCTTCTGGAGTTTCCCTAGCACAGGACTATTGATTTCTTCAAGGACTCATCTATTATGCATGAACCGTTATACCTTGACGGTTCATTCATGATGTCTTCCGCTGTCCGATTCACGTCAATGCTAACATTCTGAGGTACCTCTCAGGTATAAATATACCTTCCCTAGCCCTTGTAAATCAGAGGAGACCTCGACTTCAGAGGAGCCCGTTTCCCGGCCTGACGCACTGAGAAGACGCTGTCATCCCTGCACGCAGAGAGTCCAGCTTCCAGTGATCTGACTTCCTCGCGGGGTCTTGGAGTTCGAGTCTGGCAAGAGATTCCCACTCTCTCATTCTTAAGGTATGGAGCTGACTAGAAACCTAGAGGGACTCTTGGCATACTAGGCATACTGGGCGTAACATACTCTTAGTATACCATAGTAAGGAATACTTCACCTACTTCATATCTCTCCCTACACCTAGGTTAGGTACATTGGGGTAGAACTAGCTTAGAAACGCATCGTATGAGTACTCGCATTTTTAGTCTATGTTATTTATGTAAATGAATATCTACTAAAGATCATGCTAGCAATAGGGGCAGTTGGGTCAGACGTTATGCTGTTGCTGCAAGACTTGCGCAATGCGGTTTCACGCATCACCGAAGCTGAGACCCGTATCTCTGGTGTGGAGGACGATGTTATCTCACTCAAGCAGAAGGTGGCTGCTATGGAGTCTGTGCAAAAAGGGCTTGCACTGCGAGCGGAGGATGCGGAGGGAAGGGCCCGACACAATAACCTTCGCTTTGTTGGGTTTCCAGAGGGATGTGAGGAGGGCAACATGGAACGCTTTCTTACGCAGTGGCTGGAGAGCTGGCTTCCTCCGGAGGCCTTGTCCCGTTGCTTTGTTGTGGAGCGGGCCCATAGGGCGCTCATGCAGAAACCCCCACCGGGGGCTCGCCCGCGGCCAGTCATAGCGAAACTCCTGAATTATCTTGATCGTGACGCAATCCTGAAGCAGGCCCGGGCCAAAGAACCCTTGCTCTATGACAACATGCGCATTCTTATTTTTCCTGATTACACGCGGCAGGTGCAGCAACAGCGACAATCGTTCATGGCAGCGAAGGCCCGCCTAAGAGACCTTAAGCTCCCCTATGCCCTCCTGTTTCCTGCCCGGCTGCGGGTGGTATATCGCTCCCGCACTCACTTTTTCGACACTCCGGAAGAAGTCTTTAAATGGACAGATGAAACGGTGCGGGTGAGGGCACACACACCGCCTGGGAGAGAGTCGGACTCCTCATCGAGCGAGGTGTCCCGGAGGGGCCCCAGGGGGCAGCAGCAGAAGGGTAACAGACGGTCACGGTCCCGGCGGCGCTCCCAGTCCTGTGGTGCCTCCTCTCGGGGGGGCCCCACCTCTGGGCGACAGACTTTGGAACATTAATCTATGGGCCTGCGAAGTACTGCTGAGGCCAAGATTGCTGAACGTGCATCGGAAGAGTCCTGGCGTGGGCTGGTTTCTCTGTCCGGCCCGGGCTGGTGGGGAACATGCCCAGAAAACATGGGCTGTAAGTTGGGGATCCATTGGTCGGGGCGGCCCCCATCCCCCTGTTAGGGATTGAGGACCAGCCCCGCCGCGACAGATGCTTCAGTGTTTTTGAGGTATGGGGTGGGGGGATTGTTGGGTGGGGGTTGTTTATGTTCACAGGTTGCACTTCTGCTGAGGGTGCGCTATTATTCACATATACACCGACACATCCTAAGGCCAGTTATGGTAATGGAAATTCCCCCAAATGGCTAGTGTGCCCAGTGGGAGACAGGTGACCCCTGGTACGCTCCGTATTCTTAGCTGGAATGTGCGCGGTGCTCTGGACAAAATCAAACGTGGGGCCATGCTTCATCAGGCCAAACAAGCTGGGGCCGATATCCTTATGTTACAAGAAACACACCTCATGGGCACGAAGGCCATTTGCCTACAGCGGTATGGGTTTCAGCAGGGATTTCACTGCGGCTTTACTAGGGGTTCACGGGGGGTAGCGATCCTGGTGCACCGCAGGGTCCCCTATACTCACGTACAACAGTGGACTGACACGCAAGGGCGCTATTTGTTTATCCGGGGTAAGATTGGGGAAGATCCCCTGGTGTTGGGTAGTGTCTATGCTCCTCCCCTTACAATGGAATTTGGTGGAGAAACTACTCGCTCTATGGGCTGATATGCCAGATGTGCCGTCTGTGGTGGGTGGGGACTGGAACGACGTTATGGATCTGGCCAGGGATAGATGGAGGGCTGGGGGTAGCTCCGTGGGTAGCCGTTCCACGAAACTGCATTCCTTAGTGACGGGACTTGACTGGGTTGATGTATGGCGGCGCCTCCACGGTGATCGCCGAGAATTCACCTACCTTTCGGCGGTCCATGAGTCATTTTCCAGAATTGACTACCTCTTTGTCCCCCGAGCTGCGGTTGGTAGGGTGGTGTCGGCGGAGATTCTGCCTCGAGGCCTCTCGGACCATTCCCCGGTGTCCCTTGAGATCCACATAGGTAGGCGGAGGCAACCGTTCCGGTGGCGCCTCTCAGTATGGCATTTACAGAATGATGAATACGGGGCACATATAAGCGACGCCATCGACCACTACTTGACATTTAATGTGGGGTCCGTTTCTAGCACTGAGACCTTGTGGGAGGCACTGAAGCCCACACTGAGGGGTGTAGATATCTCCTGGTGCGCTGCAGCGCGTGGGAAGCGCAGAAAGGAACTGATTCAAGCTGAGGCGGATGTTGAAGCCCTCGAACATCGGTGTCGGGAGGCCGGAGGGAGCCAGCTCAGAAGGCAACTGCTGTTGACTCAACAGAACTACGCTGCCCTTCTGATGGATGAAGCTCGCCAAGCCTGGCTGGCGACGCGTAGCAGGGTCTACCAGTGGGGGGACAAGTCCGGCAAGATGCTGCACCGACTCTGTCAAGGCGCCTTCCATTCCCAGGCCCTACCGGGAGTTTTGGGCCCGGCAGGTGAGCCGATTACAGATCCCCCGGCCATAGCGGAGAGCTTCGCCGCTTACTATGCGGATCTATACGCTCCTAAGGAATGCTTGTCAGTGGCCACCATAGATAAATTTATAGCTGATTTACCACCTGAGACGGTATCGGATGCGGTGAGGGATCAGTTGGAGCTGCCCTTGACAGATGAGGAATTGGGTACGGCCCTAGGGGAGCTTAATCCCGGGAAAGCGCCGGGACCCAATGGGTTCCCAAGTGAATTCTTCCGGCGCTACTCCGTGCAGCTGGCCCCTCATTATCGGGCGGTAGTGGAAGAGGCACGGGAGAGGGCTCTCCCCCAGACTGGAGGCATGCGGAGGTGGTGGTGTTCCAAAGCCCGGCCGGCCCCGGAGCAACACGCCTCGTATCGCCCCATTTCCCTCTTAAATGTGGAGGCGAAAATCTTGGCCAAAGCACTAGCCAATCACCTCTTACTCCACATCTCCGCCCTTGTGCACCCTGATCAGGCCGGGTTCATGCCCCAAAGGGCGACCAGACACAACATTAGGCGAGCACACGTGGCAGTGGCGGCTATCCGGCAGTTGGGGGAACCAGCGGCGCTCCTCTTGGCTGACATAGATAGGGCGTTTGACTCCCTGAGCTGGGTGTACCTATTTGCATTGCTGCGAAGACTCAACCTGGGCCCGCGTTTCCTCTCCTATCTAACACTCTTATATACGGATCTGACGGCATCGGTGCGGGTAGCTGGTGCGACCTCATCCACCTTCTCTATTGGGCGGGGTACGCGGCAGGGCTGTCCCCTGTCTCCATATTTGTTCGCCCTAGCCATGCAACCGTTGGCTGCGTGGGTGCGCATTGATGCGCAGGACCGGGGATTTGAGTGGGCTCCGGGCCTATCCGACAGGATCGCATTATATGCGGATGATGTTCTCTTTTTCCTCACAGCGGTTGACAGGACGGGGCCGCGGCTCCTGCGCATCATGCAGATCTTTGTGGAGACATCGGGCCTCTATATGAACCCCCGTAAATCCACATTATGGGCTCTGGGGGATCGGATGAGGATGGGCACGTGGGTTTCATCGGTTCAGTTGGCGGTGGGGGGACTGAAATACCTGGGTGTGTTTCTTTCCGATGTGCCTGCAGTCTCTTGGGAACGTAACTTGGCCCCAGTATGGGAGCGGATCCGTGCGGACCTCAAGTCCTGGTCCCGTATGCCCCTGACACTATATGGTAGATCGGCAATATTCAAGATGGTGGCGCTTCCCCGGCTCCTTTATCAGCTACAGAATCACCCATACCCGATCCCGCTCCGATGGTTTCGGCTGGCGAATGCTGCGCTTGGGCAGTTCTTGTGGGAGGGGGGCAAAGTGCGTGTAGCATTGCGCACATGCTTCCGGTCCACCTACTGTGGGGGGCTCGCGTCCTCGGATATTCTCTCATACTACCAGGCCTCACACCTGCTGGTCCTAAATGAGTGGTGGTACGGCGATAGGGGAGACCCGGCATATGCGCTCGAGCGGCAGCTTATGGGACGCCACTCGCTACATGCAATTCTTTATTCGGCGCCGCTGCGGGGCGGGTTGCCGTCAGCCACACGGGTGGTGTTCCTGATTTGGAAGCAGGCATTGCGACGAATGGGATGGTGGAATACCCTGACTCGGGAGACTCCCCTCTGGGATAATGGACGCCTACCTCAGTTGGCGGCCCTGCAGGGTTTCCGGGGTTGGGATGACATTGGCATTTCAGTCCTGGGGGATGTTATGAGGGGCCAAACACTTAAATCCTTCCAAGATCTCCAGAAGGAATTCCTTATGCCACAGTCTCAGTTTTATCGTTATCTTCAATTTCGTCATGCTCTGTCCCCTAGCATAGAGGGTCTGGGGTCTCTACCTGAATTTAGTCCGTTGGAAGCGAAAGTCTTTATGGGGGATCTGAAGGACAGGAAAATTTCCCGGATCTATCAGACCCTGGTTACCCATTGCTCCTCCACACTTCGGAAGCTCCGAGAGGACTGGGAAGGGGATGTGGGAACGATGGAGGAGGAGGACTGGACCGAGGCCTTGGCGGGTCCGCGGGGGGCAGCCATAGCGATGCGACTCCGTCTAGTCCAGTTCAAATATCTCCATAGGGTCTATTTTACTCGGGCACGCTTGTGGCGGGCGGGGCTGATCGCTTCCCCGGAATGTCTTCGCTGCGGTCGAGAAGAGGGCACGTTCATTCATACCGTCTGGCAATGCCCCTCCCTGGACCGTTTTTGGAGGGGGGTCTTTGCTTGTCTCTCGGAGGTCCTGGGGTGGGAGCTCCCCCGCACGCCGCAGCTGGCTCTGTTTCACATTGTGGAGGGGACAGGGGGAAATGTCTACAAACGGCATTTCATGCAACTGGGTTTCACACTGGCGAAAAGGGACATCGCCCAGGCGTGGAAGGCGCCGCGGGCCCCATCGGTGGCCGCATGGAAGAACGGCCTAGACTTCTGCATGGGGCTGGAACAACCTATCTTTATGGCCAGGGGGTGCCCGCGCAAACACTACAAAATCTGGAAACGGTGGGCGGATTATCGGGGCCTTTGGCTAGACCCTCCAGCTGCAGCAGAGGCTCAATCACTGGGGTAATTTGCAGGTACATAGTAGGCTTACGGAGATGCTATGCGGGGGCCGGGGGGGGTATTCTTGTTGTTATATATACAGGCTGTGGACAGGACTATGCGGACATTGTGCGACCAAGGGGGGAGGGGTGGGGGAGGGCGGGAGTTGTGGGTTCTCTATATCATTTTTTTTTTTATTGTTTGTATGCGTTTGTTGATTTCACTTGGAGAAGTCGACTGCAATTATACTTGTATGGTTTGATTATGCAGATGTCTCTGGTGTGCAGAGCCCTGCGATATATGCGTAACTTGACAAATAAAATCTGTTTTAAAAAAAAAAAGATCATGCTAGCGCAGTATTATCTATTTCTACTGCTTACGCTGTACATTATTTATCTTGCGTACTGTCTTGTGATCGTAACAGCACATATTACTTACACAAGAAACAAGACTGTTCAATAAATCTTTTATTGAAACACCGGTCTATTCTTTCTGTGTAACTTTGAGAAAAACTAAGCATGCACGATTGAGCTGAGTGAAATAGTTATCTATTGTTTCCACGACTCTGAGACACGTTCTGATTCTAAAAGGGAAACAAAGTTGTCATGTTTTGCGGCTGCCAGAAACTACTCCCTTCTTGTTTATCAAGGAGTTTCTAGTGGCCTCTGAGCTAGCTGGCACAAGTAATTAAGTTTAATATACTCGATAGGGACATACCGACCTCAGTCCTATGTCAAACCTATAGGGTATATTATTCCAATGCGCAGAGCCTATTAGGGAAATAGGAGCTACACTACATCATAGCATGGGTCTGTAGTACTTACTACAGATCAGTGATGTTTTCCCTGTATTATACATATAAGTGAAATCTGCTACAATTATGCTCAACTTAGGCCTACAAAGTCCAGTAAAGTATCAAAATGGGGTAAAACATGCATGCCAAGTTTGAATTTGTAGCTCCTAATAACACATTTCCACATCTTGTATGACTTAAGGATTCCTCTGGTTTAGCTCATAATCAGATTCCAGGTTATGTAATGACCTCTTGGTATAGTGCAGTGTATCGTCCTCGAAGGAATATCTCGGCACTTCTGCTGAATTATGTGACTAGCAAAAACAGCTATGTTTTTAAGAGTTTTTTAACTTTCCCAGCTCTGTGCACAAGCAAAGTGGTAGGGGAAGTTTATTCCAATAGAAAGGTGCCAAATAGGAAAAAGACCTCCCTACCAAATCTGTAGGTACGAATCTGTGGAATTTGAAGAATGGCTTTGTCTGTAGATTTCAGCAATCTATGCAGATGATAGTGGCTGATTCTATGTTGTAGGTATGTTGGAGGCTTGAGGTTTTATAGTTAAGACAGCACATCTTAAAGATGAGTCTTTTCCTTATAGGTAACCAGTGCAGGGAGTGTAGTATTAGAGCAGAGGGAAAGCTAGACGGAAGATTACACACCAGTCTTTTTCCTCCCTACTGTGCCACATTAATTACACTGCTCCACAGCAGAGGAATTAAAGGGTTTCCCACATAAAAGGGCAATCAAGACCGATTGACGCAGTTCCTGGGAAAGGAAGAGGTGGGTAAGAAATCTGCATCTGTTAATTAGATTGTCACATGGCACCTTGGCTAGTACAGCCCAGGCCCACTGGAACAAAGTACAGAGCCCAGACCTCTGGAGCCAACCGAGGAGGGGCTCACACTTGTAGTTTTCGTTGGAAGGAATCAGGAAGTAGTGACAGTTGAAAAGCTGAGGCGCCCTTACCAAAGATAACTTGAAGGCGCCATATTGGATTGGCCGAGAACACTGTGCAGAAGAGTTGGGACAGGGGGTGGAGGAATGATGTGGTATCCCAGCATTTGCCAGGGGTGTCTGGCCTCTACAACTTTCCACCCCCACTTGAAAACCCCTGCACAAGGTAGAAACAATTGAGAAGACCTTGGACAATAGCAGAAAGGATGCAAGCTGCAAAGTGAAGCCACCTGGTGCCCTGCAGAGATGGACTTTTGGGACAGAAACATTGTAATGGACGTGCACCCCTGCCCTGAGTGTTCTAACAATACTGATGTCTGGATCTCTAATGCTGATTTTTGTTGTCAGAGGCAAACACGGATCATGCATGTGTGCCATGACATAGGCCTGCCTCAAGCATGGTAGTTTGCTGGACAAGAAGAGGCACTTAAAGTGCTACCCTCATAGTGGTGGAAGACTACTGCCTTCACCAGAAGTTAGTAATGCAAAACAACGCCCCCTAGACATATGAATGCAACAGTGCTTCCAACCAAATGGTTATTTATTCCAAACAATAATCAAGAAAATGTTTCTTTATAAAAGCATTGTACAGTGGCAGAGTGGGTGTGATGAAAGAAGTGCTTGGTTTTCTTTCATTGGTGATACACCAACATGACAATAGTGATCAAAAGGGCATATCTAAAAACAAGACTAGCATGGCCCGTATTTGATTCATCACCAGTGTAGATAAGGGTCTGTGATTCATTGTGCATGTTAAATGTATGTGCTAAATGTATGGGTGCCTATGTGTGGTACAGTGCCGTGAAGTGTGTGTAGGTTGTATACATGCACTGGGTGTATGTGTGCCTGTGAATGGTAGAATACATGGAGAGCCCTAGGTTCCATTTTAAGAAACCCAGGCCTTCCTGGTGAAACATGGAGAGGAGGTAGAGGAATCCCCCCAGACAGATTTCTATATTGTTGCATTCCTGTGAGATGGGTAGGACACACACTGGAGAGAGCCATGATTTCCCTGTATACTTGAAAGGGTGCTCTTCGATTCAGTGAGAGGTCACACGGAAGGAGCCTAAACACATCTCAGGAAGGAGATGGAGGTGATACAAGAAGCATATTGGGTAGTGCTGGGGCCTTGGCAAACCTTTTATACACATATCACTGTGGCTGACAACCTGGTGTGAACTCTAGCCACTCCCATGGACTGTGTTGTGGGGCTATCAGCTTGGGGTTGTTCTTGTTGTGAAAGTCTGCTTTCAGGAGGAAGAAAGGGCAGAGAAGTGGGCTCTTTAAAAGATGCGGACCCTCAATATAAATGGCTCAGGCCCTAAATCAGATTTGGCGTCTAGAAATGCACTATAAGAAGGAGAACTTGAGACCCCAAAAATTGTCATCTGCCAAGCAGCCAGGAGGGCTGTTTGAGGAGGGGAATTTCAGCATGACTTCTGCCTGTGACCAGGACTGGGGTCAAGGCCTGCTAGTCTCCCTGCTGGGTGAGGGGACATCCCCAGGGAATCCAAGCCCACCTGCCCAGGAGCCTGATGCACCAGCACCTGCCTGCTTGCCAAGACCAGAGTGCCCTGTGAGGAAGAGAAGAAAGTTGTAGGGAGCAAGTTACAGTGGGGAGCCGTGTTGAATAGATTCCCTTTATGAGGTATGAGGAGTCAGGTGCTGCACCATTTGGATCCTTGCCCATGTGCGGGACGAAGTTGGCGACCCTCGTATGCCAGAGGAAGGCCACTGGGAATTAAACTGTGTGTATTGACTTGAGAATTGGGCTGGAGAACGCGTGTAGTGAGGAGTCATGACCAGGTATGCCAGGAGCGGTCGCAGCAGGAAAATTGCCGTGCTGTGATGGCCATAGCCCTTGTTCATTGGTGGAACGCAACACTGTATAACAGGAGCGGCCATCACCGAGGACTTCGCTGTGCTGAACGGGCCATAGACGGAGTACAAAGAGGATATTGTAATACAGTATGCCAGAAGGGGTCACCGGATGCAACAAGGTGTGTGACCTGATCGATATCCCACTGCCGGAGAAGTGAGACCACCGTGGAAGCACCTGCGGACTGTCATTGAAGCAAGAGACCCACTTCAGGATCATCGCATCATCCCCCACCATGGGACTGATCAGACACTTATGGTGCAAGAAGGAGCCTCAGAGAACCTTCTGTCTCTTCTGTGGTGCAACATGTGTGAGGAACTGTGCACCCGCTGATCGTAGCTGGCCTGGGCCGTATGCAGCACACTCACCTGATTCAGCTGCTGCTGCTCTGAGTGCCCACAGATGGGGCATGCTCAGGAATTCTCGACGTTCGAAACCTGCAGGTGTGAGTAAGACTGATTTCGGGCCAGTCGTCCCCGGGGGAACTTGCTTTCTAGTTTGCGCTGCGGCGCTGAAACACTGTTGGCTTTAAAATAGCGTCAAAGTGGACTCTTGAGAATTGGACTACTAGTGGGGCTTGCCCTGGAAGGTGCCTACAGTATATGGGGGATAACCACTTTCCCTAGGAGCGAGGAGGGAGTGGGACCCAGGGACTGCCTAAAACAAAACTAGAGCCCTGACCTCAGGGGAACTGTGTAGTTGTTTGTGAATGTAGTGTTTTTCCTTTGTGTTAGATGGGGTAGAAATAAAAGTGAGCATTTGACTGGATAATTACATAGTGCTGCTGCTGCGTGCATTTTGATTTGTTAGCCTGTGTTCACTCCCTTGCATCCACCTCCCCCCGATGGAGCCTTGGACTGCTTGGACCACGCTATTCCTGAAAGTCAAGTGCTGTAGGGATACTTGGCCTAGTTGCTCAGAATACATAGTAGGCCGGTCCACGAGACATCAGGAGTGAAAAGCCTCGACCCCCACAGTTGGGCCCAATACCCTCTGCTTGCCTCGTAACCCAAAGAAAGGGATTCTGACATGGACTAAGGACTTTGACTCCAGCTGACCCCCAGGACTACAACGGGTCTCTCCAGGGCCAGTTGTGCTGTCCCCCTTATGCCCTCTGAGGACTAGTTAGAAGAAAAGGCATGGACTCCAATGTGCTCCACAGGTTTTTGAACCTGGGGAGTGTGGACAGGAGGGTGTTCTCCTGACTGATTGTGATGGGGCTAAGCAAGATGCCCTCCAGCAGGAGAGGAGCACCAGGAGCCAGGAGGAGGAAAAGGATGGTGCAGGGTGCTAGAAAGTCCAGTTCCCCAGATGATGCACCCCTTTAGGAGTCAGATGGCCTGATGAAAATGCTCCTGTTGACTAGGACTAGCCACCACCAGCAAAACAAGCCCCAATTGGAGAAAATTGCCCGAGATATGCAGCTTTAAATATTTGCCCATATTTAAAGAAAATCAAGAAATCGAGCAATTGTTACACGAAATACCTATAGGGTGGGCCAGAGCCCGAGGATTGGCGCAATTAGAATTTCGTTATTATTACCCTCTTTTAGCGTGGTGTTCGTGTCACCCCCTTCCCAAAACACTTTATGCCCCAAGAGCCTCCATCTCCCCATGGCTGACACAAAAAACCTAGAAGTTACGATGTCTCGGGGACCCCATCTCCTGGGAAGAACGAAGACCCATGAGGTGCTCATCTGTCACCCGTGCCCTTGTCTGGAGGTGGGGGCCGGCACACCCCGCTCTCAGACCTCCCACTCGAGCTCTGCACAGCAGGTGGAATACCAGCTCATGCTCACTGGAAACGGCCTAGGCAGGAACAGCACATGGAAGATGCCAGCTCTTGCTGAGTGCAGGAAGCCGCAGAGGGCTGCAGAGGCCTTGGAGCTCCCTGCCCAATCCCTCAAATAGTGCTGGAACCGGCAAAGCAAAACGTAATTAGTGGTCAAACCCATTCATATAATGAGCATTTATGCCGGGAGGGAGTGCCCCATTGTGACCCACATGGGCTCACATTTGCCTATTTTCTTTGCCTGTGGTAACCCAAAAATGCGCAGGGGCACCACCAGCGTATTTTAATTGTGTTGCGGGGAGGCTGCAGGAGGTGCAGCAGCCTTCCTTCCCCGGACTATAACGATCTGACTCTAAGTCTCCTGGGGCCTGATAGGGATGACCCTAAGAGAGGTTTAACTTGTTTTCAAGCATTCCCAGAGCTAGAGCTATTGCTTTCTGGCTAATGAGTGCAGGGATTTCTTAACACTTGGTTTTATGGCTGAATTCTGTGGACTGTATCAAGTAAAGAAAGACTGTGATACATTTGTTTTGAATTCAGATATTTTATTGGCAATCTGAATATTGAACAATGAATGTTTACCATGATAATCAATGCTTATGACTGTTAGTACTGTTTTAATTGGTGTTATTAAATGTAGACAAGGCCTGTGGCTGACTTTATTAATGTGGTGACACTCTGACAAAGCCAGTTGGCCTGTCATATATAAAAGGACACCCATTATATTGTGATGTTGCATCTGGCATAGGTGGGGGGGTATTGGGATTATGGGGTCCCACTAGGGGTGCAATGTGATATTCCTCATGTACATGTTCATAACTTAATGATTACTGTTTAGTAGTGCGTGTAACAAAACACTTTTCCTTTTTAAAAGAAAAACACTGACTGGACAGCAATTTGTTGAGTGTTGGTGCATGCCAGTGAAATTGGATTTTTAGCCCGCAGAGCCTCTTCTGAGTAGGCCTTGGACTGCTCTGCCTCACTACTGTGAGAGAGTCAAGTGCTACAATGGCGTACTTGGTTTCCAGTAATAGTACAATTTGTACCTATTTCTTATGAAGGACTCACATCCTTTGAAACTATTAACCAAATTTCTTACACTCTCAATTTGCCTCACAACGAGTTTGCTACCTCACCTCTCCACCTACTCTCTCTCTATTTCTATCTGTGTTTCCTCTACCTCTCTTCTTTAATTACGCTACTATTTTCTTGCTACATTTCTCTAACTGTGCCTCTTTATGTCTTTCGATTTTTAATTCCTCTCTCTCTCAGACACATATCTCTTTACACACCATTCTCAATTTTAGTGCATCTCCTGTACCTCATCTATCTCTCTTTCTCACTTTATGCATCCCTCTACGATACCTCATTTCCTTTACCTCAATCTTTACCTCACAACTCTTTCTACCTCACCCACGTTCTACCTCTGTATCAATCTCAGCTCTTTTCCTCTACTTCCCCTATGTCTCTGTACTTCACCTCTTTCCACTCTACATCTGATTTTTCTTTCTACCTTTTACCCCTCTACCTTCCTTGCTGTCTCACTACTTTTTATCTGACTCATCTGTCTGTACCTCTTTCTCATGTTGCCTCTCATGACCTCAAAGCTCTCTCTACTTTGCAACTCGCTTAGGGGCCTATTAGCAATAACCGGCGATAATTATCGCTAAGTGCAGTTAGCGCTAGGATAATTATCGCCGGCTATCGCAGGTTTCTATCGCGGAGATAGCGTGCTATCAGCAACGCTTATCTCCAAAGCGATAGAAACCCTGAGAACAGTGTGAATATCGCTTGAAAACAAGCGATATTCGCACTGTGACCAGTGTTAGCTTGCTAATAGGGCGAGGGGATTTAGCCATGTAATCCACCTTCCATTGGATTACATGGCTAAGTCAGGTCTGGACCAGGCGTTAACAAACCAGCGCTAAACGTGTTTAGCGCTGGTTCGTTAATCACCTCCCCTGCCTCGCTAATAGGCGATAGCGACCTTAGCGACTGTTTCCAGTCGCTTTTAGGTTGGGAACGCCTACTTTGCATGCCATTAGCGATAAATATCGCTGGCATGCAAAGCGGCACCCAACCCGGTCGCTATCGCCTAGAAGCTGTCGCTAACAGCAGTTAGCGACAGCTTGCTAATAGGGCGATTGAATTATCGCCGCTTTAGCGGGAAAAAGTCCAGCTAAAGCGGCGATAATCACGTTGCTAATATGCCCCTATATTTCTCCACTACTTCAAGTCTTTCTGCCTTTGTACCTCTACCTCATTATGGGGCAAATTCACAAACTTCATTTTGTTGTAAGTTTTAGCATTACTACAATAATATTAATAACATAATACAAAATGCTATTCACAAACCTACATGTGGAGGACTTCACCTCTCCTACCTTTTATGTGCCAAGGTCTCTACCATGACTGCAGAGATCTCTGTACATGTAGGCCTACGTTTTAGGACTAATGTGGGAGGGACGGGTA
This sequence comes from Calotriton arnoldi, assembly GCA_963921515.1. Lineage (NCBI taxonomy): Eukaryota > Metazoa > Chordata > Amphibia > Caudata > Salamandridae > Calotriton > Calotriton arnoldi. Next base: position 1,448,752 of record CAWUFW010000933.1, read on the forward strand.
GTGGCTGGAAAATGGGGAATACTTACTACTAAAGGGAAAGAGTTTAGGGAGGAGTAACGGGGATTTCATCGAGGGCTGTAGAGGGGTTTAGTGAGGGAAAGGCACCCACCCACAAAAGAGTGAACTGGTTTTCACAAAACTGCACCCATATAGTTACTACAGCCAAAAAGGACCCTAAACAGTCATAAATGTACTCCAGCACCACCCATAGCCACTCAAATGCACTGCAACAACGTCCCATAGAAAATAATATAGTAAGAACTTAAAATAAAACCCTATAGGAATTAATGTTAAAATACATTAATTCACTTAACTGTTTTGAAAATATATCTACATTTATTTTAATGTTAAAAACTAAAATGTAAATTATAAATGAATATTAGTTTATTACAACTATTTTCATAACCTTTTATCAATCTAAAATTATTTACAAAAAATAAATAAAAATGTATTTAAATGTATTCATGGATAACTTTTAGAAACTTGTATAATATAACTCAAGTTGAGAACAGGGTAATCAACCTGACGTTAAAGGTGATCAGATGAACTCACACATGGCAGAGACGGAGAATTTCTACGTATGTGACCCGGGAGCGGGGGAGGGAGGGTTAGTTTGTAGAGTTTTATTGTTATAATTTGTTTGTTGAGAATCTTCAATCCACGCTGAATGCACTGTGATGAGTATTGGTGCAGATATCTGCTGTTAATATATTCTTTTCTAGACAGGACGGTACTGTTTCTTTCTCGAATGTTTTTCCAGTACGATTATTTGCTATATGTGGAAACTGTTGAGACTACATTCTACTGTTATTCTCCAAGATTGTACTGTACTGGGATTCGGTTATATCTGTACTGCTTTTATGATGCTGGATGATTTAAACTCTTAATAAACAAGTTTAAAAAAATAAAAAACTTGTACTATATAAAATGTATTGCCTCACCAGGAGACCTTAAACCAGTCCTTTTTCTTATATAATAAATATAAACATTTTACTTTTGGTAGGTTTTATTTTGTTTTAGATTAACATTTAACTTATAAACTTTAATTAACTTTTCAAAATTACCTATACATTACCATACGGATGTCTCTGTCCCAATTGCAGAGGTCTCCGTCAAGGATGCAGAACATCAAATACAGTTGTAAAGTCAATATTAGTAGTATCTTTATGGCTGTATATGTCTCTACCCCCCAGTTTCATGGGGTGGGGAAATGTAAGTCTACACTTTCGAGTAAGTTTACATTTGTAAATGGTTAATAGCCAAAAACAGTAAAGTTACTCAAAAGTGTAAGAGTAAACTTACAGATGTATATTAATAGGCCACGATGTCTTTAGCTGTGTGTAGCTCAGCTATCTTTCTACTTTACTGCTCTCTCTCTACCTCACCATTAAGTGTATCCTACTTTTCTCCCTCTTGCTGCATGCCCTATCTTTAGCTCTCTCTAATTCTCTAGCCCACACTAAAAACGTTACCTCTCTCTACCTACATCGTCCTATTTATACATCTCGGTATTCTTATGTTTGCCTGATTCACCTTGTTATATAGGCTTTACAGGCCAGATTTACTAAAAAGTCATGCAATTCATCTGTGCATGAAAGGGAGAGACCAGAACAGCACTATATCTACCAAGATGTGGTGCTGTTCTCAATTCTCCCTGCGCTGGCACAGTTTTGGTCGTCATGCACCAACATAAACGTCTACATCCTCTGGAATGGGTGCCTTCCAGTACAAAAACTGCTTTAAGGCTTTTCCCACTTTGTATGGGTGCTGTTCAATACAGCACATACGCAAAGCAGGAAAAGCAAGGAGAAAAGAAGACATTTCTCCTTGTTGCACCTGCTACAAGGAGGCGTAGGATTTTGGATCTTATCCTTATCTACGATTCTTTGTAGTTAGTGATTTGCATCAAAATCTACAGGGGTTGAATGCAAACGTCCACACATCACCAATGGAACGCCCCCTTGACACAAAGTAACACAAGGCAGCGCAGTGCACAACTTTGGGTTACTTTGGGATACTATCCGATGCAAATCCAGATTTCTATCGGATATTAAATCCTATCTTAACACTTTGAGTCGGGTTTGCATTACAAAAGTATATCTGGGCATTCATCTCTTCCAACAACATGTATGTCTCTACCTCATCTCTATCATTTCCTTCTACCCCCAGTTATCTCCCTATAGTGTTATCAGTATCTCTCTGTCATGCTGTTTCTTGCCCCCTCAAATGTTTCCTACTCAGAAGTTTTGGAGGTAACTGTCTAACCAGTGAAGTACACGAATAGAATTAGGAAAAGAGACAAGACAGGGGAAGAGAAATAAGGAGCAAATTAGCAGATCATACAAGTGGGAAAAGTGAAAGTTCTCACAGGAATGGTTTGATTTGTCACTGTTGCAGCAATAATGGCAGCGGTGAAGTGGGTTTTACTTCTGATTACTATGTCCTGCAACTAAAGCTAGAATTTCAAGCACTGTATGCATAGAGCACATGTTAATATTATGCAGTAATCTTCTAAACATCCTGCTTTAATTGTCTTTCTACCATGGGAAGAACAGGGTGGCTCGGCACTGAATTCCAAGTAAAATGGTGCTATGTGTCAGAAAGAAAATTAGATCCCAGTGCATATACGAAAGACTTTTTTTTTTATGTTTAAGAAGCTTTATTTAAATATAACAAGTCAATAACATACATTAAAGGCCTAGAGATTAACAATAATGGAGTAACATGTCATTAAAATAAGGTAGGCAATAAAACAGAGAAAAATAAAGCTATTTATATTTTTGGGGAAATTAAAGGAAAGGAAAGGAGGGGAGGAAAAGAAGATGGGGTATAAGATGTCTATATAGTCCAAAAACATTAAAACCTACTACAAACCTATGCTCATAAAAACTTCAAAATATAAAGAGTAAATAATTGTTGAAATACATATATTACCAGATAGTAAAAGAAGGGGAAAGATAACACAAAGAGGAGGGAATTCAAGGGGGTTGGAAATTTTCGGAACGATGATGAGAAACACTATTAGTTGCTACTATATTCAAATAATTAGTTAATGGTAACCAAAAAACATCTCTATTTACATGTAAATTGCATTGGGAGGCAAAAGCTACATCTAGTCTATGATATTGACATACAGTATTCCACCATGACTTAGTTGAAAGTTTAGTCAAACATTTCCAATTCGTTGTAATTTGTTGAAATGCTAGAGCCAACATCAGGTCAAACAGCCCTTTTTCATAGGAAGATAAAGGAATGTATTCTGAGAGACTTCCCATAAAAAGAAGAACTATGGATAGTGGAGTGTGGAAATGGAAGATCTTTGATAAACGAACCCAAATTTGGGACCAAAAAGAGAGAACAGAAGGACATGAAAAGAGAAGATGGGAGAGATCTGCTGACGGAAAATCACAGGACCAGCATTTCATATTGTGTGTGTGTGTGAAAGTAGCTATGGAAACAGGAGTAAAATATAATCTGTGATATAGAAAAACATAGATTGAGTAGTAGAAGCGGATCTTGAAATCCTCAGCGAGCGAGCCCAGATCTTATTCCATATATCAGTACTCCACTGAAAGCCCAAGTCCGATTCCCAAGCAAGCTCCACTTTAGTCTTATCTCGTTCTGGGTTTGTGTTGGAAAAGAATTTATATATTAAGGAAGCTTTTGGACTTAATGCTAAGATTTTAAGAAGTGAATCTTGAGTCACGGGAACATTGTCAGAGGGAGAGAATAAAAGATGTTTAAAAGTGCTTCCATAAGTAGAGAAAATTTATGTAAAAAGATCGGGGCAATTAAATGTAGCCTGAAATTCAGGGAAAGAACAAGGAGATGTACCATCAAACAGATCGTTAACCCAAGAAATTCCCTTGGCTTTCCATGAGGTCCAGTATATAGATCTATTATTAATAGTTACAAGACAGTTATGCCACAGAGAAGAAAGGAGAAAAATATTTCTGGAAATTGATTTTGGTTGGAAATGAGATTTTAATAGGGAGCAGGTGTGTTTAAATAGGGAGATGATGTGAGGGTATTCTTGGCAGTAAAGGATAGAACCTCCTTAGTCGAGAAAGGAGCCAACGTACATCGCTCGACAGTGACCCAGAGAGGAGTAAAAGGAGAAGATTCCGTAATAAGCCAATGAGAAGCTTGCTTAAGGCTGAAAGCTTTATGATATAATCGAAAATTCGGAAAGTTCACTCCACCCACAAGTTTCGGCTTTCTAAGATGAGATAAAGAGATTCTAGACTCACAGGAATGGTTTGATTTGTCACTGTTGCAGCAATAATGGCAGCGGTGAAGTGGGTTTTACTTCTGATTACTATGTCCTGCAACTAAAGCTAGAATTTCAAGCACTGTATGCATAGAGCACATGTTAATATTATGCAGTAATCTTCTAAACATCCTGCTTTAATTGTCTTTCTACCATGGGAAGAACAGGGTGGCTCGGCACTGAATTCCAAGTAAAATGGTGCTATGTGTCAGAAAGAAAATTAGATCCCAGTGCATATACGAAAGACTTTTTTTAATGCTTGCTCAAGCCTGCTTTATGTACTGTTTGGCTGGTGGACTCCAGACAGCTTGAGTTTCCGCTGTGTTTCTGTGTCACCATCTATGAAAGTTTAACTCTTAATTTAATATTAATTAGAATCAGATGGGCTTGAATTAACTAAGAATGGGTAAAAAGATTAAAAGTTGTTCCAAAAAGGGGGCCCAAAAATACTTATTGCCCATGGACCCAAATTTAGTTAAAATGTCACTGTGTTGTGTATGTCATCCCACACCCAAAATGACCCAAACAGATTTTGCTTAGACACTTTGCAGTTATGCAAGTCTTTTACTGCTTCAGGCATAGATTAATGGCAAAAACAATTTACATCAGACTGAGATGGAAAATGTAGTTATGTTTTTCTAGGAGCGCACCACTGCCATTGCTTTGAAAACTGTGGTAGAAGGGAGTTAAAGCAAACTTAATTAATGGCAAAATAAATCACATAAAATTAATCTGCCTGTAGAAAAAAGATCAAGGGAGACGAAGTGCAAATATGTCCTCGTCTATACAGTTCTTCAACCACATGTTTAACACTGGGTTTCAACAAACAGCCTAGTTCAAGATGATACTTCACATGAGGAGAACAGTCTGACCTAGCACGCCTAGCGTCTTTTATGTATACGTGCCAACATTTTAGGAGCGGAAAGTGTGAGATTTAAAAAAAATAATCAGAAGAATGTATTTCCCCATTGACTTCTATTGAACAAGAGGCAATTTCAGGTAGAAGACAGCCAAAATAAAGCCATTTTTGCTTCAAGCATGGGGAGTCTCCCGTCTGAATCAGGTCTATTGGCATGTATGTTTATGGCCTCTAGCACAGTTTAATAGCAGGCTTGGTGAGCACTATCCGGGGGAATAGGAACATGTAGTACTCCTCTGCCGTGTTAGCTCAGTGCTTAGATCGAGGTAAGAAATTTCAGAAGCAGCAGCGGCTCCGCCGCTAAGGCTCTCTGAGCAGTGGAAAAAGGAAAAATAAAATGATAACACTATGTTATTATTATTTTATTTTTCCGTTGTCAGGCAGGTTTACGTAGCGTGGCTGTGCTGTCGTCACAGCCAGCAGGGGAGGAGTGGTTGGGGCATTTAAGTGCGCATGCCGGTTTGGCCGGCCATCTTGGGCCGGCCAAACAGTCATAAGGTATGTAAGACCTTGGAAGAGACTGCATTGACGTGGTCCATAATGGACAGCTTATTGTTAATCAGAACACCTAAATTACAGGATTTGTTAACAGGGGACAAGAGGGCACCCATGTCCTAGGGCCACCAAGTGGGAGTATAGAATGAGGGGTCAGCCCCAAAGAGTAAGACCTCTGTCTTACCTGAGTTCAGCTGGAGGCAGTTCTCTGTCATCCATTGGTTATCAGCCTGCAAACAGTTGCAGAAAATGGGTCTATATCTGATGTATCATTGGCCAGGGAGACCACAATTTGTGTGTGTCGTCAACGGAGGAGGTAAGGGCAAAACCGAATGGCTTGAAGAGTTCCGCGAGAGGGGTGACATATATGTTGAACAGCGTTGGGCTGAGTGAAGACCCCTGCGAAACCCCACAAGGGAGGGAAAAGGAGTGAGAGACAAATTTATCCAGTCAGACCACTTGTTCGCAGCCATGAAGGAAGGACTAAGAGGTTTCCAGGCAGTGCCTGTGACACTGATACTCTTTAGATGATCCAGCAGTCTGTTATGATGTACGGTATCAAATGCCGCTGACAAGTCTAAAAGTATCAGGGCAGCTTTGCCACCCCAATCGAGGGATTCCCTGACTTCCTCTGTTGGCTTAATTAGCGCCATTTCCATGCTGTGCCCGGAGTGGAAACCAAATTGAGTATCATCCAGCTGGCTGTTATCGAGAATAAACGTAACAAGCTGAGAGTTCACTTCCTTCTCGATAAGCTTGGCAGGCAAGGGGAAGCATGATATGGGGTGATAGCTGTTAGGCTCAGTGGGATCTAAAGATGGCTTCTTTAAAAGAGGGAGAACTGACCCTTTTTCCAGCTCACTGAAAAGATGGCAGAATGAAACATATGCTGAAAATCCTGGTCAAAGTGGGCGCTATTGTCTCGGCAATAGAGGTGGCTACTTTAGGTGGGCAAGCATCCTCTGGGGTTCTAGATCTTGCAGATTTGACTGGAAGGAGGATAGCAGGATTCAAAGGTGGGCTCGACCGAGATAGAACTAAAAGGTAATGCAAGTGTGAGAAGGCAAAGTAGTGGGATTAGGAAAGGTGTTATAGATTTTGGCCACATTTTGAAGAAAGAAACTGGATAGAGAATAGCAGAATGATTGATCAACATTCATTGAGTGTCTTAGGGCTGTGTTGTAAGCTTGATCAGTGTTTGAAAGAGTTAACTAGAGGAGTTATTGGCTGTTTCAATTTTATTAGTGAAGTAGGTGGGTTTTGCTGTAAAAATCATGGCCTTGTAGGTATTAAGGCAAATCTTGTACTTAGTTCTTTCCTAGGAATTATATTGGTTTCTCTACTTTTTTCTTGCCTTCTACAGCTTTTTTTGAAGGTTCTCAGTTCTTTAGAGAACCACGGGCTGAGGCCTTGTCTCTCTTAAGTTTGTTCGCTTTGAAGGGAGCCACCGCACAAGCGGCCAAGTAAACCCAGTTGGTATACTGGGTTACGGCAGTATTTGGGTCGTCTGAGAGGATTGGTTGAGAATTAAGTAGAAGTTTTGTAAGATTGTCTGAGTCGACTTTATGCCAGGCCGGAGTATATACCGTATGGGGAATCAATTTAACGACAGGGGAGGATGCCATAACCGTAATGTGAAATATGACGGCAAAGTGATCAGTCCATTTTAAGTGCAAGATATCACTAATACACAGGCAGTGGCTGTTGGAAAAAATACCATCTAAGGATGGCCTACAGAGCGCGTAGGGCCGGTTGTCTGCTGAGGAAGGCCTAAGGAAGACATGATCTGAAAGAACGCAGAGGTGGTAGAGTCTGACTGGGCTTCCGAGTGAAAGTTAAACTCCCCCAACACAGTATAATCATTTAAGAGAATGTCTGCCTCTATTAGGCTGCCAAAATCTTGACAAAAAACTGAGCGAGCAGGATCTTCAATTTCCGCGACAGGGATGTCATCCTGCAGTGTGCCCGCTCCGCCCCGCCAGTGGAATTCCAAAACAGTCGCATTACTTTCTTCCCGGACTTCACCCTCAAGGTGCAGCGACAACGACGAAGCTTTCTGGAAGTTAAAAAAGTGCTCCGCGACAAAGAATTGAAATATGCCATGATGTTTCCGGCCAAGTTGAGGGTGGAATCGGAGGGGAAGTCTTGGTTCTTCACCACCCCGGAGGAGGCCTGGGACTGGCTGAATGGCTGGCGCACTGCGGGTCGCCGCAACACCCAGGCCCGGGGCGGGAGGTTGGACGGAGACGCCCGAACCCCTGGTGGTAGCTCGCCACTGCAGGACTTGACTGAGGCGGCGGGGGGTGCTGAATAACTGGTCTGTATGTTTTTCCTTTTTCCCTCTGGGAGGTGGCACGATTTCAAATCGAGGAGGGCTGTGGAGATGGAGCCGTCTCCGCCGCTGGCGTCAGACTTTGGTCGCCTTGTGTTAGACTGTCACAGTTCGCTTTGTTGCATTGAACTCCTCGACATTTGCCTGTTCCCCTGCTGACCGGTTGGGTGTGGCTGGGTGTTCATTAGGCCCTTGCTGGTGTTCTTAACGCATCCAAGTCAGGTTATTAATGTTAATGTCGATAAAATAGACTTTTCAGGGGCAGATGCTCGGTTAGGCTACACGAACCCGTAAGTTCTTGGAAGGGTGGGCGATAGGCACTCTGCTAGTTTGGGGGCGGGAGGTTTTGTTACCGCCGAGCAGGGAGGCAGGGAGGGGGTTGGGGAATGTATGTTGGGTCTGTGGGGGGGTGGGAGGGGATTGGTTTTGGGGTGTTATTATTCGTATTGTTTTTGTTTAGGGATGTTTCCTCCAAAGGGTCTCGAAAGCTAATGATGACGAATTGGGTGATTGTTTTAATCCCGCTGGTCGCAGTATTCTCTGGCAGGTATGCCAGCTGTTCTCGTTTTTGTTTTTGTTTTACACCGGTACACGATATGGTCCATTTCTCTAGTATCCTCTTCCATTCACTTATCATTGGTACATGGGGTCCCCACCTTGACTCCGCACACCCACGCTTGACTATCCGACATTACTTAGCTCCCACTAGTTGGACGTGATGACACGTGGTCTGACACTTAATTTGTCCACCTGGAATGTTAATGGATTGGGCGATAAAATTAAGAGAGGCATTGTATTGCAGTACTCTAAGCGTAACGAGCTTGACCTGGTGTTACTGCAGGAGACGCACCTGATTGGTAACTCCTGTGGCGACCTGAACAGGAAAGGGTACAAAATGGTGGCTCACTCTGGCTTCACTTCAGGCTCCAGAGGGTGGGGATTCTACTCCGGAGGGGCTGCCCCTACATTATTCACAACTCCTGGACTGACCCCCAGGGCAGATATGCTGCGGTCTCGGGCACCTGGGAAGGGCGTGTTGTCAATGCTGTCTCCGTTTACGCCCCCGGGCTACAGCGCTTGACGCTGCACGACATAGGGACCCTGTTGCTGGACCTGCCGTTCGGAGTGTTGGTGTTGGGTGGGGACTTCAATCTCACGATGGACGGTTCTCTGGACCGCCTCCCTCCCAGGGTGACCCGCTGAGAGGTTCACAATTGTCCGAGCTCGCTAATGCTCTGGGGGTGGTGGATATTTGGCGGTGGTTTAACCCATCACATACTCGCTTCACGTTCCAATCCGGGGTGCACGGCAGTCAGTCGAGGATAGACTATCTCTTCACTCATGCCCAGGATGTTCGGCTTTTCACCAGGTCCGGCTGCCTTGCTCGTGGTATCTCCGACCACTCCCCCGTCCTTGCGACTCTGGGCTCTCACACTGGGGGATGCCCATGCTCTATTTCCATATACCCATGGGCGCTGAAAATCCCGCAAATCAAAGATGCCCTCCGCAGGGACGCCGAATTTTATTTCGCTGAAAATGTTGGTACAGTCGACTCCGCTGCGACATTGTGGGGGGCCTTTGGAGCAGTCATTAAGGGCAGGGCTTTATCGCTCATGGTAGGATACAGGGCGGAGCGGACTAAGAGAATATCGGAATTAGAGGCTGAGGTCTTTGGAGTTTGGAGGAGTCAGTCTCCCGGGATCCGGACCTCGCTCTACGCCATAGTCTGGCACTCAGGCGACAGGACTATCGTCAGCTTCTCTTTGAGGAGGGGACAGCGCGTTTGCTAGCCTCTCGACACAGGATTTATGAGCAGGGGGAACGGACGGGAAAACTTTTGGCGTTGCTGGAGCGGAGGGAACAGGCCGCTAGATGGGTCCGCGCGATTGCAACATCGGAGGGTACCCTAATTACCGACCCCCAACGCATAGCTGATACATTTGCTAGTCACTACGAGGAGGTATATACTGGTTCCCCCACTTCTCAGGCCTCCCTGTCTCCTGATCTGCTGGCTACGCTCAATATCCCCACTATTTCACCGCAGGACAGAGAGACCTTGGAGGCAGACATTACAGTGACGGAAGTTCAGAAGGCCATACAGGACGTTCGCTCCGGGAAGGCTATGGGTCCTAACGGGCTTCCCATAGAGTTGTTTAAGCCTATGTCCACGCTATTGGCCCCCATTTGCTCAATCTCTATACCGAATGCTTCGAGTCAGGTGTGTTACCCGCAGAGATCCGCACTGCCGCCATAGTGGTCATTCATAAGCCGAACAAACCTCTTGAGGAGTGCACATCGTATCGCCCCATATCCCTGTTGACAGTTGAGGCTAAGATTCTGGCCAAACTTCTTGCGAACCGTCTTCTCCACTTCATCTCTGACTTGGTCCATCCCGATCAGTCTGGGTTCATGCCGGGGAGGAATACGGCTCGGAATTTACGCCGGGTACATGGGGTCCTTGGCAGGCTTCACACCATCGAGGAAGATGCAATTCTTTTATCGCTGGACGCCTCGATGGCATTTGATACCATCGAGTGGGACTTTCTTTTCGCCGTTCTGGCCCGTTTGGGGCTTGGACCCAACTTCATTAGTTGGATTCGGCTATTATATACATACCCCACGGCTCACGTTGTTGTCAATAATCACCGCTCCGCTACTTTCTCGCTTCATCGAGGCACGAGACAGGGTTGCCCCCTGTCACCACTGCTTTTCGCCCTCGTCTTGGAGCCGCTCGCGGTATGGGTCCGAGGTGATCCGGCGATACGGGGACTCAAGTGGACGGAGTCTCACAAAGACCGTATCTCCCTGTACGCCGATGATATCCTCTTATACCTGGCCTCCCCTGCTTGGTCGCTGCGAAGGGTTCTCCACATCTTTCACATATTCGGCGCTCACTCTGGATATCAAATAAATTGGTCTAAGTCCCAGATGTATGCGCTATGGGGTTCCCCCGGCGAACCCCGAGGATTCAATATCCCAGTGGCGCTTGGGTTTTCGGTACTTGGGCATTTTTGTCACTCCTGACCCTGACCTCTTTTTCGAATTCAACTTACTCGGACCTCTTCAGCGCTTTAAATCGGACGTGGTGCATTGGCGCTCTCTCCCGTTAACTCTTCTCGGCCGCGCGTCCCTTTTCAAAATGTTAGCACTCCCCGCTTTCTCTATGCTTTACAGAACACACCTATCCGGATCCCGGATTCTTACTTCTCTCAGATCGATGGAATACTGCGGGGACTGCTCTGGGAGGGCCGCGCACCGCGCATCGCAATGACTAAACTTACCATGGGTTGGTATGACGGGGGCATCGCTCTACCGGATCTTAGACTGTATTACCAGGCGACCCAATTGGTGGTGGTCAACCGCTGGGTGTTTGAGTCCTGCGACGAGCCTAATTTCCGCACTGATCACTGGCTCCTGGGCCGGGGCGGTTACAACAGAGCGCTATACACCAATCCCCGCAAACTTAATCTGACAGGTCCCACGGCACGCACGGTGGAGGTTTGGCATGAAGTCACCAAGAGGTTGGGTTGGCGTGGGCGCCTGACGAAGGCTACTCCCCTGTGGGAGCCCGAAATCTTAGGTCATCTCAGCACCTGCCAGGGGTTCGACAGGTGGGACTTGATTGGAATCTCCACGATCAGGGATATCTGGGTTCAGGGAGGTTGGCATCCTTCCCGGAGCTCCAAGCTAAATATCAACTTGCTCCATCGGAGACGTTCAGGTATTTACAGATTTCTCACGCGGTGTCCTCAGCCCTGCCTCGGGACGGTCCTCTCCCGATTCATCCCCTCTGGAGGACCGCTTGTTGCTGGATCCCATGGACCGTAAGGCCATCTCGCTCACCTACAAGAAATTGATCAACAATCGCCCCGACCCGATGTTGAAACTTAGGGAGGGGTGGGTGAGAGATCTGGGTGAGATAGAGGACGACATGTGGCGGGATGCTTTAGCCTCACCCCGAGAAATAGCCATCCCTATGCGCCTGCGCCTGCTCCAACTCAAGATCCTTCATCGGGCATATTTCGACGCCAAACTCCTGTTCCGACTGGGTAGACGCCCCGATCCCCTTTGCCTCCGGCATTGTAATCAGGAGGGTACTTTCTTCCATATTCTATGGGACTGCCCACACATACACACCTACTGGGTGAAAATCGTCCGTCAACTTGGGAGGGCGGGAGGTAAATCCCTTGAGCTATCACCCCACTTGTGCCTACTTAACATATGGGGGGCGTCCGATCTCACGCAGGCTGAACAGACATGGGCCTCTATGGGTTTCATTATAGCAAAGCGGAATATTGCACAACATTGGGGGTGGCCACAGTTCCACGCCTGGCTGATTGGGCAAAAGACATGGATACTGCCATGGTGGCGGAAAAATCAGTATTCAAGAGCAGGGGCTGCCCCAAAAAGTGGGATCAGAAGTGGGGAAATGGAACAAATACAGAGGGGACATCTGTATCTCACCAACGGTGGAACTCCGGAGGGACAGACAGGTGCTGATGGCTCAGTTGACGGCGGAGGTGCTGGCTTCTCCCCCCTAGGGGTCATGCTCTGGGTCTCTCAGTCCCCCGCTCCCTGCACACTTTTAGCTTGCACCCGACGCTTAACTGGACCTTTCATTATCCCCAGGAAATGCATAATGATGATTTCTCGCATGGACCCCCATCTTGCCAAGGGGTGAATGGCATTATGTGAAAGGCATGTCTACATTCAAATGGGCATTTCTCACAGTAACTGTATATTGTATGTACCGGTCTTTGGTTGGTGTGTAAAAAATAAAAATTGTTTTAAAAAAAAAAAAAACTGAGCGAGGGCCTGGTGGACAAGAAATCAGTGTCCCCTTAAAAAATTGAGTTTTAGTCAACAGAATGCTGAAGGAAAGCGCCTCCCAAAATGAAGCTGGCAAAGGGTTACAGGAAACAGATAGCGTGGATAGATAAATGCTAAGTCACCCCCCTTTTTAGGTCGAGCATTCGAGACCGCTTGTATATACTTTAGTATATACTTTTATGTGTATGTACTTTGTGGGCTCTGGAGATCAGTCCTAGAACTTGTCTGCTTCGGCTTAGGAACTCTTTTTTCTGTGCAACTGCCTCTATTTAACGACCAGTAAGGTCAGTAAAATACCAGAATTGCTTTCTGCTTGTTCAACTGCCCCTATTTAACTGTCTTGATAGAAAACGACCAGTAGAGGTCAGTAAAATACCAGAATTGCTTTAGCGTTCTCTAGATACCAGTCCATAGAAATTGTCTTCCACGAGCACCCGTAGACAATAATATTTTTTCAAATCTTGTATTTTCAGTGATATGGCCACCGAAGGCCCTTGTTTTACATTAAAAACAGAGCTTTGGACTATACCATTTCCCGCTGAAAGGCAATATTTCTCTCCATGTGTTCCGATACCTGGCGTGTCATGCAGTTTGGTGCTTACTTTCCCTCCATGTTAAAGAACAGTAGATGTTTCAGCACCCAGGCTAATGTGCTGCATAGCTAAATACATATAAGGTCCCAAGGGCGAGACCGAATGCATTGCCAATGCCTTTTACTATTATTAATTAATCCAGAATGCGTGGATACAGAAATCGACCATGGGAATTCTTCTAACTGAACAAGGGTTCTTCTGCACTGGGAATAGTTCGAAATTCATTAGAAGTGTATCTCAAAGTCATTTTAATTCCTCAAGAAAAAATAGTAGGGAGAGATATAGGAACTAGAAAAGTAAGTTTCACAGATGCAACAAGAAATCATGTATACTCCCAAACAAGAAAAGGCATTCAAATTTAGATCTATTGAGGGACGAATAAAACCACAGAGATGGGATAAAAAGAAATAGTACATTAGAAAAAAGCTATCCAACATGTCTTCAAAGAAAATAATAAAGTAGGTAAATTGCTAGCATGCATCACATGCTGAAAATGGCAAGCAGAATAAAAAAATAAAGTTGAAGAAAAGGAAAGTGTAATAGAGGTTCCTGAGGAAGAGGGAAAGGTATTCCAGAAATTGTACTAAAAAATCCTCCTTCCAGATTAGGAGAAAATAAGAGATTTTGTGACAATAGCAGACGTTATAAAATTCCCAAATAATGCACACGAAGCTCTGCCCAGTGCCATAACAGAAGAAGAAATTTCGAATGCCCATTATGTCTCTACCTTCCTGAAAGGCTTCAGGCAAGGTTGGCCTTTTAAGTGACGTTTATAAATTCCTTGAAAAGTAATTCATTGCCATAGTTACAACTCTCATTAATGTTATTATCAAAGCTTATCCAGCCTTACAAACATTTTGCTTGGGGAAACTTGTGTCATTTCTGAAACCTAGTAAAATCTGCAGAGGTTTGTGGATCTTATAGGCCACTGTTACATATCAACTACAAAATTCGGAATAAAGGAATGTCCATGAACCTAGCCGATCTAATGCTGAATTGGGTACATTCTGACTAACCAGGCATTAATAATGGACTTTGTTAAGCATCTAAAATGCACTATGTGGTAAAGGATCTATATAGATTATTGTAATAGCACAGAAACTACACTTATAGTCTTATTCTAAGATGCTGAGAAGGCTTTCAACTTGAGGAACTGGTGAATCAAGATTAGAGACTGATGTAACTAAATCTGCTGCCCAGTTCACCAGTTTAATCCTGTCACTTTGTCAATTACACTACAAGCATATTCTTAATGATAAGTCTGTAAGAACTGTTCAGTTTAGCTGTGGGATCAGACAAGAATGACCCCGCTCCCCTACAATATTCAACTTGTTTTGGAAACTCTGGTGGTGCATATTCATAACCAGGATAGTGTACAGGCAGTCCAAATACTTTGGGTGCTTCTAAGATCTGTCTGTACCCTGATGATACAGCTATGTTTTTAGCACCAAAACCGGAGAGCACTGAAATGGTTGTTAAATTAAGAACTCCATAAATATATCCTGTTGCAAGATCAATAAGAATAAGACATCCATCATATTAATGCACACATCATAAGAAACCCTGTCTATAGGGTTGAAGAACAGGATTAGCTCAAACACAATTAGATATCTGGGTATTAAGGTCAGGTGAAAACTGGAAACCTATTTAGATTAAATTACACCACTGTTCTTAACAAGTTCAAAAATGACAATGCAAGATGGAGTCAAATCTCTCTTTGTTTAGTAAGCCGTATAGTCAAAATCAGCAGTTTAATACAGTGTCTATTTCTCTTTCCAGCACTGCTCTGTCTTCTAAATAGGGTTTTTTTCAATATCTAAATTTGTTAGTAACATCCTTCATTTTATCTAATAAATCACCCCATGAGCGCAGGAGTCAATTAAGTGCAAAGGTGGAGAAAGGAGGATACGTCTTCACTACTTTTGAAAATGTTTATTCAGCTGTAGTACTAGAGGCACTTTAAAGGCTTTTCATTGCCAGGATTAATTGACAATTTTCAGTTATAAGCTTTTCAGTGATGCAAGAACACAATTCTTTGTTCCGTTTCACCCCTAGATGTCATGGCGTCTTGCAGGAAGGAAAAAGATTTTATAAACTAGATGTACACAGTCAGAGTTATAATTGGTGACTTAAGGAGGTTCAACCAATACAGGATGTTGGGTGTCTACCACTATGGAGAAATCCCAGCTTCTCAAATACTTTTACAAATTATGCCACAGAGTGGGAAATTGATAGATAAAGGGAGGACTCCTAGACAGTGGTATCAGGAGGGCTCAAATAATTCACTGAAAATTAGGCAGAATTTAAGTGTACTTTCTAAGGAAGCTTTTATAAGAATCTACAATGAAGCAGTTTCTTTGTGGCAATGTAAGAAAGTGGTTTATTAGTTGGCAAGGCTGTGAGCCCTTCAATTAAGTCTACAACCTTCCATCTCCTGGGAACGAAGTATCCCATTGTAGCAATTGACTCTCTCATAATAGCAAGGCAGCTCAGACCCAGCCCACTCAGGGACTGGTGTTGGCCAATACCACGGTCCACACGCACGTAAAAAGAACACCCAAAAATCATTGTCCACTCAGTGCTTTCACTTATAAAAAGGAAAAGTATTTTATTACTCACACACTACTCAATACTAGGCATTCATTTACAAATATACATATATAATGGCAGGTGGAAATACCTATGGTGACACCCTACTAACAGTTCACAACCTTAGCAGGCCTTGAACCCCAAGACCCTGATACCCCCGCAAGGACGAGACAAAATATAATGGGGTATAATTGTCAAAAGGCAGTCCTACTAGCTTTGTCAGGGTGTCACCACATTAATAAAATCAGAGATTTGTCATGATAGACCACGGCAACACCATTATTGCCAGTAAGGATGATACCCTCTTATAATAACATTCATTAATACCTGTTATGATTCGCTGAATGGTGAAAGTTGTGTTTTGCTACCAGTGGTGCGCTCCAGCCACCAGGTATAGTTTCTGCAGGTCTTTGGGAGCATAATGTTTACTGCTCTCCCTCCTCACATCGGACCTGTCTCCTCTCTAGGTACCCAGCACTTCTCCTGGATAAGGGACCTTTCTCAGCAGCACCCTAGGTGCCCAAGGTATAGTGCCCTCCCTACCTAAACCCTACAGGTACCATGTCCTCCTTTGGCCACTTGCATAACATCTCAGTGAGCAGAAGTCGGGGGCCCCCTCCTTCTGGAGGTGACACACTTGCACAATCAGTTCACAGAAGATCCATGGAACCCTCCAGGGTCCTCCCCAACAGGTCCATCCCTCTACTGTCCCCTAGAGGATGTAAGGGGGGACAGCACCACTGGCCCTGGAGAAGCAAGTCCTAGACCCTAGATGCCAACTGAAATCCAAAGTCCTTCAGTCAATCTTTACATTGATGCCAGGTGTCTTTCCTCGTCCAGATGGCAATTTTTCTGATGTCACTTCCCCCATGCCCAGATTGTTCTCAAAAGTCTCTCTGTTGTGCAGATTTTGTAGGTAGAGGTGGGATGTTCTTGAATCTGCACACCCTTGCCTAATCCTAGGGTGACACACCATCACTTCACTCCTGCCCCAATTCTCTTTCACATTATTTTGAAAATGTCCATGAAGGTACCATCAAGTGGTTTATTAAGCAACCTTTTTGGAGAGCCTGAAACCTGCCCCTAACAACCACTCTCTTCCTTCCAAAACTCCAAAAGACAGCCCCCTCCTGTGACTGACTTCAGAGGTCTGACTACCCTCCTTTGCTTCTGTGTGGTTCAGCCTTCCCAGAATAGGTGAAGTAAGAAAATAAATTTGTAAATGCATATTCGGTCTCACCCTCTTGTCTCAAAGGGGCAGGTTTAATTACTGGTGAATGGCCCTATTGTGAGGGGAGGCCTTTGACCCTATGGCTGGCCTGCAGAGTAAAGTTTTTGGGATCCTGATTTACCAAAGTATCTGTGCATCAAACTAGCCTCTAGGTCTAACCATGTCAAAACTATACTTTGATGCAGAATTTGCCCTTAATGTATATTACAGCAAAGCACTCTAATACTTTGGTGAAGAACTACTGATGTACATACTCATCCTATCAATGTGCACTCATATTATAAGGTCTGCTCAGGTCAGCACCAATACATTAAGTGTCCCCTGTGAGATAGGCTACCTGTTCCCAGATACCAGGCTGGGTTGCTCGGTAGACTCACATACTCGGCCCATACAGGTTTGCACAAGCTTGTGCACGTGTTCACATGCAACCAAGCCAGAGCCTTTTACCCTAGCTGCACAGCAGCGAACCTTATCTGAAAAGGTGGACCCTGGGGGTTAGCATTCCCAATCCATTATAACAGAGATCACAGTGAGTGTGACTCAGGTAGAGAGCATAACTCCCAGCACAAGTCCATAAACCTGTTAATTCAATAAGTGATAAATCCATGGGGATTAAATGGGCTGGAACCCATTTCTCACAGGCATATTTCACAGTTCATCCTCACATGTTTATGACAGTGTGTGCGTATATATATATATATATATATATATATATATATATATATATATATATATATATATACACACACACATATATATATATGTAACCAAAAACACCCAGAAGCTTGAGGCCGCACACAGCTGCAGGTGAGTTACAAACTCCATTTGAACCAAGCAGGCAGCATAACATCCCTTTGAAGTCCATGGCCTAACGCGTTTTGATGCCGCTGTTTGCATCTCCTCAGAGGCCGTGTCAGCGGAGGTGATTTATGGCTGACGCATTTCCCCTGCGTGTTTGTGGTTAGTGAGCTATCAGTGCTCCTCCCTTGGTGGAAGTTCATTTTCAAATGCACGCTGGGATATGAGGTCTCATTTTGCCAAATAACGCCCTCTGGTGGGTTACCTCCGCTGCAGCTAATTATGGACGATTATTCTCGGCCCTCCATTGAGCCTTGGATGATACTCTGCCGGCTTCATTAAAGGTACCCTGCAGCTTCGGAAAGAGGAATCTTCCTCTCCCCTAGTCCCGTTGGTTGCGGGCAGTGCGATCCCTCTGCGGCCTGGAACCGCTGCATAATATGTAACCAAAAACGCCCAGAAGCTTGAGGCCGCACACAGCTGCAGGTGAGTTACAAACTCCATTTGAACCAAGCAGGTTCTAGGCGTTTTTGGTTACATATATATATATATATACACATATATGTACATATATATATACATATATATATTACATAGACTCATACACCCATACAGTCATTCAAACACCCACACATGCAGCCACTCACATGCCAAGCCACACACCAATACAGCTACTCATATACCCAGCTATACACTGATAAACTCACTCACTCACTCACTCACATACCCACAAACCAATACAGCTACTCACATATCCATCCATACACTGTTAAAGTCACAGAGAGACTGACACATCCATTCACAGACCAATACAGTCACTGACACACCAAGGCACTCACCGATACAGCCACTGACAGAACAAGGCTCACAATGATACAACCACTGACACACTCAGGGACACACCAATACGGCCACTTACATGCCCAGAACACACTGATACAACTACTGACACACCCAGCCACACTCTGATACAGAAATTGACACACCCAGACACATATCGATACAGCCACATAGACATTCAGCCAATCACTGATACAACCTCTGAAACACCCATAAACATACTGATACAGCCACTGAAACACCCAGCAACACTTTAATACAGACGCTAACACACACAGGCACACATTGTTACAGACACTGACACACCCAGGCACACTCCAATATAGCCACTGACACACCCAGACACACATTCATACATTGAATAAGAAATTCACTCACACATCGATAGAGCCACTTACACACCCAGGCACACACTGATACTGCTACTGACATACCCAGCCACACTCCGATACAGAGACTGATACATTTATGCACACACTGATACAACCACTGACACACCCTGGCACATACCGATACAGCCACTGACACACCCAGTCTCACACTGATACAGTCTCTGACACATTAAAAACACCGAGTGAGCTCTTTGCTTGACCAGATGGTGGTTCTAAAAAGAACAGTTTTTTTTGGTAGAAGGTTTTTTTGTTTTGGTTTTTTCTTGTTTTTTTTAACAAAGAATAAACAGAGAGGTAAAAGGGCAAGGATAGGGAAATGCAAAGAAGAAACTCGCTTCAGTCTTCAAAAACATTATGTGGTAACTGGAAGCAAAAAAAAACACTAACAGCAATGCTTCTTCACTGTATCCAAGAATGCACCCACAGAATACATTTTTACAGCGACAAGCATGTGGCATTTTGCAAAGTGAGTAACCTCCTCACTCAATTCTTTGCAGGCAGCTGGTATTGTAATTACTGCAGCTGATGAAGATTCTCCCAACGGTGCTGTGGAGGTGGGCTGTCCTGCTGTAACTGTTTTCTCCCACATCACCCAGTTGTGCACTCTTTCATGAATTGTTTTTATGTGCTTCCACATGGAACTTGTCCCATGTGAATACTTTTGGGCAGTGCTCCTGGATAACTGCTGCCTGCAAACACTGCACTGCACATATTTGGCTGTAACCATCTTTTCCCCTGAAGGTATTGTAAAATACTTCCAGATATCAGTTTGTTTTCTTGGAAGTGGTGTATCTTCCTCCTCATCCTCAACACGTTCTGGATGTTTATCCTGGACAGAAGATGAAGCTTCAGCCAATCTATGAAAGCATTGCAGGGGCGCAAATTATAGTTATCTCAGGTAACTATAACTGGTGAATTTCTATGGTTTTGCATGTGTGAAATCTGGGCCTAACTATAACATCCTTGTAACCTTTGTTTTTTTCAAATTTCTACGTTTTTCTAATTCTATTTTCTAATTATAATGCTCCTGTAGCAATTATTTTTTCGGTGAATTTCTATTTTTTTTCAATCCTAATTTCTAACTATAACGTCCCTATAACCTTTGTTATTTTCAGTGAACTTCTAAGGTTTTTTTCATTCTATTTCCTAACTATGATCTTCCCTGTAACCTTCATTTTTTTTAGTGAATATATATATGTATGTATGTATATATAGGATAATTGATCCCTTTGATCGAGTACGAGCTAGGAATGTTTGTAGAGAACACAGAATATATACAGATTTGACTGTAGAGACCGCCTTTAAGCAACGATCTAAATATGTACCCCAACTACGAACAGATAATATTGATTTGTTTTGTGGCCTAGTGGCTGCAGAAATGTTAAGATTGTGTAACACGGAACGTAAGACACATAATTTAAGTTAAGGGCAATGGGATGCTTTAGTAAAACTACAGAAAGATGTGAACTTGGTTATTAAACCTTTGGATAAAGGAGGGAACATGGTCCTTATGTCTAGGGAGAGTTAGGTAAAAGAGGCATTAAGACAGCTAGAGGACAGACAATGCTATGAAAGAATTGAGAAAGCATACTACATAGATCTATAATTTAGATATGCAGAACAACTGAAAAAATTGTATAATAACCAGTTAATCATTTGGGATGAAATGCAGTTCTTTAGAAATGATTCACCTGTTGTACCCATACTGTACTTATTACCAAAAATTCATAAATAGCAGGTGAACTCCCCAGGACAATCTATAGTATCGTAAAAAAAACAGTTCTTTTTCAGTTTGAGCAGAATTTTAATTCATATGTAAGAGATACCAAAGATTTTATGAAAATTCTGAATTTGTATTGATAAGACACATGTGTGCTGGCCTACTTTGACGTTGAAAGCCTTTACACCAGTATAAGGCACAATGATGGACTAGATGCATGTAAATACTTTCCACGAGCTCGAGGGATCAATTTGCTTGAGCACACCCACATGCTTCTTCAAATGATTAAAACTTGTTTGATGGAAAATGTATTTACGTTTAAGGGAACTTCTATAAACAAATTCAGGTGATGGGCACCTCCTTCACCCCCAGCTATGCCAATTTGGTAATGGGCTAGTGGGAGCAGCAGGTGCTCTGGGGTACTAACAAGGCACAATGGACAAACAAGATTGTTATTTGGTTACGTTATATTGCTGTCATGTTTTAGATTTGGAATCGTTGGGAGGATGAATCAATGCAGTTTGCCATGGCTCTGAATCATAATGAACTGAATTTATGTTTGACCATGCTCCACAGTAAAATGACCGTTGACTTTTTAGATCTCAAACTGTCGGTTGTAAACAACAGAACTCTTTAGAAAAGAGACAGCGGGAAATTAAATTCTGCATGCGTGGAGTAATCATCTGCCGAGCCTAAAATGGAGCTTTCCGCTCAGCGACTTTCTTTGCACTAAACGGAATTGTAGTAGCTATGAAAATTACAGTAAGAACAAAATGGGTATGACAAGAAGATTATAAGTGAGAGAGTATCCCAGCAGAGCACTAGCAGTAGCCAGTACCCTTGCCGATCAAGTCAATAGAGAGGAAGCGCTGTTCAATGACCGAAACAAAAAATCAGTAGCACTACTGAGCCGATATGATTTATCACCAAATACACTTAGAAATCTGGCAAACTAAGACAGATATTAAAAAAGAGGTGGGACATTCTATTGCATGATCCTCTTTTAAAAGGCAAGGTGGGTACATACCCGGCAATATCTTTCCAAAAGAACACATTATTGATAGACTTATTGATCCCCAGCTACCTTTCACCCACGAAGAACAACTGGTTGAAAGAGGGCAAGGGGTTTAAACAATGTGGCCAATGTAAAGCCTGCAAATTTAGCAGTAATGTACAGGAAGTCACAGTAGCACAAACACAGAGGAAATGTCACATCACGAAATTGATTACGTGCAAGGCAGAGTTTGTCATATATGGGATCGCATGCTCCTGTGGAAAGTGGTACATCGGTTCAACCATTTTTCCAGTTAAAAAAAACGCATTTTGGAGCATTGGCGAGCCATTTCCAATAATGATTGCAGTACTGCCAAGCATTTCAATTTGTGTCATGAAGGAGATTGGAGGTAGGCTAAGTTCTTCAGTATTGATATTATACCTGAACACCCCAGAGGAGGGGACAGGGTAGCATCCCTTAGAAAATCAGAATCAAGATTCATTTTGGATGCACAATGTATTGTACTGCTGGGGATGAACACTGAGAAGAGTTGCATGTACATTTGGGAGTAATTGAGAAGAAGATGAGGCTTCCTGATGTATGGTATATAAGTAATAGAAGGGATATTTTCTGTGTGCCAGCGTCCTAGATAGAACTGACATAATGAATGATTTGAGGCTAGATATGCTCGTCAATTTATTAGATTCACTTTGCTCTTTATATATTGTTTTACAGATTGAGATGGGGAGACCCAGAAAGTGAGTAACATGATACATAGCATCCGATAATCATTGTTGAATTAGACCACAGAGATGATATAATATAATATGTAGCTACTATAGCCAAACTGAATGAGGACATTCAAACATGTAATGCAACATCAATGGTTTGAATTATGATGTGATGGTTTAAATGTTTGCAATGGACAATCAGGCTACTTCAGCCCACAAAGCATTCATTGAAGGAGCCTTTATAATTTGTAAAAATTCATCACCACGTTTTGAGTTGACCACAGTGAGGCTCTGAATTTGAGTTAAAAAAATATTATTTAAATGTGGGTTACCCAGTAAAAATAAGATAAACATGAAATTAGCAGAGTGAGTGAATCACATGAAGATACAATGCAACAAGGAATGATTTTGTGTTGTTCTATTGTGTATTACAATGTTACTGATATTTTGTTTTGTAGTATTTTGTTACTGCCTGATGCATAATGATGCTGATATATAACTGGGGGAGAAAACTTACAGGTTATGCGGCCAAGACCGAGTGTGGTTGAAACGCGTTTTCCTTATCCTTTGCTGAAATAAAGAAGCTTTAAAAACGCTGCCTGGAGTGGCTTGTTTCTGATTTTCCACCTGTGCACAAGGCAGGGGATATCGTTGCAGTATACTTACCTTAACTATACTTACCATGCGTGATAAAGGCATATGTGTGTTAAAGATTAGCGTTGTAAAGGCTGTTTGGTAAAGGCTCTGTGTGGGTACAACTGCAAATTGAAGGATTTTTCCCCGTAGTTTTAAACTCAAACCATAAATTAATACAGTAGTACTCCAATTAGCAATTATAATATACACGAAGCATGTTCACCCATTGTCTAATAAGTATTTAGATCAATGTGTTAGAGGCAAGCAGGCTTAAGTCAACTAACACATTCATTGTGGTGTTGTCCTGCGCTGAGCCATTGTTGGCACACCACTTTTTTAGGAAACGCGTGAAATATGCAAGATCAATGGAGATCTAGTCCCTTGAGTGACTTTGTTGGGATTCTCACGTTATTCGACAAACCTGACTAGAATGAACAATCATTTAATCTTTATTGGATCGTCCAGAAATTACTGGATCAAAGAAAATGCTTAGAAGTAACACTCTTGCCTGTAAGGTGATAGGAGAAATTGAAATCGAGTCTAAGGGTGAAATGAGGTTATTATAATAGATTGCGACTAATGAAGAAATATAACACAATATGTGGCGCACTTTTGAACGAAATGAAGGAATAAAGTGAAGGCCCACTGTCGTTTTATCCAGGATAAACTATTTATCGATTTTTACTGGATGCTGGAAATCCTTGATTAGAAATTTGTTTATTCTTTGTCCACTCTTCTTTTTTTGGGTCTATATCCATAAATTGCGGATGTAAAAGTTTGCAGATGCCCCCGATAAAAATAAAAAATAAAGAAGGAGAAGGTTAAGGGAAATATTTGAGAATTCACAGAAATAATATCCCGGTTTCGCCTTCTGTTCCATTAGCGATAAATTACATGAACACAATAATAAGTGAAAACTGATTTCCTCAAAGATGACACCTGACATCCCAGAATATCATGGACATTTTTTGTATCTTGAAACCTTCTTAAAGTTCTCCAGGTCTGATATTATTAGAATTGCTTCACTTGCAAATAGTACAGAAATCTGCTACTGTATTTTTTCATATGCTCAGTTGTCATGACCGTCAAAAAGAGCCATCCACTACAATACAGTTTCATACACCTCAGGTTGCTGTGAGAAGGTGGTGCTCCATCAGCGAAAGCACTTCACCCTTCATGAAAACTCCCACCAGTATAGTATAATAAAAAAGAGCAACATCTAACAAATATATTAAGAATTGTATTTTAAAAAAAAAGTACCTACAAGTACCTTCCCTCTTAGATAATATTACTTTGTTATTGAACAACAGAGTAAAGAAAGACATTCTTCTTCAGATTCTGGGAAAACACAGCAGTGAAGTAGACCTTCAATTAAAACACTTTTGGCCAGAAAACCCGTGAAGTCTGAGTTGGGTCACATAAGACTTGTAGAGATGGCTTTCCGCTCTGTTTGGATGTTTTTTTAAATTTCAATCAGTGCAGTCTAAATACAAGACACCGATCAGTAGGCTGATTGGAATACACCGGAAATAGTTTTAAGCGGTGCTTCCGGCTGTCATTTCAAGATGAAACGGAGCACACTGACTGGGATTTGTGGATCGTGGAGCGTACTCGCTTAAGAGGTAGGTCTAACGTTGGGGTGGAGTTCAGACGCATATACAGGAGCAGAGCGCAATAGGATGAGTTAATAATGGGTAGCATTTTAATTCCAGGAGCGGAATACTTACGAACATAACAGGGAAATGGTCGACGGACCATAAATAGGAAGGCATGTGAGGAGATAAGAGTTATTGAAACAGCATTAATAACCCCGGTGAGTGTCTTTGCTGTTATAAAGAAAGCAGGTTTTTAAAGTGGTCTGTACAATAAGAATGACCACTGATATACACTTTTTGGAAATACAGATTGGCGCTATTGTCGAATATTGAAGGTGAACACCGGGACGGAATTAGAACCGGTCACCAGGTAGGAATGACATAAATTGTTTTTGAGACATGATACAAGAATATAGTGCCTGTATATAGAGGGAGAGATATTGATTTGAATAATTGTCATTTAGATGATCATGTACAGTTGTTAAAGACAGGAAGACAGGTATTTGCTTTACATATCATTCTACATCGGGTCATACAGTGTGTTTCGTTAATTTGGATTTTCAAACCCAACACTATGGTGGGGATAATCAGTACACTTTAATGCATTTCTCAGGTTTGCACCACGTCCCACATGTTTAAGTGATACAACTTATTAATAAGAAAATATGCACTTGTAAGTAAGGAAGTAGAAGAGTGATATACTGTATACAAATATATAGAATGATCATAACAAAAACAATTTGGGTTCCACTCGTCACATAATAATTGTAAAAGTAAAATATCATTTTGACACAAAGCACCAAATGCACGGGTGCACTACAATGTGGTAGGTAGTTTGCACACTACAACTACGATGTTCATTTCATTGTATCTTATAGCCCTGAAAAAGTCGTGGAGAACCCTCGATGTGACGAAACACGTGTTGGCTGGGCAGAAGAAGTTGAGAAATAAAGAACACAGAAGAAACTCATGTGCACTTAACTTTTTACATAAATTGTACTATATTTTGATGTGTGCTCGGGATATTGGTTATACTATGTTTATGATCCTTTGGTTCTGTAATTAAGGAGGTAGGGTGATTCCTCCTTCCACTGAAGCACCACTAGTGATACTAGGTCTATTACAATAACCCGGGATTAGTAAGCGCCACAATCAACCCAACAAAACAGACACTTAGTCATTTCTTCATCTCCTAGACATCTGTATGTTCGAAACTTGATATTCTCCTGGAACCAAAGTGAGCTCCTTGCCTGTTGAATAATTGGCAGAGAAACGTTGTGGTTCTGAGTAGAATGTATGGGCTGTACCAGTTGTGGAGTGGCCTCTACAACTTTTTGCAAACGTCCCGTCTCCAGTAGCAGTCTTGCAGGCAACAAAATAAAACCTTTTGTGCAACTAGCCTAATGTGGACTGGGATCCCTCGTAGTTGCCCAGGAGTCTTGAAAGGTACTTGGTTGAAATAGTCTACACATCCAAATGTCAACAGGCACTTTGGGTTGAGATTTTCTAGTGGATATTCTTAATGTGCTACTACCAACCAATGGACATTTGTAATGCAAGAGTCTTAGGTTAGTGTTTTTGAAACAGGACTATCACACCCTTTGTTTCCAATAAGAATTAATGTTTATTTTTGTAACTTTTGATACATGTTTATGTATCTCTCCCAGTTTCTGGCATTTAACAGATTGTACCTGTATCTTTTAATAAAACCTGATTTGTATCTTCAAGTTTTTTTATGTTTTTTATCTATGTTTCATGTTGTTTGCGAATCGCTAGATTTCATACATTTTCTCTGAGGATTTTGCTTGCTGTTCAAGTCAAAAACGGAAAATGAGACAAGGTCACCTTTAGGGGAAATTGTTTCAATCTGTGGGTCCTTCAATTTGGGCAGTGTGGTATTTTAGTCTCAGCTCTCATCAAGACTGCAAGCTGTCTCGCCATAGCCTGCAGCTCAATCCCATTAAGTGACCAGCATAATTCTGTAGCAGAAAAACCTGTGATCCTAGTGAGACAAATGATAGTGAGAGTGAAGGCAGAGAGCATGTCAAGTGGACAAATTTAGCATTGTCTGTTTCTTTTTCAATGGCTTCCATCATGGCAAAGCAGATGCCCGCAGTTTTGTACTGCACCATGATTCTCTAATGTGGAATAGGATTTCTACATAATATAAAATTGATTAAAAATACATTGAAAAAAACCCTTTTCAGATTGGTTGAATTAGTTTGCGCCTGAAGTGTTTTCTTTGTGATATAGACTGATAATAGCTGCTTCGAGTGAAAAAGCAAACTTTTTGAGAAAGGGAATCCATCTCCATAGCTACTGTTTAGTGAGCAGAGGAAACCCAAAAAATATATATATTTTCGGTCAACATAATTTTTTTTGATTCACCAGAAGAAGAATTGCATTTCAGCATTAGTATAAAATGTTTCTTGTTTTTACATGAAATTAAGAAATCCACTATGTCAGTTTTGTCTTTTTCAAACTTAGAAACTCTAAAGCTTATTTCTCACAGACATGGTGAAACACTTTTTTACCATGCGTAAACTTCAAATTAATAGTCTATGGTCACCGCATCCAGCAATGCATCATGGGTGGTGCACCACCAAAAAAGAGGGGACAGAGGCACGTGTTCCAAAGACTGCTTGTCTAACTCAGAGGACTTCACTTTGTGGGGTGAGCACCCCTGGGTGTCCGTGGTTGTATTCCGGGGGGGGGGGACAAATGCATCTGTAACTACATGTAAATGAAGATGGCCTGGAAACATGACCTTGTTTATCTACACGTTTCCAGGTTGTCTTCATTTACATAAAACAGTGTATGCACTGCAATCTGAGAGTCAGTGATGTAGTCGTGGGGTCAAAGCCCTTGCTAAAAAAAATATATATATTTTGTGAGCATTTTGTTGTATTTCATTTTAAGGTAACTGCTTATAAAATAACATGTGCACGCCGTAGATGAAAAATAAATACAAGCTAAGCTAAACGTTGGGAAATTGACTCATTTCCGTTATAAAACCTCAGTTAGCAATCCAATCACTGCAGATGTATGTGTGATCAAGTGGTCACAGAATTAAATACTGGTTGGTGCTGGGGAATAATGTCTTGTTTGTTTATAGTACTATGAGGACTCCGCATGTGACAGAAAGCCCTATGAATATGTAAGTCATTATTTTGAAATTGTATTACACACATTATAAGATAGGCTGACACAAAATGATGTAGTGTTTAAGATAAAATAAGTGCTTTAAAAATATACATATAAGTAATAAGTGATGAGACTGTACAGACTGCAAACATTTTTGCCTCCATTAAAAGGACACATTCCAGAATTCCTCTGATGCCACCTTTATATTACCTCTCAAAAAAGATTAAGGCCCAGATTTACTAATATTTGATGCAAGACAGGGCAACAACCAAAGCTTCTATATTGCCTTGCATCAAAGGGAGAGTTAAAAATGCACTATATCTATGGATAATTTGTTCTCTCCCCAAGCGCCAATGCACACACAATGCATGCTGCATCCTCTGGCCTGTTTCCTGGTTTTTCGAGCTTTAATGGTGAAAGACACTGTCCGTGGCCTACGTCAAACAGTTCTGTACAAATCTCTGAGTCTGTTCCCTGCATGTGAGGCCAATGTGCTGAGGCACACCACCCCCTTCATTGCTGTCTTCCACCTGAGAGCAGAGACCGGTGAAACATTGCATCGTGAAGCTGGTTGTTGTCCCGATGCTACCCCTAAGCTCCAACTTCCAACCAGAAGAGTGGAAACAGAGCTGGAGGAGACTGAAGGTGATCAGCAAACTTATGAGCAGCAAGAGCAGCTTTATTTTAAAGACTGGCAAACTTAAAATAACTTGTATGTTTTCTTCCAGGATGTAGGTATTAGCTGCCCACAGACTATCCTGCTGTATAGTACATGTATGTCATTATCAATCAGATACCAGCAGCTCTGTTTACGTCGGGTACCTAAAAGATTTAAAATATTGAATTGTCTTGCTTTCCACATGCACAAGTCTTTGGGACAGATTTAGAGACTGGCAGATGGTTTACTCTGTCACAAACGTGATGGATGGATGTCACAAACGTGATGGTTAGATGTCAATAGCAATCAGATACCCACAGCTGTGTTTACTTCGGGTACCTGAAAGGTTTACAATATTTAATTTTCTTGCTTTACACATGTACAATTCTTAGGGTCGGATTTAGAGTTTGGCGGCTGGGTTACTCTGTCACAAACATCATGGATATCCCATCGGTCAAATCACAAGTGCATTGTATCTAATGGCACTTGTAAACGGTGGGCGGGATTTTCATAACTATTGTGACAAAGTACCTGTCCACCCAACTTTAAATCATGCTCTTAGTTATTTTGTGAGATCTTCATGAATGTTTCTTTGCCCACTTGTGACTCAATTTTCATTTTTCTAGCCTACCTCTCTTTGCTCAACCCTTTGAGAGTCATTTAGTAAGGCTTTGCCCAAGCACTTGCAAAGTGACGCAAAGCATTGTGTCAAATTTCTTACTATTTTAAAAGCCTGAAGGGACAGAGCAAAATTGTCAGCCTTTAGTAAGTCTAGCCCTGGGGTGTGCCTTATTTGTCAAATCAGATTTTGTTTTGTAAAATGACAAAGCCTGATGTGTTTGTTTTAAAATTTTAGACGTTTAACAAGGCTTGAAATAGTGAAATTTACTGGAAAATACTAGATCACTTAGTGAGGTTACATCTGAATAAAGATAAAAAAACTCTCGGGCATTTAGAAAAAATCGGATATATATATATATTCACTGAAAAAACCATAGGTTTCAGACACGTTATAGTTAGAAATTAGCATTTAAAAAACCTTTGAAATTCACTGAAAAAACCATAGGTTTTAGGGACAGTTATAGTTAGTTGGACATTTCACTCGTACAAAACCATAGAAATTCCCCGTTATAGTTAGTTCAGCTAACTATAACTCAGCGCTTCACAATGCACTGCTGATGACGTCACATATTACATCACTCATGACATGGTCAGTGACATCACTGATGACATCACTGATGACATCTCAAATGACATCACTGATGACATCACTGATGACATCATCCATGTGATAATTTCATGCATCTTCTCACACCCTAATATAACTTTTGATACACCCACTCTAAATTACAGACTGCCATTCTCAAAACCATACATACTCCAATACCAAAAACTACATACCCACTCACTGATTCTTAGGTCTACACACACACATCTACTCACTCACCCGTACAGTCACTCATACTTACAGTCACTCAGTACAGGACTATCATATGCACTCATACACCTATATAAACACTCACACACCGCCACTCATCCCTAGAGGTACTCACACACCTATTCAGTCATGCAAAAAATTAATCACACACCCATTTACTCACCTATACAGTTATACACACACCAGCTCACTTACTCATACAAATGATGTCATTTGAGATGTCATCAGTGATGTCATCAGTGATGTCACTGACCATGTCATGAGTGATGTAATATGTGACGTCATCAGCAGTGCATTGCGGGGCGCGAGTTATAGTTAGCTGAACTAACTATAACGGGGAATTTCTATGGTTTTGTACGAGTGAAATGTCCAACTAACTATAACTGTCCCTAAAACCTATGGTTTTTTCAGTGAATTTCAAAGGTTTTTTAAATGCTAATTTCTAACTATAACGTGTCTGAAACCTATGGTTTTTTTCAGTGAATTTCAAAGGTTTTTTAAATGCTAATTTCTAACTATAACGTGCCTGAAACCTGTGATTTTTAAGTGAATTTCAAAGGTTTTTAAATGCTAGTTTCTAACTATGCCTACAGAGGTAGGACATGTGAAGAAAGAAGAAAAAACGCACCGAAAGAAGCAAAAGAAATGCAGAAAGAAGCAACAGAAGTCCACAAAGACGAAGAAAAGTGCAGGAAGAAGCAAAAGATGTGCAGAAAGAACCAACAGAGGAGCAGAAAGAGGCCTTGTTGCAAAATCATCCTGTGCCCACAACTTTTTCAGACGGGTACTGGTGGTAACTGACTCTGACTAACCAGAGTCAGTGCTATGCTAAAAGACACTTAGAATACAGTGAAAACACCTACATACACTAGGGAACACTATGCGTTGGGGTACCCCTGTGATTAGCATGACCTCCTCTGTAAGTCCCTAGTACATAATAGGGCAGGGGATTAAAACTACCTCTTAAGAACGCTACAGGGCGCGTTTGCACAGTGGTGAAGGGAGGGGGCCTGAGGTGACATGTGTGCAAGCGCGCCCGTGGTGCGTTTAAAGTTGCGGGATTAAGTCCCCTTGAATCCTGAGGGTCCCTGGGGCCCAACTAGCCCCCAGGTACCTACAGTTAGGACCACAGAGCTGAGTTGCAGAGAGGCGTTCCGAGGCCACGCACCTTTTTCACCTCTCTGCAACGCAACTCTGTTGTGATTACTGAAGGTACCTGGTGGGCTAGTTGGCCCCCAGGGTCCCTCAGGATTCAAGGGGCAGATTCCCCAACTTAAAACGCACCACAGGGTGTGTTTGCGCACATGTCACCTGAGGCCCGCCCCTCCCTTCACCACTGTGCAAACGCGCCCTGTGGCGCGTTTTAAGTTGAGGGATTAGGTCACCTTGAATCCTGAGGGTCCCTGGGGCCCAACTAGCCCACCAGGTACTTCCAGTAAGCACCACAGGCCTGCGTTGCAACGCCTGTAACAAATTGTGCAGTTGTGTTTAGGTAGTGAAGGGGGTCGTGCTGGGGGTAGTGTTTTAGGGTTTAGGGTAGTGCAGTGGTGTTTGTGTAGTGTAACGGGTCATGCTCGGGGTAGATTTAGGGTTTAGGGTAGTGCAGTGGTGTTTGGATAGTGTAGGGAGTCGTGCTGGGGGAGTGTTTTAGGGTTTAGGGTAGGGCAGTGGTGTTTGGGTAGTGTAGGGGGTTGTGCTGGGGGTAGTGTTTTAGGGTTTAGGGCAGTGGTGTTCGGGTAGTGTAGGGGGTCGTGCTGGGGGAGTGTTTGAGGGTTTAGGGCAGTGCAGTTGTGTTCGGGTAGTGTAGGGGTCGTGCTGGGGGAGTATTTTAGGGTTTAGGGTAGTGCAGTGGTGTTCGGGTAGTGTAGGGGGTCATGCTGGGGGTGGTGTTACAGGGTTTAGGGCAGTGGTGTTCAGGTAGTGTAGGGGGTCATGCGGGGGTAGTGTTTCAGGGTTTAGGGCAGTGCAGTGGTGTTTGGGTAGTGTAGGGGGTCATGCTGGGGGAGTGTTTTAGGGTTTAGGGCAGTGCAGTGGTGTTCGGGTAGTGTAGGGGTTGTGCTGGGGGAGTGTTTTAGGGTTTAGGGCAGTGCAGTGGTGTTCGGGTAGTGTAGGGGGTCATGCTGGGGGAGTGTTTGAGGGTTTAGGGCAGTGCAGTTGTGTTCGGGTAGTGTAGGGGGTCGTGCTGGGGGAGTATTTTAGGGTTTAGGGTAGTGCAGTGGTGTTCGGGTAGTGTAGGGGGTCGTGCTGGGGGTTGTGTTTCAGGGTTTAGGGCAGTGCAGTGGTGTTCGGGCAGTGTAGGGGTCTTGCTGGTGGTGGTGTTTCAGGGTTTAGGGCAGTGCAGTGGTGTTCGGGCAGTGTAGGGGTCTTGCTGGGGGTGATGTTTCAGGGTTTAGGGCAGTGCAGTGGTGTTCGGGCAGTGTAGGGGTCTTGCTGGGGTGGTGTTTCAGGGTTTAGGGCAGTGGTGTTCGGGCAGTGTAGGGGTCGTGCTGGTGGTGGTGTTTCAGGGTTTGGGGCAGTGCAGTAGTGTTCGGGCAGTGTAGGGGGTCGTGCAGGGGGTGGTGTTTCAGGGTTTAGAGCAGTGCAGTGGTGTTTGGGAAATATAGGGGGTCGTGCTTGGGGTGGTGGTTTAGGGTTTAGGGCAGTGCAGTGGTGTTCGGGCAATGTAGGGGGTCATGCACGGGGTGGTGTTTCAGGGTTTAGGGCAGTGCAGTGGTGTTCGGGCAGTGTAGGGGGTCATGCTGGGGCTGGTGTTTCAGGGCTTAGGGCAGTGCAGTGGTGTTCGGGCAGTGTAGGGGGTCTTGCTAGGGGTGGTGATTCAGGGTTTAGGGCAGTGGTGTTTGGGTAGTGTAGGGAGTCTTGCTGGGGTGAAGTTTCAGGGTTTAGGGCAGTGCAGTGGTGTTCGGGCAGTGTAGGGGGTCTTGTTGGGGGTAGTTTTTCAGGGTTTAGGGCAGTGCAGTGGTGTTCGTGCAGTGTAGGGGGTCGTGCTGGGGATGGTGTTTCATGGTTTAGGGCAGTGCAGTAGTGTTCAGTCAGTGTAGGGGGTTGTGCTGGGGCTGGTGTTTCAGGGTTTAGGGTAGATTAGTGGTGTTCGGGCAGTATAGGGGGTCGTGCTGGGGCTGGTGTTTCAGGGTTTAGGGCAGTGCAGTGGTGTTCGGGCAGTGTAGGGGGTCATGCTGGGGCTGGTGTTTCAGTGTTTTGGGCAGAGCAGTGGTGTTCGGGCAGTGTAGGGGTCGTGCTGGGGGTGGTGTTTCAGGGTTTAGGGTAGATTAGTGGTGTTCGGGCAGTGTAGGGGTCGTGCTGGGGCTGGTGTTTCAGGGTTTAGGGCAGTGCAGTGGTGTTCGGGCAGTGTAGGGGTCATGCTGGGGCTGGTGTTTCAGTGTTTTGGGCAGAGCAGTGGTGTTCGGGCAGTGTAGGGGTCGTGCTGGGGGTGGTGTTTCAGGGTTTAGGGCAGTGCAGTGGTGTTCGGGCAGTGTAGGGGCTCGTGCTGGGGGTGGTGTTTCTGGGTTTAGGGTAGATTAGTGGTGTTCGGGCAGTGTAGGGGGTCGTGCTGGGGCTGGTGTTTCAGGGTTTAGGGCAGTGCAGTGGTGTTCGGGCAGTGTAGGGGGTCATGCTGGGGCTGGTGTTTCAGTGTTTTGGGCAGAGCAGTGGTGTTCGGGCAGTGTAGGGGTCGTGCTGGGGGTGGTGTTTCAGGGTTTAGGGCAGTGCAGTGGTGTTCGGGCAGTGTAGGGAGTCATGCTGGGGGTGGTGTTTCAGGGTTTAGGGCAGTGGTGTTCGGGCAGTGTAGGGGTCTTGCTGGGGGTGATGTTTCAGGGTTTAGGGCAGTGCAGTGGTGTTCGGGCAGTGTAGGGGTCTTGCTGGGGCAGTGTTTCAGGGTTTAGGGCAGAGCAATGGTGTTCAGGCAGTGTAGGGGTTGTGCTGGAGGTGGTGTTTCAGGGTTTAGGGCAGTGCAGTGGTGTTCGGGCAGTGTAGGGGTCTTGCTGGGGGTGGTGTTTCAGGGTTTAGGGCAGTGGTGTTCAGGCAGTGTAGGGGGTCATGCTGGGGGTGGTGTTTCAGGGTTTAGGGCAGTGCAGTGGTGTTCGGGCAGTGTAGGGGTCGTGCAGGGGCTGGTGTTTCAGGGTTTAGGGCAGTGCAGTGGTGTTCGGGCAGTGTAGGGGGTCGTGCTGGGGGTGGTGTTTCAGGGTTTAGGGCAGTGCAGTGGTGTTCGGGCAGTGTAGGGGTCGTGCTGGGGGTGGTGTTTCAAGGTTTAGGGCAGTGCAGTGGTGTTCGGGCAGTGTAGGGGGTCGTGCAGGGGGTGGTGAGTCAGGGTTTAGGGCAGTGCAGTGGTGTTCGGGCAGTGTAGGGGGTCATGCTGGGGGTAGTGTTTTAGGGTTTAGGGCAGTGCAGTGGTGTTCGGGCAGTGTAGGGAGGTCGTGCAGGGGGTGGTGTTTCAGGGTTTAGGGCAGTGCAGTGGTGTTCGGGCAGTGTAGGGGTCATGCTGGGGGTGGTGTTTCAGGGTTTAGGGCAGTGCAGTGGTGTTCGGGCAGTGAAGGGTGTCGTGCTGGGGGTATATTTCAGGGTTTAGGGCAATGCAGTGGTGTTCGGGCAGTGTAGGTGGTCTTGCTGGGGGTGGTGTTTCAGGGTTTAGTGCAGTGGTGTTCGGGCAGTGTAGGGACTCTTGCTGGGGGTGGTGTTTCAGGGTTTAGGGCAGTGCAATGGTGTTGGCGCAGTGTAGGGGGTTTTGCTGGGGCTGGTGTTTCAGCGTTTAGGGCAGTGCAGTGGTGTTCGGGCAGTGTAGGGGTCTTGCTGGGGGTGGTGTTTCAGGGTTTGAGGGCAGTGCAGTGGTGTTCGGGCAGTGTAGGGGGTCTTGCTGGGGCTGGTGTTTCAGGGTTTCACGGCAGTGCAGTGGTGTTCAGGCAGTGTAGGGGGTCTTGCTGGGGGTGGTGTTTCAGGGTTTAGGGCAGTGGTGTTCAGGCAGTGTAGGGGTCATGCTGGGGGTGGTGTTTCAGGGTTTAGGGCAGTGCAGTGGTGTTCGGGCAGTGTAGGGGGTCGTGCAGGGGCTGGTGTTTCAGGGTTTAGGGCAGTGCAGTGGTGTTCGGGCAGTGTCGGGGGTCATGCTGGGGTGGTGTTTCAGGGGTTTAGGGCAGTGCAGTGGTGTTCGGGCAGTGTAGGGGGTCGTGCTGGGGGTGGTGTTTCAGGGTTTAGGGCAGTGCAGTGGTGTTCGGGCAGTGTAGGGGTCGTGCAGGGGGTGGTGAGTCAGGGTTTAGGGCAGTGCAGTGGTGTTCGGGCAGTGTAGGGGGTCATGCTGGGGGTAGTGTTTTAGGGTTTAGGGCAGTGCAGTGGTGTTCGGGCAGTGTAGGGGGTCGTGCAGGGGGTGGTGTTTCAGGGTTTAGGGCAGTGCAGTGGTGTTCGGGCAGTGTAGGGGTCGTGCTGGGGTGGTGTTTCAGGGTTT
The DNA here is from genome assembly GCA_963921515.1 of Calotriton arnoldi. Lineage (NCBI taxonomy): Eukaryota > Metazoa > Chordata > Amphibia > Caudata > Salamandridae > Calotriton > Calotriton arnoldi. The sequence goes on from CAWUFW010000933.1 coordinate 1,484,385, forward strand.
AGGGTAGTGCAGTGGTGTTCGGGCAGTGTAGGGTGTCGTGCTGGGGGTGGTGTTTCAGCGTTTAGGGCAGTGCAGTGGTGTTCGGGCAGTGTAGGGGGTCTTGCTTGGGGTGGTGTTTCAGGGTTTAGGGCAGTGCAGTGGTGTTCGGGCAGTGTAGGGGGTCTTGCTGGGGCTGGTGTTTCAGGGTTTAGGGCAGTGCAGTGGTGTTTGGGCAGTGTAGGGTGTCATGCTGGGGGTGGTGTTTCAGGGTTTAGGGCAGTGCAGTGGTGTTCGGGCAGTGAAGGGTGTCATGCTGGGGGTATATTTCAGGGTTTAGGGCAGTGCAGTGGTGTTCGGGCAGTGTAGGGGGTCGTGCTGGGGCTGGTGTTTCAGGGTTTTGAGCAGAGCAGTGGTGTTCGGGCAGTGTAGGGGGTCGTGCTGGGGGAGGTGTTTCAGGGTTTAGGGCAGTGCAGTGTTGTTCGGGCAGTGTAGGGGGTCTTGCTGGGGGTGGTGTTTCAGGGTTTAGGGCAGTGGTGTTCGGGCAGTGTAGGGGTCTTGCTGGGGGTGATGTTTCAGGGTTTAGGGCAGTGCAGTGGTGTTCGGGCAGTGTAGGGGTCTTGCTGGGGGTGGTGTTTCAGGGTTTAGGGCAGTGCAGTGGTGTTCGGGCAGTGTAGTGGGTCGTGCTGGGGGTGGTGTTTCAGGGTTTAGGGCAGTGCAGTGGTGTTTGGGCAGTGTAGTGGGTCGGTGCAGGGGTGGTGTTTCAGGGTTTAGGGCAGTGCAGTGGTGTTCGGGCAATGTAGGGGTCATGCTGGGGCTGGTGTTTCAGGGTTTAGGGCAGTGCAGTGGTGTTCGGGCAGTGTAGGGGGTCTTGCTGGGGGTGGTGTTTCAGGGTTTAGGGGCAGTGGTGTTCGGGCAGTGTTGGAGGTCTTGCTGGGGGTGATGTTTCAGGGTTTAGGGCAGTGCAGTGGTGTTCGGGCAGTGTAGGGGTCTTGCTGGGGGTAGTGTTTCAGGGTTTAGGGCAGTGCAGTGGTGTTTGTGCAGTGTAGGGGGTCATGCTGGGGATGGTGTTTCAGGGTTTAGGGCAGTGCAGTGGTGTTCGGCCAGTGTAGGGGTCTTGCTGGGGGTAGATTTTCAGGGTTTAGGGCAGTGCAGTGGTGTTCGGTGCAGTGTAGGGGGTCTTGCTGGGGGCAGTGTTTCAGGGTTTAGGGCAGAGCAATGGTGTTCAGGCAGTGTAGGGGGTTGTGCTGGAGGTGGTGTTTCAGGGTTTAGGGCAGTGCAGTGGTGTTCGGGCAGTGTAGGGGGTCTTGCTGGGGGTGGTGTTTCAGGGTTTAGGGCAGTGGTGTTCAGGCAGTGTAGGGGGTCATGCTGGGGGTGGTGTTTCAGGGTTTAGGGCAGTGCAGTGGTGTTCGGGCAGTGTAGGGGGTCGTGCAGGGGCTGGTGTTTCAGGGTTTAGGGCAGTGTAGTGGTGTTCGGGCAGTGTAGGGGGTCGTGCTGGGGGTGGTGTTTCAGGGTTTAGGGCAGTGCAGTGGTGTTCGGGCAGTGTAGGGGGTCGTGCTGGGGTGGTGTTTCAAGGTTTAGGGCAGTGCAGTGGTGTTCGGGCAGTGTAGGGGTCGTGCAGGGGGTGGTGAGTCAGGGTTTAGGGCAGTGCAGTGGTGTTCGGGCAGTGTAGGGGGTCATGCTGGGGGTAGTGTTTTAGGGTTTAGGGCAGTGCAGTGGTGTTCGGGCAGTGTAGGGGGTCGTGCAAGGGGTGGTGTTTCAGGGTTTAGGGCAGTGCAGTGGTGTTCGGGCAGTGTAGGGGTCATGCTGGGGTGGTGTTTCAGGGTTTAGGGCAGTGCAGTGGTGTTCGGGCAGTGAAGGGTGTCGTGCTGGGGGTATATTTCAGGGTTTAGGGCAATGCAGTGGTGTTCGGGCAGTGTAGGTGGTCTTGCTGGGGTGGTGTTTCAGGGTTTAGTGCAGTGGTGTTCGGGCAGTGTAGGGACTCTTGCTGGGGGTGGTGTTTCAGGGTTTAGGGCAGTGCAATGGTGTTCGCGCAGTGTAGGGGGGTTTTGCTGGGGCTGGTGTTTCAGCGTTTAGGGCAGTGCAGTGGTGTTCGGGCAGTGTAGGGGGTCTTGCTGGGGGTGGTGTTTCAGGGTTTAGGGCAGTGCAGTGGTGTTCGGGCAGTGTAGGGGGTCTTGCTGGGGCTGGTGTTTCAGGGTTTACTGGCAGTGCAGTGGTGTTCAGGCAGTGTGGGGGGTCTTGCTGGGGGTGGTGTTTCAGGGTTTAGGGCAGTGGTGTTCAGGCAGTGTAGGGGGTCATGCTGGGGGTGGTGTTTCAGGGTTTAGGGCAGTGCAGTGGTGTTCGGGCAGTGTAGGGGGTTGTGCAGGGGCTGGTGTTTCAGGGTTTAGGGCAGTGCAGTGGTGTTCGGGCAGTGTCAGGGGTCATGCTGGGGGTGGTGTTTCAGGGTTTAGGGCAGTGCAGTGGTGTTCGGGCAGTGTAGGGGGTCGTGCTGGGGGTGGTGTTTCAGGGTTTAGGGGCAGTGCAGTGGTGTTCGGGCAGTGTAGGGGTCGTGCAGGGGGTGGTGAGTCAGGGTTTAGGGCAGTGCAGTGGTGTTCGGGCAGTGTAGGGGGTCATGCTGGGGGTAGTGTTTTAGGGTTTAGGGCAGTGCAGTGGTGTTCGGGCAGTGTAGGGGGTCGTGCAGGGGGTGGTGTTTCAGGGTTTAGGGCAGTGCAGTGGTGTTCGGGCAGTGTAGGGTCGTGCTGGGGGTGGTGTTTCACGGGTTTAGGGCAGTGCAGTGGTGTTCGGGCAGTGTAGGGTGTCGTGCTGGGGGTGGTGTTTCAGCGTTTAGGGCAGTGCAGTGGTGTTCGGGCAGTGTAGGGGTCTTGCTGGGGGTGGTGTTTCAGGGTTTAGGGCAGTGCAGTGGTGTTCGGGCAGTGTAGGGGGTCTTGCTGGGGCTGGTGTTTCAGGGTTTAGGGCAGTGCAGGTGGTGTTTGGGCAGTGTAGGGGTGTCATGCTGGGGGTGGTGTTTCAGGGTTTAAGGGCAGTGCAGTGGTGTTCGGGCAGTGAAGGGTGGTCGTGCTGGGGGTATATTTCAGGGTTTAGGGCAGTGCAGTGGTGTTCGGGCAGTGTAGAGGTCGTGCTGGGGCTGGTGTTTCAGGGTTTTGAGCAGAGCAGTGGTGTTCGGGCAGTGTAGGGGGTGTAGTGCTGGGGAGGTGTTTCAGGGTTTAGGGCAGTGCAGTGTTGTTCGGGCAGTGTAGGGGGTCTTGCTGGGGGTGGTGTTTCAGGGTTTAGAGGCAGTGGTGTTCGGGCAGTGTAGGGGTCTTGCTTGGGGTGGTGTTTCAGGGTTTAGGGCAGTGCAGTGGTGTTCGGGCAGTGTAGGGGGTCTTGCTGGGGGTGGTGTTTCAGGGTTTAGGGCAGTGCAGTGGTGTTCGGGCAGTGTAGTGGGTCGTGCTGGGGTGGTGTTTCAGGGTTTAGGGCAGTGCAGTGGTGTTTGGGCAGTGTAGTGGGTCGTGCAGGGGTGGTGTTTCAGGGTTTAGGGCAGTGCAGTGGTGTTCGGGCAATGTAGGGGTCATGCTGTGGCTGGTGTTTCAGGGTTTAGGGCAGTGCAGTGGTGTTCGGGCAGTGTAGGGGTCTTGCTGGGGGTGGTGTTTCAGGGTTTAGGGCAGTGGTGTTCGGGCAGTGTTGGAGGTCTTGCTGGGGGTGATGTTTCAGGGTTTAGGGCAGTGCAGTGGTGTTCGGGCAGTGTAGGGGTCTTGCTGGGGGTAGTGTTTCAGGGTTTAGGGCAGTGCAGTGGTGTTTGTGCAGTGTAGGGGGTCATGCTGGGGATGGTGTTTCAGGGTTTAGGGCAGTGCAGTGGTGTTCGGGCAGTGTAGGGGTCTTGCTGGGGGTGGTTTTCAGGGTTTAGGGCAGTGCAGTGGTGTTCGTGCAGTGTAGGGGGTCGTGCTGGGGATGGTGTTTCATGGTTTAGGGCAGTGCAGTAGTGTTCAGGCAGTGTAGGGAGTCAGTGCTGGAGCTGGTGTTTCAGGGTTTAGGGCAGTGCAGTGGTGCTCGGAGCAGTATAGGGGGTCGTGCTGGGGTGGTGTTTCTGGGTTTAGGGTAGTGCACTGGTGTTCGGGCAGTGTAGGGGGTTGTGCTGGGGCTGGTGTTTCAGGGTTTAGGGCAGTGCAGTGGAGTTCGGCCAGTGTAGGGGATCATGCTGGGGCTGGTGTTCCAGTGTTTAGGGCAGAGCAGTGGTGTTCGGGCAGTGTAGAGGGTCGTGCTGGGGTGGTGTTTCAGGGTTTAGGGCAGTGCAGTGGTGTTCGGGCAGTGTAGGGGGTCGTGCTGGGGGTGGTGTTTCAGGGTTTAGGGCAGTGAGTGTTCGGGCAGTGTAGGGGGTTTTGCTGGGGGTGATGTTTCAGGGTTTAGGGCAGTGCAGTGGTGATCGGGCAGTGTAGGGGTCTTGCTGGGGGCAGTGTTTCAGGGTTTAGGGCAGAGCAGTGGTGTTCAGGCAGTGTAGGGGGTTGTGCTGGAGGTGGTGTTTCAGGGTTTAGGGCAGTGCAGTGGTGTTCGGGCAGTGTAGGGGGTCTTGCTGGGGGTGGTGTTTCAGGGTTTAGGGCAGTGGTGTTCAGGCAGTGTAGGGGGTCATGCTGGGGGTGGTGGTTCTCGTGCAGGGGCTGGTGTTTCAGAGTTTAGGAGCAGTGCAGTGGTGTTCGGGCAGTGTAGGAGTTCGTGCTGGGGGTGGTGTTTCAGGGTTTAGGGCAGTGCAGTGGTGTTCGGGCAGTGTAGGGGTCGTGCAGGGGTGGTGAGTCAGGGTTTAGGGCAGTGCAGTGGTGTTCGGGCAGTGTAGGGGGTCATGCTGGGGGTAGTGTTTTAGGGTTTAGGGCAGTGCAGTGGTGTTTGGGCAGTGTAGGGGGTCGGGTGCAGGGGGTGGTGTTTCAGGGTTTAGGGCAGTGCAGTGGTGTTCGGGCAGTGTAGGGGTCATGCTGGGGGTGGTGTTTCAGGGTTTAGGGCAGTGCAGTGGTGTTCGGGCAGTGTAGGGTGTCGTGCTGGGGCTGGTGTTTCAGGGTTTAGGGCAGTGCAGTGGTGTTCGGGCAGTGTAGGTGGTCTTGCTGGGGGTGGTGTTTCAGGGTTTGCAGTGCAGTGGTGTTTGGGCAGTGTAGGGGGTCTTGCTCGGGGTGGTGTTTCAGGGCTTAGGGCAGTGCAATGGTGTTTTGCGCAGTGTAGGGGGTCTTGCTGGGGCTGGTGTTTCAGCGTTTAGGGCAGTGCAGTGAGTGCTCGGGCAGTGTAGAGGGTCTTGCTGGGGGTGGTGTTTCAGGGTTTAGGGCAGTGCAGTGGTGTTCGGGCAGTGTAGGGGGTCTTGCTGGGGCTGGTGTTTCAGGGTTTAGGGCAGTGCAGTGGTGTTCAGGCAGTGTAGGGTGTGAGAAGTTGGCCTGGCATATGCTGTCCACTAATTATAGTGGGCACCTTGCACCAGTCCAAACAACCCCTTATTGGAGATAGGTTAAAGACAACCTTATTGAAAGCTATCCTAGTGGTAGCTATGGAGAGCAGCCTTCAGGCTAAGTCTTGAAGGAATGTAAAGCAGCTTGTTTTACCAGTCTATAATCTCTTGAGTGATCAAATGAAAGAGCACCACACCAGGTATATATTCAAAATATATGTATTTATTGCTAAACACACCCCTCTAGTCTCTTTATGAGGCTAGAGTTCGAAATACATAAGTTAGAAGTTATTTAAACACAGTAATAGCACAAATACACGTTTGGGCCCTAGGGGCGTACCAAACCATATACCAATAAAGTGGTATACGAACCACGACTGAACTAGACACTAGGCCTAGAGCCTCTAGAAGTGCTTGGACCACAAGGAACCACCCAAGGTAGTGACACAGGGGACCCACGGGGAGACAGCGTGCAGTGTAAATACACAACCGCGATACGCCGTTGACTTCTATGGAGAAAGTCGTGATCGGGAAATTAGAGAAAAGGGACACTTAAAGAGGACTTGGACCAAACCCTTTGAGATCTAGGACTTTGAAGAGTCTCTACCCACGGGAGCACCGGAGTACTCGTGTTACCTCACCCAGGGAAGCCGGGTGCATAGGTGCCTTTCGGGGTCGGGTTTCGTCGTCGATTTGAATGGCGATCTGCTGCAAAGTGCTGCTGGCGACCAAGTGAAAAGTGTCCGGGTGGATCCAAGAGTGGATCGGAGTTCTGAAGAACCTGAAAGCAGAGGGGACAGAGTCTGGGTCACTAGCCAGTGACCAGGAAGGCGATGGACAGATGCCCACCGATGTCGAGTGCTTCAGGTGCGTTGACGGTCGTCTTGACTCTTCAGCCACGAGGTCCAGGAGGCGTTGTCGGCGACCAGGAGCAGGATTCGGGCTGGTACACGATGTCTGTCGAGTGCTGAGGTGTCGGCGACCGGATTGGACCCAACAAGCCTTGGCAACGGCAAGTCTCGATGCAGAGGAAGATCGTCGATGGTGCAGACCAGCAAGGTCTGGGGAACTCACCCAGCGAGGGTAAGTGAGGGCAGGCCTGGAGCAACCAGGATGCCAAGTTAGAAAAAGATTGGCCTTCGTTAAGGGCTACTAGCCAACGGGCTAGCGACCGCGAAGGAGCCTCGTGACGCCGCACGTGGATCTGGCTTACAGGACACTCGTGGAGTGGGGGCCAGTGATCTTCGGTGCAGGTGGTGCTGGAGGCTAGGGCTACTCGGAGCCCAAAGCACGACTTCTTGGGAGACCCAGAAGAGGATGCACTTGCAAATGTGCTCGGTGTCCAGGGGTCACGGTCTCAAGTCACCCACGATAGCCACGGGCCTCAGCTTTGCTGGGGACTCAGGGTAGCCTCGGGGAAGTCTGAGAATCCACCTCTGGTGATGCGATGACTTCGGCGTCCGACAGGAGCTTCAGAAATGCGAACCGGACAGATGCTTCTTTGGTGCCTGCCAAGCAGGGGAGTCACTCCTTGACCCCAAGGGAGATTCTTCTGTCCTCTAATCGTGAGTAGAGCGTCGAAGGTCCAGGATTCAGTTTCAGAGTTTCGTCCAGGGATAATCTAAAGTCCTAAGGACTGGGTTCCTATACTTATACTAAGGATAGGGGTTGGACTACTCTGTGGCCCCACCTATGGGTGGGTCAGGGCAGAGGGGTGGCTACACCCCTTTCCCTTTGTCCAGTTCGCGCCAAAGCAGGGGCTGCAAGCCCCTGATCCGGTTTGAACTGGGGTATGCACTAGGGACACCAAATGTGCCCCCAGTGCAGGACTTCAAAGCACCCGAAAGTGCTCCCGCCCAGCCCCAATACACATTATCCTGTCTGGGGAGGTGGTCACACCTCCCTGGGACAGGAAACCTGTGTCCAGGCCTCCCCTGCCGGAGTTTCGTCCAGCAGCAGGAGGCCAGACTCGTGTCTGTGGCAGCAGCATCCATTTTGTGATGCCAGGGCTTTGGAAAGAAGTTACCGGGCTAGTCAGAGTTAACATGTCTTTCCCTCTAGAAGGGTGGAATGCTACCCCCGCCGCCAGGATTGGCGGGGGGTAGTATTCCAAGATGTTTGACACCAAACACGACATGTTTAGGTGCAGCCATTCCAAAGTTAGCATTTTACCGCGAGGTTATAATGCGCTTAAGAGTATATGGTCAGGCTGCACTACAAACAGCATCAGAGATGGTCTCCGAACGCTGCAGAGGGGCCCTGCTCATGCAGGGGCACCCTCTCACATAGGAACCATGCACTCTGCCTTTAGGATTGATAAGGCCTGCCTTAGGAGTGACTTATAGGTTTATATGTGTGTATGTATTTAGTGATATAGGTAACCTATATCACAGTAAGAGGTGCATGCACCACCTTACCCAGGCTGCAGTAGCAGACCTGTGGTGTCAGTTTGGATGGCCTTCCAGGGGTGGCATAATACATGCTGCAGCCCCTGGCAGGCCTCTGAGGTACCTATGCCCTTGGTACATAGTATACCATATACTAGGGACTTATAAGGGCACTCCAGATCCCAATCAGTGATGTGCCTAAGGCACATGGAAACCATTTTAGAGAGGAAGCAGCTAGGCTGGGGTTCTGATTAGCAGGGCCCCAGCCAGACTAATGTCGAAAAACAGTGAAGCATCAGCAAAAAGTGGGGGTACCCATGTGAAGCAGATCCTACTCTCCTACACAACCCCCCCAAACGTAGGGACATTAAACTAACCTTGCCCAGTTAAGTCTTCATGTTCTAAGTGGAAATACCTAGAGAGTCCATCTGCATTGGCATGGTTACTCCCAGGTCTATGTTCCACTGTAAAGTCCATCCCCTGTAGGGAAATGGACCACCTAAGCAGTTTGGGGTTTTCACCCTTCATTTGTTTTAGCCATAAGAGGGGCTTATGGTCTGTCTGAACCAGGAAGTGTGTACCAAACAAGTATGGCCTCAACTTCTTCAGAGCCCAGACCACAGCAAAGGCCTCCCTCTCTATGGCTGACCAACGTTTCTCTCTAGGGGTCAGCCTTCTGCTAATAAAAGCTACTGGCTGATCCTGACCTTCTTCATTCAATTGTGACAGTACAGCCCCTACCCCCAATTCAGATGCATCAGTTTGAACAATGAACTTCTTGGAGTAATCAGGACTCTGTAGAATGGGAGCAGTGCACATGGCCTGCTTCAGGTCATCAAATGCCTTTTGACAGCTAACTGTCCACTGAACCTTTTTGGGCATTTTCTTAGAAGTTAAGTCATTCAGGGGTGTCACTATTGATCCATACCCCTTGACAAATCTCCTATAGTACCCAGTCAGGCCTAAGAAGGCTCTCACCTGAGTCTGGGTAGTGGGAGCAGTCCAGTCCATGATGGTCTGGATCTTGCTCTGCAAAGGTTGAACCTGGCCTCCACCCACAAGGTGGCCCAGGTACACAACCTGACTCTGCCCTATCTGGCACTTAGTGGCCTTGATAGTCAGGCCTGCCTTTTGCAGGGCCTGTAAAACATTCCTGAGGTGGACCAGGTGATCCTCCCAGGTGGAGCTAAAGACAGCAATATCATCTAGATATGCTGCACTATAAGCTTCCAGACCTGTGAGAACTGTATTCACCAGCCTCTGGAAAGTGGCAGGTGCATTCTTCAGACCAAAGGGCATTACCACAAATTGATAATGCCCACTAGGGGTTGAGAATGCTGTTTTGGGCTTTGCAGTATCAGCTAGTCTGATCTGCCAGTAGCCAGCTGTTAGGTCAAATGTGCTGAGATATTTGGCAGAGGCCAAAGTATCTATGAGCTCATCTGCCCTGGGTATTGGATGGGCATCAGTCCTAGTGACTGCATTGAGACCCCTGTAGTCCACACAAAACCTCATCTCTCTTTTTCCACCACTGGTGTGAGGTTTTGGTACAAGGACCACTGGACTAGCCCAAGGGCTATCTGAGGGTTCAATAACTCCCAATTCCAACATTTTCTGGACTTCAGTCCTGATACAGTCCCTGACATGGTCAGGTTGCCTATAAATCTTGTTTTTAATAGGCAGACTGTCCCCAGTGTCCACTTCATGAGTGCACCAGGTGGTCTGACTGGGTGTCAGTGAAAACATATGTCTAAACTGATTGAGAACTTGCCTGCAATCAGTTTGTTGCTGGGTAGTGAGGCTGCCTGCCAAGGCTGCACCATCAACTGACCCATCGTCAGGGTTCTGTGAGAGCAGGTCAGGGAGTGGGTCACTCTCTTCCTCCTGCCCTTCATCAGTAGCCATGAGCAAGCCCATGTCTGCCCTGTCCACATATGGTTTTAACCTGTTGACATGGAGAACCCTGTGGGGACTCCTGGGTGTTCCTAGGTCTACTAAGTAAGTGACCTCACCCTTCTGCTCAACAATAGTGTGGGGTCCACTCCATTTGTCTTGGAGAGCTGCTGGGGCCACTGGCTCCAACACCCACACCTTCTGTCCTGGCTGGTAAACAGTCAGAACAGCCTTTTGGTCATGCCAGGCCTTTTGAAGTTCCTGGCTAGCCTCAAGGTTTTTGGTTGCCTTTTTCATGTACTCAGCCATCCTGGAGCGGAGACCAAGTACATAGTCCACTATATCTTGCTTTGGGGGCTTGAGAGGTAACTCCCATCCTTCCTTCACCAAGCACAGTGGACCCCTCACAGGGTGGCCAAACAGAAGTTCAAAAGGGCTGTAACCAACCCCCTTCTGAGGCACCTCCCTATATGCGAATAAAAGGCAGGGCAAGAGTATGTCCCATCTACGCCTAAGCTTTTCTGGGAGCCCTTTAATCATGCCCTTCAAGGTTTTGTTGAATCTCTCAACTAAACCATTGCATTGTGGGTGATAGGGTGTGGTGAACTTATAAGTCACTCCACACTCCTTCCACATTGCTTTTAAGTACCCAGACATGAAGTTAGCACCCCTGTCTGAGACTACCTCCTTAGGAAAGCCCACTCTTGAGAAGATTCCCAGGAGGGCCCTTGCCACCACAGGTGCTGTAGTGGTCCTGAGGGGAATAGCTTCTGGGTACCTGGTGGCATGATCCACTACCACCAGGATAAACCTGTGCCCAGAGGCTGTTTGGGGATCCATGGGACCAACAATGTCAATCCCTACCCTTTCAAAGGGCACCCCCACCACAGGTAGTGGTATCAGGGGGGCCTTTGTAGTGCCACCTGCCTTGCCACTGGCTTGGCAGGTTACACAGGAGCGACAAAACTCCTTGCTGTCTTCAGACATGTGGGGCCAGTGAAAGTGAGGGACAATTCTGTCCCAAGTCTTGTTCTGGCCCAGGTGACCTGCTAAGGGAATATCATGGGCTAGGGTCAATAGGAAGCCCCTGAACTTCAGAGGTATAACCAACCTCCTGGTAGCACCAGGCTTGGGGTCTCTACTCTCTGAGTACAGGAGTCCATCATCCCAATACACTGTATGGGGACCACTAGCTTTCCCAGCAGCCTCAGCAGCAGCTTGCTGTCTGAGGGGTTCAAGGAGGGGCAGCTCTGCTGCTCCTGGCTCAGATCTGCCCTAGAAGGTCCCCCTGTCCCCAAGAACTCAACCTGGTCAGGTTCAAGTTCCTCTGGGACAGTTCCTTCTTCAGGGCTGAGATCATCCCCCTCAAGGGACTGATCTTCCTCCTGAGCCAAGGGGAAGGCACTGCCTTAACCCTACTACTCCTCCTCTTGGAAGGCACTTGGTCCATTCTTCCAGAATCCAAGGCCTGTTCAGTGCTAGACATTTTGGCTTGTGACCTGGTCACAGCAAACACATCTGCAGGGATCCCCAGCATTTCTGCATGGGTCCTGAGCTCCACTTCTGCCCAAGCAGAAGTCTCTAAGTCATTGCCAAGCAAGCATTCGACTGGTAGGTTTGCACTTACCACAACCTTCTTAAGGCCAGTTACCCCTCCCCAGGAGAAGTTAACAACTGCCAGAGTATGGTCTGTTCTGACATTGCTAGCATTGGTCACTTGGTACATCTCACCAAGTATAACTTGCCCAGGATTCACAAGGTCTTGTGTCACCATTGTGACACTTGCCCCTGTGTCCCTAAATGCCAAAGCCTCACGTCCATTGATTAAAGGCTGTTGTCTGTACTTGCCCAGATTACTGGGACTCACAGTGGAGGTCACATCCATGCCTCCATCACAGACTAACACAGCCTGAGTCAGTTCTCTGACTAGGTCAGAGCCCAACTCAGTACCCAGGGTGAACCCTACTAAACCCTTGGCTGGAGCACTCCCACCAACTGTACTAGGGGGAACAGGTGCCTTAGGGGCATTGGTGGGTGCTGGACTGGAGTCTTTGGACTTGGTGCAATCACTGGTCCAGTGGGTCTTTTGCTTACAGACCTTGCACCATGGTTTTCTTTGGCCTTTCCCTTTGGTAGACTGTGAATCCCCACCAGAAGAAGATTTTTGGGGGCCTGATGAAGACTTTTGATCTTTACCCTTCTCCCCACCCTTTTCAGAGTTCTTAGCATCTTGCTTCTTGGTTTCCCCACCTTGGTTCTGTACCTTCTGCTTCACCCTGGTTCTGACCCATTTGTCTGCCTTCTTTCCCAATTCTTGGGGAGAGGTCAGATCAGAGTCTACCAGGTATTGATGCAACAGCTGATTTTGACAGTTATTAAGAATCTGCTCCCTCATTATCAGATTGTACAATCCTGAGAAGTCACACACCTTACTGCCCATCAACCAGCCTTCCAGAGCCTTGGCAGAACAATCCACATAGTCTACCCAGTCTTGAGTCTGTGCTTTTTGGGTATCTCTGAACTTCAACCTGTACTGTTCAGTGGTTAGGCCAAACCCATCAATAAGAGCACTCTTCAAGACCTTGTAATTATCAGCATCCTCCTCTCTAACAGTGAGGAGCTTATCTCTACCTTTGTCAGCAAAGGAGAGCCACAAGATTGCTGCCCACTGCTCCTGAGGGACCTTCTGTACCTTACAGGCCCTCTCTAGAGCAGTTATCCACTTGTGGATGTCATCCCCATTCTGATAGGGAGGGACAATCTTGCTCAGGTTCCTATGGTCATAGGACCTTTCCCTATCTCTAGGGATATGGCTGCCACCATGGGACTCTAGTCCCAACTTTCTTCTCTCTCTAAAGAGATCTAGGGACTCCCTGTCTATGGCTAGTTGCTTCTTTTTGAGTTCAAGCTGAGCTTCCTCATATTGAACCAGCCTCTTTCTTCTCTCATGAGAGGATTCCCTCCTATGAGATGAGACAGAGCTCCCTATTGAGGTGCCAGAGTGGTTAGACTCCTGAGAAGAAGATCTAGACCTTCTGGGCACACTCACAATCCTTCCTGGGGGGACAAAGAGGGCATCATTCTGATCCTCCTCTTCATCTTCCTCAGGAGGGGTTGGATTATCCAGGTCAGGGCCATTGTCGCCCTCCTGGCCAGTTTCAGAGGGGGGCTGGGGGTACTGGTACCCCTGGTCCCATCCTCATCATCTGCCCCACCCTCAGCTCCTGCCCCTTCAGTCCCCAAGGGCTTACTAAGGTCATAAGCCACCAACAACTCCTTGAGGTGTTGGGTGGTGGGGCTTTAGCCTGTCCTTATTTTTCTCAAGTTGCATAAAGCTCTCAATTCCAAGAATGGGAGTGTATCATACTTGGAGGGTGGAAGCTCAATGGCTTCCTGCAAGGATTCTTTAGATCCTACCCTTAAAGACATTACTAGTGTGGTGTGGTGTATGCACTACCTACTCTAGTGTGGCCTACTAAACTCTCTTGAGTTGTAGAAAGGGTTGTGCTATCCCTTAACACACAACTCTAAGTTCAGTAGAACTTACTGTATTCTAAGCTTAAATTATATGTACCTTAGGTACCTTTAGTGGTTTTCAGTTGATCAATTCAATTGAGATTATCTGGTAAAACAATAGCAAGCTGGAATCCCACACGCTGCACACCAATGTGAGAAGTTGGCCTGGCATATGCTGTCCACTAATTATAGTGGGCACCTTGCACCAGTCCAAACAACCCCTTATTGGAGATAGGTTAAAGACAACCTTATTGAAAGCTATCCTAGTGGTAGCTATGGAGAGCAGCCTTCAGGCTAAGTCTTGAAGGAATGTAAAGCAGCTTGTTTTACCAGTCTATAATCTCTTGAGTGATCAAATGAAAGAGCACCACACCAGGTATATATTCAAAATATATGTATTTATTGCTAAACACACCCCTCTAGTCTCTTTATGAGGCTAGAGTTCGAAATACATAAGTTAGAAGTTATTTAAACACAGTAATAGCACAAATACACGTTTGGGCCCTAGGGGCGTACCAAACCATATACCAATAAAGTGGTATAAGAACCACGACTGAACTAGACACTAGGCCTAGAGCCTCTAGAAGTGCTTGGACCACAAGGAACCACCCAAGGTAGTGACACAGGGGACCCACGGGAGACGCGTGCAGTGTAAATACACAACCGCGATACGCCGTTGACTTCTATGGAGAAAGTCGTGATCGGGAAATTAGAGAAAAGGGACACTTAAAAGAGGACTTGGACCAAACCCTTTGAGATCTAGGACTTTGAAGAGTCTCTACCCACGGGAGCACCGGAGTACTCGTGTTACCTCACCCAGGAAGCCGGGTGCATAGGTGCCTTTCGGGGTCGGGTTTCGTCGTCGATTTGAATGGCGATCTGCTGCAAAGTGCTGCTGGCGACCAAGTGAAAAGTGTCCGGGTGGATCCAAGAGTGGATCGGAGTTCTGAAGAACCTGAAAGCAGAGGGGACAGAGTCTGGGTCACTAGCCAGTGACCAGGAAGGCGATGGACAGATGCCCACCGATGTCGAGTGCTTCAGGTGCATTGACGGTCGTCTTGACTCTTCAGCCACGAGGTCCAGGAGGCGTTGTCGGCGACCAGGAGCAGGATTCGGGCTGGTACACGATGTCTGTCGAGTGCTGAGGTGTCGGCGACCGGATTGGACCCAACAAGCCTTGGCAACGGCAAGTCTTGATGCAGAGGAAGATCGTCGATGGTGCAGACCAGCAAGGTCTGGGGAACTCACCCAGCGAGGGTAAGTGAGGGCAGGCCTGGAGCAACCAGGATGCCAAGTTAGAAAAGATTGGCCTTCGTTAAGGGCTACTAGCCAACGGGCTAGCGACCGCGAAGGAGCCTCGTGACGCCGCACGTGGATCTGGCTTACAGGACACTCGTGGAGTGGGGGCCAGTGATCTTCGGTGCAGGTGGTGCTGGAGGCTAGGGCTACTCGGAGCCCAAAGCACGACTTCTTGGGAGACCCAGAAGAGGATGCACTTGCAAATGTGCTCGGTGTCCAGGGGTCACGGTCTCAAGTCACCCACGATAGCCACGGGCCTCAGCTTTGCTGGGGACTCAGGGTAGCCTCGGGGAAGTCTGAGAATCCACCTCTGGTGATGCGATGACTTCGGCGTCCGACGGGAGCTTCAGAAATGCGAACCGGACAGATGCTTCTTTGGTGCCTGCCAAGCAGGGGAGTCACTCCTTGACCCCAAGGGAGATTCTTCTGTCCTCTAATCGTGAGTAGAGCGTCGAAGGTCCAGGATTCAGTTTCAGAGTTTCGTCCAGGGATAATCTAAAGTCCTAAGGACTGGGTTCCTATACTTATACTAAGGATAGGGGTTGGACTACTCTGTGGCCCCACCTATGGGTGGGTCAGGGCAGAGGGGTGGCTACACCCCTTTCCCTTTGTCCAGTTCGCGCCAAAGCAGGGGCTGCAAGCCCCTGATCCGGTTTGAACTGGGGTATGCACTAGGGACACCAAATGTGCCCCCAGTGCAGGACTTCAAAGCACCGAAGTGCTCCCGCCCAGCCCCAATACACATTATCCTGTCTGGGGAGGTGGTCACACCTCCCTGGGACAGAAACCTGTTGTCCAGGCCTCCCCTGCCGGAGTTTCGTCCAGCAGCAGGAGGCCAGACTCGTGTCTGTGGCAGCAGCATCCATTTTGTGATGCCAGGGCTTTGGAAAGAAGTTACCGGGCTAGTCAGAGTTAACATGTCTTTCCCTCTAGAAGGGTGGAATGCTACCCCCGCCGCCAGGATTGGCGGGGGGTAGTATTCAAGATGTTTGACACCAAACACGACATGTTTAGGTGCAGCCATTCCAAAGTTAGCATTTTACCGCGAGGTTATAATGCGCTTAAGAGTATATGGTCAGGCTGCACTACAAACAGCATCAGAGATGGTCTCCGAACGCTGCAGAGGGGCCCTGCTCATGCAGGGGCACCCTCTCACATAGGAACCATGCACTCTGCCTTTAGGATTGATAAGGCCTGCCTTAGGAGTGACTTATAGGTTTATATGTGTGTATGTATTTAGTGATATAGGTAACCTATATCACAGTAAGGAGTGCATGCACCACCTTACCCAGGCTGCAGTAGCAGACCTGTGGTGTCAGTTTGGATGGCCTTCCAGGGGTGGCATAATACATGCTGCAGCCCCTGGCAGTGCCTCTGAGGTACCTATGCCCTTGGTACATAGTATACCATATACTAGGGACTTATAAGGGCACTCCAGATCCCAATCAGTGATGTGCCTAAGGCACATGGAAACCATTTTAGAGAGGAAGCAGCTAGGCTGGGGTTCTGATTAGCAGGGCCCCAGCCAGACTAATGTCGAAAAACAGTGAAGCATCAGCAAAAAGTGGGGGTACCCATGTGAAGCAGATCCTACTCTCCTACATAGGGGTCTTGCTGGAGCTGGTGTTTCAGGGTTTAGGGTAGTGCAGTGGTGTTCGGGCAGTGTAGGGGGTCGTGCTGGGGCTGGTGTTTGAGGGTTTAGGGCAGTGCAGTGGTGTTCGGGCAGTGTAGGGGGTCGTGCTGGGGCTGGTGTTTCAGGGTTTAGGGCAGTGCAGTGGTTTTCAGGCAGTGTAGGCGGTCGTGCTGGGGATGGTGTTTCAGGAGTTTAGGGCAGTGCAGTGGTGTTCGGGCAGTGTAGGGGGTCGTGCTGGGGGGTTTCAGGGTTTAGGGCAGTGCAGTGGTGTTCGGGCAGTGTAGGGGGTCGTGCTGGGGCTGGTGTTTCAGGGTTTAGGGCAGAGCAGTGGTGTTCGGGCAATGTAGGGGGTTGTGCTGGGGCTGGTGTTTCAGGGTTTAGGGCAGTGCAGTGTTGTTCGGGCAGTGTAGGGGTCTTGCTGGGGGTGGTGTTTCAGGGTTTAGGGCAGTGGTGTTCGGGCAGTGTAGGGGGTCTTGCTGGGGAGATGTTTCAGGGTTTAGGGCAGTGCAGTGGTGTTCGGGCAGTGTAGGGGGTCTTGCTGGGGGTAGTGTTTCAGGGTTTAGGGCAGTGCAGTGGTGTTCGTGCAGTGTAGGGGGTCTTGCTGGGGGTGGTGTTTCAGGGTTTAGGGCAGTGCAGTAGTGTTCGGGCAGTGTAGGGGTCGTGCAGGGGTGGTGTTTCAGGGTTTAGGGCAGTGCAGTAGTGTTCGGGCAGTGTAGGGTGTCGTGCTGGGGGTGGTGTTTCAGGGTTTAGGGCAGTGCAGTGGTGTTCGGGAAGTGTAGGGGGTCGTGCTGGGGGTGGTGTTTCAGGGTTTAGTGCAGTGGTGTTCGGGCAGTGTAGGGGGTTGTGCTGGGGCTGGTGTTTCAGGGTTTAGGGCAGTGCAGTGGTGTTCGGGCAGTGTAGGGGGTCGTGCTGGGGCTGGTGTTTCAGGGTTTAGGGCAGTGCAGTGGTGTTCGGGCAGTGTGTGGGGTCGTGCTGGGGCTGGTGTTTCAGGGTTTAGGGCAGTGCAGTGGTGTTCGTGCAGTGTAGGTGGTCATGCTGGGGCTGGTGTTTCAGGGTTTGAGGCCAGTGCAGTGGTGTTCGGGCAGTGTAGGGGGTCGTGCTGGGGCTGGTGTTTCAGGGTTTAGGGCAGTGCAGTGGTGCTCGGGCAGTGTAGGGGGTCATGCTGGGGTGGTGTTTCTGGGTTTAGGGCAGTGCAGTGGTGTTCGGGCAGTGTAGGGGGTCGTGCTGGGGCTGGTGTTTCAGGGTTTTGGGCAGAGCAGTGGTGTACGGGCAGTGTAGGGGGTCGTGCTGGGGGTGGTGTTTCAGGGTTTAGGGCAGTGCAGTGGTGTTCGGGCAGTGTAGGAGGTCGAGCTGGGTTTGGTGTTTCAGGGTTTAGTGCAGTGGTGTTCGGGCAGTGTAGGGGGTCTTGCTGGGGGTGATGTTTCAGGGTTTAGGGCAGTGGAGTGGTGTTCGGGCAGTGTAGGGGGTCTTGCTGGGGGTAGTGTTTCAGGGTTTAGGGCGCAGTGGTGTTTGGGCAGTGTAGGGGGTCGTGCTGGGGGTGGTGTTTCAGGGTTTAGGGCAGTGCAGTGGTGTTCGGGCAGTGTAGGGGGTCGTGAAGGGGGTGGTGTTTCAGGGTTTAGGGCAGTGCAGTGGTGTTCGGGCAGTGTAGGGGTCGTGCTGGGGGTGGTGTTTCAGGGTTTAGGGCAGTGCTGTGGTGTTCGAACAGTGTAGGGGGTCGTGCAGGGGCTGGTGTTTCAAGGTTTAGGGCAGTGCAGTGGTGTTCGGGCAGTGTAGGGGGTCGTGCTGGGGGTAGTGTTTTAGGGTTTAGGGTGGTGCAGTGGTGCTTGTGTAGTGTAGGGGGTCGTGCTGGGGGTAGTGTTTTAGGGTTTAGGGTAGTGCAGTGGTGTTTGTGTAGTGTAGGGGTCATGTTTTTAGGGTAGTGCAGTGGTGTTTGGGTAGTGTAGGGGATCGTGCTGGGCGTATCGTTTTAGGATTTAGGTTAGTGCAGTGGTGTTTGTGTAGTGTAGGGGATCGTGCTGGGGTAGTGTTTTAGGGTTTAGGGTAGTGCAGTGGTGTTTGTGTAGTGTAGGGGGTCGTGCTGGGGGTAGTGTTTTAGAGTTTAGGGTAGTGCAGTGGTGCTTGTGTAGTGTAGGGGGTCGTGCTGGGGGTAGTGTTTTAGGGTTTAGGGTAGTGCAGTGGTGTTTGTGTAGTGTAGGGGGTCATGTTTTAGGGTAGTGCAGTTGTGTTTGGGTAGTGTAGGGGGTCGTGCTGGGGGTAGTGTTTTAGGATTTAGGTTAGTGCAGTGGTGTTTGGGTAGTGTAGGGGGTCGTGCTGGGGGTAATGTTTTAGGGTTTAGGGTAGTGCAGTGCTGTTTGTGTAGTGTAGGGGGTCATGTTTTAAGATGCAACGCTCCAATACCTGACCAGTCTGCACTACATAAAACTGCAAAAAAACTAAAAATAAAAAGTGTTTTGCACACTTTTGTCATTGGGCTATATGTGGGCTACATCTGGGTAATATGTGTGCTACATTTGGGCTCTTTTTTCTCTGGTGGCCATCTTGGAAGACTTCTTTGTTATGAAGTTTCCTAATTTCCTCATTTACTGCAGTCTCCTCAGTAGGAAATGCTTTCAGTTTTTACTTTGATTCCATCAAGAAGGCATTCAGATGTGTCTCACATTTGCCATAAATTCAGAATGTTAGCACTCTAGTTGCTCATTAGATCACTGTAGTAAAGCTACTGCTCACCAGGGAGTTAACTGGAAGTCTGCTGCTGGTATTGAAAGTGATTGTTTCAGTCTGCATGTCAGAATTTTCTAATGAAATAGAAGAGGATTTGAGATCTCACTTAAAACATGCCCTCATTTTTCTTTCTGCAGCACTAACCATAATTTCTATTTCAAAAAGAACCCCCTCATTTTGTTCCTTTATAAATTAAATGTTTTAAGTATTAACGGTTTATTCCAATCAAGATGGCTTCAGGTGTGCCATACTTTTGTCATAAAAAAGGAAGGCTGTTAGCGCTCTAGTTGTTCTTTAGAACACTCTGGGAAGCTGCAGTAGAACACAAAGGCATCAACTGACAGGCTGCTCCTGTTGAAATATAACAGGAAGATATTTGAGATCTCACTTGAAACATGTCCTAATTTTTCTTTCTATAGCACTAACCATAATTTCTATGACAAAATGAACCCCATCATTTTGTTCCTTTTTAAATTAAATGTTTTAAGTGTTACCAGTTTATTCCAATCAAGATGGCTTCAGGTGTGCCATACTTTTGTCACAAGTAAGGCTGTTAGCACTCTAGTTGTTCTTTAGAACACTCTGGGAAGCTGCAGTAGAACACAAAGGAATCAACTGACAGTCTCTGCCCTTGTTGGATGTACATGTTTTACTGAGAATGTCAGACTTCCTTCTCACATGACTGAGAAAGATAATGTGAATTTACAGAAAATATGCTCTCATATTAGCTTCTGGAGCACCTTCCAAAACTCTATGGGACAAGCATGTGAAAATAGTTTTCTCTCAAACATGATTCATGATATCCCAGCAGAAGGTTTTTCACAGGGTAAAATCACCTTAGAACACACCACAATTCCTGAAATTAGTATGGTACCATCAACAAATGAATTCTAATGTAACTAAAGTCTGTTATCACCCTTTATAGTTCTCCTTTTGGTAACCCTCAAAATCTTTGATTCACTACAATGCATTTCAATGGGGTACTATCATTTATATTGGTCCCAAGATGGCTGCCAGCAATTCCAGGATGAAGAGCTGACAGCCAATCAGATCTCACGATGACATGTGTGGTTAGGCTCCGCCCAGATATATATGTGATTTTACTTTTGATTTTCTCAGCAACTACTGAATGGATTTACACCATTTAACAAAAGGGTTCTTTCTGAACCAAGAACTACCTCTTTGCCAAATTTGGTGTAATTCCGTTCAGCAGTTCGGGCTGTAGCCGTGTCTAAAGTTTCCTATGGAAAATTGCATGGGGAAAACACGTTTTGGGACCCCTCTTTTTCTCGGCCCCCACTTGCCGAATCACCCCAAAACTTTCAGGATAGGAGCGGACCGGAGCGGGCCATAAGTTTTGAAAATTTCGCAAAGATTCGTCAACCGGCGCCAAAGTTATTGGAAATAGAATGTTGTGAATTTCCTATGGAAAATAGGTCCTAACTATAACTATCTACTGGCGACCGCCAGTAGATAATATATATTTGAAAATGAGCAGTAGGTCATGAAAGGTGCTTGTTACTGTGGTGGTCACACAGTGAGGTGAAGTCCATTGATCTTGATCTTAGTCTACATGTATTCCCAGTTCCTTTTCCCATGCTCCCCAAAAAAGGAAGCTTTCCCTCTTTCCCGTATGCATTGGCAGCACTGCATAGCAAAGCCAAGAAATTATGTGAGTCCCACCGAACATGACCGACTAGCAATATCTTGTGTGAGTTGCTTCATGGTTTCAGTCTTTAAGCAGTGGGTGCTGTATCCAGTGTTGCAGTTGCATATAGCAGATCCTCTCTCCCTCATCTAGACCAAAGTCCTCTTTCACCTGTTCAAATGCCTTCATCCAAAATTCCCAAAATAGGTCTCAAAGTTAGGCATCCTCCATCCCTCCACGCTGCAAGTACCTGCCTCTCAAGTCTCAGAGTAAATACGGTATTTCCCCAGAGTGAGGCGAAGGGGGAAGAAAAAGAAAACAGATGACTCCAAACACTCAAGTGATCCCGCTCTCTCAGAGTGGTCCTGCACTCCAGATCCCTATATCGAGGACTTATTGAGCATGACCTTCGGCTGCGTACAGATGGCTTCAGTTCAGACTAGGTGCTTAGCACCCATCCTCTTAACCTGTCTGTCAAGATCTTCTGGAGTTGATAGTCCTGTATGGGCGTATACAAAGATTGTTCAGTGTGCATTGGTTGCAACATCTGACTTTAAACAAGGCACTGGAAAGTTGACATGCTCGCAGGGTGCTGCGTATTTTTCTTACAACGATCCTGCCGTGGCCCGTGCAGGTAAGAGCGGTGGGGCGGGATTTCGACAGACGACGACGAGGGAAAATTTATTATTTATTTAATTTTCCTTCGTGGTCGTCTTTCGAATCTCCCCCCAACCTGCCCCTCTACTCTTACCTGCACAGGCCGCAGCTGCAAGAAACTAACAAATAACCATGGGCGGAGTATGCGGAGTGGCACTCCGCGGAGTTCCACAGAGTTAAAAAAAACTCTGTGGAACTCAGCTCGACTCCGCCCCAGCCCCACAAATTTGTTTTTTAAAAGGGTCAAAAAACCCACTTACCTTCCCTCTGTCATCTGCAGGCCGCCCTCCTCCTCGCTGCGGTGTCTCCTACTTGCGGTCTTCCTCCTCCTCGTGTTGCGGTCGCAACCCCTACGTTTTACGTCTTGCGTGAACTGCTCAAGGTAGAGTGGGTTTTTGTTACCCTTTTTTGGGCCGTGGCGCAGGGGCTGAGGGGCGTACTCCGCTCCGCCACGGAGTCGGAGTTTTGCCTCAACTTCGCTTTCCCAGCGGAGCGCGGAGTTGGTAAAACTCCGCAAACTCCGCTGGCGGAGCGGAGTATGCCGCCCGGGCTTACTAACAAACATGAAAAGATAAAAAGTGATAGGTATCTACCACAGAGCCTGAACCAGGTGTTAGGTAAGCATAGACATTTGGAGACACACTGTCTACATGCAGTGGGAGAGGTAAAAGGCCAGAGCCATCCTTCACATCAGATAAAACCATGGGGCAAATTTATCAAGACTTTGTCGCCTCCGCAAAGTCAAGCGAAGAGCAGCGCAAATTCTTGATATGCTATTACCTTTCCAGTGCAAAACCTTTTTTACTTTGGAAAGTTTCTCTTTTTGTAGCTTAATTGTGCTTTTACACTGGTTTGTGTCAAAAAATGAAACCTCTTTCAGGCAGGCACAATGCACCAGAAATATTTTAATTTGTTCTAACATTCTGAACATTGCATGTGTGATGCACTGTACATCACGCATCCAATGAGTGAAATGTTTAAAAAATGGTCAAAGCATAGACTCTTGTACCGTTACAGTGCAAAACCTATATAGACAGCACCCACACACTTTTGCACTATGGTCCTATGCAAATGCTCATAGTAGGTGGTAAATGGGTATGGATTTATACCTGGAATCGGGACTCCGCATGCAGATTTGGACCCAAAAATACTGGTCTCCATTTTATTTCCCATCCTTTGTAAAAATTTAAAAAAACTCAGAATATCTAGACTCAAGTGTAGGGATACCATACAAAAACTTTATTTCTGTTTGTCTCATAATCTGAAACCCCGGTGGAAGGTCCACACCTGGACGTTCTCTGCGAATAGTGTGAATTCAAAACAGAATGTTTTCATGAATTGCTTAAACGTAATTAAACATGTTTCCAGACAAAAAAGTTTTTAGAAGAGCCTGCACAATGGGAGAAATCTGAAAGACATATACAACATAGCAACCTGGTAGACAAAATGTAGAAAAATGTATAGGAAGATGAAAGGGAAATGAAAGCAGAAAAACAACATGCATTTTTAAGGACAAAATAGCCTGTGAAGGCATCGTCTGTAGGAGATGACTTATGCACAAGGGTTGACTTTTTAGAAGAGATGCATTTACTGGGCTAAGAGTAACTCAGAAGAAGAGGAAGATAAAAAGGAGAGGATAAGGAGATTCCTAGCTGGAGGAGTGTGCAAGAATGACAAACATTGCAGAAGGCCTAAAAAATGCAATCAGGGATTATATATAGCTAAATAGTACACCATAAAATACTATAGCAAACAATTTATCATCAATGGAGCTGGCAAAGAACAAAAAAAGGATCTGTAATTTGGGCTCAGTTTTTACCCCACCAAAGAAGTTGATTATGTGACAAAACAAAATTATTTTTTCCAATATTAAGCTACATAATTTTTTGTCATGCATCCCTCCAAAAACACGAAATAAAGTAACATACAAAATGTAATTGCCAATTTCCAGATGAATGTTCTGGGATCTCATTTCCATATGACACAATTAGAGAAGGAATTCAGTGTGCTAACAATAAATGCTAGTGAAACTATTGTTGAGGAGAATGCAAAATGGGAAATAGAAATTGACTATACAACACCTAATCATTTGAAACATTAATCCCGTTTTAAGCCTACATTACCATCATGTAATTTCATACACTGGGTCAAGTTGCTTAGTGGACAAATGCATCCATTGCGGTGATCTGGATGAGGAACAGCCGCCTTAAACTGAACTCAGACAAGACGGAAGTCCTCATCCTGGGCTCATCACCCTCCGCCTGGGACGACTCCTGGTGGCCCCCGGCCCTGGGCACCGCACCCAAGCCAACGGACCACGCACGCAACCTGGGCTTCATCCTGGACTCCTCCCTGTCGATGACCAGACAAGTCAACGCCGTCTCATCTTCATGCTTCAACACCCTGCGCATGCTCCGCAAGATCTTCAGATGGATCCCCACTGAAACCAGGAAGACCGTCACCCAGGCACTCGTCACCAGCCGACTGGACTATGGGAACACCCTCTACGCCGGAACCACAGCCAAACTTCAAAAGAGACTCCAGCGCATCCAGAACGCCTCCGCACGACTCATCCTGGACATCCCCCGACACAGCCACATCACCGTACACCTGAAAGACCTGCACTGGCTCCCCGTCAGCAAGAGAATCACGTTCAGACTCCTCACCCACGCACACAAGGCCCTCCACGACCTGGGCCCAAAGTACCTCAACGACCGCATGTCCTTCTACACGCCCACACGCCAGCTACGATCAACCAGCCACGCCTCGCCACCGTACCACGCATCCGCAGAACCACCGCCGGAGGAAGATCCTTCTCCTACCTGGCGGCCAAGACCTGGAACTCCCTCCCCACTCACCTTCGGCGAACCCAGGACCATCTCGCCTTCAGGAAGCAGCTCAAGACCTGGCTGTTCGAGCAGTAACTTACCCCCTCCCCCAGCGCCTTGAGACCCTCCCGGGTGAGTAGCGCGCTCTATAAATGCCGTGATTGATTGATTGATTGATTGATCAATGCTTGACCCCATGGTCACAGGTTCGAAGACTACAGTGAACAACTCAGCCATTCATCCTTGCAAATTTTATATAATGAGTGCCGTTGACATCTGTCATTTCAGTGACAAGACACCCTTCAGGAGGAATGTGCAGCTTACACATACACACTTACCCTTTTCAGGATTCAATAGACAATGATTTAAAGAAACTGAGACAAACCTTTTTGCCCCGCCCTTGTGTCTGTGTGCATCGACCTCGGAGGTCAACCCCAATCTTCAGTGTTCCATCTGTAATATTGGTACTGAACCTTCTTTAATAGCTAGAATTACGCATGAATAAGTTATTGACAGCTCCTTATACCACATTATGATATCTTAAAAAACCTCCTCCCACTGTATTTAAAAAACTCTGCATAAAAAGTTGCCCTTGATTTAAAACTAACTATTGTTTCCTCTTCTTTCTTTCTATTTCACAACCATATCCTTACCTTACATCCTCTCTATGCCTCCTTTCTTAAAGTATAGCCTACTTGAAGTAACATGACTGTATCATTCTCTATTATTGTTTTTCTGAAAATTTTCCACACCTCATTTCATGGATCACAACTTCTCCTTTTTTGAAACCATACCTAACAGTACTTAATCTATTCTAGCCTGTCTATTCACCCCACCAAACAATTGCATGACCTCACATATTCCTCCACTAACAATCACATGTAACTTCTATTCATTTAATCTATCACACAAAATCTGGAGTAAATGAATGGAATTGTTTCTTTGAGAGCACAAGACTAAGGGGCATATTATCAAGAACGGCGTTAAAATTATCGCCGGTTTAGCGGCAGAAAACTGCCGCTAAAGCGGCGATAATGGGCTTGATAATATGCCTGGAGAATTCCAATAGAAGCCCATGTT
The DNA here is from genome assembly GCA_963921515.1 of Calotriton arnoldi. Lineage (NCBI taxonomy): Eukaryota > Metazoa > Chordata > Amphibia > Caudata > Salamandridae > Calotriton > Calotriton arnoldi. The sequence continues at coordinate 1,509,421 of CAWUFW010000933.1, forward strand.
CACACCAGAACATGGACTTCTATTGGAATTCTCCAGGGCATATTATCAAGCTCATTATCGCCGCTTTAGCGGCAGTTTTCTGCCGCTAAACCGGCGATAATTTTTAACGCCGTTCTTGATAATATGCCCCTAAAACCAATAACCACTGGATTAGCCACTTACCTTGGTCTGTGCAGTAACATGTTACACACAACAAAGTGCTTCAATGCCTCATCAAGGTTAGTAAGTGCTATACAAATGGAATTAGAAAACAATACAAATATAGGTATTGAAATCAATCTTACAATAAGATCTCCAGCAATCACATGAGACTGAAGGAATCATTCTAAAGTGTTTTACGAAGGAGGAAATATCATTGTTATGAACATTGAATCGCGTCTTCAGGAAACCTCCAGAAGGCTGACAGATGAGTTGTGTGGCCAACTGACAGAGGGAATTAGGATGCAATAAAGTTGGACTGTGACACCAAACTGCAAAGATGGTTTGAGGAAGTTGTACTTGATTGGAATGAAATTAAATAGTTACAAATTGAAAAGCCAATCAAATGCAAAAGATATTTAATTTCTAAAATTCATAAAGACAGAAAGACTCCGCCTGACCATCTCATTGTTTCATTCATTGAGGTTTTATAAAATACATCATGATTTGTGGACACTTTATTGCTTATGGTTGAAATTCTGTCTTCATATAGCGAGATACATCAGGCTTCCAAGGTACAATTGATAAGTCCCATGAGCATGAATATCTATTGATAATGATGAATGTTGTGCCTCTTTACACCTCCGTAGATCTACATGCCTGAGCCCATTTTCTCTATTCAAGGTTCATTAATCTTCGAAAAGCATAAGAAATGTTTTCATCCGTGGTAGGAATTTGCTTAAAAAAGAACACATTTTTGTTTGATCACAAATGTTATTAATGCGATGGCCAGCATTAAATGTGTAATTTTCACACAGACCAGTGCAAATCAGTGTGCCTTGAACAACTCATCCCTGCTCTTTCACTGGATACAACAAATATGATAAATTTCTCCTTCCGAAACAGGAATAATACCTGACACTTTAAAACATACTCTTACCATTCCACATCTGAAACCCTTCATTTCAGACTCCTTGATTCTTGCTAATTACCGGCACATGTCTATCCTCCTTCTTTTGAGCAGGTTCCTGAAAAAGGATCTGATGAGGTAGCTCGAAGAGCAGAAAGACCTAAACCATCTCCTCCATAACCACCAGTCTGGATTTAGACATGCAGTGCCCACCAAAACAGCCATAGCCAACATAGGGGAGTAGACCCTTCCCTCAGTGGACAAAGACAGGAAAAAAGCTGTCATACTCCTTGACCTATCCACAGGGTATGACAAAGTTGAGAACCCAATTTTCCTAGACAATGTATAAAATTGAAGAGGAATAATGGCCACCACCCTGCCCTGGTTCTAATCTTTTGCATCGAAATGCCATCATTAGAATAGTTGAATTCTCCATGTGTCTAGAACTGCACACTCTCTCCCAAAGTTCCTTCTTTTCCTTCCTCTTGTTTGTTTTTAGACAGTTCTTTATTGGGCATTTTGATAACATTAGCAATATACAATACTGACCATAGACTTTTAATGAAAGAGTAAACAATAGGACATTGCTGTGAAAATGAACAATAAGAATCACAATAAAGATACATGAGAATCCGCAGTGAAAAGGAGTTAGTAAAAATCTGAGGCTAAAGAAAGGGGGAGCAGTGAGCACAAGGTCTAACTGATGCGCATTATCTAAGGATAACGGAAATGAAAGAACATCATATAAGGGATTATGGAAGGGGCAAATGGAGAAGAGTCATTTAGTCATGTTTCTAAGAGAGGTACAACGCTCATCACCCCCAGGCATATCAAAGCAGACAATATGGAATGAGAAAGACTCAAAAGAGATGGCAAAGGCAACATATTATGAGAATGCACAAGAATTGTGGGGGTCAGTAGCTCTACATCTAACATTTGTGTCACGCATTATAACAGGAAAAGAACAAGGACATGGAGGGGCATCAGGATCCAGACAGGAGTCTTCAATCAGACTCAGTCCCATGATCATCACCTCAACAAGAAAATTAAGTTTCTGGAGGTTCTAAGTAAGGGCTGAGACTAAGTAAAGTAAGGAACAGAATGATATGCTCTATAGTGTGTAGTGAGTCATATGATGAGGTTCAGAGCTACAGATGTAGCACAGCTGTGCGATGAGTGGGCTATGGAACGACAGAACCAGGTCGGTCAATGTTTCATTAGCAAGCGGGAATAGTTTAAGCGGCCCAGGAACTTGTACATCAGCAGTGAAAGGGGTGTATAGGTAACTGGGTTGGCAGGCATGTGGTATGGCATAGAGCTGATCTCTGTCCCAACTCTTTGTAGCAAAGGTTTAACAAAGTGCCACCAGATCCTGTCTAAGTCAGTAGACAGGTCATTAAGTTCCTATATGATGCGTTTTTGTCCACCTTTAAACATGGGGCCAGATTTATTAATACCTTGCATTGCCCTTGCAACACGCAAGGCAACACGAGGCAGTGCAAACCCTTATCTGGGATTTACTAATGAAACTCTTGATAAACCTCCACCAGCTCCCACCACTTTGGCACAGACTGCCTTCCTTAACCCACTTTCTTCACTATCTGCTACAGCTAAGCAAGATCTGGATTTTCCTCTGTTGCCATCAGAGCTTAAAGTGGTTTTACCTTACCTGCCCCAGAGGAAGACTTGCGGAGCGGATGGACTTCCATAAGAATTCTACACACTCTCTGCCCCCCAGGAAGCACCTCATCTACTTCAGCTTTATAATGCTTCTCTCAAGCTACAGCACCTTCCAGACTCCTAAAATGAAGCTATCATTTCCACAATGCTCAAACCCATAAGGACCTGACAGAAATGTATTCCTTTCGTCCACTATGAATCCCTAATGCTGATTTTAAGATTCTTACTAAATTGCTAGCTAATCGGTTGCTTTGAATCTTCCTCTCTTAATACACCCCGACCAATCAGGCTTTATTCCAGGCCACAACTCCTCCCATAACCTAAGAAGGCTTTGGGATGTCATGGCTAGCACCTCAGACAACTTCCAGAGGGCTGCGTGTATAGGCTTAGATCTGGAGAAAGTGTCTGCTTCTCTCTGCTGGGACTATATGATAGAGGTCCCGAACAGGATGGGTGCTGGCCATAGCAGGAGCAAATAGATTTGTCTCATACATACAGCCTGACTGCCAGGGTCAAGATGGGATACTCTATCTCCCTCCCCTTCATAATAGGTAGGGCTCCTGTCAGGGATGCCCTCTCTTGCCCCTACTTTTTGCGATCATGATGGAACCGCTGGCAATCAAACGAAGGAAGCAAGGAGTATACTGGGGCATACCACTTAGAACTGCCCTCCATGCAGTGTCCCTGTATGCAGACTACATCCTTCTTTACGTTAGGGATGCCATAATAGATCTAACACCCATAGCTCGCCTCTTGGCTGGCTTTGAAGAGAATTCCTGGACTTAGAGTTAACTTGTCCGAATCCTGCATCTTCACTCTTTGAACTGTTTATGCACTTCCACCCCCCTTCAGTTGGACTCTCAACTAGACCAAGAGCTGGTCACATTCAGGTATCTTAGGATTGATACATACCACTCACAGGAGGACCTATGGGACGGTAATCTGGGTAGAGCACTTCGATCACTGAAGACACAATTCACCTTTTGGGCGACACTGCCCTTGTCTGTCATGAGTTGAATAGCCTTGATTAAAATATCGCTCCCCAATCTTTTCTATTTTTTTGTCAATCGTCCCTTGTTGATCCCCTTTCTTTCTTTTGCGACTTAGACACAATGCTAAGTGTGTTCATCTGGCACAAAGGACGCAGGCGAGTGGCATTGTCAACCCTTAAACTCCCAACTGAGGTGGGTGGCTTGAGGCTCCGGTAATTTGAACAATATTATCTTGAGGCACAACTTCAATGGCCAGCTTGCTGGCTGGCATGTCACTCCCTCTCCGACACCAGTTTCCCACCGCTGCTTTCCACTGTGTTATAATGCCTTCCACACTCACAAACACAGACTCCTCTGTGCACCTGCGATTCCCCTCGTGGGTCTGGTAGCCCTCAACAATGCCATCCCTCAACCCCATCTGGAAGTTTGGGCTCAACAGAGCATTGATACTATTTCTGATTAATTTTCGTCTGGTGAATTATTAACTTTTGACACACTCAGAAGGATTTTATGATTCAACTGTTTTATTTCCTCACTTATGCCCAAGTTAAACATTTGCTGAGCACCACATTCCTGGCCCGGAGCCCACCACCAATGCAGTAGTTCAATCGCTTTGCACCCTAGAAAACAGTATGCACTTGGTCGTAAGGCACTACCGAGCATGTCTCCAGCACAAGGATAAGAACAAGGGTTCCCTTCGATGCAAATGGGAGGGAGATATAGGCCACCCTTTGCAGGATTCGGAATGGCACTGCATTTTGTCACACTCACATAAGATATCTTGCTTTAAATATATTCAATTCAACATATTAAACAGAGCACATCTTACCCCTTGCCACATCTCCAAGATTTACCAGGGAGCATCCTCACTGTGCCCTCAGTGCCGGTCCGCTAACGCGGACCTACCTAATATTTTATGGTCATGTAGGGCGTTTAAGGGTTATTGGGCCGAGGCCATTGACCTACTGCATCACCTTACAGCGCGCCTTTTCAATAATTCACTAGAAGAATTGATATTGGGCCTTTTCCTCTTACCTCCGTTCAGATCAAGCTTATATTAAATTCTTAGATTTGGCCCTACTGTTGGTGAAGCGCCATTTTACAATGAGATGGAAGAATCCTAACCCACCAACGGTGCACTCATGGGTACAGACAGCCATCCCCTGGCTGGCATCCAAGAGCATACACCTTCACAGAGAGAAAAGTGCAGGCTCACGAGGCATCCCATTGCTAAGTATTGGGATTCCCTGGTCAACGCCTTTACACAAACCATCAAGGACAATACACACCCCATTTGAATGTTGCACTATTGCAACTCTATTTCTTGAGCCTCCGCTTAGTCAGTGTTTGGCGGAAGTGGATGTTTGTATAGCTTACAGCTTTGGCATTACAGCCCAGGGTTGAGTTTGATTCTTAGAATTGACGAGGAGGACGGCAAATGACTATTGTGAAAAGCAACTGCCTGTTAAGATGTCCAGAGTGAGAAGGATCACGTAGGGAAGGGAGGAAGCAGAGAAGGAGGTACATTATTAGTTGGGGCTTTATTTTAAGATATTACCCCACACGGAGGGGTGTTTAATGTATCTTAAAATAAGAAAATGACATGTCTAAAACATTACTATTCTGAATGGGATATTATAACTGTTAACAATCTATTGAAGACTGTAAAGTGTAGCTACATGACAACTGTCAATAATAAGATTTTTATTTTTTTAAATGGGATTTACTAAGCCACGCAAAGGAACTAACACTCTTTTTAACTCTTAAGGAGCCCTGCATTGTCTAACTGTTTGTGCTTGTACCACAGCAGGGCACGCTCGAACGCGGCACCTCCGCGCCACCTGATGTGGCTAAAAGCAATAAAGCCTTTAGGTAAGCAGTACTTTACCTTAGTACTATGCATCATGGTTAGTTTTCAACCCCGGAGAGGACGTTCCTACTACTTATTACAATGATTGCACAGAGCCACCTGCGTAAAACTCACTGTTGTTGTGCTATATGCCAGTAATGGGCATCAGGCACACAGAGCACTATTGATCGTGAGCATGTACACAGCTGCAACTATGTTTGTCTACTTTTCTTCATACTCATTCTGCCTGCCTCAATAATCTCTGTACACCATATGATTTAGGCTCACATGTGGATGCCAGTCTCCCGTTTCGAGACCACAGATTGGTACCTATGTTGTGAGCCAAGAATTTAAAAGAACACCACTCTATTTCTATTGCAGTGATTGCTAAAACACCAGTGATGGGCAATATATGTTTTGCATGTGTTGGTACTGCCTTAGATACATCACTACTATGACTCATGGACTTGCATCGCAGTGACAACGTTCTTTGCGGACTTCACTGCCTCAGATCGATTTTATTGTCCTACTTTCGTGTCTGTCTATGTCTTTAATGTTCTTTTGTGAACTGTCTGATCCCATTACCAGCCAGTTCCCCTGGTCCACCGTTTTGGGACTCTCCTGCCTGAAGACACCCTGTCACTCCAGGGACACAGTAGTCCTTTCTCTTTTTATATTTTTATATTTCTATAGGTTGGACCAAGAACCACGCAAACAGTAGGTAGCACTTTAGGGGCACCAATTTTGGGGCCGATTCCGATCTCGGTCGGAGGCGCACCCAATACCATTCGGTCGGGAAAAAAGCCATGCGAAAGCCTGTTTCCCGACCGAACCGTACGCGTGGTCCGGCCGAGCGAGTACGATGCGAGTCGCCGACCGACTGCGTCCGGGCGACCCGACCGCTCCGACCGACTCGTACCCGGATCGTACCGCTCCGACCGACTCGCTCGGACCCGATTCGCACCGCGCAATGGAGACGTTTTCCGGCCGGGTAAGTACGATGCGCACCTCGACCGCTCCGACCGACTCGCGCCGTCCGACTCGAACTCGCTGTCGGAGCCGTACTTTGGGGGTCCGTGTCGGACCCCCTGTACGCGTACCCGTGCGAGGCGCACACAGGGGGACCCATGGGTCCCCCTACCTGTGCGTGTACGCCGCGGAGCGCTCGCGGCGTACTCGCTGTAGGGGGCGCCCTTGTCCGCCTCGCACCCATTGAGGCAATGGGAGCCCGCGTACGCGTTGTACGACCGGCTCCCATTGAGTTCAATGGGAGTCCGACCGACTCGTGTCCGATAACATACGGACGCATCGTACTCGTTCGGTCGGACTGCACGGGTCCGATTCGGTCGGAAATCTCTCCGGGTCCGGCTCGGTCGGAGAAATTTCCGGCCCGAATCGGAATCGACCCCTTTGTTTGGGGGAGTTTTTCTATATATGTTTTTTTATCCTGATGAAGCGCCATGGATCCTTAAGACCACTTGATAGGTGCGAAACATGTTGACAAACCACTGAGTTTGAGACCTGAGATAGGCCTCCTTGTTACGACTATAGGGTACTTTCCCCACCCAGTCATTGCACACTGACTACCAGGGTTCCTTTCAACCCTCTTGGGTAGCATTTGCCTGTTATAGGTTTTTATCTCTGACAGGGCGGTCCACTTATTAAAGGATAGTTTGTGACCTCCCCTATCAGTTTTAACCTCCAATCATGCATCACTACTCCACCACACTTATCACCTCACTTGCACTCATCATACGGGAATCTAGTTGACTGTCTTCATGAACTTGGTCTAGGCACACCTGTTTAGAATACTCTTTCTCCCTCCTTAGGAACAGTAGCCCAATTTTTGAGTCTTTGAGACAAGATGTCATACCATTCCTCATCAGAGAATTGTATGGAGGCCTCCCTTGTCACCTAGTTCTAAGTGCCTCAGCCATCAGGGTTGATAACTGTAGGCCAAGAATAGTGCTTTATAAACCAGCAACCACTGCCCTAAGTGGACCCTCACCATGGAAATACATTTGTTTAAGGGATGTGGGCAAATAGGAAAAGGGGGCATAGTCTAGACCTGACACAGTGAGAAAGTTGGTAACTACCATATTTGGAAGGAGTGTAACCCAAGTTCCTCGTGGTGCTCCCGAAAAGACTTCCAATGTCTGTATTTGAGCAGGTACAATTCTGACCTCTGGCCTGCCATACAGTTCTGAACAACAACTCGTGAGTCCTGCTTTCCTCCTTTGAAGTGCATCAAAATGAATATGCCAAAGTATTCTAAGATATTTGTGAATGTTGCATCAAAAACCGACTATTGCGTGCATGACAGGATTCTATTCCTCCATGTTTTGGTTGCTCCACAATACAATAGGTATATGTTGCATAGACAACAGACACTTCCCAATCTATACTCAAGTGACTTGTTGAGCACCAAATGTACTGCTTTGTCATTTAATCAATTTCCAACAAAGGAATGCACCAGTGTTTCTGTACTAGGGGTCATGTGTTCTAAAGTACCATATCCTTAAGTCCTCGGTTAAGTAGGATGCCCAGGTATATTACGTTAAGGGGCACCCTTCTGAAGGGGTGGTCACCTTTAGTCAGTTTGGAGAGTGCCTCACTTTTAGCCCAATTAACTCTGCACCTAGAGAAAAGCCATAACTAATTCATTAATAATATGATGCCGGGATTTGAGATTATTGGCGTCAACAATGTCTCAAAAATGTTGCATGTATATAAAGGCTTTTCTGGAGGCATGCAGGGATCTCAACACCGTTTACATCGTCATATCTTGCCAGCACGGGGTTCTAGAGGCAGTACAAACAGGAGCTGGAAGAGTGGGCAACCCCCTCTTGACAGGAAATGAGTCACAAACAACACTATCTGAGGATAACTGTGCCTTAGGGCCTGAGAATAGTCAGCAAACCTAATTCACAGAATTAGCATCCAGTGGGCTCTGTCTGGAGTCTTGAAAAGGTAGTCCCTTCTCAGTTTCCAAGGATAGGGCCACCTTTCCATCTCGATCATCCTAAATCTTATGTGAGAGGTGCAGCAATGCCCTCATATTATGCAAAAAGCCTACACAAGTTGAATGTATAGGAACGGGTATCAATGAGCTAAGTCTGTTGACAAGGTTTTTTTACAAGAGGATAAGAGATCCAAGTGCTGCACATCTTTGAATGTCTTTTATAATATTTGCAAGACCTTAACCTTATTGGTCACGTAAAACTCTACCGGGAACCTGTCATCCCCATGGGCCTTGCAAGTAAACATGTCATCCATGCCATTGCCTTAGCTATTTCATCTTCCATGATACAGCTGTTTGGGGATGCACCTTGGTGTGCATTCATCTTCGGCAAGGAGAAACTTAACCTACAAATGTAAAGCTTGAGTATAGTGACAGTCATATAGACCAGTAAAGAATGTACCTAATTTTATGATTATATCTATCAGATGAGTGAGGAAATAACTGAGCTCATTACATATTGCTGGAGTAACAGACATTGACTCTCTCTGACGAAGTTGACTCGCCAATCGTCTACTGGCCTTTATTCTGTGCTTGTAGTGTGTCCTTTTTAACCCATGTAAGGCATATTCATATAAAGAGAGCTTTTAGTCCAAAATAAGTTCTAGATAATTCCTATAGGACTGCAGAACTCAGGGACCTCTTGTAAGGGACAGTGATATTCCCAGTGCATAATTTGAGCTGGTTGTTTCCGGTGCTCGGCACCTGCACTTAAGTGTCAACACTAGCTTTTATTACAGACTGCCACCTGGTGGTGCTGTTTATCTAATTTAGAGGAGAGCACAACAACAGTTGTTTATTAATTCAATATATATTAAAAATGACTATTACCTGTAACTCAAGCCATTCTTAGAGCTTTAGGGGCCTGGAATAGTCTGCCTTGTCACACTTGTAGGAGTGTCATGGTTAGTAATTGTGTTGGTAGTGTCATTGGCAGTGCTGGCAGGGGGAATGGGTGGTGCAAGCTGCAGTGACCTGACGAAAGCCCTGGCACTTATTTGTTTACAAAATACACACTGGATATTCCTAATGTGTGTCCCCATCGTCTTTTGCAGCGCTGATTCCCTCATCTTGTGATCCCTCACATACACCTTACCAGGTGCACAGAGTGTCTCATCAGAAGTGACAGAGCCCACATTATCCAACAGCAAACCAGCGAGCAGGGACTACATATTCCTCTTTTCGTCAGATAGTTTGTCCTTCATGCACCAATGGCATGAAGGTGGCATCATAATTCCTAAGTTTCATCATAACTGATCCAAAATGCCACCCTGTAGGTTGATACTTGTTAAGACATTTGGTTGTACAGTGGCTGAGGTAAGAGAAAAATCAATATGGGTGCATGTATTATGCGGGAACAGTACAGAGATTTAGTCCCTCTGGTGGAGGACCAAAAGGCTCTAGATGACTGAGAGAATGTGACCTTTTAAGGGGTGAACCATGAGACCATGACTTTTTTAATTACTAGTGTCAGATCTCCTGGATCTTCTCAGTACAGGAACCATAGTTGTGTTTTATTCTCCTCCTCTCAGTGTCTTAGTTCCACCAAGCTCTGTGAGATTCATGTATAGTTTGGAGGAATGGGTGGATTTGCTACAATGGGAACGCATACCAAGCCTACAAAGAACACTATTCCCTGAAAAGTTATTTTTGAAAAAACATACTGATCGTCCAGGTTTTCAACACTGAGAAAAGTAGTGTTTTGTTATACAAGATTGTCTGCATGTACGCAGAGGAGGCTGACACATCAGGCCCAGATTTGGGGGTAGACAGGCATGAACCACTCTTCCTATCCAATCTCTCTTTAGAATAGTAGCTTCATATGAAATGATATGAGTCTCCTGTTGTAGGACAATGTCAGGCAATTTAGTGGATAAGTACAACAATGTCTTTTTTCTTTTAGTTTAATGAGTGAGTGCATTGATATATTTTTTTTATTGAAATTCTTTGAATCAATACAAATAGTTCATTTTGAAAAATAATCAAACAGTACATCATGCAAGAGTCACACAGATTTAAAAAATACTTGAACCGTAGTACAGAAATATGTCCCTGCTCACCCTCCCTACCCACCCTAAAATCAACCTTGTGTTAAAGGACAGAGGTATAGAGCCGGCCCTCAGCTTCAGTTCATTCAGACAACATATCATCAGAGACTCCCCCAAAAATAGAGAGTTATTCAGGCTTTTAGGCTAGTCCAGACTCGCCACGTAAGCGTGGAGAACGTCCCAAAAATCTATTGGATGGGAGGAAGGCGGGAGAAATTCAGCAAAGAATACAGCCAATTCACTACACATGATCATATCTTTTAATCAACTCTTAAAATTCGAGAGACCAGTGCTCCCACATGACAATGCCACCCATCATCTACCCAATAGAGAAGCCATTGCCAGCACTTTCTTACAGTGCTTCGGGGCATCCATCCCACCTCCCAAAAGGAGTAGAAAGGGAGTAATGGAGACCGCCCCCTCTGTCATATCTAGAGTTCGAATCAACAAGGCCCAAAAGGCCACAATTTTGGAACAGGACCATGCAAGGTGGAAAAAATCAGCAGTAAGGGCAGCCATATACGGCAGGAGGAGGAGCTCATCGATATGCAAAGAAACTATGTTGAGGGTCCTGTGAGTGTTCATAACGGTTGTAGGGACTTTTTCCTTGTGACTCCATGTATTGATTCATGGATGTTAGAAGACATCTAAGGCATATGCAGGGCCTTTGGAATGTTGTTAGAATATTTAACCAATTCCATTTGGGGCTTCAGCAGATTTCCTGAGCACACTCTGGGTGAGTCATGAAAGGGAGACCCAGGACAAGCTGTGACAAAGTTTCAAACATCTGGGTGCGGCTCACGCCGAGTTGTAGGTGGGTGAAGGACAACCTCCTAAATCCACTCATTCTGTTGGATAAATCAGGAATGCGGACAGTGGTGGGGATACACTGTGAGAGTTGGTGACATCTGTCAGGTGCAGCTGCAACCCGTGCTATCTCTGATAGCTTGACTGATGCCATACTACAGGACCCTACCTGCCAGCGACGATGTGCCCAGTGACCATGAAGGGTCAGAGTGCGTGGTGACCATTGCAGTGCGACGGAGACTAGTAAAGACACTAAAGGCAGTTTTTTCTGTTCTGGTAGTGTGGAAAGCCAGAGAAGGAGAGTGCCAAGGACACATCCTTGAAAGACTCTCACTGAAAGTGGAGCAGATGTTAATGTCTTGGAGTACCATGCACAGAGGAAATGTGTGCGGCCACTTATGGCAAAAACTCATTATCGGCTCAGAGTCAGGTCAGCATAGGATGGTGAGGCGAGGAGCAAAAGTGTGCCGTTTGGTGTACCCCAAGAAGGATACTGTAAAGTCGACGAGGTCTTTGATGAAGGTTCTCTGCGGACATCCTTCAAAGATAAAGTGACATGTTTGGGGAGTAGGGAGAGGCTAGCTGTGATTCCTTGGTGTGAAATGTTGAGTAGTGGACAGTGGTGCAAGATGCTCTGACGAGGTCCTCTAACTATAGGACGCCACCAATTGGAGTGGAACTCTCATTCTGAATATTGTACATGCTGACGTCATTCACATCTTTTTAAGTTATGGTCTTATGACAAACAACCATGCGGACGCACCTCGTCTTGAGAGGATAAACAGCCGGTGCTACATGCTAACCATAGACAGAGGGATTGACACAACTATACCGTCTAGCCAAATTGAGAAGATTTTTTTTTCTGGGAGAGAGGACAAAACGCGTTGGCTACGGTTCTTAATTGAATATGAAGAAGAAGATAAAAGAATAAAGGATTATTAACTGAATATGTCCAATGGATGTTTTGTATTGCGAAACATGTAATTTTTGTCAAACTATCTAAAGTGTTTTCGCTGAACTCTTACCCGATGTAAAATTATTCGATTTACACAATTTTAGGTGCTGAGCCATTGTATATTGATTGATGAGTTAGGGGTTTCTTAACCTTAGGAAGTTTAGGGAAGTTGAACTTCCGATTCTGTGCACTAAAATAAGTTTCTAACTGTCCCCACAGTAGGGTGAGTGCAGTCTTAATTTCCTCAATCCCCGTATAGTCAAATAGTTTTAGAGGAAATGTATGAGACGAGCCATTTAATTCTATGCCTGCGATGCCTAGTTGAGAAAGGATAGTAGAGTGGAATGATATACAGTGGTAAAAGTGGTTGATATGTCCGGTATTATGAGCGTATACAAAAGGTGATTGTGATGTGTGATGGTGATAAAGCTAGATAGGTGTTAAGTGCAGGTTCTGTTGAGTGAAGGGTAAGAAAACCCAACTGGAGATGGTTAAGCAGGTTGTTAGATGATAGGTAGAGTGTGAGAAGAGTTAAGAAACTTGGCGATATTTGAGAGAGAAGAAGAGTTAATAGTGTTTTCAGAAGATATAGAACCACTGAGGATTTGAAACATGTTGGATAGACCCTTGATGTGAGGGAATAGTTGAATAGAAACGTGAGGCAAAAAAATGAACAGTAGATATGAGTGTGAGGTTTATTGGTATGAGTGCTGAAAGGGTCAGATGGTGCACAAGATTAATTGACAGCTTCAGTTATTGTAATGAGTTCAGTGGCTGATATTGTGCTTACGCATACAAATGTAACTGAATGGGAATGGGGTGTAGTGGTGTTGTAGGAGAATGGATGTGGAGTAGTGAATAGTTTAGCATGAGTGCCTCCTATGTTGATGTTCTTAAGAGAAAAGAGTAGCAGATAGATTTGATGCACTCAAAGAGAAATAAGAGGGTTGGATCATAACCTTCGATAAGGCAGAATGGTGGGAGGCTTGTATGAAGCCCCCGGAAATGACCATCTAAACACATTTACAGCTGGTTTAATTGAAATACCTGCATACTGCATACTATAGACCATGCCAGCGATGGCTTGTGGCTAGGCTGTCATCCTCTTCCTGCTTCCACTGTGCGGATAACAACACTGATTTTTCCATGTCACCTGGGGCTGTCCTAAAACTGTGGAATATTGACTAGCTATTGAAAGAGTGTTAACCCGGGTCCTAGCAAAACCAGTAGATCTGACACCCAGAGTAGCCCTGTTGGGAATCCTGGATGATCTGGGGGGCAGTCGCGGTGAACTCATTATGAATGGTATAGACACAATTATTGCACAGAGAGACATTGCTAAAAAATGGAAATACCCAGAACCCCCCATGCTGGTTGGGTGGCGAGCAGCGATATAATGGTGTGCCAAGTGGGAGAAACCCATATACATAGCAAGAGGTTGCCTTTGCAAACACACTAAGATCTGGAGACGCTGGTGGTAGTATTATGGACTTGTAAACGACTAAGCAATGGCTGTTGGTGTAGTATATGATGAGACAGCTTTGACTATAAAGAAATTGTACATACTGGATGCTGTGTTGTCTTGTTTCTTCATAAAATCATTAAAATTTAGATTAAAAGAAGGGAACTGCATAGCAAATTCATTTGATAAAGGAGGGCATTTGGTGAGTGATTGTAGTGGGGAAAGTAGGTCTAGCAGTACGTGAAAGGTTTGTTGGTGAGGCATGAGAGCGAGGATGATAGTATAAGGACTTGCCATTGTCTAGAGTGTCAGATAGTAAGTTCAAAGCCGGCGTGTATGCTTCTACATTGAAAGGTGCCTCGTGCTTGCACCATTTGTCTATAAGTCCTCACGTTTTAGTTTATGTATTTGGAACACCAGGAGGTAGCTATGGTTGTAGATGAGATGCAGCAGAAGAGAAGGTATGTTATGGATAGTTTGAAGTAAATGTTTGTGTCACTAGTGGTGTCCCTGTTTGTGTAATTTGTGACGTAACATGTGACAGAATGTGTGAGATCATGAGAAGTCCATTGCGGAGAGTTCTGTTTCAGAGCTCACTATATAAGGTACATTTTCAGCATGTTTTAGGTTTTGGAGCAGAGCCATATTATCCCTTCAACTAATGGTTCAAAGGTGAACAGGTGTTGAAATGTGAGTGTGTGTTTGGTGTATCTGGTGTGTGTGTGTTTACAGCTGGAATTCACTTACTGGTTTGTTAATCCAAACAATGTCAGCATTGTCTGACAAAGACTCATCAGGTCCAAAGTCTGTCACGGGTTGGGCTTCCACTCTTGAACTCTGCTTTCTTTTCAACATCTTGATGGTGGACCTGGTCCTTTTTAAAGCAGACACGCCCCCTAGAAAGAAAGATACATTTTTGATCAAGAATGGAATGAAAAAATGTATTTGAGGATGCACCAGCATGTATGCCTACAAATGAATTCCGCTGTGCACCCCCACCTCCAAGCAATCTGCAAATGAACAATTTAAATACCTATGATTCCTGAAACTATCTCAAAGCATGAATTTATGTTGATTGTGTTCAGAAGTACAAAACAATCAACTATTGTAAATAATATACATTCAACATTTATTACTACAGTGCAAAGGTCAAATTCCATGTTTGTACCACTTACATCAAAACTGACATTAGAAAAACACAGTTTACTGTCTTTTGTATATAATTACAAAAACTTTACTCAAGGAAACAAGGTTACAGGTCTCTTAAATGTGACTTTACCTTAGTGCATGAAAGTAGCCCATTGCATCCTGGTGCTGGGCGAATAAGCTGTTATTTTAAAACAAGTACATATGAAAAGCACTATGGCAAAACCCATATATGAAGGTGCATAGACTGACCACTTAAGCCTTCGACTGTCATGAGTCATACACCCTCCCCCACTAAACTTTGTTATACAGATCATATTACACCCTGCAAATGTTTGGGTGCTTTTATTGGTAAGAATAGGTCCAGAGAGTTCTTCAACATTGTTAAAAGACAAACCCCTTCACATCCCTACACGAAATAATAGCCACCAATAAACGCTGCCAAGAAATCCCCAGCTTCTTCACAGATAAAGTCACAAAAATTGATCAATCCTTCATCCAAGTACCATATCCGCCTAACCTGCCCCACTATGCTCACTTCTGACCAAATGGAACTAAATTATACTAAGGATAACTTTGCCTTCACCCAAATGAAAAACAATGCCAATTGGTCTGATTTCAAACTCATGTCTGAAAACGAAGTCTTCAATATAATTGCGAGCTTAAAGCCTTCTTCCCACACTACGGATCCCCTTCCATCCACAATAGTACAAAATCTCAACCACATCATTGCCCCTTTCTGGACAAAAATCATTAACTCATCTCTCACCTTAGGCTGTGTATCAGACTCCCTCCAATTAGGACAAATCACACCCATACTCAAAAAACCAGGGGCAGAACCTAACGATCTCAACAACCTTAGTCCTCTCTCCAATCTCCCGTTCCTAGTCAAAACTGTAGAGAAGTGCATTTTCCAAAAACTTAACAAACATTTAGGTGATTTCAACCTCCTCAATACCTTTCAATCAAGATTCAGAAAAGGCTGTAGCACTGAAACTGCCATGCTCAATATTTCAGATGATATCCACAGAGCCTTAGACAAAGGTGAAGCATGTCTTCTCTAAGGGTGGGTGGAGCTGGTGTAGTGCCTCTATGCGGAGCTCCACGGAATTTGAAAAAACTCCGTGGAGCTCTGCTTTGCTCCGCTCCCTCCCCCCTCCCAAATTATTTAAAAATGAAAAAAGAAGGCACTTACTGCGTGTCTGCCGCCTCCCCTGCATGGCCAATCTCCTTCCTGCTCCTCGCGTCCTTCTTCAATGAAAAAACTCCTACGTTGTACATCTTGCGCATGTGCACGTGCAAGACATACAATGTATATTTTTTTTTATTGAAGAAGGACACAAGGAGCAGGAAGGAGAGCGGCCAGGCAGTGGAGGCGGCAGACACGCAGGTAAGTGCCTTCTTTTTTCATTTTTAAATAATTTGGGAGGGGGAGGGAGCGGCTAACTCCGCTCCGCCACGGAGGTGGAGTTTTGCCTACCTCCGCGTTCGCAACGGAGCGCGGAGTAGGCAAATCTCCGCAAACTCCGCTGGCAGTTACCCGCCCAGGGTTAGTCTTCTCATCTTTATTGACCTGTCAGCGGCTTTTGACACAGTAAATCACTCAACTTTACTTGTAACTCTCAAGATGCGCTCTGGTATTAATGGCATAGTTCTAAACTTGTTCACATCTTACCTTCAACACAGATCACAACAAATCAAAATCAACTCCTGTCTCTCCAAGCCCACATAAGGCACTCTTGGTGTACCGCCAAGGCACTATTCTCTCCCCTTCCCTCTTCAATCTCTTCATGGAACCCATTACAATCATTCTGAAGCAAGCAGGAGTCAAATATCACCTGTTAGAAATGGGATCTCTGGTTGGCTAAGGCTTGCGCCAAAGCCAGGCAGAGACCACCACTCTAGTCAGGGCGAGGGAGTTACACGCCGACGATAACCCCTGCTCACCCCCTTGGTAGCTTGGCACGAGCAGTCAGGCTTATCCCGGGAGGCAATGTGTAACGCGCTTGCGCAATACCCACTCAGCAGCAACACACTAGGCACACCACAAAAGGAGACTCCACACAAGGTTATATAAAAATAGCCTTTGTATTATAAAAACACATTAGAATATAATCACACAAGGTACACTGTGCCAACTGGCACTAGGCAGTATTTACAGGGATTATATACAAGACCGGGCCAATCGGGCCACGGTCAGAACCATCAGAAAAGGTAAGTACATATAAAACACAACCAGTCACTACTGGCACAATAATGACCTTAGCATTATCACATTGGGCATAAAACCTATTAGGCCCACCTCATCAGCATAAATCACATTACGCAATAACCTCCTAATCCTGAATCACGCTAGGGGCATAAATCACAGTAGAAAGTAACCTCCTCACCTAGACCACAGTAGAGGTATAAACCAGGGTGCATAAATCACAGTTCCAGCGCACCACATAAATCCCATGTAGAGCCTGGCGCCCTAACAACCTAGCACAGCCCCCCTGGCCAACTGGCCTTCTCAGAGGGCTCCAATGCCCTATGTCCCAATAGTCAGGGCATAGCTGCCAATGCAGCAGTCACAAGCGCGCAATTGCGCTGGCACCACTGTGCCTCCTGGGTCCCCACTGGGACTCTTAACAATGGACTGACCTAAACGTTGCAGCTGCCGCTAATTGCGGTGCAGCTGTGCAGATCACTGTGGGTACTGGCACTCACTGTGCCCTCTGACCTCAAAAAGAAATGCCCCCAAGTCCCACTCCGGGACTTCTAAAAAGGATCTGGCCCAAAACGTTGCAGCTGCCCACTGTCAGGCGGGGCAGCTGAGGGAAATGCCTTGGCACTACGGTGCCCTGGGAGCCCTCGATCGGTCCCAACTACGACTTAGCACTGGCACTAATAGTGCCTGGGGGAGCCCCAATCACCGGGCTCCTCCGGTTGCCATGAAGAAGAAAATGCCCCCTTCGTTGGAGCGGCCCGCTCTCTTGCGGGTCCGCTCAGGTAAACAGGCACCAGCAATGTGCCCCGCTCTCGCTCCCCAGGCAGCCCCACTGACCGGGCCCTCCTGGGTCTCCTCCGGTCATCCGGTGCGGGCTCGCCTCTCGTGTCACCAAGAAGGATGCAATTACCGGGGGGGAGGGGGGATGCCTGCGAGGCTCTGTCTCCTTCTCGACCACCGGCGATCTCTGCGGCCTCACGCGGGGCTCCCTCCAGCTCCCGGGAGCCCCGCCCACGTCCAGGCTACCACAGCCTGACTTCCGCTGCAGCCATGCTGCGATTGGGCGGCCCTGTCAGCTTCCGGTCGGCCCGCCCACAACCAGGCAACTTGCCTGTCTTCTGTTTTCCGCGGCGATCTCGGGGGCAATGCGGGGTGGGCACCCGCCTCCAGATAAAAGCATAGAGCGGGGCGGGCACCCGCTCTAAAGACACCACAATGTGGGGTGGGCACCCGCCTTTAAAATATTCATAAAGCGGGGTAGGCTCCCGCTCGGCAGGCACAATACAGGGTGGGCACCCGCTCTCCTTGCAGCAACTCGGGGGAATCCCTACGCCGGGGATTCCCTCTCCGGGACGTGTAACTCAGTGCTGCAGGGCTCACATGCCCCTCGTCCTCAGGCAATGAAAATCAGAGCGCTCACGAGGCGCTAGGAACCCCAGCTCCAACAGCAAAGATTTTTAGGGGCACAAGGCTGGGCCCAGACAGGCCAGCTTACAGGGCCCTCCAGCAGGGAGGCAGTCCCTTGTGGCGGTTCCTCCTGGAGCCCAGCAGCAGCAGCAGCAGGCCCCCTCAGCACAGGAACAGCTCAACAGAACCTTTTCATGGGGTCACAGCCCCTTCTTTTATACACCTTTTCCTTTGTCTAAAGGTGCAGGGTTTAGGAAAAACCAGATGCAACTGGTTTGGGGGAGCTTTGGAGCACTTTGTTTTGCTCAGCTCCTCTCTCCTTTCACAGGACAGGCTAGGGACATCAGACGCACCACAGGGGTGGAGCCAGCATTGTGGAGGGAAGGCCCAGCCCTATTCAGGTCCCAGGTGCAACTCCTCCCTCCCATCTAGATGCAGATCTCCCTATTCACCACTGCGCTGACTCACCCTGCCCCTCCTGGAGCCACACACACCTCCCAGCCCCTGTCACTCACAAAGCCAGACATGCAATTCACATCAGGCAGGCAGACACAGAGCACACATAAATGCCAACTTCTAAAAGTGGCACTTCTCCACTAGTCACAATAAATCTGCGCACACCATTGCGCAGCATTTATTCTCACGAGTTCGCACATACTACACTCGCCCCTGCACTCCTCTCACACCAGGAATTACCATGGACACACATATCCCCCATGCATTCCTATGGGAGGGCAGGCCAATCTCACCACACGCACTCAGAGTGCGCACGCACTTACACTGGGACCCAGTGCTAAAGTGCGCAGAGGCCTAAAACCACCAACACTACACAGAAAAAAGGCTAGGAGACAGGCAAAAAGTTTAGGGGTGAACCTGCCAAAAGGGCCAAGTCCAACACAACCTCCTTCCAGCCAAAACGCAGGGCAGACCAATCACCACCGTGATGGGCTTCCCTGCTTGGGGCGATAGAACACGGACGCGGGCCCGCAACTGCAGGGACACCCTCCGGTTCTACGCCACGGTGAACCCATGTGGTTCCTTCTGAAAAAGCTGTCTGGACCAACTGGGCTACCCCACTGGTACTCCCTAGCTGTCCGCGGCCAGGACCAGGCCCTAGGCCATCCAGATGCCACTGGTCCTTGCCCATTCACAGAGTATGGCATCCCCTGGCACATAGTAGCCATTCTCCACTCTTCCCCTCATCAGGGCAGGTCTAGACTGCCACTGATCCTCCAGCCTAGGGTCTGCACCCTCAGGCGGACCAGAAGTCACGGGTGAGGCTCTCCTCCCCTACCTCTCCTTCTAGGGTTCCGCCCTCTCCTCCTGGGAGAAGCACCCTCAGAACACAACTCTCCCACCAGTTCAGGACCTCTCTCCAAAAACTGGTCTCCCAACCTAGGGTCTAAACCCTCAGGTTGCACCGGGGTCAGAGGCGAGGACTCCCTCCCTCTGCACCCCCTTCCAGAGTTCTGCACCCCACCAACTGGAGCGGTACCCCTGGAAGATGAACCGGTCAGGACACTGATTACAGATGTCCTTTCCTCCAGATCAGGCGGATCCTGAACCTGGCCTCCCAACCTTGGGGCTGAACCCCACGGCTGAGCATTTGCCTGGCACACCAGGACTTCCGGGGGCGCACACAGCAGCCCCCGAGGGTAACACATGACTCATGTGTTGCGTGACAGTCTGCGTGGCGCAGACCTCCCGACCCCTGTCCATCTGACAGTGCGCAGAGATCCCCCACGACAGAAGTGGTGTCACCATGGTCACTTCTAGGAGACTCAGCCCTTCTGGCTGGCCCCTGACCCACTGGTTCTTCCACTGGGGAACACATCCCCCTCTCACCCCTCAATCCGGACTTCTGTACCCTCCCAACTGGAGCGGCACTGCCAAACACCAGAACCACTGGAGCTCTATTTACAGACGCTCTGGGTTCTCCAGACACTAGGAGATCCTCCTCAAATGGACTAACAGGACAGCCTAGGCTCCCAACCTGGTGTTCCCTGAAGAAACCATCCAGGTTCTGAGACTGGGTTTCGGGCACCTGGGGACACTCAGTCCCACACTCACTCCTACTCCACTGAGACAGGACGTGAGCCCCTTCACCCCTCCCACTACACTGGGACCTAGCTGGGCTACACTGAACCTCTTCCCCAATACAGGACTGGAAGATACCTGAACCATTACTTTCTTAATCACTCCCCAATGCCTCATCAGAACCTTGGGCCTCCACCCAGAGGTCTGCCTCTCGTGTAAACTCCCATAGATCAGAAAACCCACCCTCCAACAGGTGTTGGCGCAACCCCGGCAAACAACAACTGAGCAGGTGCTCTCTGATAACCAGATCGAACAGTCCTTCAAAATCCTGTTCCGTGTTAACCGTTACCCAATCAGCCAGTGCATCATTACATTCATCCGAAAAATCCGCCCAAGACTGGTGAGACAGTTTCCTACTGCCCCTGAACTTCAACCTGTACTCCTCTTCTCGGGAACAAGGTACCATACTTTGGGAACTGGGAATGGGACTTCCTGCACTGGACTCCATATTGCTGCCACCACTGGATCCCACCCTCACTGGTGAATCCAGACAACTAAAACTACACTCAGAGGACGTACCAAGAGCTAATTTCTCCTTGGTGAAGGCCCTCTCAGCCTCCGCCATCCTCTCCTGTGCTAGGACCCTCTCGGTCTCTAGCTTTTTCTCCTCCACACTCAGCTGCGCTATCTCCTTGGTATGCTCTAACCTGAGCTTCTCCCAAGCCAGCTGATGCTCCCTTTCTTCCCTCCTATCCACCCACTCCTCTGGGGACAGGGAAAGGGATTGGGCACTACCCCGACACTGGACCCAGCAAGGGACTCCCTATCCATGGGGTCCTCACTATCTACTGGCGTCCCGGTCCTGTCACTTTCTTCCTCCTCTTCAGACTCCTCAGGGCCCCCTCAGACCCACCACCCTCTTGGCGTGCGGCCAGGGCCCTCTTCTCCTCATTGCGCTCACAGTCCCATTCATCCTTTTGCCATTGGATCAGGTTGTCCCTCAGTTTTGACTGGGTGTCTGACCCACTCACTGCTATGTCTCTCTCCTTACAGAAGTCCACCAACTCCCACATGCTGTATCTAAACAGACCACAAAAATTAAAAGCAGACTCCATTTTGGCAGGACGCTCAGGGACACGTGCAACACAGGAGACCTCGGTGTCTGAGCTGAAGCAAGAGTATACAATTTACCAATGACACTTTTAGGAGAAGAATTAAATAACTAAAACTCAGAAACAATAATCCCCACACACGTGATTATCTAAATGTAGAGTTTGTAGTGCAACCAGTTGTCGCTGTGGTACTGCGCAAACGCAAGTCCTATCCTCACCGCTGACAACCAATGTTAGAAATGGGATCTCTGGTTGGCTAAGGCTTGCGCCAAAGCCAGGCAGAGACCACCACTCTAGTCAGGGCGAGGGAGTTACACGCCGACGATAACCCCTGCTCACCCCCTTGGTAGCTTGGCACGAGCAGTCAGGCTTATCCCGGAGGCAATGTGTAAAGCGCTTGCGCAATACCCACTCAGCAGCAACACACTAGGCACACCACAAAAGGAGACTCCACACAAGGTTATATAAAAATAGCCTTTGTATTATAAAAACACATTAGAATATAATCACACAAGGTACACTGTGCCAACTGGCACTAGGCAGTATTTACAGGGGATTATATACAGGACCGGGCCAATCGGGCCACGGTCAGAACCATCAGAAAAGGTAAGTACATATAAAACACAACCAGTCACTACTGGCACAATAATGACCTTAGCATTATCACATTGGGCATAAAACCTATTAGGCCCACCTCATCAGCATAAATCACATTACGCAATAACCTCCTAATCCTGAATCACGCTAGGGGCATAAATCACAGTAGAAAGTAACCTCCTCACCTAGACCACAGTAAAGGTATAACCAGGGTGCATAAATCACAGTTCCAGCGCACCACATAAATCCCATGTAGAGCCTGGCGCCCTAACAACCTAGCGCAGCCCCCCTGGCCAACTGGCCTTCTCAGAGGGCTCCAATGCCCTATGTCCCAATAGTCAGGGCGTAGCTGCCAATGCAGCAGAGTCACAAGCGCGCAATTGCGCTGGCACCACTGTGCCTCCTGGGTCCCCACTGGGACTCTTAACAATGGACTGACCTAAACGTTGCAGCTGCCGCTAATTGCGGTGCAGCTGTGCAGATCACTGTGGGTACTGGCACTCACTGTGCCCTCTGACCTCAAAAAGAAATGCCCCCAAGTCCCACTCCGGGACTTCTAAAAAGGATCTGGCCCAAAACGTTGCAGCTGGCCACTGTCAGGCGGGGCAGCTGAGGGAAATGCCTTGGCACTACGGTGCCCTGGGAACCCTCGATCGGTCCCAACTACGACTTAGCACTGGCACTAATAGTGCCTGGGGGAGCCCCAATCACCGGGCTCTTCCGGTTGCCATGAAGAAGAAAATGCCCCCTTCGTTGGAGCGGCCCGCTCTTTTGCGGGTCCGCTCAGGTAAATAGGCACCAGCAATGTGCCTCGCTCTCGCTCCCCAGGCAGCCCCACTCACCGGGCCCTCCTGGGTCTCCTCCGGTCGTCCGGTGCGAGCTCGCCTCTCGTGTCACCAAGAAGGATGCAATCACCGGGGGGGGGGATGCCTGCGAGGCTCTGTCTCCTTCTCGACCACCGGCGATCTCTGCGGCCTCACGCGGGGCTCCCTCCAGCTCTCGGGAGCCTTGCCCACGTCCAGGCTACCACAGCCTGACTTCCGCTGCAGCCATGCTGCGATTGGGCGGCCCTGTCAGCTTCCGGTCGGCCCGCCCACAACCAGGCAACTTGCCTGTCTTCTGTTTTCCGCGGCAATCTCGGGGGCAATGCGGGGTGGGCACCCGCCTCCAGATAAAAGCATAGAGCGGGGCGGGCACCCGCTCTAAAGACACCACAATGTGGGGTGGGCACCCGCCTTTAAAATATTCATAAAGCGGGGTAGGCTCCCGCTCGGCAGGCACAATACGGGGTGGGCACCCGCTCTCCTTGCAGCAACTCGGGGGAATCCCTACGCCGGGGATTCCCTCTCCGGGACGTGCAACTCAGTGCTGCAGGGCTCACACGCCCTCGTCCTCAGGCAATGAAAATCAGAGCGCTCACGAGGCGCTAGGAACCCCAGCTCCAACAGCAAAGATTTTTAGGGGCACAAGGCTGGGCCCAGGCAGGCCAGCTTACAGGGCCCTCCAGCAGGGAGGCAGTCCCTTGTGGCGGTTCCTCCTGGAGCCCAGCAGCAGCAGCAGGCCCCCTCAGCACAGGAACAGCTCAACAGAACCTTTTCATGGGGTCACAGCCCCTTCTTTTATACACCTTTTCCTTTGTCTAAAGGTGCAGGGTTTAGGGAAAACCAGATGCAACTGGTTTGGGGGAGCTTTGGAGCACTTTGTTTTGCTCAGCTCCTCTCTCCTTTCACAGGACAGGCTAGGGACATCAGACGCACCACAGGGGGTGAAGCCAGCATTGTGGAGGGAAGGCCCAGCCCTATTCAGGTCCCAGGTGCAACTCCTCCCTCCCATCTAGATGCAGATCTCCCTATTCACCACTGCGCTGACTCACCCTGCCCCTCCTGGAGCCACACACACCTCCCAGCCCCTGTCACTCACAAAGCCAGACATGCAATTCACATCAGGCAGGCAGACACAGAGCACACATAAATGCCAACTTCTAAAAGTGGCACTTCTCCACTAGTCACAATAAATCTGCGCACACCATTGCGCAGCATTTATTCTCACGAGTTCGCACATACTACACTCGCCCCTGCACTCCTCTCACACCAGGAATTACCATGGACACACATATCCCCCATGCATTCCTATGGGAGGGCAGGCCAATCTCACCACACGCACTCAGAGTGCGCACGCACTTTACACTGGGACCCAGTGCTAAAGTGCGCAGAGGCCTAAAACCCCCAACACTACACAGAAAAAAGGCTAGGAGACAGGCAAAAAGTTTAGGGGTGAACCTGCCAAAAGGGCCAAGTCCAACACAACCTCCTTCCAGCCAAAACGCAGGGCAGACCAATCACCACCGTGATGGGCTTCCCTGCTTGGGGCGATAGAACACGGACGCGGGCCCGCAACTGCAGGGACACCCTCCGGTTCTACGCCACGGTGAACCCATGTGGTTCCTTCTGAAAAAGCTGTCTGGACCAACTGGGCTACCCCACTGGTACTCCCTAGCTGTCCGCGGCCAGGACCAGGCCCTAGGCCATCCAGATGCCACTGGTCCTTGCCCATTCACAGAGTATGGCATCCCCTGGCACATAGTAGCCATTCTCCACTCTTCCCCTCATCAGGGCAGGTCTAGACTGCCACTGATCCTCCAGCCTAGGGTCTGCACCCTCAGGCGGACCAGAAGTCACGGGTGAGGCTCTCCTCCCCCTACCTCTCCTTCTAGGGTTCCGCCCTCTCCTCCTGGGAGAAGCACCCTCAGAACACAACTCTCCCACCAGTTCAGGACCTCTCTCCAAAAACTGGTCTCCCAACCTAGGGTCTAAACCCTCAGGTTGCACCGGGGTCAGAGGCGAGGACTCCCTCCCTCTGCACCCCCTTCCAGAGTTCTGCACCCCACCAACTGGAGCGGTACCCCTGGAAGATGAACCGGTCAGGACACTGATTACAGATGTCCTTTCCTCCAGATCAGGCGGATCCTGAACCTGGCCTCCCAACCTTGGGGCTGAACCCCACGGCTGAGCATTTGCCTGGCACCAGGACTTCCGGGGCGCACACAGCAGCCCCCGAGGGTAACACATGACTCATGTGTTGCGTGACAGTCTGCGTGGCGCAGACCTCCCGACCCCTGTCCATCTGACAGTGCGCAGAGATCCCCCACGACAGAAGTGGTGTCACCATGGTCACTTCTAGGAGACTCAGCCCTTCTGGCTGGCCCCTGACCCACTGGTTCTTCCACTGGGGAACACATCCCCCTCTCACCCCTCAATCCGGACTTCTGTACCCTCCCAACTGGAGCGGCACTGCCAAACACCAGAACCACTGGAGCTCTATTTACAGACGTTCTGGGTTCTCCAGACACTAGGAGATCCTCCTCAAATGGACTAACAGGACAGCCTAGGCTCCCAACCTGGTGTTCCCTGAAGAAACCATCCAGGTTCTGAGACTGGGTTTCGGGCACCTGGGGACACTCAGTCCCACACTCACTCCTACTCCACTGAGACAGGACGTGAGCCCCTTCACCCCTCCCACTACACTGGGACCTAGCTGGGCTACACTGAACCTCTTCCCCAATACAGGACTGGAAGATACCTGAACCATTACTTTCGTAATCACTCCCCAATGCCTCATCAGAACCTTGGGCCTCCACCCAGAGGTCTGCCTCTCGTGTAAACTCCCATAGATCAGAAAACCCACCCTCCAACAGGTGTTGGCGCAACCCCGGCAAACAACAACTGAGCAGGTGCTCTCTGATAACCAGATCGAACAGTCCTTCAAAATCCTGTTCCGTGTTAACCGTTACCCAATCAGCCAGTGCATCATTACATTCATCCGAAAAATCCGCCCAAGACTGGTGAGACAGTTTCCTACTGCCCCTGAACTTCAACCTGTACTCCTCTTCTCGGGAACAAGGTACCATACTTTGGGAACTGGGAATGGGACTTCCTGCACTGGACTCCATATTGCTGCCACCACTGGATCCCACCCTCACTGGTGAATCCAGACAACTAAAACTACACTCAGAGGACGTACCAAGAGCTAATTTCTCCTTGGTGAAGGCCCTCTCAGCCTCCGCCATCCTCTCCTGTGCTAGGACCCTCTCGGTCTCTAGCTTTTTCTCCTCCACACTCAGCTGCGCTATCTCCTTGGTATGCTCTAACCTGAGCTTCTCCCAAGCCAGCTGATGCTCCCTTTCTTCCCTCCTATCCACCCACTCCTCTGGGGACAGGGAAAGGGATTGGGCACTACCCCCGACACTGGACCCAGCAAGGGACTCCCTATCCATGGGGTCCTCACTATCTACTGGCGTCCCGGTCCTGTCACTTTCTTCCTCCTCTTCAGACTCCTCAGGGCCCCCTCAGACCCACCACCCTCTTGGCGTGCGGCCAGGGCCCTCTTCTCCTCATTGCGCTCACAGTCCCATTCATCCTTTTGCCATTGGATCAGGTTGTCCCTCAGTTTTGACTGGGTGTCTGACCCACTCACTGCTATGTCTCTCTCCTTACAGAAGTCCACCAACTCCCACATGCTGTATCTAAACAGACCACAAAAATTAAAAGCAGACTCCATTTTGGCAGGACGCTCAGGGACACGTGCAACACAGGAGACCTCGGTGTCTGAGCTGAAGCAAGAGTATACAATTTACCAATGACACTTTTAGGAGAAGAATTAAATAACTAAAACTCAGAAACAATAATCCCCACACACGTGATTATCTAAATGTAGAGTTTGTAGTGCAACCAGTTGTCGCTGTGGTACTGCGCAAACGCAAGTCCTATCCTCACCGCTGACAACCAATGTTAGAAATGGGATCTCTGGTTGGCTAAGGCTTGCGCCAAAGCCAGGCAGAGACCACCACTCTAGTCAGGGCGAGGGAGTTACACGCCGACGATAACCCCTGCTCACCCCCTTGGTAGCTTGGCACGAGCAGTCAGGCTTATCCCGGAGGCAATGTGTAAGCGCTTGCGCAATACCCACTCAGCAGCAACACACTAGGCACACCACAAAAGGAGACTCCACACAAGGTTATATAAAAATAGCCTTTGTATTATAAAAACACATTAGAATATAATCACACAAGGTACACTGTGCCAACTGGCACTAGGCAGTATTTACAGGGGATTATATACAGGACCGGGCCAATCGGGCCACGGTCAGAACCATCAGAAAAGGTAAGTACATATAAAACACAACCAGTCACTACTGGTACAATAATGACCTTAGCATTATCACATTGGGCATAAAACCTATTAGGCCCACCTCATCAGCATAAATCACATTACGCAATAACCTCCTAATCCTGAATCACGCTAGGGGCATAAATCACAGTAGAAAGTAACCTCCTCACCTAGACCACAGTAAAGGTATAAACCAGGGTGCATAAATCACAGTTCCAGCGCACCACATAAATCCCATGTAGAGCCTGGCGCCCTAACAACCTAGCGCAGCCCCCCTGGCCAACTGGCCTTCTCAGAGGGCTCCAATGCCCTATGTCCCAATAGTCAGGGCGTAGCTGCCAATGCAGCAGAGTCACAAGCGCGCAATTGCGCTGGCACCACTGTGCCTCCTGGGTCCCCACTGGGACTCTTAACAATGGACTGACCTAAACGTTGCAGCTGCCGCTAATTGCGGTGCAGCTGTGCAGATCACTGTGGGTACTGGCACTCACTGTGCCCTCTGACCTCAAAAAGAAATGCCCCCAAGTCCCACTCCGGGACTTCTAAAAGGATCTGGCCCAAAACGTTGCAGCTGGCCACTGTCAGGCGGGGCAGCTGAGGGAAATGCCTTGGCACTACGGTGCCCTGGGAACCCTCGATCGGTCCCAACTACGACTTAGCACTGGCACTAATAGTGCCTGGGGGAACCCCAATCACCGGGCTCTTCCGGTTGCCATGAAGAAGAAAATGCCCCCTTCGTTGGAGCGGCCCGCTCTTTTGCGGGTCCGCTCAGGTAAATAGGCACCAGCAATGTGCCTCGCTCTCGCTCCCCAGGCAGCCCCACTCACCGGGCCCTCCTGGGTCTCCTCCGGTCGTCCGGTGCGAGCTCGCCTCTCGTGTCACCAAGAAGGATGCAATCACCGGGGGGGGGGATGCCTGCGAGGCTCTGTCTCCTTCTCGACCACCGGCGATCTCTGCGGCCTCACGCGGGGCTCCCTCCAGCTCTCGGGAGCCCCGCCCACGTCCAGGCTACCACAGCCTGACTTCCGCTGCAGCCATGCTGCGATTGGGCGGCCCTGTCAGCTTCCGGTCGGCCCGCCCACAACCAGGCAACTTGCCTGTCTTCTGTTTTCCGCGGCAATCTCGGGGGCAATGCGGGGTGGGCACCCGCCTCCAGATAAAAGCATAGAGCGGGGCGGGCACCCGCTCTAAAGACACCACAATGTGGGGTGGGCACCCGCCTTTAAAATATTCATAAAGCGGGGTAGGCTCCCGCTCGGCAGGCACATACGGGGTGGGCACCCGCTCTCCTTGCAGCAACTCGGGGAATCCCTACGCCGGGGATTCCCTCTCCGGGACGTGCAACTCAGTGCTGCAGGGCTCACACGCCCCTCGTCCTCAGGCAATGAAAATCAGAGCGCTCACGAGGCGCTAGGAACCCCAGCTCCAACAGCAAAGATTTTTAGGGGCACAAGGCTGGGCCCAGGCAGGCCAGCTTACAGGGCCCTCCAGCAGGGAGGCAGTCCCTTGTGGCGGTTCCTCCTGGAGCCCAGCAGCAGCAGCAGGCCCCTCAGCACAGGAACAGCTCAACAGAACCTTTTCATGGGGTCACAGCCCCTTCTTTTATACACCTTTTCCTTTGTCTAAAGGTGCAGGGTTTAGGGAAAACCAGATGCAACTGGTTTGGGGGAGCTTTGGAGCACTTTGTTTTGCTCAGCTCCTCTCTCCTTTCACAGGACAGGCTAGGGACATCAGACGCACCACAGGGGATGAAGCCAGCATTGTGGAGGGAAGGCCCAGCCCTATTCAGGTCCCAGGTGCAACTCCTCCCTCCCATCTAGATGCAGATCTCCCTATTCACCACTGCGCTGACTCACCCTGCCCCTCCTGAGCCACACACACCTCCCAGCCCCTGTCACTCACAAAGCCAGACATGCAATTCACATCAGGCAGGCAGACACAGAGCACACATAAATGCCAACTTCTAAAAGTGGCACTTCTCCACTAGTCACAATAAATCTGCGCACACCATTGCGCAGCATTTATTCTCACGAGTTCGCACATACTACACTCGCCCCTGCACTCCTCTCACACCAGGAATTACCATGGACACACATATCCCCCATGCATTCCTATGGGAGGGCAGGCCAATCTCACCACACGCACTCAGAGTGCGCACGCACTTTACACTGGGACCCAGTGCTAAAGTGCGCAGAGGCCTAAAACCACCAACACTACACAGAAAAAAGGCTAGGAGACAGGCAAAACGTTTAAGGGTGAACCTGCCAAAAGGGCCAAGTCCAACATCACCTATATGCAGATGACACACAACTCTACTTCAAAATCAATCACCCAGTGACATCTACACCTCAATGCCACACTAACCAAGATAGAAACTTGGTTTAATTCAAACCACCTAAAGTTGAACCTGAACAAAACCGAATTAATACTGTTCGCCCCTAAAAGTAACCACCTACCAATCCAAGACTGGCTCAAGAACCTGGATGCCCTAAATTACTCCCTCCTCCTGTCTGACTCAGTAAAGTCCTTAGGCATCACCCTGGACAAGAACTTGTCAATGAAGGATCACATCAAAAACTCTGTCAAAGGAGCGCTTTTCTCACTAAAACACCTCAAGAAAATTAAAACTTTCATTCCTCCTGATGATTTCAAGACAATAGAACAATCCCTAGTCCTCTCTAAACTGGACTATGGGAACGCCTTCTTCGCAGGGACACCGAAAACTCACCTAGCCCTGCCTAAGGTCAGTCCTAAACAAGGCAGCCCGGCTCATAACAGGTGTTAAACGGTTTGAACACATCACACCGGATCTGAAGTCCCTCAACTGGCTTCCAATTGAAGGAAGATGTATTTACAAGTCTTCCTGCATTACACACAAATCCCTTCACACACATTACCCCAACTACCTATACAGCAAACTTATGAAAGCAGGAAGATCCAGAACTCTGAGAAGCTCCAACTCACTCCTTCTTATTCCTCTGAAACTGAAAAGGAAAACCACCCAGACTCGCTCTTTTTCTGGAAATGTACCCAAGAAATAGAATTAACTCCCTGGAGACCTCAGATGCAACCCCTCATTCTCCTGCTTTAAAAGGGACCTGAAACTCCTTCTCCTCAACAAATACTTTACCGCTCAAGCCAACTGAGCTAGGCTTCAATAGCCCACTCTCCTCATGACTGGACCGGACCGTCAGTGATAGTTGGTTATTTGATTGTTTCAACTATCTAACATTTCACTCACCCCTTTAATTTATGCTGTCTTAAAATGTTATGCTTGTTATTTTATGTATCCTTGTGTTATGCTACACTATGCTATTTTTCTTACTTTTATGTAAAGCGCTCTGATACCCCCGGGTCTAGCAAGCGCTATATAAAACATATAAATAAATAAATATTGCACAAAATGCAGTGGTATAAAAACCAATATTTCACAGGTAATTGTGAAATCTGGTAAATATTTCACAGTCCCTTGTGAAAAATGGAATACACATCTTAATGCCGGACCCTTAAACCAATCTGCAGACTTTTGCAATTATGGGTCAAATTGCTATGAAGGACCAAATTATCCAGCAAGGTACAATGCAAATATTAGGGCACAGTCTCTGCCAGTTTTTTTTCAACCAATTGAGCAAGAAATCACTTTTTGGGGAAATCTGCAAATTACACCAATTACGTGGCAAAAGTGGTAAATTCATAATTATGTTTTAAACCCAGCAGCCAAGAATCGCATAAATTCACTAGACCTCAGCACTGCCCATTGTTTTATCAAAGATTGATTCATGAAAGGTTGCACTTTGAAGAAAAGAACTTTTTCAGACATGTAGTATAGAAAGTACATAACTTGTAGAGTGTAGTATGGTCCTATTACCATCTCGAGGTTCCGGTGACAAACCACTTGGATATATATATATATATATTTTGCACAATGCACATGTCACTTTCCTCTCTCTATTAGAACCATGACTGATAGGGGGTCCCTTGTATAAATAATATATGTTGAGCCTTTACCCTCTTACTTTTTGACTGTCGTAATGTGCTTCCTTTATTCTACCCCCACCCCCTCTTGTTTTTAATGCATATTGAACTTAGACCTTCATGATTATATTTAAAATGTACTTTACAGAACTAGAATGGTCATGTTACTTTTTAATATGTTTTTTTAATATATATGTACTTAATGGTGTCCTTATATGTCCTTATATTCCCATCTGATGAATTTCCCCGCCCATCATAGTACTCCCCCGTCACACCCCCTGCTCACCCCGTTATCACCTCCCCTTTCCAATGCAGTTGGTTTTTATCAGGCTTTCTTGGTTAGAATTTCTTTTTAGGCCAAGGTACTTTACTAGTAATGTTGAAATTTGTAAGAGAGAAAAAAATGGCAACAGTTAAAAGCCTATGTGAACACTTACAAATGTGGGTTAACAGTCTAGTCTATTTTTAACAGAAACAAACCAGGGATTCATGCACTGTGTCACTGTAAATAGACAGTTTAGACGGTAGGACTCTATGGTCCAGTTGAAGGCATTCGCCGAAACGCGTTGACCGTCCTTTTCACGTTTGCACTAATGGTGTTGAAAAGAAAAAAATAAAGTACCTCCAAGGAAATTGAGCGTGGACTCCTCTGTGCCGTGAGACTCTGGTTCAATTGATTGGGACCGCGTTGGGTTTTGCTGTTAATATATATATATATATATATATATATATCACACCCGAGCAAGAGATTAGGGGCGAAGCCGTACCTCTGTAGTTAAACTGAGATAAAGACATCACACATAGGAAATCCCATTTTTGTACCCTTAATAACTTTATCCCCTCCTCTTAAACAATTTGCACTAAGCATGAAGGAAAGGGCATGCAATATCCAAGCCAGAATGTGCAACATTTGGAGTAGATTGATCAAACAGTTCAAATATTCTAAGGGATTGGCAAAACCTCCCACTATTCAATTTAAATAGATTTTCTCATAACAAACTTTGATCATGCAAAATTCCGAGACAGCTGGACAAATGTTCCCCATATTTTAAACGCACAACAGTACGTTATGTCATTCATTGCCTTTTCTGGAGTATAAAAATTCTATCCAGCCGTTCTTGAGATAAAAATCATGGTGTGACTGTTGAATGTATATGTGTCGGTTGTGTCTTTTCTTTTTTGCCCGCAATCTCTGGATAAAAAATTGGAGAATCAAGCACAAGCCTTCAAAAAATATGAATGTGCTGCTTAGGCACTTGTGAAAAAGACATACCCCCACGTCCTCCTGTAGTCTGTGACGGTCGATCCTGTAATAAGTGGGCATGCCTTGGTCAAAGCATGTCTGTTGCTATCTTACAAACAAGCACTGACAAAGCCAATAAGTCTTGCCTATATAATTTCTATTGGCTTTGTCAACACTTGTCCACCATATTTCACAGCAGCGACCGCTGAGCAACATGGTGAAAAAACATTGACGAAGTCAATAGATCATGTATAGGCGAGACGTATTGGCTTTGCCAATGCTTGTTTACAATGCTGGGGCTAGGAGCATCAGCTTAACATTTTGTGATTCTGGGCAAAGCACTTCATGTGGCCGTGCCTAAAAAACATGAATAAATGAAATGAGATTTGTATAGTGCACTGCTACTCCAAGGAGTGTCCCGGCATTCTGCTCATGGGCAGCTCTGCAGGATTTGCCAAGACCACTTATTCTTGTGTGAAAAGCCATGTTTTAACCTTTTTTTGAACACGGAAATAGAGTCCACTGAGCATAACTCAAGAGAGCGTTTATTCCATATGGATGGTCCCAAATAAGAAAAGGCCCATCCCCCAGCTCTTGCATTGCGAATCTTGGGGAACCTGGCCTGGAGGTTGTTTGCTGATTGCAAGTTCCTAATATGGACGTCAAAGCTGATTCTTGCCCTTAGGTATCCTGCACCTGTGTGATGGAGCGTTTTGAGGACTAGGACCAGCGCTTTAAACAGGATCCTCTTCTTTGTTGAAAGCCAGTGGAGGGCACACTGGTGTGGGGACACATGCGTTCTCGGAGGTAGGCTAGGAAGAATGCGCAAAGAACAATTTGAATGCGGGCTGCTGTGTTCTCAGCCACCTGCAACCGATTGGTTAGGTAGTCAGGTATCCCAGGTACCGGGCATTCCCATAATCCTACCTCAAAGTTATGAGTGCTTGGATGACCGACTTCCTAGCAGCAAATGAGAGGAAGTACAAGAACTTCTTTCAAACGCGCAGCAGACCAAAGCTGGCGCTTACCACAAATTTGATTTGTGGATGGAAAGATAGACGGCTGCCATATTTGAAACCTAGATTCTTGACTATTCACCCCTGAGGGCCTGGTGGGGGGTGGTGTCTTTAGGCCAGAAGATCTGCCATGTTTCTGGGGGACTTTGTCCGAAGAATAGAATTTTAGTTTTGTCTGCATTACATTCTAATTGATTGGTACACATTCAATGAAATACAGCGCTAGGCAAGATTTAATAGATTCACCTGCGATCTCTTCTCCCTTTTCACAGGAGAACAGCAGCTGAGTGCCAATCAGCGTATGAGATCACTTTTGCCCCTAACGCTTCCGCCAACTGGGCTAGTGGCATGGGATAAACATTAAACAGTGTGGGGCTCAAAGCAAAGTCCTGAGGTACCCCAACTGTCAGCTCCAGGGACTTTGAAGAAAAAGGAGGGACCCATACCTCCTGTCCTCGGCCCTACAAGAAGGAAGCAAGCCAGTCTAAGGCCAGACCACCAACCCAGATAGATTGGAGACGCACTAAAAACCTGGAGTGGGGGACCTTGTTGAAGGTCGCTGACAGTCTAGCATAATCAGCACTGCCTTCCCCCCAACAGCCATGGTACCTCTGATGTATTTGGTGACCTCCATTAACGTGGTCTCGTACTAAAATTTGGTCTGAAGCCAGACTGGCTCGGATGAAGCAGATTATTGTCTTTCGGATCCTGGGAAAGCTGCTGATTTACAAACTTTTCCAGCACTTTTGACAGGGCTGGCAGCAGAGATATTAGTCTGTAATTAGACAGCTTTCTGGAGTCGGCTGTGCTTTTTTTTAGCTGGGGCAGAATTTTTGCCTGATTCCAGGAAAGGGTACTATTGTAGTGGAAGCAAGGCATTTAACACCTTGTTGGCTAGTAGGTTGATGGTAGTCACCCCTAGTGTTCGCAGGTTGGGAGGGAAAGGATCTGTGGGAGGTCCCAATTTAAGGCTATGTATGGCTGCTAGTGACCCCTCCAAGGGAATGTGGTGGAAGCTTGAGAGTGTGGGCTCCACGCAGTGGCCGTACTTGAGTACAGTGTCCCTCAAACCCTATCCTAACTGGGTCCCAGAGGTAAGAGTACCTTGAATGACTGAAATTTTGTTTGGAAAATAGGAGGTCAGTTGTTTGCAACATCCCACCAATGGTTGCTGGACTCTGGCGCAGGCCTCGGGGACATAAAGTTTTTTACTAATTTAAACATTTCCCTTGATTTATTTTCTGCTCCCTCCATATTTTCTTCGAAATAGAGCTTCTTAGCTCTTTTGACTGCAGCATAGTATTTTGTGAGAGCTGCCTTATATATGACTTTGTCGTTAGCTCTGTAGTCTTTCCGCCATTGTCTTTCAAGAGTCTTACAATGTTTCTTCTCTTTGCTGAGATTATCTGTGAGCCAGGCACCTAACGGCTTATTTTTGCAGGGTGTACGTCGAGAGACGGGTAACAGCTCATTGGTCGTATTACGGATCCAGCTGTCTAGCAAACTGGCATCTTCCTCCACTGAGCCAGAAAAAGAGGGGTCACTCTCTTCCAGGGAGTGAGTGAACTCCGATTGCTGGACTCTATGGAACGCTCATGATACATATGGAGCTCTGACTATTGGGGCTTGAGCTTTCACTAAGCTAGGCCAGTTGAACTTAATCATATAGTGATCCGTCCAGACTTGTGGGATGGGTTCACCTATCTGAATATTGACATTAGAGAAGATTTGGTCCAGCACGTGACCTGATTGTTGTGTAGGACTGAACACATGTTGGGTAAGTTCAAGAGATAACATAGTTTCTCATTGTGCAGCCACATTGTTATCTTCTACTTTAGCTATATGTAAATTAAGATCTCCCAATACCATGAAGTGTGCATATCTTAGGCCCACATGTGCAAGATCATTGCCCAAGGAGTTAAGAAAGGGTCCTGCAGGGCCCCGGTGTCTGTCAATTAATACCCCAGCAGTGGATTGATAAGGGGACAGGGCTAGACTCAAGCCCAATGCTTCTGCTCCCTCTTGGTCTTCAGTAGGGAATGTCAGTAAGTTTTAATTTTCCCTATAAACTATGGCTACCCCTCCTCCACTTCCACTAACGTGATCCTTATTATGTATTTTGTAGTCTTTAGGAATAGATGTTGCAACGGAACCTTCTGCAGTGTAACTGGTGTGCATGTAAACGGCTGCAATACATGCCGCACGAGTTTTCGCTATACAAGACTGCAAAAAAAAAAAAAGCTAGGTCAGGCAAGCAATCAGCAGGAAAAAACATAGGGGCATATTTATAATTATATCACGCAGCACAGAGCATCAAGTCACCTTGCTGCGCTGCATGATAGGGAAAAGGCAGAAATGCGCTGTACTTACTATTGTACGGCGCATTCCGGCCTTTTCCCAGTGCTGGCGCACAATGTGCTGCCTTTGTGCAGGAAGGGGTGACAAATGCAAAAACAACAGTTGATGGACAGAATGCAGAACAATGTCACCTTCCTGCACAAAAACAATCCCCTGCAGAATTTTCCTCTTTCTGTGCGCTGCAGAATGAAAACACAAGGAGAAATAAACATATTTCTCCTCGTTACGCTTCATCAGGGGAGGCATAGCAGTTTTGGCGCATTCCCAGGTCTACCACTTATGGTAAATTTGAGAATGCATCAAAATCCATGGGTTTTGCATGGGAAGAACCACGCACAACCAATGGGACGCCTCCCTGGGAGCGATTTGCACTGCGTTACTCTGGATTTATCAAGCCACTCAGGGCATCGCAAGGTGTCCTTGACTGGCTTGATAAATTGCATCGCAAGGGTTACGTCGCTTTTGTACCCCATTGCGTGGTGTAAAAGCGACGCAACCCTTTGATAAATATGGCCCATAGTACCTTAATCACGTTGGAAGCAGCGGGCGGGCACAGATTAGCTTAAATTAATCCGTGCTTGGTCCCTGCTTAACAGAAATGACCAGAAATTACATTTCAGCTGCACTGGCCAATAAAGAAGGCTGCAAAGAAGAGTGATGTGAAGCCAACAAATGGTAAAACAATGGGTGGGCTCCAAGACCTTTTTGTATACAATAGAATCTCACAAGCGAGACGCATGCGCTAGCGCATGCTTTCACAGGCTCAACCTTAAAAAGGGCTTTTGCCCCCAATACACCAGCCTGCCCATGGCTAGAGGAAGTTCAGATACAGTCCAGTCTGTCAGACTCAGGGGTGTAAAATAATTAACTTTCCCCAGCTTCAGAGTGATGGGGTAGGATTCTCCTTTTATACACTACTCCACCTTATGGGTGAGTGATGTATTTATGTGTATGTTTATGCCTAAAGCACATATTTGCAGAGCTTCTTGGTGCTATCTTAAGGCAAAATAATTAAAACCACAGAACAAAGTCTAAGAGAAAATACTAACTAGAATGAAAATCTAGAGAACACGGTCTTCAGAGTTTAAACAATTAATCAAGGTGGACTCCACTCACTTTGCATTCTTCTGCTGGGGGCTGGGATAAACAAATAGCTGATGGGCTCGAATCTAAGACAGAGCACTGACATATGGAGATGTTTTTCCACCATGCTGGATGTTACTCTACAGAAAGGATTCAAGAGTTTTCAGACAAACAGGGCAGTAAATACATAATGCTGAATTGAAGGTTGGACAGAGTGGCAGGTGATTTTTTATCTACTGCTACTGAGGAAATTGTTCCTTATATCCATACACCTTGCAACTTTGAAAAGGAAGAAAGACATTCTGCCTCAAGATTCAATTCTCAAGGTTGTAGCCGACAACTTGCTGTTGGACCACAGAAAACAAAGCAATCTGCAAGCCTGCTTGAAGCTGTGACTGCTAAAACAATCTGCTGCCTGAAAGAAGGCCATGCGGCATTTGGGATGTACTGATCTTGCTTGTCCTGTGAGGCTCTTTCACTGCTGACCTATTGTTTATCAAGTGATCAGTGCATGGGAGGATTTCTGAAAAAAGTGTGACAACTCAAAATACTTAAAATCTGTACATCAAGCTCGAACTGCCTTCGGCATCTGGAAGAACTGGAGACTCAGTTCCTGTTAGAAATGGGGGTCTCTAGTTGGCAGAGGTAGGTACCATTGTCCAAGTAGGGACACTTGCTTCTAGTCAGGGTAAGGGAGATACACACTTTAGATAACCCCTGCTCACACCCTGGGTAGCTTGACATGAGCAAAGGTGATGTGTAAAGTATTTGTACACAAAACACACAGTAATACAATGATAACACCACAAATGGACACCACACCAGTTTAGAAAACAAAATATCTTTATCTAAACTCAACAAGACCAAAACGACAAAAATTCAACATACATGTAATAAGAATATGACTTTTCAAAGGTTCCAAGCAACTTGGTCCATAGAAACCTATGGATGCGTGTTTCTACAAAAAATACCTGTAGATGCATCAAAATTCACAAGGCCAAGCAACCGTCGAGAAACAAAGGGATGTGTCAGTTCCTTAGTCCTTGGGGAGGTGATGCAACAGTTCTGCTGCACGCAGGAGAAGTGATACATTGGATCCAGACTGTAGGGGGAAGTGATGCATTGACTTCAAGACGGTTCTGATCTGTGGGTGATGCGGTGGGAAAACTTGCCACACAGGTGTGATCCGTGTAAATCTGGTATGCGTTGGCGATCTATGCAGCGGCGGCAAGTGGAGCTGCGTTGGTTTCTACAGCCGGGATCCCATGGTGCGTCGGTTCTTGCAGCCGCGACAGGCAGTCCGTCGTCTTTGCAGCGGTGCGTGGAGATTCTTCTGGCACGGCAATGCTGCGTCAGGAAAACAGCTGCACGAAGGGCGATGCGTCAATTTTCTCAGTTCTTCAGGTTTCTTTCAGCTCCCAACAGTAAGTACAACCTCCAGAGGCCCAGAACTGGAGCAGTCACCTCCCGACAGGTCAGTACTCTCAGCAGTAGAGTTCAGGGGAGCTGGGGGTGAAGTCTTTGTGTCCCTAAGACTTCAGAACAGGAGGCCAGCACACACAGGCCCTTGGAGATTTCTTCTTCAAGCAGGTTCACAGCAAAATTCCAATCTTTGTCCTTTCCTTGGCAGAAACAGCAACTGCAGGCCAAATCCACACAGCACACAGCAAAGGGGCAGTACTCCTCCTCACAGCTCTCGAGCTCTTCTCCTTGGCAAAGGTTACTCTTGAGTCCAGAAGTGATCTAAAGTTCTGGGGTTTAAGGTCCACTTCTTATACCCCATTTTGTCTTTGTTCTTCTTTGTGCAAGAGTCTCTAAGCCCAGTCCAAACCAGTTCTGTCCTCACTGGGGCAGTATGACCACAGGGGGTAGAGACAGCATTGTGCAAGGGAGACAGGCCCTATTCAGGTGCAAGGAAAACTAAATGCAGCCAAGGTCTATTCAGCTCAGCTTTGAGTCATGCAGGAAGGGCCAGGCACATCTCAACCCCCCAGTGGCTGTCTACTGTGAATGCACATCCCCAGCCCCTGTCACTCCAAAACCAGACAGTCAATACACAAACAGGCTGAGGCACACAGAATGGTTAGACCAGAAAAATGCCTACTTTCTGAAAGTGGCATTTTCAAACACACAATTTAAAAACCGTCTTTACTAAAAGATGTGTCATTAAATTCTGAGTTCAGAGACCCTAAACTTTATTTCTCTATCTTGTCCCAATGGGAAGTTATACTTGTAAGATGTTACAAAGTATCTCCCATTCTATCCTATGGGACAGCTAGCCTTTCAATAGTGAAAAACGAAAGTGGCAGTATTTCACTGTCAGGACATGTCACACACACCAGTACATGTCCTTCCTTTCACATACACCTCACCCTGCCCATGGGGGTACCTTGGGCCTACCATAGGGATGCCTTACATGTAAGAAAAGGGAAGGTTAGGGCCTGGCAAGTGGGTGCCCTTGCCAGGTCGACATGGCAGTTTAAAACTGCGCGCAGACACTGTAGTGGCAGGTCTGAGATACCTTTTCAGGGCTACTCATGTGGGTGGCACAATCAGTGCTGCAGGCCCACTTGTAGGTAGCATTTGATTTACAGGCTCTGGCACACTCAGTGCACTTTACTAGGGGCTTAACAGTAAATCAAATATGCCAATCATGGATAACCAATCATGATAACAATTTACACAGAGAGCATATGCTCTTTAGCAGTGATTAGCAGTGGTAAAGTGCCCTTTGTCCTATAGCCAACAACAAGGGAGGGAGAGGGAGAGGTGTGGCGCAGCGGCCAGGGCGGCTGACTCCGGATCACAGGGCTCACGGTTTGATCGCCGGCGGCAGCTCAGCCCAGCACCATGTGACTTTGGGCAATAGCTCGCTTAATCTTCCCGACAGCCACCAGTGCTTTGAGACCCTTAGGTGTGATTAGTTTGCGCTTTACCAATACCGGGTTATTATTAACAACAGGTCAGTAAAAAATAGGAGGAAAAATCAAAAAATTTGGGGATAACCCTGCAAAAAGGGCCAAGTCCAACAGTGCCGATTAGAACCACTTGTGCCTGACTGTCACTGCAATCTCAAAGCTACAGATTTGACTCACCTATCCAAAATCTACTCTCCAGGCATTTCAAAACTATAAGTTAGGTGAATACAAATAGGCAGCCGCTGTGACTGATTGAACCCAACACCTCTCAGCAACTAACTGCGTTCTTCATCACCAAACACCTCGCACAATTGCGGCTCGCCAGGTACAGCTATCCATTCTAACTTGGATTTGACAATTATTCAAGGTAACTTTTATTTTTTTATCCAGTTCCGCTTTAACCCTCTTTTTGAACACTTAAAAAGCTGTGTTCTTCATTTCATTTCTGTCACTTTTCCTAATTTATACCTCAGGATCTTCGGTCCAATTTTGATTGTCTTTGCCCCTGAATAATCAATAAATGTTTCTCTTTTTATATCAATTTTGATATGTCATTAAACTTCTTTATTTTGTTTGACTGTAATTGAGATACATGAACACATCCACTAGAGTATAACTTTGCTGATAAAGCTATCCTACCAGAGGTGAGCCAAAGATACCTGTTTACATTAGCAGGGTGCACCATGAGACGTAGTCCAACAAGGCAGTTTTTGACAAACAAAAGCAATCATTTCTAAACTATTAACTCAGGGGGGCGTGGCCAACTAACATGGCCGATCGGATGTGAATCCGATCGGCTCCTTCCCAGGCCCCATTGCATTTACGGCGCAAGGCATCTTTTTCGGCAAACGAGCACGGCCCGATGCAGCCGGAGTTGAGGTGGGGGCGAGGGTTCCCCATGCAGCGGTGAAAACCCCCGGCGCAACGGTGGAGAGACTCCGGTGAGCAGCGCGAAGCGGAGCTACGGAATGGGGAAAATGGCGGCCATCCCGGCGATGAGCTCCGAGATCTCTAAAGACTGAGCCCTCGTGCCCTCCTTATCTGGATTTCCCTGGGGACTTCGGCATTTATCACAGCGCTGGCGCTTACCCCAGCGTGGAGGCTCCCTTTCTGCCTCCTGTGAGGATCCTGGTGTGGCGAGAGGCCGTCCTGGCCCGGAATCGGCGGGACACAAGATGGCGGGCTGCCGTAGCGGCGTTGTCGTGACACGCCAGAGGGAGAAGCAGTGAATTTGGAGGCCACCCTACTGTAATGTGGATCGCCCCCCTACCTTGCAGGATCGCCGAGAGTGGGAAGCCGGCTGGGGGCGGTGTCCTGCTGCGGGACTCTCGCCGGCCACTGCGGACCTAGCCTGACGCTCCCTCGATCCTTCGGTGGCTCTGAGGTGGGGTTGAGGGGCTTCCCCCCTCCTGAACAACACAGCAATGCAGCATTCGCCAGGAGGTCGGTTGTGGGGAGACTGGAGGCTGCGCTGGGGCCGAGGGGGGGATGTGGAAAAGCCCCCATGGAATGATGCGAGAAGCCCGATGCCTGACCCTAAAATGGCCGACAGGGAGAGCTTTCACTAGAATGTACATCCAGCCCGAAGCGCTTGCCTGGAGGGGATCGGCCCTGCTACGAGGAGTCCAACAGAGAGCTTAATCTTCGTGCAGCACACATCCAGAGGCATAACCTGGTCTACTGGTTCTTCGTGCTGCTCTTTGTGCGACGTCCGGCTGGGTCCCTGAGGTGGTCTGGACTGTCCGTGACTGTGGAGCCAAGAGTGCCCCCTGGGTTGGCAAAGCGACGAAGGTGGGTCCCCAAACACGGGCAGCGGGTGCACACTGGTTCTACATGAGGAAGGGGGCGGCCGGGCGCTGACCAAGTAGCGGGTCCCCCTATGCCACACAAAAAGACCCCCAACAACAAGGTCTCAAATTATTTTGCTACTGCAGGAGCAGGGACAATCGGAGACGCCACGTCTAGTAACAATGGCGCTTACTAGAGAAGACCTTCTGTCTTCCCTTCGGGAGTTCAAACAGGAGTTACGAGCAGACATTAAAGCAGACATGGAGGCCTCATTTGATTAAATTCCGAGCGGAGATGAGAGAGAAGCTGGTGTCCGTACAGGCGGATGTCGACTCAGTGGGGACGCGTACCCTAGATCTCGAAGCGAAACAACAAGCGGTGACTAACAAGATCAAATCCCTGGAAGAAGGTACAGCTGAATTGCGGGGCCAGCTGCGGGATACGTTACTCAAGTGCGAAGACTTGGAAAATTGCTCCCGCCGCGACAACATACGAGTCCGGGGACTGGTGGAAGATTGTGAAGGCCCGGATCTGGAGGCGTTCATGGTGGGCCTCTTCTCCTCAGCTTTAGGGGAGGATGGCCCCGAGGTCCGGTTGGAGAGAGTCCACCGAGTCGGACCGCGACTTCCAGGAGAAAACCGACGTCTGCGTGACATCCTGGCAAAGTTCAGCTCATTTAAGATCAAAGAATTGGTCCTACAGAAGGCAAGGGTTTCCGACACGATCACCTTCCAAAATGCCACATGCACGCTCTACCAAGACGTAGCTCAAGCCACACTCTTGAGACGCCAGCAGTTCCGCCTGATCACTGAGCTTCTGCGAGAGAAGAAAGTCAGATATAGATGGACGTATCCCTTTGGGATCACTTTCCAATGGCACAACAAGCACCACCACTGTGTGGAATTATCGGAGGCAGCGGATCTGCTGGGTCTGGAGCTCTCAGCAGCCTCACCGGACCCGGACGGTGGGAATCACCTGGATCGACAAGGTGGAGGCCAGTGGCAAAGAGTGGCCAGGAGAAACACGAAACAACCGGGCTGAATCCTTTGATCAGTGGATCCCAAATGGAAAGGAACTTTGTCCCAGGGGGAGTGCAATTATCCGGAGGTCCCCTTGACCAGGTTCGTCGCATAGATGGTGGTGTTCTGCCCCCCCCTTCTCTTCCCCTGGGGGCGGCCTGCCGCAGCTATGGAGAGATGGATGGAGCGGAGGACTTGCAATACACGTCTCTGTGGGGGGCCCAGGTGCCTAGGCCAAAGTCAAAGTCAAAGTCAAAAAGCTTTATTCGGTGTAAATACAACAAACACCATAAAAGCATACTAATACACATACACATTTATACATCATACTTAATATTCAAAATTTAAAATTGATTCTACAAATTAGATTTTACATAAAAATTAATTCAATTATAAAATTATTAAAATATCAGTGCATGAATAGATCATAATACGTTAGTACGGCATCCGCAATTTGTGCAATAAAGTGCTAATACATTCAAATCCATCTAAAGTTAATAAAGTATCAATGCATGGAGAGTTCTTGGTACAGAATACATGCTACCACAATATAAACGATAAAGTGCTAGTGCTTATAAATGCCTATATGTAAACATATATAATATTATACAATTAATAATCTTGTTCTTCATATAATAAAGCGTCCAAATGTACAAGTTTTTTTCTTTTCCCAATTGAAAGTTGTATATAACGTATAACAGAACTTATTACTTTTATATTATCCAGGCTACAAACAAAGTCAAACGCATTTTTATAACTATAAAGTGTATTTCTTAAAAAAAGGGGTTTTAAAATTGATTTCCGGATACCCATATAAAAAGGACAAAAAAGTATAAAATGCATAGTTGATTGTGAAGTTTTACCATCACATGGGCAAGGTGGTAACATGTGACACCATTTTTCAGTACTTGGAAAGGCAATTAAACGGTGTAAAGTGCCCAGCCTTAACCTAGTCAAATAGAATCTGTGTTGGGTATTCCTTACTAATGTCAAATATGGCTGAATACCCCTTATAGGTGGACCTTCACAATAGCTAACTACAGTTTTTTTTTTAATATCAGCACTTTCCCTTTCCTGCTCCATTACAGTTAAGTATTTTGATTTCAAATCATTTTTGGAAAAGGCCTGTATTGTAGTGGGATTGTTTTTAACAATCTTGACTTTACATTTCATTAAAAGTTTAAAAATATGCTC
This sequence comes from Calotriton arnoldi, assembly GCA_963921515.1. Taxonomy (NCBI): domain Eukaryota; kingdom Metazoa; phylum Chordata; class Amphibia; order Caudata; family Salamandridae; genus Calotriton; species Calotriton arnoldi. Next base: position 1,553,548 of record CAWUFW010000933.1, read on the forward strand.
CAACCAGGGTATTTTGGAACTATGGTCAAGGGCTAGGCAGTCCATTATTAAATCCCTTGTGAACTTAGTTTCTTCCTTTGCCCAAAGCCCTCGCCAAAATGTCAGACCTACCATATTTATTGTATCACATAAATATGGTACAAATAACTCTTTATGTACAATAGCGTTCGCAGTAGCACTAGGGACCGCCAACAGCCTTTTTAAAAACTTATTCTCCTTTATTTGTAATGCAGCCGTATTTGTTCTCCCCCATATCGCTGCACCATAGCATACTCCTGAAACACACTTGCTCTTATACAACGATAACATTTCCAATATGGGTTTGTTTCCTATTTTTGCCGCAAATTTAAATATACCTTCTGTGATTCTTACAAATTTCATTTTACATAATTCAATGTGCTTTTCCCAAGAACCATTGTTGCAGAACAACATCCCTAGATACGAAAAGGTAGATACTCTATTAATAAAAACCCCACCCACATGATGTTGTCTATGCTTTAGCTTTTTCCCCCACATGTCATTACAAAAGTTTTCTTTAAATTTAACTGCAAATCAATGTCCTTCATATATAGGGCAAAATTTTCTATCAAAATTTGCAGGCCATTTGCAGTCCTGGACATTAAAACAGCATCATCTGCATATAATAAAACAGGTGTGGGGCGTTTTCCTACTTTTGGGGCATCTGCAGCTAACTTTTGTAAAAATGGATCCACATTATTTATGTATAATGAAAATAAAAGCGGAGCTAAAACACATCCTTGTCTAATCCCCCGCTTTACCATAAAATCAGATGTACATTCTCCCATCTTCCCATATCGTACCCTAGTAGTTAAAAAGGCATAAATTTGTGATAAAAGTGAAATTATTTCAATTGGAGCCCCTAGCCCCTTCAATGTTTGCCAAAGCTTTTGATGATTCACTAAATCGAAGGCGCTAGTTAGGTCAACAAAACATAGGTGGAGAACCCCTTCCCTAGCCTTTGTATACTTCCCTATTAACAATTCTAAATTTAGGCACTGCTCTACCGTCCCAATACCCCTTCTGAAACCATACTGGGCTTCAGTCAAGATTTTACTATCACTAGCCCAGTCTTCTAGCCTTTCTAGCATAATTCGGCCCATCAACTTCGATGAGGTGTCAAGAAGGGATATTGGGCGGTAGCAGTTTGCCTTCCCTCTGTCCCCCTTTTTAAAGATGGGAACAATAATACTTTGTACCCAGGTTGAGGGTAATACGCCACCCAAGACCACGTTAAAAACATTCAATAAAATAGGTATCCAGAAATCTGTATTGCATTTAAAAACATCTATGGGCACCCCTTCAGGTCCAGCAGCTTTTCCATTAGCACATTTTTCAAGGGCTGATTTGATTTCTTCTGTAGTTATAGGTATTGCCTTTACTGGGTTTACTATTATAAACTTATCTCTTTTACAGTCAATTATTTTTAGGCCATCGGGGTTAAAAATCTTCTCAAAATGTAACACCCAGTCTTCGGGCGAAACCACAGTGTCAATCCTTACTTCATTGCTTCCTTTGAAATACGGATGATTAATTGTCTTCCAAAAAGAATAGAGTCTTTCATCTCAGCTGCCTGCTTAAGCTTCTCCCATGCACCCTCACGAATCTCCCTTTTTCTATTGTCCAAGGTTTTTTTTATAATTTTTTCTTGCGGTACTAATCATATCTGGATCCCTAGGTTTTTGTTTGAGGGCAAATTTCAATTCCCCATTCAACTTCGTGCATTCATGACTAAACCATCTTGGGTTAAGATCACAGATTTTCTTCTTCTTTTTTACTATTAGATTACCAGCAATTTCCTTCGCAATATTACTAAAAGCATTTATGGTAGCTATTTTGCTCGAAGAACTATCTAAACAGATTTCTAAATCCTTTTGTGTTCTCTCTCTAATGTTTTCCATAAACATAACTGGGTTAACGCCCGTCCATTTTATGGATATACCATTGTTTCCTTGGACGTCAATATCAGCATCTACTCTTTTTCCTCGTAGTTTGGTCGGCAAGTCTATATTCAATATCAAGCTCAAAGGATGATGATCACTAAACAGGCTAACATTAATCAGGACTCTCTCAACCAATTTTCTACCATTTGCTGATATTATAAAATGATCTATGTTTGACGAGGACCTAGCTCCTACAAAGGTATGTAATTTAGTTTCTCCTTCTAGTATATTAGGTTCTAAAACAATTAGATCATATTTGTGTGTCACCATATTAATGGCCTCCCCATATATGTCATGCACAAAGTGTGTAATCTTATCACCATAATCATCACAATATCCACAGGGTTCACCTACTTCATATTCACATCTAACAGAGTTGAAATCCCCCGCCCACACTAAAACATATTCTCCTGTCACTCCCTTTAGGAAACAGTCCAAGTCCTTTTCTAATAAGCTAATTACCTTACTCTTTGTATTATCAAACACGTTATTATAAAAATTTATAGCAACAATTGATTCTTTTCCATTAGATTCAAGATATACAAACTGATAATATTTGGATGTAATAAAAGTTTTCTTTAAAATCAATGGTAAGGTAACAGCTATTAATGTGGCTAGGCCACCCTTTGCCCTTCCCTTTCTGGACGGTGAAGCATTGGTACAAATTGTCTGATAACCATTTATACAGAAAAAATCAGTACTCCAGGTTTCCTGTAACATTACTACTCCAAAACCATCCAACATTTGCAACCAGTTTGTATCACGTAATTTGTTTTTAATGCCTGCTATATTCCACGTCATGATTTTCAGAGACTCACTGTGATATAATCTAGATTCATCTTTCTTCAGGTTACTAATGGGAATACTATTACTATAATCACCTATAAGAATGTCTGAAATTCCCATATACCGAGTACCTATCCAATTTTCCATAGGTGAACTCGGGGTATGGGGATTAACATCTCCCGCAGTGCTTAAAAGAGGGTCTTCTGGACTAATTTCCTTGATCGAATCTATAATACCAACATCTAGCAGGCCTTCAGCATTTACTTCTACCTTTCTTCCATATAGTTGATCAACAGCTGTATGTCAATCTATGTCTCCACAACTCTGCAGTGGTGCATATCTATTATACAGCGGCATGTGCAAGGATGGATTAAATCTAGAAACTGTGTTAGGACTATCTGGATTTGGTCTGTAAAAAAAGCCTAATGGAACGGCTATTATGATATTATTTATGTCCGAACAATCTCCTTTTCCACAATGCATAAGATATTTCAATATATCTCCCACTAATTTTTTATTTCGGAAGTTCACCACAATGCAGTCTCCCTGACATGATTTCCGCGATGTACCCAGCCAATTCGTTCTCCTCAACATGATTATGTCCTGATATAAAATATGCACCCCAACATTTGTATTTATACAAAACCAATGGACCACTTGATTCTTCATAGTATCATATGTTTCCTTCTGATTTCCCAATAGTTTGGGTACATTCTTTAAAACTATGACATAAGGTGTTGCCTCGGGGGAGATTTAGTGTCCCCTTGTAGTAATTTGCACCTAATGTATAGCTATTCTCCATGTGTAATAGCGGTTTTTTAAATACTGTTGTGTCCTGATATTTATCTTCCATATCTTTATTACTTTGACTTGTAATTTTTGAGGTAACTGATAAAAGTGGCTCCGTTTCTGTATGTACTGCAGGGATGATTCTAATGGCCGGACTTGAGTTTCCTTTAACAGATCCCGTTTGGGTTTGTCCTAACTTAAAGTTATTAGATGTTTTGCCTATATTTTTCATTAATTGAAATTCAGAAAACATGTCCGTCAGGTGTACCACATCCTTCTGGATTTGTTTAATCTCCTGCATTAAACGTCTTTCAATACAGTCCATTTTGCCATGTAGTTTTTTGCATAACATTTCCAAATCTGGAGTTTTCTGTTTTGTTTGGTCGGGTTCCTTGCTAATCGGTCCAGGGATACATCCTCCCTTTTTACGCTTGGCTTTTAGCTTAGCTTTGGGTGTACACTTTTGTTTTTCCACAGGGCTATCTACAAGTTGGCCTGGTTGTTTCATCTTTTTTGCTGGAGGGGATATCAAAGACATATCATCTGTTAGATCTAAAATTTCCAGGGATGTGTTTTGAATGCAGGGATTAAAGGATTTATGTTTATCCAAACTAGTACGAGCCTTTATTTCATGTTTAGCTTGCTCCGTGTCCCTGTCGCTCGCAATATTTTCAGATGTTAGGGGCTCCGTTTCTCCCTCTAGTATCGATTCCTTTAAAACTGCGTCAAGGGCTGTCTTTGTGGCTGCCAGTTGTTCCTCCACATGTATAATTTCATCATTTATAAGACCCACTGCATTTGTTAAATATTTTGTTATTGGTGCATTTTTTGTAGTATTCATGGACTTCTTCCCCCCTTCTTGTGGTAACTTTCTTTTACCCATAATGGCAGGCTATTCAAATACACAGTCACTATTCCAGTATGGGTATATTCTTACCGTTACCTTGTGTCTCCACCGAATAGCAACGCAAAGGGGAATGGCCCTGCCCAGCCACGTCCTGTCGCGGACGGGCGCAGATGGGCCCACCCTTGGCCCGGGCTTCGCCCGGGCACGGCCCGGGCACGCCCGCGCGCGTCCCGCGCTGCGGGTGGCCTGGCCGCTCCTTTACGCGCCTCCAGGCGCGAGAATCAGCGTCGCCGCTACAGGGGCTACAGGGGCTGCTGGGGATTGTAGTTTGCCGTTCCCCTCACGGCGAGATGGACGAAGAGTGCCTGAAGCCGTTTCCCTCACGGCAGGTGAGTAGATAGAGATATGGCCGTTCCCCTCACGGCAGGATAGCAGAGTGACCTGCACAGACACGATGTCCCACGCTGAGGGTGGCCTGGCCGCTCCTTTACGCGCCTCCAGGCGCGAGAATCAGCGTCGCCGCTACAGGGGCTACAGGGGCTGCTGGGGATTGTAGTTTGCTGTTCCCCTCACGGCGAGATGGACGAAGAGTGCCTGAAGCCGTTTCCCTCACGGCAGGTGAGTAGATAGAGATATGGCCGTTCCCCTCACGGCAGGATAGCAGAGTGACCTGCACAGACACGATGTCCCGCGCTGCGGGTGGCCTGGCCGCTCCTTTACGCGCCTCCAGGCGCGAGAATCAGCGTCGCCGCTACAGGGGCTACAGGGGCTGCTGGGGATTGTAGTTTGCCGTTCCCCTCACGGCGAGATGGACGAAGAGTGCCTGAAGCCGTTTCCCTCACGGCAGGTGAGTAGATAGAGATATGGCCGTTCCCCTCACGGCAGGATAGCAGAGTGACCTGCACAGACACGATGTCCCGCGCTGCGGGTGGCCTGGCCGCTCCTTTACGCGCCTCCAGGCGCGAGAATCAGCGTCGCCGCTACAGGGGCTACAGGGGCTGCTGGGGATTGTAGTTTGCCGTTCCCCTCACGGCGAGATGGACGAAGAGTGCCTGAAGCCGTTTCCCTCACGGCAGGTGAGTAGATAGAGATATGGCCATTCCCCTTACGGCAGGATAGCAGAGTGACCTGCACAGACACGATGTCCCGCGCTGCGGGTGGCCTGGCCGCTCCTTTACGCGCCTCCAGGCGCGAGAATCAGCGTCGCCGCTACAGGGGCTACAGGGGCTGCTGGGGATTGTAGTTTGCCGTTCCCCTCACGGCGAGATGGACGAAGAGTGCCTGAAGCCGTTTCCCTCACGGCAGGTGAGTAGATAGAGATATGGCCGTTCCCCTCACGGCAGGATAGCAGAGTGACCTGCACAGACACGATGTCCCGCGCTGCGGGTGGCCTGGCCGCTCCTTTACGCGCCTCCAGGCGCGAGAATCAGCGTCGCCGCTACAGGGGCTACAGGGGCTGCTGGGGATTGTAGTTTGCCGTTCCCCTCACGGCGAGATGGACGAAGAGTGCCTGAAGCCGTTTCCCTCACGGCAGGTGAGTAGATAGAGATATGGCCGTTCCCCTCACGGCAGGATAGCAGAGTGACCTGCACAGACACGGTGCCTAGGCATTACACGATGCCATGAACTCAGCGCTTGGCACTGGAAGCCTCGTGAGAGCACAATACCTGCTGTGAGGGGTCATGGGGACTGACCTATCTCCACCGCAGTAAGAGGATACTGGTTGGAGGGGGGTGGAGGCGAAGGACTTGCATTCTCCGGGGCGCCTGGGAGGTCAACGGGACTCTTTGAAATGTATGTCTCTTGTAAGGGTCTTAAACCAAATGTTATCTGCTATTTAGCTGTATAATTTTCCACAGCATATGCCTTGATTTTTGCTAACATAAGGGCTGGGGGAACGGAAATGGTAACGTTCCTCGAGTGTATCTTGGTAAGGAGATTCCCCTCTGGGAGGGGGATTCTCCACACTCGTTTTATTTGTTTGTTCCGGTTAGTTAATTTAGTTAGATGTCATGGTGCCCTTTTTATATTGTTAATGGGCTGGGGGGGAACAGGGAGGAGGGGTCAGTGGCGGCATTTAGGCAGAGTCCCTTGCCAGGGGGGCAAACTCCCATCTAGATAACAATGGCAGTTAGGACTATAACCTGGAATGCTCGGGGTTTGAACTCCCCTAACAAGCGCCAGCGCCTTTGGAAATACCTGCTCGACCATAATGTCCAAGTGGCAGCTCTTCAAGAGACGCACCTCAAAAAATCTGGGGAGCACCGGCTGCATCATAAAGCTTATCCCCTCATATTTAGATCCTCACATTCCTCAAAACAAAACGGGGTGGCGCTGATGTTCCATACAGGGGTCCCGTTCCAAGCACAGGACACTAAATCGGACAAACACGGGAGGTTCCTTATGGTTCGGGGGGATCTTAGGGGCCGCCAATGCACATTTGCAGTCCTTTATGCACCAAACACGGGCCAGCAGGACTTCATTCTCTCCTTCCTTATGACCTTGGAGAAATTTGCACAGGGGGATATTCTGCTTTTGGGAGACTTCAATCTAGTCTGGGATCAGGGGATGGACACGACACATCCACAGAGGGCTCCGGGAGGGATTTTCGGTTAGGCACTTAAGCTTAAGTTGCAGCTCCAGCTCATGGGGTTGGTGGATGTGTGGAGAGATGCTAACCCTACGGTGCGTGACTACTCTTTCTTCTCTCACTCCCACAGAACATACTCCCGTATTGTCTACATTTTTATGAGCCAGTCCCTGTTTCCCTCGGTGCTGCAAACACAGTTTCATCCGATTTGCCTATCAGATCATGCCCCCCTAGAGACAACGCTCACTTGGCCAAACCCGCGTCCAAAGCACGCACGCTGGTATTTCCCCAAATTCATCTGCAGGGATAAACTTCTACGGGATGACCTCAGAAAAACTATCAAGGAATTCCTCACGCAGAATGACCCTGAGGCTACTTCCCATGCAATCACCTGGGACGCCGTCAAGGCAGTGGTCCGAGGTAAATGCATCGAGTTGGCCACTACCTTGAGATGTCAGCAGTGCCAGGAACGCCTCCAGTTAGAACGGGCCTTAGTGTCCGCAGAGCAGGCCCATAAGACCAGCCCCTCTGTCCAGACAATGAGGAAAGTCACGGCCCTGAAGGGGAAACTTCAAGCTATTTATACTAATAGAGCGGAGAAAACCATCTTACGCCTCCAGACCAGGGGATATGAGGGCGGGAACAAAGTGGGGTCCTTGTTGGCGCATCAACTACAGGCCAAACAGGAGAGAGAGTATATCAAACTCATTGTGGATGGGGAGGGAGTCTCTCATAAGACAGAGGAGGGGAAGGCGCATGCCTTTGAGAAATTTTACCGAACTCTGTACACTTCAGAACTCCGAGGGGGCACGACCAAACGGAATATTTAGATCCACTGGACCTCCCTCAAGTCGCGGCTAGTTCCAATGAAGACTTGGTGAAACCCATCACCTCTGAGGAAGTACAGAAGGCGATTGACTCCCTTAAACTCCAGAAAGCGCCGGGACCAGATGGCTTCTCAGCTCATTTCTATCGCACCTTCGCGCCGGTGCTAGTTCCCTTCTTAACTAACTTATTTAACGTCATCGCCTCTACGCAACAAGTCACTCCCTCCATGGGGGAAGCGATAGTGGCAGTGATTCCTAAGCCCGGTAAGGACCCCACAGCTTGCTCTTCTTACCGCCCGATTGCGCTCCTGAACCTAGACGCTAAGATTTACTCCAAGATCCTGGCCACTCGTCTTGAATCGATACTCCCCGGTCTTATAGATCCGGACCAATATGGATTTATTAAGGGACGACAGACCCATGATAATTTGCGGCGCATCATCCATATAATTGAAAAGGCCCGGAAGAAAAATATTCCAGCAGCGCTTCTCTCGCTAGATGCGGAGAAAGCATTTGATCGCGTGGAATGGACTTTTTTATTTAGAGTGCTCCAGCGCTTTGGCTTCAACGAGACCTTTATAGGGATGATTTGCGCCAATTATCACTCTCCTAGCTCCTGGGTCCTGGTTAATGGAGTTGCTTATTCCCCCTTTGGCCTGGCTCGCGGGACGAGACAGGGATGCCCATTATCCCCCCTCCTTTTCGCCTTGAGCATCGAACCCCTAGCCCACAGGATTAGAGGAAACCCGGACATACGGGAGATACGTTTCGGCACAGACGATCACAAGATTTTGCTCTTTGCCGACGACGTGCTTCTCCCAGTCTCAGACCCTCTGGTCTCCCTACCGGCTATCCACGAAGAGCTAGTGACGTTTGAGCAGGTGGCGGGATTTAAGATTAATCTGACAAAGTCCTTTTTACTGAACTTAACCCTATCCAAAGAAGAGTGGTGGCGGGTAGAAGGTACGTCACATTTTGGCTGCACAGCTAAGGAGATCACTTATTTAGGAGTCAAGCTCACCCCCGTATACGAGACCTCTACAAGGCTAACTCCCCCCCCCTTCTCCGTCAACTGAAAACTGACCTGGGTAAATGGAGTGTGGCATACATCACCTGGCTGGGCAGGATTAATGCCATCAAGATGAATGTTCTCTCTCGCTTGCTTTATCTCTTTCAAGGGTTGCCTATCCCGGTGGAGGGGGTCTCTTTAAGGAGTTGCGACACATGCTCACCAAATTTATTTGGCTGGGAAAGAGGGCGCGCCTGTCCTATAACTTGCTCACGCGACCGCGTAAAGAGGGTGGCTTGGCGTTACCGGACTTTCAATCATATTACCGGGTGGCTCAACTGCGAGTAATCACGGTATGGTCGCTGCGGGCCTCGGAGAAGCATTGGCTTCATATAGACAGACAGATAACGGGGCGCACCATCTAGGATCTTTTATGGAAACCAAAGCAGGACAGACCACTTAACGCCTACATTAGCACGCCTACATCCACCACCTTAAGGGTCTGGGATATCCTTACTAAGAGGTTACATCTTACGACCTTCCCCTCCCCCTACACGCCCATACATTTTAATGCTGCGTTCCCCCCTGCACTACAAGAGGGTCCCTTCGAGGCTTGGAGGGAGGGAGGTTGCCACACGACCTCTCACCTCTTTGACAAAGGTGAATTCCTCACCTTTCAAGAATGCAAAAAACAATTTGCACCGACTGCCAATGAAGAATACCACTACTTGCAGCTGAAGCATTGGGTACAACAACCCCTGGTGCGGCTGGCCGCCACCAGAGATCTGCTCCCCATCGAGAAGTTTGCCCAGTCTGGGTCCACCTCCAAGGGATGTATTTCCTTCTTATATGCTCTTATACAAGCTTTAAGCCCCAGATCGACCCCGTGTTTTAAACGCTTTTGGGACACCCTTTTGGTCCCCCTTTAGAGGACAAGCAATGGGAACATTTAAATAGGGATATAGTGAAATTCAACCGCTCAATGTACCTCAGGGAGGCGCACTATAAGATTACGTATGATTGGTATCTATACCCTCAGAAACTTCACAAGATCTTTCCCAACTCGTCGGATAGGTGCTGGAGGGGTTGTGGCCTGTTAGGCGACTTTCGACACATTTGGTGGGACTGTCCCTCAATACAACCTTTCTGGAAGGAAATTCTGTCCCAAATTAAACTTATCCTAGGCTATCCTATTCCCAGTTCTCTGGAACATGCTCTGTTGGGGGTAAGAGACCCAAGTTTGAAACGCCAAACACAGGGTGATAGGTCTGTTATGTGGCTTTGTCTTGGAGCAGCCAAAATGGCAATTGCTGCTGCGTGGAAAAAACAAGAGGCTCCTTCCTTGACCCAATGGCATGCAAGGTTGTGGAGGGCTTTGGCGTTGGAGCGCATGGCTGATATAGTGGATGACGCCAGAAAAGGCTTCGACTATGTTTGGTCTCCGCTGGTGAGATACCTATCGGAAGGGCTCCCATTGACGGCCTGCGCCCCTCGGCTTCGGGCCCTCAACCTGTTCCTTATCTAATCACTCTGTAGCTATGGGGGCACCGCGCAGTGCGAAGGACACCTGAGTAGAGACCCCAGTAACCCAACCCTCACGATCACCTTATTCTTATTTGCACCATGACATCACAGTTATGTTCGTTTTTTAGGTATGTTTAAGTTTCCTTTCCATGTTACTCTCTCGGGAGGGTAGATTGACGCTCAGAAGCAATGGACTGAAAGCAACATGTTATGATGGTACTGTTTTCTAAAGCTTATTCGCCACGGACCTCGTGAAAAAGCTGTAACCTACAAGTGAGATCTGTAACTCTGGGCTGAAAATCTTTGTGACCACTGTTGCATGTGTAATGCTTTTTGTCTCAATCTCATTGAAAAATTCCAATAAACAGAATTTAAAATAAACTATTAACTGCAGTGTTATTATTTTTAGGGCAGTGCAATATTGTAATTTACCTGTGGAGTATAGCAAAGGCAGTACAGTCCACAATTGTCCTTGATTGAAAAGTCTCTAACCTTCGCACAACTTCTCAGCATGCAATTTTGCCAACAAATATGTTTTTGCATGAAAATGTTGCTGGCAAAATAATTTTTAGGACGGAGAATTCGTCTGCAAAAGAGTTATTTATGTGGATAGTTTTAGGAATTGTGCAGCCGTAGCAAAATTAGATAGTGGAAAAAGATCATATCCATAAAAGATTAAACCTCTGCGTAACATTAGTTGGCTATAAATTGAGTCATGTCTACACCCATCATTTTTAAATCACTTGACTTATCTAGAACATACATATAAATATGAAACCTTCCTTCTGCCAAACAAAACTCAAACAAGTAACAAAATAAATGCACTTACAATGTTTAAAAAGTGTACATAAATAGCTACAAACAAGCATGACACGTTTTAACATGTGTTATTGAAAATACGTTCATTTCGGGGACTAGCCCCATAAAACTTCATGAAAACATTATATCCAAAACAAGAACAATGAAGCCATGTAAAACAATAAACACGTATAAATTACAACAATAAAATAGAAGAGGGGAAAAAAAGAATAAAACAGTAAATGCATGCTTCCAATACAGATTATCAGTGATATCGCACCTACAATATCATGACTCAACATGTGTTATTATAAACCCTGATAAATTACTTTACGTGTAACCGGGACAAACACTACCTTTCTCTATACAATTGTTTTCTTTTTTACAAACTTGTTTTTGTTTTATAAATTACATCATTTTTTTGCAGAAGCATCTATGTAAGGGTTTAGAGAATTCATTGCATCCCATGCTTGGTTGTTCTTTCAGTTAATGTTCATGAGCCATATCTAGAAACATCCTTTGCAGTTATTCCTCATATTTTCAAGAATGTGCTCTAATGTTCTTCAGCAAAGTGTAACTATTTCCAATGTAGGTAACTGTCCCATCTCTTCTATCCAGGCCTCAGTTTTAAGCTCCCTTGTTGATATCCAGTTTTGCAGCTCTAGCCACATTTTGGCAGCTTTCCTTTCTAATTCAGAACTTGAATGAATATGTCCTTTAAAAAAATAGCCTGATGGTCTTTCCTGCTTGAGTCTCGTAGTCAAGTGTAATCAATCAATCAATCAATCAATCAATCACAGAATTTGTAGAGCGCACTACTTACCCGCGAGGGTCTCAAGGCGCTGGGGAGAGGGAAGGGGGGGGGGGTGCTGCTACTGGTCGAACAGCCAGGTCTTGAGTAGCCTCCTGAAGGTCAGCAGGTCTTGGGTCTGTCGTAGGCTTAGTGGAAGGGTGTTCCAGGTCTTGGCGGCGAGGTGTGAGAAGGATCTGCCGCCGGTGGTTGTTCTTCGAATGCGAGGGACGGTGGCGAGGGAGAGGTCGGCGGAGCGGAGCTGGCGGTTGGGGACGTAGAAGAAGAGTCATCTGTTGATGTAGGCTGGGCCAGTTTTGTGGAGTGCCTTGTGTGCGTGGATGAGGAGTTTGAAGGTGATCCTCCTGTCGACGGGGAGCCAGTGCAGGTTCCTCAAGTGGGGGTGATGTGGCTGTGGCGTGGTACGTCGAGGATCAGGCGTGCAGAGGCATTTTGTATGCGTTGCAGTCGCTTGATGAGCTTGGCCGGGGTTCCCGCGTAGAGAGGGCGTTCCCATAGTCAAGTCTGCTACTGACGAGGGCCTGGGTGACTGTTCTTCTTGTGTCTGTCGGGATCCACCTGTAGATCTTGCGAAGCATGCGGAGGGTGTTGAAGCAGGAGGAGGAGACTGCGTTGACTTGCTTGGCCATGGAGAGCGTTGAGTCGAGGATGACTCCCAGGTTGCGTGCGTGGTCGGTGGGTGTCGGGGCTGCTCCCAGCGTCGTTGGCCACCAGGAGTCGTCCCAGGCTGAGGGGTTGGAGCCGAGGATGAGGACCTCCGTTTTGTCCGTGTTCAGCTTTAGTCGGCTGATCTTCATCCAATCGGCGACGGCCTTCATTCCTTCATGGAGATTGGCTTTGGCGGCGAGGGGGTCCTTGGTGAGGGAGAGGATCAGTTGAGTGTCGTCGGCGTAGGAGATAATGTTGAGGTCGTGCTGTCTGGCGATGCGTGCGAGCGGGGCCATGTAGATGTTGAACAGTGTTGGGCTGAGGGACGATCCCTGGGGTACGCCGCAGATGATCTTGGAGGTTTCGGATCAGAAAGGTGGGAGGCGGACTCTCTGGGTTCTGCCGTCGAGGAAGGAGGTGGTCCATTCCAGGGCCTTGTCTCGGATCCCTGCGTCGTGGAGGCGTGCGCGTAGAGTGCGGTGGCAGACAGTGTCGAAGGCGGCGGAGAGGTCCAGCAGGATGAGGGCTGCGGTCTCACCATTGTCCAGCAGGATCCTGATGTCGTCGGTGGCGGCGATGAGGGCAGTCTCAGTGCTGTGGTTGCTGCGGAACCCTGATTGGGATGGGTCCAGGATGCTGTTTTCTTCGAGGTATCGGGTTAGCTGTTTGTTGACGATTTTCTCAATGACCTTGGCTGGGAACGGAAGCAGAGAGATGGGCCGGAAGTTCTTGAGGTCTCTCGGGTCCGCCTTGGGTTTTTTGAGTAGGGCGTTGATCTCTGCGTGTTTCCAGCTCTCTGGGAAGGTCGCGGTCTCGAAGGAGAGATTGATGATGTTGCACAGGTGGGGTGCGATGGAGCTGCTGGCTTTGTTGAAAATGTGGTGCGGGAAAGGGTCTGACGGGGAGCCGGAGTGTATTGTGCTCATGGTCTTGATGGTGTCCTCGATGTTCACGCTGGCCCAGGCTGGCAGGGGGTCATGGTCGATGGTGTGTGGCGGGTCTGGTGCATCGATCTTAGTTGGGGCTGTCTGGGTGTTGAAGCTGTCGTGGATGTCGGCGATCTTGCGGTGAAAGAAGGTGGCGAGGGAATCGCACAGGGGTTGCGACGGCGGGATGTCGTTGGTGTTGGAGCTGGGATTGGAGAGTTCCTTCACGATGTTGAAAAGCTCCTTGCTGTTGTGTGCGTTGTTGTCGAGGCGGTCTTTGAAGGAGATTCTCTTGGCGGACCTGATGAGGTGGTGGTGGTTACGGATGGCGTCTTTGTGGGCTGTGTGGCTGTCCGGTGTCTTATCACTGTGCCATTTCTTCTCTAGTTTCCGGCAGGTACGCTTGGAAGCTAGGAGTTCCGAGGTGAACCAGCTGGCTCTTTTGGTGGTGTCGCTGTAGGTGAGCTTTTTCAGCGGGGCGAGGGTGTTGGCACAGTCGTCCATCCATCGTCTGAGGTTGCAGGCAGCGTCGTCGGTGTTGGATGGGTCGGAGGGAGGGCTGAGAGCGAGGGTTGCCCGGAGTTGGTCTTCGGTGACTTTGCTCCAGCAGCGGCGTGGGATCTGTTGGGTGCGGTGGTGTGTGGTGGGTTTCTGGAAGGTGAAATGGATGCAGCGGTGGTCGGTCCAGAGGAGTTCCGTGGTGTGGCTGAAGGAGACGTGGGAGCTTGAGGAGAAGATGGGGTCAAGCGTGTGGCCGGCGGAGTGGGTCGGTGTTGTGACGAGCTGGCTCAGGCCGAGGTTGGCGAGGCTGTCGATCAGGGTGGTGGAGTTGCTGTCGTTGTTGTTCTCCAGGTGAAAGTTCAGGTCTCCGAGGAGGATGTAGTCGGTAGAGGTCAGGGCGTGCGTGCTGATGAAGTCGGCGATGGAGTCGCTGAACTGGGGTCGGGGTCCAGGGGGTCTGTAGACAAGGGTGCCTCTAAGGGTGGTGTTGGGGTCCGTGTGGATCTGGAAGTGCATGTGTTCGGCGGTGCTGAGAGTGTCGTCGGTGCTGGTCGATCAATCAATCAATCAAGTAAATTTCATGTCAAAGCAAATCAGACAAAATACATATTTATACTATTATACAAAAGGTTCCGTTGTTAAAATAACCACAGAGAGGTAATAAAGTGTATAATAAAATGGCATATAGTGTTACAAACTGCTCACCAAACAAAATTAAGGCGCCGTCATGAAAATACATTAAAAATAATTCTCAAAGGGTATCTGTGATGTTGAAATAAGGGAGGACACTGTTGCCTTGATAGGTAAGTGCAGCCTTTAATACATACACCTAATCCAACAGCGGTCGGCAGCCAACTGCCGTTATCACCCCAACGTTCTCCCTGACCTAGTAACATTCTAGGTGTCAGAGTAGGTTAAGCTACATCAACCTCTATGCCATACTTCTCCCTCCCACAATAAACAAACCACACATCAGTAGGTGAAACCCTGACCCATCCTTTGAACGCCCAAGAAGAATATGTTTTAACATGGGATAAATATATTGTATGTAACTCAACACATACATCATAACTGAAACAGGTTCAATGGGTATTTTTAGTAAAGCATAAAGGAGGAAGAGCCAAACAAAAACAAGTTAATTACTCTACACCTCACATCAAGAAACTCTTTGAGATAGGTTGGTTTACTTACTTCTCTAATTAATTCTCCTTTGTC
Source organism: Calotriton arnoldi (assembly GCA_963921515.1). Taxonomy (NCBI): domain Eukaryota; kingdom Metazoa; phylum Chordata; class Amphibia; order Caudata; family Salamandridae; genus Calotriton; species Calotriton arnoldi. The sequence continues at coordinate 1,568,780 of CAWUFW010000933.1, forward strand.
TTACTGGTACACTTTTGTGTGACCTCAGCATATCTGAACCCCACGTGTTCCTCTCTACATGTTCAGATACTGGCCTACTCGAAGGAGAACAATTCTGCATCTGGTTAAGAACAACCACCCTGCTTTTGTTTCAAATGCAACCATCATGTGTCTTGATAGCATTCCTGAAACATTTAATCACTTCCAGTGTCTTAGTAAATTTGGACCAGTCAGCACAACCTTTAGGCGCTCTAACTTTCACAAAATCTCCCACCTTGGCCTCCACATTCTTCACTTTCTTATATGTGTCAAACAATTCCTTTCTCTTTTTCTGAGCAATAATCTCCCTCTCTCTTCATTGTCCTAGTGCATTATCCACGCAGCCCTTGTTCCAATTCATCCAACCAGGACACATCTTAGTTGAAGGAGATCTTCCTTTAAATAATTCGAATGGAGATTTGCCAGTGGAGGCGTGCAGTGAGAAACGCTAACCAGATAACCTGTTAGACAACTCCTTCTTCCAATTTACACCATTTGCTATTGCCAACTGTATTCCTTCCTTTGAAGTTTTGATAAGTCTCTCTACGGTACCATTCATTTCAGGGTGATACCAGGCTGATTTCTTCTGCACAATTCCGTACTCCTTCAGAAATGATTCAGTCTCTAGCGAACAAAGCTGTACCCCATTATCTGTAAGTAAGTATCGTGGAAAGCTTAAAGATGTTCTCTAAAACTTGATCAGAGCCAAGGAAGATATATCATGCACACACGATACCTCAACCCATCTAGAATATAGGTCCATCAACACCAATACATAGGGAGTGAGTGGCATGTTCACCTTTTACTAGTACCAATATATCCATGGCCACTTCTTCCCATGGATAATTTGGTAATGTTCTGCAAACCATGGGCATATGATTTGTCCTCAAACCTTTACCATAAGCCACACACTCTATGCAGTCTCTTATCATGCACTCCACATCATGGTCAAGCACCGGCCACCAAAAACCTCTTCTGAGTCTCCCTTTGGTTTTGACAATACCCATGTGACCTTCATGAGCTAGTTGTAATACCTTCTGTCTCAATTTCTTAGGTGGCATTAACCTAGTCCCTCTCAACAAGAACACTTTGTCGACTGTTAGTTCATTCAATATCTTCCCCCATTGTCCTTTGTATTCTCCTAATCCATCTGTGTTAGGTTTACCTGAGCCTATTACTTGTATCACCTGTTTCATTTCTTCATCAGACTGAAGTTCTGACAACCATTCATCCTCACTTATTGTGCCAGTGGTAACTTCACACACACTGACTACTTCTTCTTCACCCCATTCTTCCTTGCCCCCCAAGTCCGTCTCCGTTGTGTTCACTGATCTGGACAAACAATCTGCGGAGAAGTTGCTTGCACCGGGGACATATTGCACATTAAAACAAAAATCTTGTAAATTCACAATCCATCTCCTAATGCGTGAAGGAATTGAATCAAGCCCCTTCTTCGTAAATACTTCTACTAGTGGCTTATGATCCGTTTGAACAGTGAATTTGATTCCCCACAAAAACTGTTTGAATCTATTGATGGCCCAATGTACTGCAAGTGATTCCCTTTCAATAACGGAATAATTGCATTCTGCATCCCACAGGGTCCATGAGACACAGGCAATTAAATTCTTCTTAACACCTTTGGTTTGAATGAATAGAGCCCCCAAACCCTTGGCACTGGCATCACATACCACCTTAGTGTCGTTCTCTGGATCATAGGCCTGAAGAGAATGTGCATTATTCAATTCTTTTTGCTCTCACAAACTCCTCTTTGCACAAAGTATTCCACACAAATTCTGGGCCTCATTTATGAAAATTGTTGCATCGCTGCATGAAAACAGCGATGCAACAGTTTTCACTGCGCCCTCCTTGCGACATGATGGATGCGTCATATTTACTGTATGACGCATCATGTCACAAGGAATGACAAATACGTCAGTATTACTGACGTATCTGTCAGCGCAAAAGTGATGCATTGCTGGGGTGTGTCTGAAAACAGACGCAACTCGAGCAATGTGTCCTTTCACATGAGGCAAGCCCCATGTGAAAGGGCCTGCGTCAGTCTTACGCCTGCCTTTTGACGCAATGGCGTCCTAGAAGTGGCACTGTAATCTCATAGATTACAATGGGCCACTTCTACAAGGCTATTTGCAGGGGAGCGCCCACCCTGCATACATTATACCTGACGCAGGTATAATGTGGCGCAGGGCTTTAGAAAGTGACGCATCTGCATAGATGCGTCACTTTGTAAATAGAGCGCAAAAGTGACGCAGGGGCTCATAAATAAGCCCGCTGTCCTTTTTTTTTTTTAGTAGTTTCCTTATGGTGAACGTTTTACTGGCAAAGTCTTTGATGATTCTACTATAATATTCCACCATGCCAAGAAAAGATGACAATTCCTTTTTCGATTTTAGTTCTTCAAGAGTTCAAATTGTGTCCACCAGTTCCGTGCGTGGTTTGATTCCCGTTCCTGCAATCTGATATCCTAGATAACTCACTCCTGCAACACCAAACTTACACTTTTCAGCCTTAAGTGTAAGTCCTGCATCTTGCAGTTTGCTAAGCACCTTCCTCACCCGATGACCATGTTCAGAATTAGTGGCTCCATAGATAAGAATGTTGTCCTGATAACACTTTACTCTAGGTAAGCCTTTCAAGATCTCCACCATGATCCTTTGGAAAACTGCAGCAGCAGAGATTAAGCCAAATGGCATTCTTTTGAAACGATATACCCCAAATGGTGTTATAAACGCTGTGAGATCTTGAGAGTTGTCATCAAGTTTTATCTGATGATAGGCTGAGACTAAATCAAGAGTGATAAAAATTTTAGCCCCAGAAAATGTTGTAACCATTTCTTCAATGTTAGGTAATGGAAATTTGCCTATTATCAGTCCTTTGTTGAGAGCACGCAGATCCACACATAGGTGAATGTCTCCATTCCCTTTGTGTGCCACTACTATGGGAGCCAATCATTCAGTTGCCTCAACCGGTTAAATTACACCACATTTACACAATCTTTCTAATTCATCTTCAATTGCAGGTTGCATGTATATAGGAATTCTCCTGACTTTGGCAACCAATGGTTTAGCATTCACCCTAAGTCTGATTCTATGTTTGTACCCTTGTAATCTTCCTAGTTTATTCTGAAACAAACACTCAAATTCCTTCACAAACTTGTTCTGTTCACTATTGACTTCATCCACCTGCACATGTGGACTTTTGTTGGGATGTAGACTCACCCCTAATTCTCTCTGATGAGCCCACCCCAACAGATCATCACCCTGCCATGACACGTACATTTTCCCAGACGTGGTCTTCCCACTTATGCCTATGTCAGCTTTGAAGTATCCCAGCATTTCAATTCTAATCCCTCCATAACCTCCAGGCTGTATGTCCATCGGCTCCAGTTTCAGTTTCAGTTTGCGAACAGTCTTTCAAATGTCTGATTGGAAATGATGGTAATACGAGAGCATGAATCAAATTTCATTGAAACTTGTTTACCATCAATAAACAATAATTCAGAGGGAAACAACTTGTTTGCTTTTCCTATTTGTAGCACTATCTCTTGACATGTTTCTTGACTCCTGTTCCTACCTACTTTCCTATTCTTATTCCTGCAACATCTACTGAAATTTCCTCTGATTCCACAGGAATTGCACACTTGTGACCAAGCCGGACAAGATTTATCATTGGCTCTATGACCCTCAGGTACACACCTGTAGCATGTGCCCTTGAAACTTGGTTTTAGCTTCTTCTGTACCTTAACTTCTGGTTCCACCTTTCTAATGACTGTTTTTTGAGCCTTTACTTCACACACCTCCGTCACCTCCTCCTTGTCCGTAACTTTTGGCACCTTATTGGCTTTGAGTTCTCCTACACACTTCATCATGTGCTCTACTCGTTTGGCAACTATGAGCACTTCCTTGAGTGGAGGTTCATCCTTCATCCACAACTCTTCACCTACTTTGTCACTGTTGCAATGCAACACAAATTGGTCCCTAATCCTTTCCTCAATTGCACCCCCAAATTTACATTTTGCGGCTAATTTTCTTAAACTCCTGACAAACTCCTCTACTGACTCAGTTTGACCCTGTACTCTCAATCCAAAATGAAACCTCTCCAGAATGGTACTAACACATGGCAGATAATGATGATCTAACCTGGCTCTGGCTATTTCAAACTCATTAAGAGCTTGTGCTTCAGCATGAGGGAGTTCTGGTAAATCCTCCAATAAGTCTTGTCCCTCTACACCTAAACAATGTAATAACAAAGCATGTTTCCTCTCTGCACTCAGATTTGTTCCACACACACGTGCATAATTATCGAAAACCTTTTTCCATTTAGCTCATCTAATAACTGGTTCCCCAGATGAAGATAAACAAAATGGAGGAGCTGTAACGTTGTGCATATTGACTGTCTTCCTGTGAAATACAATGTCTTAACACACACTGTAGAAACGAGGGGTGTGTGTGTTACCGCTGATACTTAAAAACAACTGAAGAGTAGTGTTGTTAAATAAGATAACCACATGTAAAAAAAAAATATATATGTATATAGTTCAAGAATAATATTGCACAAATTCAACATGGCGACACCAAAACCTTCAATATGATGTGCATGTCATTGTTACTCATGCACGAAGAGTCACCAATCCAATATGGCCGCTAAACTTCCAGCTCTGTAACTCTATTGAAGCGTTCTAGTCACAGATTAATGAGCCGGTGAAACCTACGACTCAACATCCCATGTCTTTTGACACTTCACCAATTAACACTGTTATGCTCACCGCACATGCGCATTACTCACCTCTTTCCTACACCCAGGAGCTAGGGGGCGACGAGGACGTTCCCCTGCGCTCACAACCTTGCACGCCGAAAGCGAGTGCCTCACCTCCTTTCTTGGTGAAAGTGACAAGAACGCCACAACTGGGAGGAGAAACAGCAACAGAAACATTTGTTTACACCAGGGAGCTAGGGGGCGAAGAGGATGTTCCCCTGTGCCCCCAAACTTGCTCGCCATAGGGACCCAGTCAATTACACCAGGACAAGTGGGCGTGCGACTTCATGATCAAGCGCCGGAGGGTCCCGTTGCAGAGTAGTCTGCTCTCTCCTCCTCACACCAATGACTCGGCTGCGAGCTTTAACATGGCAAAGTCATGGATGAATGCCACAAACAGCACTCTGGAGGTACTCACGCTTAAGACCCCCAAGCAGGTTGTGATATCCTCACGAAGCCGCTTCTCACCGCACACCGACCTGGACAAAGCTCGACAGTATCTGGAATCCTCCACCGCCTTGTTGAGGTGTTATTCACTTCTAACTTCGTGTCCCATCCTGCATCACCAGATATGTGATGTCGAAATAAGGGAAGACACTGTTGCCTTGAAAGGTAAGTGCAGCCTTTAATACATACACCTCATCCAACAGTGGTTGACGGCCATATGCCGTTCTCACCCCAACGTTCTCCCTCCGTGTTCTCTATGACCTAGTAACATTCTAGGTGTCAGTAGGTTAAGCTACATCAACCTCTATGCCACAGTATCCCTCTCTCATTGGACAAACTATCAGAACAAATGCACTGTTTGTCAGCAAGCAACAATTTACTTCCGGGTACATGCAACAGATCACCAGCTCTCATTGTGATGAGGTTTCATCCATGTATTCTTTGAGGATAACAGAAACTGAGGCAGAGCATGTATTTCAGGCTGCAATCTTTGCATAATATCTGAGGACTTATTTCAGCGTGAAGGTCATTAAGCAGATAGTACTGTACATGCTTAATCTTTGCTGAAAAGCGCTCATCCCTTCAATTAAAGTAAAATTTCAAAAGCACGTTGTGAGCGCTGCACAAGATGACCGCTGGACTTTAGCCCTCCCAGGCGTACACTTGGGATCACAGCACTTTTTTCCTCATGTATGTCCCCTAAAGCCTGGATTTCGATGTCGGAAGGTTGGTGCCTTCCTCTCCGACCCTTTGTTCTTTACTAGCACTCAGTGTTCTTTCAGAGGACACCGCTATTTTGAATTCCTGTCTCTAGCTTTGGTTAATGCCACATCGATTTTCTCATCAAAGTAAGTGACTTTCTTTATGTTTTGATGGGTGCTACATTTTTCCTTGGACTCTGCTGCCTTGTTACATAATATATTGCTGGCTGGGCTGCCAGTGTTAGGATGTGCTGCCTTTTGAGGCATTTATGCGTTCCTGAGTGGAATTATGCCATGTCACAGCGGTTATAGTTATTCTGCTAATCTTCTTTACTTTGGCAGCCTCATAGACATACTTTGGTCCTAGAGCGGGGCATTCTTGGATTTGTTTCAAGGAACATTCTTTTTACTTGCTGTCTTTTGTAGTTGTATTTCTTTCTTAGTGGCCTTACATGCTTTCTCTTAAATTTTGCAGTCAGCCAAGATATGTGTTTTTGCTGCCACTTGGGCCATGATTGGCTCTTTGTTTTTTTTAGCTCTCCTGTGGGCATGGCGCATACCACTCTGGACATCCAACTAAGATGCACTACAGGATTTGAACCATATATTTGTCCTTCTCAGGGACACAATCACAACAATTGTCTGCGCTTTCACCCACTGTTGTTCCTGTATGGGTAGGTCATTGAGGCAGAAGGACAGAGTTACACCTCACCCATCTTCCATCAAGATCCTCACACATCCTAAAAGTCATCAGCAAGACCTTGCTCCTAGGTCCTTGTCAGCCCTCATGGAGAGTTCCAGCAATCTGGGGATAAGATGTCCTAACATTGGATCCGGAGCACTGCTAAAGAAAACCTCTGCTCCAGTTAAGAGACTTAAGAAAGACTCAGATTCTTCTTCTAAGTCATTCCCTCCTTTCACCTTGGATGATGTAATAGAAGAATTAAGAGCTTTAAAACCCTTCATTGTGGAAACTAATGCTTCCCTGTTGCACATTGAGGAGAAATAGTCCTCTCATGACCAACGCATCACAGCTGTCGAGCAGAGGATTAGTGATGTGGAAGACTCACTTCCAGTGGTTTCTAAGCTGACAAAGGAAATAGAGCTACTTAAATGGACTACAGGAGACCTGGAAAACAGTAATCAGAGAAATAACTTAAGTCTCTATGGTATTCTGTAGAACTCAGAGGGAACCAACATGATTTCCTTTTTGCAAAGGATCATCCTTACTATTGTTCACTTACCTGACCAGTCAGCTTAATATTCAAAGATCTCATTGCCTCGGTCCCAAACCATCTGCCACAGCTTCTTGTCATAGACCTAGAGGCATTATTATCCTTTTCTTGCCGCATACCAATATAATGCACATCCTCTCATTGGCTAAACAAGCCGGACCTCTCCAATGGTCTGGTCACAAGATCTTTTTCTCGCAGGATGTTTCCAATGCAACAGCCGCAAGGAGGAAACATTTTCTTGAACTTCGCTCACAATTAAGATCCATGAATATCCGATACGGTCTTGTTCATCCTTGAGTTTTTAAAATCACTTATAAAGGGAAGTCTTACACTTTTGAGGGCCCAGCTAAACTGCAGGGCTTTCTTCAACAGCATCGCCTTGAGGATATGGAGATTGGTGCAGCAGCAAAAACATGATTGCTATTATAATGTTCTCTTTTATTTAGGTACAGTGGTTTCTTGTTTTATGTGCCCTGTATAACCAGCTTTTGTTCCTTTGTTTTCAGCCCCATAGTATTATATGGTGCCTGTCTCTTGTCCTAGTGTGTTGTGCCCCATTATTGTGTGAGCTGTCCCCATAAATGGACGGAATCCTTTTTACGATTTTTCCTAAAAGGTCACTCAACACTTCACTGAAAACTTTATCCTGGGTTGTGATTACAATAAAATTATTGACCCCTTAATAAACAAACGCTCATCCACAAGGTTTCTTACCTATAAAGTCCAAAAAGCATTCAAGCATGCTATCACCCACAATGTCCTTTCAGATTTATGGAGACTAGCACACACCTCTCTTCAAGAATTCCTCTTCTATTCTGCCCCTCACAGATCCTGGACTAGAACTGATCATGTCTTCCTCAGCAAAAACCTCACCCACCACCTAGTACATTCGGAGATAGGCTCAATTTTCATCTCGGAACATGCCCCTGTGTGTACTGATCTTAATGTTCTTCGCAATACCCAACCTAGATCCCGCTGGATATTTAATACTCATTAATACCCATCTAATTTCTGATAAAGCTTTCATCACTTCTTATGAGGCATTTGTTGATGATGATTTTGAGATTAATGATATAGGAGAGACCTCATCACTTTGTTTGGGATGCTTTTAAACTGCTTCCAGAGGATTTATTATTAGCTATGTTTCTAAAAAGCAAAAAGCTCTGGAGAAAGAATCTGCTTCCATTCTAAACAAAATCAAGTGATAGAACACAAGTATTTTATGTCTAAGAATAATAAAACTGACTTAGACGCGCTGGTGGAAGTCAAGATCGAATTCAATAAATCAACTATGGAGAAAGCATCTGGTACTCTCCTTAAGAAAAATACCAGATATTATGGGGGTTGTTGGACTTGGCCCTTTTTGCAGAGTTATCTACAAACTTTTTGCTTCTTCCTTTTGTTTTTTCCTAACCTGTTGTTGTTGTTGGCTTTAGGACTCTGGGCACTTTACCACTGCTAATCAGTGCTAAAGTGCATATGCTCTCTGTGTAAATTGTTATTATGGATTGGTGTTTCCATAATTGGCTTATTTGATTTACTACTAAGTCCCTAGTGAAGTGCACTAAGTGTGCCAGGTCCTGTAAATCAAATGTGACTAGTGGGCCTGCAGCACTGATTGTGCCACCCACATGAGTAGCCCTGAAAAGGTATCTCAGACCTGCCACTGCAGTGTCTGTGCACAGTTTTTAAACTGCCATGTCGACCTGGCAAGTGCGCCCACTTGCCAGGCCCTAACCTTCCCTTTTCTTACATGTAAGGCACCCCTATGGTAGGTCCAAGGTACCCCCAAGGCCAGGGTGCAGTGTATGTGAAACGTAGGACATGTACTGGTTTTGTGACATGTCCTGATAGTAAAATATTGAACTTTTGAAAGGCTATCTGTCCCATCTGATACAATAGGAAATACTTTGTAACATCTTACAAGTATAACTTCTCATTGGGACAAGATAGAGAAATAAAGTTTAGGCTCTCTGAACTCAGAATTTAATAACACATCTTTTAGTTAAGATGGTTTTTAAATTATGCGTTTGAAAATGGCACATTTAGAAAGTAGGCATTTTCTTGTTTAACCATTCTGTGTGCCTCTGCCTGTTTGTGGATTGACTGTCTGGTTTTGTAGTGACAGGGGCTGGGGATGGACATTCACAGTAGACAGCCACTGGGGGGGGGGAGGGGTTGGGTTTTGAGGTGTGCCTGGCCCTTCCTGTATGACTCAGAGCTGAGCTGGATGGGTCTGGCTGCATTTAGAGTATTGGGAGGAGGTTTCCTTGCACCTGAATAGGGCCTGTCTCCCGTGCACAATGCTGTCTCCACCCCCTGTGGTCATACTGCACCAGTGAGCACAGAATTGGTTTGGACTGGGCTCAAAGACCCTTGCACAAAGAGAACAAAGACAAAATGGGGTATAAGTAGTAGACCTTAAACCCCGGAATGTTAGATCACTGCTGGACTCAAGAAGAACCTTTGCCAAGGAGAAGAGCTGAAGAGCTGTGCGTAGGAGTACTGCCCCTTTGCTGTGTGCTGTGTGGGTTTGGCCTGCAGTTGCTGTTTCTGCCAAGGAAAGGACAAAGACTGGAATTTTGCTGTGAACCTGCTTGAAGACGAAATAATCTCCAAGGGCCTGTGTGTGCTGGCCTCCTGTTCTGAAGTCCCAGGGATTCAAAGGCTTCACCCCCAGCTCCCCTGAACTCTGCTGCTGAGAGTTCTGACCTGCCAGAAGGTGCCTGTTCCAGTTCTTGGCCTCTGGAGGTTGTTCCTGCTGTTATCTAAAGTGTGTATCCCCTGTACCCTGACTAGAAGCAAGGGTTCCTACTTGGACAGAGGTACCTACCTCTGCCAACTAGAGACCCCCATTTCTAACAGGAGTATTAATAAAAATGTATCCCTGTTAGCTAATTACCTAAGATGTGCAATAATCCTCCATTAAATTAATTACCAATCAATCTGGCATCACCTTATTTCATGATTCGGACATTGCTCGGTGTTTTGTTGAATATTATCAAACCTTATATACTCCTGAATCCATGCCTTCTGGGGATTCTCTGAAGTCCTTTTCGCTAATTCTTCAATGTGCAAGTCCTTACAAATTGATCTCGCTTCTCTTGAGAACCCATTATGAGTGAAAGAATTATATTCAGCAGTCAAAAATCTTCCATTAGGAAAAGCGCCTGGACCAGAAGGGTTCATGGTTGAATTTCAGTTTTCTAAATTACTTTTCCCTAAATAGTTTAAACTAATTACTCATTTTCTCTCACTGAATAAATCTTCTGGCTCTTTTATAGAAGCTTTGATCTGCCATTTTGAGAAGAAGGACTGGGACCTCTCCCAATGCAAGAATTACCGCCCTATATTACTAATAAATACAGATTGTAAATTCTTCACTAAAGCATTGGCCCTCAGACCTAATGATTTTATGCCTGACCTAGTTGATGTTGAATAGTCAGGTTTTGTTAAAAATAGGAAGATTGTGGATAATTTGCAGGTCCTTGTTAACATTCTCAGTAAAGCACCTAAACTTAAACACTCCCAAGCTTTGGATTCTGAAAAGGCATTTGATCGGGTTGACCGGCAATTTCAAATGCATGCTCTCTGTTGGCAGGATTTGGCCCACAATTTCTCCAAATAATTTCTTTATTAAATTCCTCACCTTGTTCCTCCGTCCTTGTCAATACAATATGCATACTTCCCTCTTAATAGAGGTACGAGGCAGGGTTGTCCTCTATCGCCCCTGCTATTTATTCTTGCACTTGACCCTTTTCTTATTTATACTGAAGCATTCTGATGCCTCTCTGGTTTTCAGCTAAATAATGTGCACATTAAATTTACAGCATATGCAGATGACCTCTTTCTGTCTCCAAACCAAAATCCTCTCTTCTTCACTTCTTTGAAGAGTTACATACATATTTGAAGGTGTCCGGTTATAAACTTAATATAGAAAAGTCCAAAGTGATGCTTTTCAATAAGTTCAGTTTAAAAACGTCTTTTGCTGAAACGGGCTTCTCTTGGAACCTGGATAAGATTAAATCGCTAGCAATCTTATATCGCAACAACTTCAGAGATGCACTTCTTTCAAATATGGATGATCTTCTTGCAAAAATTACAAAACTGATGCAGGGCTGGTCACCTCTATTTTTGTCATGGCGGGGCTGCCTTGCTACAATCAAAATGATGGTACTTCCTATCATTAATTTCTATGTCATGATGCTCCCTAATAAAATCCCTAGTAAATACTTCATAGCTATTGGTAAGCTAGATTTTTGTGGAATGGGAAGCATCTCATATCTCCTTAAAAATGCCTAAAATTCCACAAATATTCAAGAGGGGTCATTTTCCCAATTTCTTCTCTATCACAAAGCCTTTGGTATTAAGCAATGTCAAGGTTGCTTTCTTGACCCTCCAGATTTTCAATCCAAATTGTGGCACCAGTTGGAACTTGCCCTTATCTCTCCGTTCTCTCATACCCATATAATACGTATGTCCCATCTCCTAAGTACTGGATACCCACAGTTATATCACACTTCTGTTATCTTTTCAAGCCTTATTTAGTAGCCCATCTCTCCTTATATGAGCAATTTGTCCAAAGTCCAGTTTGGTACAATAAAGGGATTTTAGCAAATAGCAAATCTTTCTTGTGGCAAAATTGGTTTACCAAGGGTTCATGTACCTTCTCTCAACTACTTCTCCATAACAGTGCAATTACTCCATTTGATACCATCTCCTTTTTTTCAGTCTTTTCCTGAAATATCTCAAATAATATCAGCTTTTAGAATCTTTGCTTGTTCTCATACTGGTCTCTCTTTCTACCTCTTCCATTCAGGGACGTAGTCCGCAGTCCTCCTATAGGCCTATCATCTCTCCTTCCAAAGAAGCATTAACTTGTAAAATGCTGATAACACTCCTGTCTGACAGATCTAAATTCAAACTGGAACTTTTATGGAATCTGATTTGCTTTCCAGTTGGCCTTTATTACTTTGGCAGAAAATATGGGAGAAGATTCATTCTACTGCATGTCCTGCCAACCTCACTCAAGTGCTATATTATGTTTTATAACAGACTCTATCATACACCAGCACATCTGTGTAAATTCAAATAGTTCAAAAAGGATACCTGCTTGCATTGTAATATCAATCCCAGTACCTACCTTCACATGTTCTTCCTATGTCCTAAATTGTCTCAATTTTGGGAGCAGGTATGAACAAGAATAGGGGACATTACCGATGTCCACACTCCATTTTCCACTGCAGATTTGTTTCTTGGGGAGTTGAGTAATTTATAGCCTCAGAACTAAATGATTTGCAAACTAGTCATCTGTTTGATTGCGGTTGGCTTCCAGGTAATTACATCTCATTGGAAATCCACAGACAATATTACCTTTCAACAGTAGTGGAATGTGTTTGGTATGTTACAACCATCGACTGGATTACTATAATTTACATTCTGCATCATTATCAGCCAAACAGGAAGAACTGTGAGAACCATTGACTCGATATTTGACTTTGCATGCATGTAATACAGCTGAATCATCTAATGCATACCAATACATAGTCTACAGGTTATTGTTATGCTTATTGGTCCTCTGATTTTATTCTTCTTTTTATTATATAATGTATTTACACATTGTATTTTGGAAGTTCTTTTTATATAATACAAAGTATGCAGTTTTTCTCCTCTTCTTTTCTCTCTTGCTTTTCTATTTGTCCTCTCTCTCTTTACTCTACTCTCCCTTTAATTCTTTCTTTACAATTTTTCCTTAGATTACATTCCGTTCAGTCCAGTTTTAAGTTCAATAGTATTATCTCTATTATCGAATATATCGTATTACTTCTCTTCTGTATTGTATCTAGTCTAGTTAAGTTACTGGTTTGCCGGAATTCATGAATATCTTTATTAATTCAATAAAAATATTAAACTAAAAAAAAAATACGATTCTAAACCCAATGTTTATAAAAGCGACAGAAACTGTTGGGTCAGCACCATTAAAGGTGTTTTGCATTTGCTCTGCCCGCCTCTACTCTATGTTCAAAGATATCACTCTTTGATGAGGACTCTGAATTTAGCCAGTGAACCAGAACTAAACTTTGTAGTACACTATCCCACAGTTCTTCTAATGCTCATAGTCTAACCCAATACATAATATGAACTTTTTTTTTACATCCCCTTCAACTATTTGATTTAGAGAGATTCAATGACAAATGTTTTGCTAAGTCTAGAGCAGCCAAAGCATAACTTTTGTTGTAATAGCCTATCATACATGCTGATGTATGTTTTGGGTATTTCTGTTAGCAACTGAATTGCAATCATAGTTGTTCTCGAGATCATCATTTCACTCATTTTATTTTTGAACTAGAGGCTCAACATATCTGGCTGAATTATATTGAAGGCCATTAAAAATTATTTTCATGTTTCTTGGTTTTCTATAAGGATGTGCTCAAACACTGCTTGACTGGTAAACACAATGCCAAGGATAGGATCCTGGCAATCAGTGCACTCTCAAATTATGTACAAAGCCATGAGCGTAGTTCATTTAGCAGTCTACTTTCAATCGCCTGTTTTCATGACCCAAAAAATCCATCTGTATTGTTCCTCAGTGAATTTGAGATCTGACCCCCTATTTCTTCTTCAGATTCCTAAGTCAGGATCTACCTGCTATGGTGACACAGCTTTCTCCATTGCGGCAGCAAAAGCTCGACCTCGACCCTTCCACATGCAACTCTCCCTCAACTGTTTTAGAAAAAGCCTTAAAACTTCTTCTTTTCAATCAATGATCCACTCTTACCATAAATCATCAGATGCAGCACCATGAAACCTAGTTTGATGATCGCTGCAGTTAACAGATACCCTTGACTGAATCATTCAATGATTGATACTCTCGCAGTTTACTAATCAGGCAGTGGAATTTGAAACTAAAAAGTTTGACCAACATTGGCTAACCCTTTTCTTTTAACTGAGATACATACCAAATGCCCAGTTAATCTAGATCTGCCACTTGGGTGCTCCACCATTAACTGTGAATAAGAATTGTTCCTGCTTGGCGTTTGCCATGTCATACTGATTTCTTTGCCACACATTCTTAAAAGTTCTTGTAGTGCTCTTCTTACAACTTGAATGTTTTCTGAATTCTGCTTGTCAAATCAAATAAGGGCTGCCCTTCTAGCCAAGAACAATTTATATACTTAAAGAAGAGGTGCTTGGACGGTTTTCTTTGAAGCTAGTTTTTAGGCTAATTCTAGCATATTTTAAATTGTGGTGTTGCCTAAAATCTTGTAAGTGCTGCATAATTGGCATGCACAAATTCCCAGAAACACATGTATGCAATGTTTGATCACATTCACACTAAGGGTTTGTGGAAGGGTAGCATCAAATAGAGGTTGTAAGCACCAGTCTGCAAAGATGGCTTTAGTTTTCTATACATTAGAAGTTACCATATCAATCTTACACAGGCAAGTTTTCTTCTTCAAACCAGTAAACAACGAAATGCCAAAAATCGTAAAACTAGATCTGACTGTGCAGGTAAGGAACCAATCTGAATGGTGTTAGAGTGTGTAAAATACCAGAAATCCTACATTTTCAACTGGATATGTTGGATGAAATTGTTAAAAACAGAGGTTTGGGAAATATTTTAGCTAAGAAAATTGGAAAGAATATCCTTTCTCTTTACAAGAAATGGTAATTATATCACAATTTGCAGGAACTCTTCAATGTTTTTAGTATAGACCTTTGAGCTAGAAGTCACACAAGTACGTATTCATGTCCACCTAGGAGCAGTCACAGTGTGTTTAGGTACAGATAAGATGAAAATGTGCTTGGTAAAGAAAAGAGCTAAATTTGTTTTAATGGTGTAACAGCTGTATCGATTGCAGCCGTGTCAGCGTAGGACCCAATGCTAATCATTGGTTTTTTAATGGGGTATTGTGGGACACTTGCCCAACGTTTCTCTTTTATGTGAGGGAATGGAGGGAAAATTTGTATTTTGGGGAGGAGTGGAATGAAGAGTCCAAGTTGTTTTACTGTGGGATCTGAAGGAATCAAAGGAATATGTGTGCTTTGCTTGGTGTTGAAGTGAGACCACAAGATGCACAGCTGCATTTATTTATATCACACATACTTTTTTTCTCCTCTTCTTCGGGTTTAAAACAAAGCGTTCATTGGGGAAACCCCTGCTTGTTCCTCAAGTGCCATTGCTCCCAAGTGGGGGAGGGGCACCTGCACGCTGGTCCTAAAGACCACAGCGGAGCCCAAACCCACATGGTCAGACATGCTTCCCCCTCTAGAGGCACTTCTTCTCATACTGGCAAGGAAGCCATCTGCTTTCTTTCCTCCCACCTCTTTCTCCTCACATGGCTTTTGCTAGTGTATTGAGTGAGGTGGGCGACAGGCAGATTTTCTGTGTCCTGGGGGAGCTTGGCCTCAGAGGCTGCCTCTACAATGCCCTGAGGCTCCCTTGGCCTGGTACTGATATGCCCATCGTGGGGAAAGTTGTTGTGTGAACATGACATGCTCTAAACCGGCTGACATGCTGAGAGCACCGGGCCGCCCTATGGCATCTATGAAGATAAGGGGAGAGGAGTACCACATGTGCCATCATAGGCTGATTACTCAGGGCACTGGATCTTGCTCGGAGATTTACATAATGAACTGTTGAGCATGGTATAAATTTCTTCAGCTCGGCGGCCCTGGAGACTCACAGGGCAGCCCCATATGCATTTCTCCTGCTCCGTTGGGCCAAAACAAATAGGGTTTTCTGCAATTTGCTGCTGCTGGCACATGTCAGCCATGAGGAGCATTTGTTTCAGGCCTGCTGGCCTCCAAAGTTTTCAGATGTTTTTAGATGGAGCTTTCTTTCTTTTCTGCAGAAAAATAGCACAGAAACATGTCCTCCTGCCCTTCAGTTTCTAGCAGCTCCTTGAAACAGAGAGCCTGATTCACAAAAAACCTTCATACTCGTGGCGGAGGCCCCGCAGTCGTGGGGAAGTCTCCACACTCAGGGCAGAATCTCCACAATAGGAATTCTCATTGCGTACATTAAGCCCGAGTACGGAGACTTCCGCATGACTGTGGGGTCTCTGCCACGAGTGCGGAGGCCCTTTGTGAATCAGGCCAAAAATTTTCCAGCAGCAGCAATCCATGGCTCTCAAGGCAACCAATATTGTCAGCCTGCAATACCCAGGTCCCCAGGGCCTATTGACTGGCCTAATAGCCTAACGACTGTCATCATCATTACCCAGCACTGGCACATTTATTTTACCTATAGAAATCATATAAAAATCTTTACACCTGCAAGAGTAAATATGTAAATTAATGCATTGATGCCTCACCCTCTTAAGAATCTACAGTGCTCAAAAGCACAGTCCAGTGTTGGGCTCTGGTTGTATTCTACTTTGAACAGAAGGAGACGTTCAAAAGGAAATAAAGCAATTATTGCTTTGTTCATTATCTCTGGGGTCCTGAAATTGATGCAGCAGTAGTTAAATGGAAGTGTCTAAAAGACCTTCAGTAAATACCTGAGGGTCTGCAGCCTGGCATAGGGAGTACTTTGTGTCTGATTCAATATTGTCATCTAGTAATGGTTTGTGGTAATGCTCCTTTGTCAATGTTTCACTTTAATAAAGGCAAGCAGATCACATTTACAATCTAGAAACAAAAATAAACTCTTATGATCATCTATTGCAACAGAAATATACCAGTAGATATAATAAGAAAAATATGCCCGTTATTTAAAACACACTGAAAAGAATGAATTTTGCAGGATGGAGGTAGTCTGTTCACAAATTGACAGCAGCCCAGATTAGAACCAGTTTCGTGGTTTAACTCAATTCTATAAGCTGCTTTGACAGCATGATGAACTTTCAGAACATGCACATTATAGGAATGAAGTTTCTGATTTAGTTCTTTCTAAGCACTGTTGTTTGATTATCATATTGCCTTTGCTTTATTTTTATAGGAAGTGAGCTATGTACTCTGCAAATTCGGCAAATTTAGCAATACTCTCTATTATTTGTGAAATGTTCTTTGTCAAGGTGCTACTCTAACTGTGATTAGGCAATTATTTTAGCCCATTCTCATTTTCATTCACACATTACATATAGGGGGCCTAATTACAATGTCTGTTAGAAAGCTAGTGATCGGGGGCTTTCCGACCGACATTGTAGGTTTAAAGTCCGACCGCTTTATTACAATGACGGCAGTCGGAGTTTAAACTGGCCGGGGAATCCGACTCAGTTCCGATGGGCTCAGTCGTTTGTTGGCCTCATACTCCCTCAAGGACGGCATTTCGGCCATGGGGATTCTGACGGCACTTTCCGACAGCAGTTTCGTGTCGGCCTTTCTGACATGGGACTGCTGTTGGAAAGTGTCTTTGGGGGCCCCTAGCAGGGCCCCCTTCCCCCCTGGCCCTCCGCATGTGGCCCTGGGGGCATCTATAGTGCTCCCCTTCACATCCCTGCACCATGTGGCAGGCACCGAAAGGTGCCTGCCTCACGGTGCAGGGATGTTTAAAAACTTCCTTTTAAATGAGAGCTTGTGCTGCGGGCGGTTTTGGCCCGCCGCACAAGCTCTCATTGAAGAATGGAAGTTTGCAACCGCACCATGTGCAGTTGCATCCTAATTCCTGTGTCGGTAAATCCGACCTGAGGTCGGTTGATTCCCATCTGAAGCGATGTCGGTCGGAGGCAAATTGTAATCAGGGCCTAAATGTTTTGCTTCTTTGACTTGTGTGGTTGTTTCAGACTTTTCCATTAATCGCCACTGGGGAGTTTCTTAAGGTTTTTATGTTTAATTAGGGTGCCAATATACACCACAAACCTTTGAACACACGAAGGAAACTTTTTATTGGAGAATCTCAGAGTTATCTATGAGTCTTTATGCAGAAATTCAACACACCTTAAAAAAAATCACCTTTCTATGACCACTGGAGGCATCCGGTCTGGACACATCACATGACCTAAAGCATGGAGAAATGTGCATACCCACAGTCCACCGCCACATCCAAGAAGTCCTCTTGATTCATTTGTAAGTAAATACATTGTGCAAATGACACATAGCTAAATGATACAGAGCCTAGAGATTCCAATAGATCAGCTCTGCCACGACAACTTTCATTATTTCTGATGGCTTAACAAAATAGTCTAATATTCTGAGGCCTTGCATGTCATGATGTCACCACCATGCTTTCCCGTATTCTCTTTTAAAACTGGAAGAATCTTTAGCATTTTGGTAAAGATATTTTTTAAGGGGAATATGTGGTAATTTCACTCATATTTGTGAAGCTCTTTTGACTGCAGTGTTACCTCAAACAGTTGATGAAGAACAATGCCTCGAATATGTGTAAGGCGTACAATAATCAATTAATGCACCTGTTCACTATTGTGTATGTATAATTTAAAAAATATGTGCTTGGTGTGGTAAGTGATTAATGAGTAAGGTAATTGTTGAATGATCTTGGAATGAATGTGGTGATTGCATTTGTAAGTGAACTATGATCCTTGATAACTAGTACGTGGCTTTGGCCCCCGCATTTCCTTTACACATTCATTAAAAAGTTGCAACGTAAATACTTCCACATTATATTTAAATTTTGTATTATTCTTAGAATTTATAGCATGTTTGTGTTCTTGTACGAGGACTGCTGCATGACAAAAGTCTGTGTGGAAGACAATACCTCTCTGAGAGAGGTGAAAGGACAAAGTCAAGGTAAGGTGCTGCACCCCTCCATATAGTGCACATGTGTAGCACGTGATCCTGACGTGCTACAGATTTTTCCATGTGACAATGACTGTACAACATGTCCGAAAGAGCATTGAGCAAGATGCTCCTGGAATATGAAACACAGTGAAAGAAACATTACTTACTTAATGGGGACGGGAGTTGGACCAGTCTTTGACAGACCCAGGATGGGAAGTTATTTTTTGCAAGGCATAGAATGGCATCTCACATGGGCAGGGTAGAGAAACAGCGGCAAAAATATTATTGAAGTGCCATTGGGCGCCTACGCGCCTGATCAATGCATCCAAGCCAGACTCTTGCTGGAGGGGATTCAGGTAGGAGGGGAAAGTGTCTCACATTCTTTGGGACTGCTCCTGGATCATCTTCTTATGGAGGGCGATATGTGCAGCCCTAACATCAGGAGCGGCCCGTGCAGGTAAGAGCGGTGGGGCCGGGTTGGGGGTGGGAGATTCAACAGGCGACCATGAGGGAAAATCAAATAAATAATTCATTTTCCCTCGTCGTCGTCTGTCGAAATCCCCCCCCCCCCCCGGTCAGCCCCACCACCCCAATGCTCTTACCTGGACGGGCCGCGGCTGCATAACAGTGATGACAAGGGTACAAATCACAGAATCTCTGGTCAGTATCCTATTGGGATCGATGCCGGAGGTAACTGGAGACAACGGAATGGACTACATCTCTTGGCCAATCTCCTAGCCTTATGTATGAAATAATTACGCCTGTCCAATGCGGAACAAAAGGTAGCCACACATACATGAATGGTATGCTAACATATGGCACATTATAGGTGTGAAAAAACCACTCATTGCATACATGGAATAGAGAAGACGTTTATCAAGGATAAAAACCAGTGTTGGACAATTTCACTAAGGATTGCAGAGATCTTGATTGACCAAGCAGGGGGGGAGGGGGGGCACTGGGTGAGGGGAGCATAGGGGAAAAAGAAAAAAATGTAGTCCTCAGGATGTTAACCTCTGAAGGGGAGGAGGGTAAACTTAAGGTAGGTTGCATACTAAAGGAAATGAAATGTTGTTGCGAAAAAAGAGCTGAATATGGATAGGTCGAAACCAATCAACCTCTTGACATGGAATGTTAACGGGCTGAGAGGTAGGAAAAAGGCGTCCCGGGTACTAGAATTTCTAAAAGAGAGTGATGCACAAATTATATTTCTGCAAGAGACTCACTTAGAAAAGCAGGAGTGTAGACAGTGTTTTTGTAAGTCTTGTTGGGTTCAGGAGGTGGTGTGCTCAGATCAAAGGGGGAGTACTAGGGGTGTGGCCATTATTATAAGAAGCAATGTCGGAATAAGAGTATTGAAATGTGAGTCTGATACTCTGGGGAGATGGTTAGTGGCCACTATATTGATACAAGACAGGCCTCTAGTATGCACAGTTTATTATGGACCAAATGAGGATAACCCGGGGGCCTTAATAAAGCTTGAAGCTTGCTTATTAGAAACAACAGCCCTGATAATACTAGGAGGAGACTTTAATTTAGTCCTAAATAAAGAATTAGATCGAACATCACGAGTAAAATATATCAGTCCCCCAAAAGCACTTGCCAGATTGAAGAGCATGATAAAGGAATTTAATTTGGTGGATATCTGGCGCAGTAAGAAGGGTGAAGTTAGAGATTTCACCTTCTATAGTAAGAAGTACAGACATCATTCCTGCATAGATTACTTTCTTTTAGACCAGGAGCAATACGCAGATGTAGATGCGGTAACAGATATCCCCGCAATTCTATCTGACCATTCGGCAGTGGCCTTGACCTTGAGGCTCCACCAAAAAGAGGGGCAGAGGAGGTGGACGCTAGATAGAACTGTATTAATGGATGAGGAAATGGTATGTGACCTGGGGGAAAGAACTGCGGAGTATTTTCAGACTAATATAGGCTCAGCAAAGGAGCAAGTAGTCTGGGATGCCTTTAAGGCATATTTAAGGGGGATATTAAGGTCTATAACGGGGGAAAAAAGGAGACTAGCAAAGGATTGCAGAGATCTTGATTGACCAAGCACTCTTATCGCTCTCCAGATTTTTGACCCCCATTATTAGCGGCAAGCTATGAACTTATTTTGAAAGAATCCAAAGGGTAGGCGCTTAAAGGCATCACTAGGTGGGTGAAGGTGTTTAGATTTGGGGATAGTTGACCTGAGTAGAGGATATGGGAAGTGAGGAAGAGGTGGACGGTGGATGGAGAACAGTTCAGCCGGTATACCTGCTAAAAGTTGTACTCCTTTGAAAACTTATTAGAAATGATTGAACCATAATAGAACATTGTGCATATGCATGAGAAAGCACGCATTGTCAAAGGCGATAGTTTAGGCCTTGCCAGATATGGCTTTAGCCGTTTACCACATCACACATGATCAAGACAAAAAATATACACATGGGCTTCAGTTCAGCCCCATAATTCCGTTGCTTATTTTAGGTCTGCCTCCATCACCAATTGATTGTTTTTTCTTTTAAAATGAAAATGATGCTTCATTAATTAGCAATCTGTGTGTTTGTGCGGATTGCCTAGTGGAGGAATGAGTCAAAGAATGGATCGGAGTATAGTTCATTTGTTGATTGCATGGCTGGATGATGAATGGGTGAGATGGATGGATAAATGGGTGAATGTATGAACAGGTGAATGAGTTCACGAGTTCATGAAAGATTGAATTGGTACGATGATCATTGAGTACATTGATGGCCTCATTCATGTTGATATTGTGAGGGCATTCTCAACTCCCGCTACTGCTACTCTTTCACTCACCCAGGTAATTGCCTATTGCTTCATACCTGCACACAGCCACTCATCCATCCGCAATCAGCCCCGCATGTATTGACTTGCCCATTCCTGCACTTGCACTTAAATGTATTGACTTGCCCATTCCTGCACCTGCACTTAAACAAACTCGCACATCAATTACCTAGCACTTTCTCTAACAAAAAGCCAAAACTACTGACTTTGCCAATGCTTGTTTTGCGAGAGTGCCGGTCACACTGTGAAATATGTAGGCCTTCATGTGTTTCAAGTTTATTCATCTGGAAAGGAGACTTTAGCTGACCCTCATTCACAAAGTTACCTCACGGCATAGCAATGTAACAACTCGCCAACTACTTTTGACTTTAAGGTTTGCCATTAAGTAGTCCATAATTGTTATCTGTATTCCGACTACTTCCTTTCAGCCCAGCAAAAATCAAGGTTAAGTACCTGTTAATACCAGAAATTGCATTTATTGACGTCTCGTAAAGCGCGCTGCTCTGTTAAAAACAAACCAGATACTGTTGCCTTGACTACCAGTGACATCATTTACAGCACTTCCTTCTTTAAGCAGAACTTCCGACTCACAGATGGGTAAAACCGTCATGCACTGCAAGAAACTTAACGCTACAGAAAGAAAACCTGATATTTGGGCTTCTGGGTTCTTCTTTTTGGCCTCTGGACTTTGAACCTCAGAGACCTGAATTCGCAACCGAATATTGGGCACTTGAGCAAAAATCGTTTAATGCAAACAGCTTTATCTTGGTTCCTCTCCAGCTATTTTTTCAGCTATATAAATACATTTGCTGCCCACAATATCCAAAGTGTAATCTAAAAATCATCTGTGAATATATTTTCAATAGTATCCCAGTGGTATGCGCCGTTCCCCTCCTATGGTCACTTCCTGGTTTCTGTAATCTGGTCTCACCCAATACTATGCACAGTGCCTCGTGTTTGAGATGCTCCTGTGCCAATAACAATGTTCTCTGCACATTGCTCTGCTACTTATTGGAGTCAAAAACATTCTGCATCACATACTTAAAAAAGCAAAACAGGCCGAACTACCTTCAAGACATTTTGGGAACCCACTATGAGATAACTGGATTTGTTAGTCCAAGTCATTCTAAAAAAAGATTGGATTCTTGGTCAGCTTCCACCCTTTTTTTTTTTTGTAAACAAACTTTTTTGGGTTTTACAGACTTTTCCAGAGACCATCAATGCCTTGCATTTATCATGTATGCCGATATGTAGTTACTGGACTCTGATATGTACAGCTCCGTAGCACAACAACATGAAAGGAACTCAGGTCCTTGCTGTACGTACGAGCCCTCTCTCCACCCCCATCAGCTCAGTAGTTAGGGTTCATTTGCGGTCAGTCCTTGGATCATTCTTTACATCAATATACCCAACATTAAACTCCCACCCGCCAACTCCCCCCTCCCTTCCCTCCCCCCAGGCGTGCCACTTATCTACATATTACTCATTTGTGTTAAGCTTCTGGCACCGGCTGAGCCTTGCGATTATCAGAGGTACCACTGTGGGGATCTTTTGCCTATAAGGCCGGTGGTGCACTATGAATACCCTTAAACACTCTGGAGCGATTTGATGGTCATGGGTGTAGGTAGCCTAATTTACTCTTACCGGGGGCTCTTCTATTGCATCTCCATCTTCAGCGTCTTCTGGGGCTCGAAGTAAAACCACTAAGGCTTCCCATGCTTTAGCTGCCTCCAGCGCTTTCTCGCTTTTTGTGCGTTTTGCTATTTGCATCCTAACTATCCCTTCACACTCTGCCCACTTAATGAGTTCTTTCTTCCATCTAGTAGTGTTTGGCCCTTGTTTTACTTTCCAGTGCGTAGTTATATCCCTTTTGGCTAGTACTAATCCCATATCTATGAATTTACTTGTGATTTTGTTTTTCGTTGTGTGTGGGAACCAGTGTAGCAGGCAATACCCCTGCGATGCCTCGACTTCCCTGTCAGTAATATCTGCCAGTAGCATGGTTACCTCTTCCCAGAA
Source organism: Calotriton arnoldi (assembly GCA_963921515.1). NCBI lineage: Eukaryota > Metazoa > Chordata > Amphibia > Caudata > Salamandridae > Calotriton > Calotriton arnoldi. The sequence continues at coordinate 1,592,442 of CAWUFW010000933.1, forward strand.
GCTACCCAGCTGTGGGCAATCCCAGAGCATGTGTCTAAGCCCAGCTCCCTCTCTATTACACCGCGGACAAGCTGCCTCTTGAGAATTAAAATACTGGTTGATCTTCTCCGGGGTAAGGTATGCCCTGTGTAGGATGTAAAAATGCAGTAATTGGAATCTGGCGTTTCTGGTGCTCTTCCAAGCCCTCTCTACTATCTCCCCCATGCCTTTTCTGGAATGACCTTGCCAATGTCCGCTTCCCATTTTAATCTCAGCTCCACCAAGGGCAGTATTGTTTCCTGCTTTATGCGTCGGTAGGGGCACGTGACTGCCTTAAACGTCCCTGCTGCCAGAACCAGATGACACCCTAACGACGTCGGTGGCTCACTGAGTCCCGCTCCCCAATGTTTTCGGATGGCCATGGTGAGGGCAGAGTGCAATAGGAAGTCTCCCCTTGGTAGGTCATACCTAACTTGTAGATCGTTAAACGGTATCATGGCGCCCTCCTCATACAAGTCACCCAGCGTATTCAGTCCCTGCTCCGACCAAACCGCCAGTCTCTGCCAGCTGCCTCCATGCGGCAGGGCCTCACACATAAGTATCGGAATTTCCGGAGCATAAGGGTATTTTATTTTGACACGTCTCAGGTATCTATGCCAGCACTGATGGGCTGTGCGTAGTTCCAGGGGGAGGGCTGAAGATCGAACAGGGAGCCTCAGTGCGATCTGGGCTATCTCTCTCAGGGTCACGGAGTCCTCTCTCGGTTCCTCCAGTCCCCAGATGCGGCTTGCCGCCCACTTCATGAGCCACTGTAGCTGTGCTGCCAGGTAGTAGGCCTCAAAGTCAGGCACCGCTAGTCCTCCCTCCGCTCTCGGGCGCATGAGAACGCTAAGTGCCACTCTTCGCCTGCCATTCTCCCACTGAAACCCGGACACCATCGACTTGAGTTGGGTGAAGCACTTCGTTGGTATCCAGACCGGCAGGGTTCTGAAGTAATATAGTAATCTCGGCAGGGTTACCATCTTAAGTAGGGCCAGCCGGCCAGCCACCGACAATGGCAAAGAACCCCAAAACTCAAAATTACCTTTCGTACCCCTAATTGCTCTCCCTATGTTACCCTCTAGGATGTCTCCCTGTGTATGGTATATTTGAGTACCCAGGTACGTCAGGCTCCTATTCTCCCAACTCACTCCCTCGGTTTCTTGTGGGCCTATCTTACCCTCCTTCGCTGGGAACAGACAAGATTTTGTCCAATTCACCTTCAGCCCTGCAACGTCCCCTAGGGCTTGTAGTAAGCTTTTTGCACCCCGGAGCACCTCCCTCGAGTCTGCCAGGAACAACAACAGATCATCTGCATATAGCCCAATAAGGTGGATCCGACCAAGTACATTTAGTCCATTATAGTGTTGCCCTGTTCTAGCCCGGACTGCAAATGGTTCCATTGCCAGGGCAAAGAGCAGGGGGGAGAGCGGGCAGCCCTGTCTCGTTCCCCACCCCACCTTGCAGGTGTCCGATATTAGTCCTCCCGTCTTCACCCTAGCTGTGGAGTCGGCATATAAGAGAGCCGTCAAGCCCACAAACCTCTCACCCAGCCCGACTCTCCGCATGACATGAAATAAATACGGCCATTCCAGGCTATCAAATGCCTTCTCTATGTCCACTGAGAAGATCGTTGCATCTTCTTTCCTATAAGTATCTGCTTCTAATACCTGTATGAGGCGCCGGACATTGAGGGCTGTGTTCCTGGTGGGTATAAACCCAGATTGGTCTCTATGTATAAGAGCTGTCATATGCGGGAGCAGGCGAGTGGCTAGAATACGACTCAGGATTTTGTAGTCCAGGTTGAGCATGGAGAGCGGGCGGTATGCCGCTCTATCCCAAGCTGGTTTCCCTGGCTTGAGCAGGGGTATAATGATCGCCTCCCTGGTCGAGGCAGGTAGATGTCCCGCTCGCCTCGCATCGTTGTACAGCTGCACCAGTCTAGGGGCTAGCAAGTCAATATATGCTAAGTAGAATTCGATGGGTAGGCCATCTGCTCCTGGTGTTTTGTTGTGCGCCATATGCTTAATAGCTCCCCTTACTTCTCCCAGTTCCACATCCCGACCCAGGTTAGTCACCAGCTCCTCGTCCAAGACCGGTAGCTCCACGTCCCCTATGAATGCGTCTATGTCCTCTGCTGTTGGTGTCAGTCTACTTTTGTAGAGGTCGACATAGTAATCCAGAAATAGGTCATTGATACCTTGCTGGTCATATCTCACTACCCCATTCCGTTCTCTGATTTCCAATATGTCCGACTCCCTCCTGGCTGGGTTGGCAAGTCAAGCCAACAGGGCTCCCGACTTGTCTCTTTCCATGTGGGCTCGAGTTATGTAGTTTTTATAGTCAAAGCAACGAAGGCACTCTACTTCTACCACTACAGCTTCTCTAGCGTCTAGGAGTTCCCCTTGTTTATCCGAATTCTCTGGTCTTTCCTGCTCTAGCTCCCTGAGGCGCTGGTCCGCCCTCTGTATATCTTGCAGGAGGGTCTTCCGCATACCCACCATCCCCGAGATACAGCGCCCTCTGATGACCGACTTAAACCCGTCCCACTCCACCAGGGAACTCGATGCTGAGTTAGCATTGTCTTGAAAATATTGTTCAATGGCGACCCCTATCTCGGTATGAAATACCTGGTCCTCTAGGGCCTCAGGTTTCAGCCGCCAGGTGGGTATTTTGGGCCTCGGTCTAGTCCACTGCAAGCTTAGCAACTCTGGGTTATGGTCAGAGATCGTCCGTGTGAGGTATTCGCTATTGCGCACCCCTTCATGCACGTCGGCGGAGCACAATATGGCATCTAGACGAACGTGGAGTTCGTGTAACACTGCAAAGAAGGAGTAATCCCGGATATCTGGGTGCTGGACTCTCCAGGAGTCTACCAATCCCCACCTTTGTTGCCAGTTCCTTCGTGACTCTGCTATTTTAATCGTGAGGGCATCAGGAAGTGGTGGGTGAGAGCGATCAAGTGCAATATCAGTAATGGAATTAAAGTCCCCTCCCAACAGAATCGAGCCTGTAAGTACGGTGGCCAGTTTCCCAGAGATATGTGAAAAGAAGGTTGATTGATCTGAGTTAGGAGCAAAGACACTCCCCAGGCTTATGTCCCTACCATCCAGTTTCCAGGAAACCACTACATATCTGCCCTCCGGGTCTATAAATTGTTTGTTGCATTGGAAGGGTACGCCCGCCCTAATCCAGACCAGCACCCCTCGTGCAAACGCTGAATAATTGGTATAGAATACTTGGCCCCTCCATCTACGCTGCAGTGCCGCCCCTTCAGCTGCCATAATGTGGGTTTCCTGGAGCAACGCAATTTGGACCCCCCCTGCGGATTAAGTAAGCATGAATTTTATGGCGCCTTACCATCAAGTGCATCCCCGTACATTCGATGTAATACATTTTAGATCTAGGGAGGGACCCATTGCGTGTGGTATAACGTTCCTCTACTATATTCTATCTTTGTGACACACCTGTACTCATCGAACACCCCAGTAACCAAATAAAACCCCCAACTCCCCCTCCCAAGGACAGTCACTGGTGAACTAGTTCCCATCCAAACTTCACATAAACTCACAAAGTCCACTAGTGGTTGCAGGGGTGACCAGCTGACAGTTCTGAGTCCAGATCTCCGCCCGCCGCCCCCCGGTACCTGCAACAGTTACGTCACCCCGGAACAGACATCTGAGGTCCCTCGCCAGGTCGATGTCAGCAGTTGAGCCCTCCATGAGCCCACTCAGGGCCAGTCCGGAACATTTCTCCATCGTTAGCAGCGTAGTGGACCCATTTTGCTCCATCAGACAATGTGGTTCGCCGTCTGGGGTGTGACCTGTGGCAGCTCTGTCTCTGAGAAGCCATTTTCACTTGGAGCTGGCGATCCCACTGATCGTTCTGCCCCCATGCCGGTTTTACTTGAAGCGGGACTGGAGCCCTGCTGGCTATGTTTCGCTACTTCCTGCAGCACTCTGCGACGCTCCAAGCTGAGTTCCCTAGGCGATGGAGCTCTGGACCCGATTTTGCTGCTGCCAGGGCTGTGTGGTAAGGAGCTCACTGGGGAGCTGTGGCGTGCTGGTGATCTCTGTGTGTCCAGCCATTCCCAGGCCTATTGAGGAGTAGTGAAGAATCGAGGGCCTGCAGTATCCGCCACTCGAAGCCAGGCAGGAAACAGCATAGCATACGGCAACTGTAGCTGGCGAAGCTTCTTCTTGACAGCTAGGAAGGATGCTCTGTTTCGTTGCACCTCCCTTGTAAAGTCTGCAAAAATCATCACTGCGCTGTTGTCGATTTGCAGCCCCTGTTTTTGGCGAGCTTGTTGCAGTATATGGTCCCTGTCTCTAAAATGTAGTAGCCTTGCTACTATTGGACGAGGAGGGGCACCAGGTTTGGGAGGCCTCGCTGGGACTCTATGGGCTCTTTCCAATGCGTAGAAGGTGGACAGTCCCTCCGGGCCACTTCTGTTCTGAGCCACTCCTCTAGGAAACGTACCAATGTTCATGCCCTCTGCTTTTTCCGGCACCCCGAGGACGCGGATATTATTACTGCGGGATCGCCCCTCGCTATCTTCGGCCCGCACTTCCAGCACTTTTACCTTAGTTGCCAGGTCCGTCAGCGTCTTCTGCATCGCAGTCATCTTGTCTGTGAGGTCCCCCAGTTCCTTCTCGGTAGTGAGCACTCGATCCTTAAGCTTCCGGTGGTCATCTTTTAGCAGGTTTAAGTCCGTGCCTATCGCTCCTATTTTCTCCTCCAGGGCCTCTCTGGAGGCTGTGATCGCCTGCATGATATCCGTTAACGTAGGCTTCCTGGGTGTTGCCCCGCTTCCTGTCTCCATCACCTCTTCATCGTCGTCCGTCTGGGCCCCAGGGGCTTCCACATTAAGGGCTGTGTAGCCTCTACTCTTTTGGGTTCTCCCCATCGCCCCGGGTAGATTCTGGCATCCCCGCTCTATTTAGGATCATCGTTGCAGGGCAGTGGGCAGCCACGGTTCAGTGCGGTGGGTGCTTGTCTTTGTCGCGCCTCCAACGGGCTCAAAGCCACAATTTATCACTAGTACCGTAGTGGCTTCTTCGATATGGTATCCTCTGTGGTACCAAATGCACTTGACTCTTGCTGCGCTTAGGTCACTCTCCTTTATGCACGCCTATATCAGTCACTGGTGAGGCGGCGTCGCCCCCGGCAGGGACCAACGTAGTTCCCTAGTCCGCGGTCCTGGCTCACAGTCCGTTGAGCAGTGGGTTGTCTGGGTGTTCTGAGGGTGCTTTACCTTGTAAGGCTTCCTGCTTAGCCTGTGTTCTTATTCCGCATTGCCTCCCCGGCCTTCTAGGTGCTCTCTACCTCCCGCTTGGTGCGGCTGGTTCCCTGTAGGCGGGTGGATTCACTGCGTGCCACTCTCCAGGCCTTTATCCCGTAGGTCGACGCATGCAGCTCCTTGAAGTCAACCCCAAAGGACCGTCCCGGCCGCTGCAGGCCAGCACTCTACTGGAGGTCCCACAAATCAGTGTAAAGGGACTGTTCGTGCTCATCGCTGTCACCCAGGGGTAGCCGTTAGTATGGGCAATTCAAGCATATGTCCACATCAGCTGCGGGGGTTTTCCGCTCCCTTGCAAGTAGCAGCACTGCCCCTGGCTCTTATTATGTGCTACGGGTGATAATTCTCCCCACGCTGGGCAGCCCCCGGGGTCACCGGCTCAGTGTTATTTGCGCCTCTTCAGTATCCCGTTCTGCCTGGCGCGGCTCGTTAGGAGAAGGGCGCTAACTGTCCTCCTCCCCCTCCTTGCAGCCTCGTTCTAGTGGTGTGGTGCCGGGTTCCGGACTGGCCGAGTTGTCTCCGCCTGCTACAGCCTCTAGGTTCCCACCGGTTGGGTCGCGCCGGGGGCAGAGCACTCCGCTCTATCAGGGGGCCGTCACTGCCCTGCCGGTTTTCTCTTTGCTCGCGGCAGTGCGGCCGCCATTTTGCTGCCAGTTTCAGCGCTCCACTATGATACCTAACCGGGGCTCAGCGACTGCTGTCTGAGTGACTCAGACTCACCTCATCTACCCCTGAGTTCTCCGGCCGACGTCCGGATCCCAGTTGTCAGCTCGCGAGCGCCAAGTGGGGGCTAAGGGCTCTCCCGCTCCGTCGCCGGAGCCCTCGCGGTGGGCTCAGATACCGGCGGGCGCCATCTTGGTGCACTGTAGCCTCACCAGGCCGTTTTGCAGTTCACTGGTCCGGACTTCTCTGGGGGCAATACGTGGCACCCCTTTTGTTACCCCGGGCTCTCAGGGCGCTCCGGCTCTCAGATCGGTGCTTGTGTCTGTAGCCGGGGCTCAGGATTGATGATTATAGGGATAGGCGGCGGACGGGGCTCCCCAGCCCACGTCCTCTCACATCGGCTTCAGGCCACGCCCCCCGGTCAGCTTCCACCCTTGGACCCTTGCTGGTGCAGCACCTCCTTCTGGGAAACAAACCAGATTATTTGGCAAAGCAGGGATGCAAGTGGAAAGAAGCTACATAGCTATCTCGGGTGAAAGACTGGAGAACTATATGTATGAGTCATCATAAAATAATCAGGCTTGGGTGTTGCACAAATGGAGTGTGGGGCATGGTATTGGTCAAAGGATTTTCAATTGCAGCTTTGCTATTGACAAACTAATTTTTCTCTCATATTGACAGTAGGAAATGCTGCCAGCCAATGTGAAAAGTGAAACCTGAGTGGTGTGCAGCATGTGGAGGTTTGCAATTCAAAAGGTTGAAGCTGGAGGAGTGGGGCTCCGATTACAGAAACCACAAGGGGGCTGCAGCAGGACAATTACTGCAAACCATTCAACAGACACTCGAATTCACAAAGGGTTTGGCAAGTATACGCAGTACTGTGTATGTGAGTGCTAATAGTGAACAGTTCAAATGTTACCAAATCTCATAAGGGGCGTAGTATTTTGTGGGAGGTAGCTATGCAATTCGACCTTGATCTATTGGCCCCTTCTTTAGTCTGCACATTCATTTGTTCTCAGTGATAACCTCAGGCGGTATTGAGGCACGAGACTTCCATCTTCATGCCGCAGAGGTCAAAGTTTAGGATTCTGGTCTTTAGTGCCCCCTCCCCAGGATTATCCAAGACATGTTTGTGAATGGTCTAAAACGTTGATAGTAGTGCTCTTCTAACACAGGGCATGAGTGCCTCTCCCCGCTGGGGCTGCAAGTCAGAGAGGTCACAAATGACTGCTATATATCTGTGCAACGCACTTGAAGTTTTCAGCTAGGCCTTTTTCCGCCCGTGGCGCCCCCTGTGTTTGCCGCCCACGGTGGCCGAATTTAAGAGGGGGGGTTCGGTGTTGCTGGCGATTTCCCAGTGACAGCTGAAAATAGGAGGGGGGAGAGGCTGCCGCCTCCAAAACTCGTGCCGCTCGGGTCGGAATAAAGCCCCCCCCCCCTGCTAGGCAACTGTGTTCATGTGCGGCCATCTTCCGGAACCATTTTCCTTCCTGAACACCACTTCTCCCAGTTTCTTGTACTCCGGCGCATCCGCCGTTGTCGTCCTGGACTACTGACCTGGCACGCCCATTTCAATATTCCCTCCTGTGCTACTTAGCACTTGGTTACTTTTCGTCGCCACAGACTGCATCAACATTTCTGAAGGTCAATAGTCCTCATTGGCTTATCCGCCGCCCGGCGATATCCGTCTTCCTTTCCTTACACTTGGCAGTAGTCCACCTACCGTGGTTCGCACTGCTCTTCATTGCCGTTTTGGATTCTTGAACGTTCACTAGCCCTGAAGAGTCATGGGTTACTACCCTTTGTGACGAAACACGTGTCGGCTGGTTGCTTTTGCTTTGGCTGGTTGCTTATGCTTTGTTACTATATTAAACACCTATGATTATCATTCTGGTGTAGACCCTCTACATTTCTGCAGTATGAGACATTTCTCCTGATATTATATCCTCATTACGTGTGCCCGGGACTGTACCTACTTCATTTGTGTGGATTTTTATCCATACCATCACGGGGGTTTTAGGGCATATCCCCTGACCTGGTTTGCACCGTACATACTCCTAGCATAACATAAACACAGCGCGAATTAGCTTGAGCGCCATTATTCCTGTCGATACTAAAAACCCCACACTGATACAAACTGTGTTCATGTGCACTGGGGGAGTGTGCTTGTTCACTTGTGGTTCATCCCTTTGTAAAAGTGGGATCATCAACCACAATTTTGTCAAACACACCACTACACTATGTCATTTCCTTTCTCGCAACAATGTGCACATTTGGACATTTGCACATTGATGGATGCTGGTATTCTGAAGCATATTTCAAATGTTGGCTTACTTTCAACAGGAGGAGAAAGAGCCACCTCATAAAAAGGCGACTTTTATAAATTTACAACCCGCGCAACATAACAAGGCAAATGGATAGGCAGCAATAGGTGTGTGTTTACTAATATAGTTTTCCCAATCTTCCCTGTGATATTTATAAACGCCTCAGCGGAAGACTTCTCCTGATAGCTTCTAAAGGGAAATACAATATAATATATGAATCTGCAAAAGTTCAACAAAACCAGAGGGAAGTAAAAAAGTCACGGCTAGAGCGGTCGACCTAGGAGCAGGGGAACCGGGTTGAAGGGCTCGATCCTCGGCAGGGACGCTCAACATCCTGTGAATCTGGGCAAATCACTTATTCTGCCCGTGCCCAACAAAAATGAATGTGTCCGTCTGTAACGAAACTAGTGCTCATGTAAAGCGCTCTGATACCTTCGGGTCTAGTTCGCGCTATATAACTACCCCCAAGCAGGGGTATGGATCAGACCAGACAAAGACTAAAATAATCTGCACATGGGTAACGTACATAGCTTGTAAAAATATTGCACATGGGAAGCGAATTTTAACTGAAGCAAGATAGGCTTGCTGCCATCTACTAATATAAATAGCACATGGCCAAAAGTGATTGCAGGCTTTATTGTCATCTGGCCTTTTCTTGCTTTCTCAGGGAAGATGTGAGAGAATGGCTAAGTGCTTTGCAGAATGGTCACTGCTGACAGAAACTGCTTCCAATCGCTTCAGCTTTTAATCCATTAAGAGTGGGTGCATTTGAATTCATTTAAACTGTGACTGCTATTCGCCGGAATTCCAGACTGCAAAATATTGCTCTGAATTGCCTTAGAAGTGCATACAAATTTGCATGAATATTGAGTGCCATTTCAGGTTGAAGGCCTGAGAAGAACCAAAAAATTTGCTATCCGTACACTAAAAATAGATCAGCTAAGGGCAATACTATTGAGCAATGGACGAGGTGCAGCTAGATAAGTCCTCAGTATCACTTTCTTTTTATACCATTGTGCAATCAATACAAAGCACAAGATATGCAGATATTTACACTGCCAACAACAAAGGCTATACAGTGAAAATCTGATATACTTCCCCTTCAAAAAGACCATCGACAATTTCCATCTGACAATTGCTGCAAAACATCTAAGATTATTTGTCACCCTATCAAGTGATGAAATATCCACTAAACCCAAGGAGGTATAGATTTACAGTTCATAACTCCACATCCATGTGAGCTTATACATATGTGTGTGTGTGTGTATGTATGTGTGTGTATGTATGTATGTATGTATGTATGTATGTATGTATATATATATATATATATATATACCTCCGCTGGGTAGTTATAGTTAGGTCAGCTGTTCCATAGGAAAAGCATGTTTTGTGTTGCTAATAACTTTAGTGCCGTTTGACAAATCTCCACAAAACTTACCAAAAAGGTGCTTCTTTTTAACTAGTTTGTGCATGGAAAGGTTTGGGGTGATCCGTCAAGCAGGGTCCAAGAAAAAAGGGGGCCCCAAATATGCAAATTCCCCTTATATTTCCCATAGACTTCTTTAGGCAGTAATATTGCAAAATCTGCTGAATGGAATTACACCAAATTTGGCAGTAGTCTAGATTTTGGTTCACAGATTGTGCTTTTTGTGATTTGGTGTAAATCTGTTTTTAAGAAGTTAAGGTTAAAAAATATGGGGCTGGGTCGCCAAGAGTCTCTCAAGAGTCTTGCAGGAGCACCAATTCAAAAGTAGTGCGTTCTGATTGGCCAATGGAGCTTTTTTCCCTTGGGTCAAATCGCTGACTCCTGTGGGAGCGAGCACTCCAATTGGCTGCCAGCAACATGAGAAAAATTTGCTGGCAATCATTACAGGACTCTGGTACTTAGCCCCCTGTCCTGAAGTTTTCAAATAAAAATACCATACCATACCACAGCATTTATAAAGCGCACAGCTACCACCAACGGCGGTGTCCCGGCGCTGAGGAAAGACAGAAGAGGGAGAAAAACAAACTAAGGCAGATCAAAAAGCCATGTTTTCAAGGCACTCCTGAAAGTGGATTCCGATTCAGCTTTGCGCAGATAAAGAGGCATAGCATTCCAAAGGGCGGCTGTTCTTACAGCGAAGGCCCGCCCTCCAATCCTGGCTTTAAGGAAAGAAGGAGAGCAGAGAAGCAACTGTGAGTTCGAGCGCAAGGTCCTGTTCTGATGGTATTTCTGAAGTCTCTGCCTCAGATAACCAGGTCCGCTATCTCTAGTAGCTCTAAAGGCAAGAGACAGGGCCTTGAATTCGATTCTCCTTTTCACCGGAAGCCAGTGAAGACTGCGCAAATGAGGGGAAATGTGATGTCGAAGAGGCACATTTCTGATAAACCTAGCAGCGGCATTCTGAACTGTCTGAAGCCTCTGGATGAGATACAAGGTGGCAGGGTAGGCATATCCTGCCCACCGTAGGCCATGCGGGTGGGGGGGGCCTAAAGCGGCACCCTGGGGCCAAAATTTAAAAAAAGAAATTGCAGTTTTTGCCGCAATCCTGCAGGCCTTGCAGATAAAACCCAAAATGGCGCCCTGTCACCTTTAGAAAATATTTGGTGAGGGCGGCGTCAGAAGTCCTTCCTCCCTGAGCCCATTTTGGGCCCCAGAAACCCACTTCTCCGTGGCTGGGTTCATTAATTAAGGGGAGGGGCTCATGGCCCACTCCTCGGGCAGATGGTGGCCCTGGAGACCCCCTCCCCAGGGCCGAAATGTGGAAAAAAGCAGAGGGGGCAGCGTGGACCTCTTCCTGGGCATTTGTAGGCTCCCGGGACCCCATCCCTGGGGCCAATTTCTTATGACAGGGGAGTGGGGAAATGTCATGAGTAATGTCATAAATTATGTCATAGAACCTGTTATGAGTGATGTAATATGTGAGGTCATAAGCAGTGTATTGGCGGGGACACAAGTTATAGTTAGCTCTGCTAACTGTAACTGTTGAATTACTGTGGTTTTTGGCTTCAAAACATTAAGTTGGCACTGCCATATTCTCCTACTACAACATCACTTTAACCTTTGGTTAACCACATAGCCTTGCAAACCCTTACAGGAGACCTAACAGGCAGGAGTAGAGTGCATGTCGGCCACATGGAACTTGACCCATGAAATTGCCATCAGCCTTTCACTTATAGCAATGTGCTCCTTTGTGTTAACTCAAAGACTGCTGGGCGGAGCTTTAGATAAATAAGGAAGAAGCTGAATTAAAATGTAGCACTACCAATAAAGTCCAAGAAATAGCTGAGAGAACAAAGCGCTTAGAACAAACAAGCAAAGTAAGTCACCGTAAATCAAATGAAATTGGTAAATGCATTAAACAAGTAGCTTTATACAAACGTTTTCAAACATGTAAAGTTATAGCGGAAGAGCGTTGCCCCAGAATAGAAAAATAAAATGGTAAGGAAGCTAACTGATTACCATTTTATTTTTCCTCACCCCATCCCGAAAGGAGTGTCAGGACAGGGCGGGGCCTGCTGAATGGCCGCAGGGAGGATGGTGGGCTGCCTTTCGCACTTGTTTAAAGTGCGCCTGTCTCTTTGGTAGGCCGTCTTGCAATGGCCAGCCAGACATGCGCACTTTAAACCTCTCAACCCAGCTGTCTTAAGACAGCTGGTTTGAGAGTAAGTGCAGGCATCCAGTGCCCTTGGGAGCACCGACAGAGGCCGCTCCCTCCAATTAGGGCACTGCTCTCATGAGAATGAGAGCAGCGCCAGGATTGGCTTTAGAGCCTGGCTCGAGGAGAGAAGATGACAGAGGACTTTGCCTCGTTGCAGGAAGGTAAGTATTTTATTTTATTTAATGTATTATTATTATTTTTTCTCCCCACCCGCCCCACCACCCTCGGAACATGCCAGTCGCCACTGAAGTAGCTATAAGTAAATATCACTTTAGGTCCACAAACATTAAAGCATCAGAAGTTGAAACTGAGTCTGTCATAATCAGAATGAATACATCCTTACCATCAACGACTTGTTAAAGGAGACTTAGCCTCATCAGATATTCAGCTATTTCGTTGGGTGCTTCAATTAACAAATTGCCAATCCAGAAAAGACAGACAGGGGAGTGCTCTTACGGGAAATGTTAGTAAACATATGAGCAATAATTTTCTAAATAAATTTGGTTTGCCGAAATAATTTAAAAAAAATGAAATTTAAAATAAAACAAGGCAGCTTCACATCTCTGGTATGAGGCTAGGAGGCTTCAAAAATCCGTAGCACAGTGAATTGGCCACAATACAAGACTCTCCAGGTATACTAGTATTTTTGGAAGATCAACTTAGCACCCTGTTAAGAGAAACAGAAATAGTAAAATAGGGCCATTTTTTCACAGAGATGAACTTCAAAACTGGGACAATTTGGAAGATGGAACAAATGGGAATCTGTCGAAGTTCAAATATGAGCAATTGTCATCATGGGATGCTTGACAAAATCAAATGCTAGTGCACAGAACCTGGAGCACCAGCTACAAAATGTGATCCCATGAAGAAAGAACTAGGGAGGTGATACCAAGGATTATATGAAATGGGGGTTGAGACCACAGTCCCTCATATGAAGTATGAGGAAAAGTCTTGGAGCTTGAAAGCCTATGGCAAGTATATACGCTCATGCTATATTCAACAGTAAAATCCGTTTCATGAAAACAGAACTACTTTTTACATTGCACGGAGATTACTGGATGCCTCAAATATTAGCCAAGAAATCCAAAATCGGAGAAGTCAATTGTGGTCTTCTTGTTATGGTCTCAGACTTTTTGCTTGAAGGTGAAGAGTTTGATTCCTACTGTTCCATGGCTTTGACAGTATTGGAACTTTTCCCCTAAAGGCATGACATTTTAAAGGTCAGTTTTCAGTTGCGATTATTTCCTTCATTTTGATTTCTGAAGGGCAGACCTTTCGGTGAACAGCGGAGTGCTCAAGTACCTTGTCGAAGTATGTTTCTGTTTCTTGCTCATTCAAGCCATGACTTTATGTATGCTAGAATGTCTGTTCAGTTCTGAGGTGCTTTCAGATATCACTTGTGTATCGCCTCCTCGTGTACTACCTAAAGAATTGTGATATATGCTCTTTGACTATTCTCACACCCTCACAGAGCATAGTCAAATTCTGCAAAATGGGTTGGTGTCAAATTATATTTCACCTTAATGAAGCACAAGTGGAAAGACGTGGTTGCGGGTGCACTGCACCCCTAAAATTATACCGCTAAATGGCACGCTAAGGAGCTGTGTGGATCGAGGACGGTGTTAACCTCGAATCAGGAGGCAAGGTGTCCCTGAGACAAGATGCACAACAGCATTTCAAAATACAGTCAAATAAGAAAAGGACTGACTCAAAAAGTTAGTTCCAGAGCAGAGTTTAGAAAAACTATATAGGATTATTACAAAATCGGGCAACATCCCTAGTGGAGACCAAAAAGATCTGGCTCACTCCCAAATTGAAAGGTTTATATAGCTATTTTCTCCATAAGAAAGTAAATCAGCTTACAGAATTATAAATTGTCACATAACCCTACCACCTTAGCACTAACCCACTACATGAATATTGATACAGCCCCTTTGACTTAATGTTATCGGACAGTTACATAAACGACAGTGAACCATTGTGAATGAATGCAATACTGCATGCCAGCGGAAGGTCCTTTACAAATAGTAACAAAGCTAGAGGCCCTTCTTCGAGAACAGTGTTATTGATTGAGATATAAACAAATTCACATCTTGCTGCACGTAGTGTCAGGCAGAAATATCACAGAGAATAAACATGATGATGTGAAATCCATTTTAGACAACAGGATGTTGAGGCCTAACTGTGGCCTATGTAGCTTAAGTCAGAAAAACATACTTTAGCAAATTTTGTTCATATTGCACTAGTTCCATGTAGGTATACACATGTGAATTCAAGTGTAGAATAGTTGCTTTGCACACTGTTACTAATGAACATTTTGAATAATACACACAAGAGCCTTGTCAACTTCATACTTTAGTTTCACATTTTTCATTATGATTAATTCCTCTGTGGGGTGTATAGTCCATTGCCTTTGTATGCGACTTGTTTTTAGATTATTTATGCAATGGTCAGGATAATGGTTCAATGTCATAAGCCTTAGCCTCCGGCTAATACAGTTATTTGAAGTTCAGAGTTTAAGACTTGGTGGGGTTGATTCAGTTTTCCATTAGTTTAAGGTTGGTGAATTGAGTTCAATACATTGAATAATAGTGATGTCTGTTTTAGAGCTTTTTGGTACATAATTGTGTTTTTTGTTTCTTGCTTGATGGTGTGGGGTTCTTGAGTTTCAAGTCCCACAGTTAGCAAATAATTTCCTTGATATCTATGTATAAGCAGTGTCACAATTTATTGGTAATGCAACATTCATTTTCTATTCTTTGCTTTCCTGGCATTACCACCTTCTCTTCCATTTTAAAGCATCCCTTGCTTGTCCTCCTCCGGGCCTTTCTGGCTTGATATTGTACTCAAGTGCTAGAGGTAGGAGATTCCTTATGTAGCCATCGGGGCGAAGTAAAAAAAAATCTGGGGTACCAAAGAACCTGCCTGTGTCCAGGGTGAAATTCACCCTTATAGAGTAAGGGCTGTTATGAGAAAGACCTGGACTCAGAGCAATGAAGATTACCAGTAAGTAAGTGAGCCTTTTCATTTTCTGGCCAAGGTGCTTGAAGAAAGAAAAACAGCCATTCAACACCCAACAGGAAAATCATGCTTCAACTGTAACACATTTAACTGGAATGCACAGTTTATACCAGAAGTCGGCAAAAGGTCCATTGTGAGCAACAAGTATCCCACATATTCCTTCTGAGTAGTTTACTCATCATAACTGCAGATAGTTGGTTTGAGATATGCATCTGCCCACCTCATAATGAAGCATTTAAAATCAATGCATTCTGTTCTGTGGGGCCTGGGAAGTGCACCGTGCAGGACAAAGCAGCCCACGCTTTTCTGGAAAATTCTCTCTTTCTTTCTCTATTTTTTCTTTTCTCCTTTCCTTCTCTCACTCTTGCCTCTCTTCTGTCCGTTGTTTTACTTTCTGATCTTTGTTTCCTTCTCTCCTTTCTCCTTTCGTTTTGCAATCTTTCCTTTCTCATTTCTCTCTTTTCTCCTTTCCTTCTCTCCCTTTTCCCTTATTTCTGTCCGCTGTTTTACTTTTTGATCTTTGTTTCCTTCTCTCCTTTCTTAGTGCATTCTTTCCTTTCTCATTTCTCTTTTCTCTCTTTCTTCCTCTCATTCTTTCTGTACTTTCCATCTTTCTCTCTGTCACTATTGTTTTCTCCTTGTTTTTGTATTTCCTTCTTTCATACTGTCTTTCTTTCTCAACTTGTGTTGTTTTCTAGTGTCTTCAACGAATTTCCTCCCTTTTCTACTTTTTCAATCCTTATTTCAGTTTTTTACTTTTTGTTTCCCCTCTTTCATTCTTCTTTGTATTTCTCAATTTCTCTTTCTCTTTCTTTCTTTTTACTTTCTGTCGTGCTTCCCTCTTCTTTTCTTCTTATTGCTTTTTGCTCTTACTTTCTTTTTTCCTCTCCTATCTGGTTCTTTCTTTTTTGGCCTTTCATTGTCTCCTTCATTTCTTTTGGTTTCTTCTCATACGTTTATTTTACTCATCTGTATTTCTTTTTTCTTCCTTCCTTTCTTTCTATCCTTTCTTTTCGTTCTTATTCTCATTATTCTCTCTTGTTTTTGCTTGCTTATTCTATTGTTTCACACTTTCTTTGTTTCTCCCTTCTGCTCCTTGTTTCTGACTTTCGTTTCTTCATTTCTTTCACTTTCTAGCTCTTATTTTCTTCTATCTCTCGTTCCCTCTTCCCTCACATTAACTTCTTTTCTCGCTCACTCGCTTTTTCTCTTTCGATCTTTATTTCGCTTTTTCTTTCTTTCTTTCTTCCTTCCTTTTCCTCTCCTTTTTTATCCCCTTGTTTTTCTTTCTCTGCCTCTTTCAGTATTTTTTTCTCTTATTTTCTTCTGTCTTTCTCTCCTCTTGTACCAAACCAGTGATTCCATATGGACTAAACACAAGCTACAAGACTGATCTTTGAGATGTAATTTCAGTTGTTTCCCCACTTGCCTTGCTAGTACAGCAGCACTAAGAATTAGCTTATAAAAAGTTTGATGTTCAAGTTGAAAGTATATACCTCTGCAATCAAAAACTTTCAAGGGAGCAAATTATTGAAATGAAGTGTTAGCATGAAGCACTATAATGACATCCTACTGACAAAAAGCTAAGGGATTTCTGTCCAGATTATGGCAACATTTTGGATGTCAGAAAGGTTTTTACCCAGAGAAGGACAAGTTGCTTTCCTTCGGTAAGGCCATATCTAGTAGAGACATAATCTAGATGCAGATTCCTTACCTTAGAATATCCCAGGTGTCAGGGTGGATCTGGAAGACTTTTGCTCAACCAATACCCTTGCGCGCCGGTAGGTGGCGTGGGTCGGCTCCGCATGGTGTCGTTGGTGTCATCCGCGCTGGAAGTGGCATTTGTGTCACCTATATATGCACCACCTCGGCGCGCTGACCTCAGTTACTTTTCAGGACTTTCTATGACAGAAGCGAGGAGCCATGAAGTGCACTGACAGTGGTGTGTTTAGAACAAGTAGGGCCCTAAAAGGGATCAGCCCTGACCCTAATAACATGTCTGCAGTGCGGGGAGGATGGGTGGGTCGGTAAGGAATCTGCAGCACGGTTATGTCTCTAACAGATAAGGCGTTACTGAAGGTACGTAACTTGTCCATCTGACAGAGACATCTAGAAGCAGATTCCTTACCTTAGAATGTCCCAGGCATCAGGCTGGATCTAGAAGACTTTTGCTCGAGCAATACCCTTGCTTGTCGGTAGGTTGCATCTGTCACCTCCGCTTGGCATCGTCGGCCATGTTGGAAGTGACGTCTGCGTCAACTATATAGGCGCCACCTCGGCGCACTGGCATCAGTTCTTTCGGCGCCAGCTCGCACATATCCGTGAAGAGAGCTACTCTCTGTCACTTTTTGACAGGCTTTTTTCAACGTTTTGTCAATGACTTTTGGTTTGTAGGTTTTTTCCTCAATGTCGACGAAGACTTCTGAATTCAAACAGTGCAGCACCTACCATCACTCCATGTCAATGAGGGATCCACACTTAATTTGTCTCTGGTGCCTGGAGTACAACCATAACTCAAAATAGTACTCTGACTGCCGGGCCCTGGCTTCGAAGGCTTTGATGAAGCGATCCCTAAAGCTGCTTGTGGGCCAGTGTTTGACTCAACGCTGTTCACCTCGGAGCTCTCGTTCCGGGTCAAGAGAAAGGTCCAGGCACCTCTCCGGGAGTCCTAAGTCCTCGTTCTCCCACTCAAAGTTGTCGGGTCAGTCAGTTAAGAGGCACAAGAAACACAAGAAGTCAAAGCGTGCTTCAACTTCTCCCTGTTTGTCGACCGACGTGACGAAGTTTTCTCAATGCTCTAGGCCTCGTTCTGCGAAACCTCCCTTGGGTCGATTCCACACTTCCTTGCCTTTCCAGGAGCCAAAGTGACCCACGCCCAGTTTAAAGAATTCTATGATGCCATGTGCCTCATATTTGGGTGACCTGACCCTCCCAGCACGCCTTTGTGCTCAGAGGAGGCTCCATCGGGTTCAGTGCCGGCGGCTTTGCCCTGGCACCGATGCCCCTTAATGGATCCAGTGATGGATCTGGACTAGTGCCGGTCGTGCCCCTGCTACCTTCCTTGGCACCGGCCCGCACACCAAGACTCCCGACGATTCAGGTGCCCCCCAGTAGTGCCAAAACCATTCTTATCCCCAATGACCCGGAGCCGGATTTGGACCTATCATCCAGCACCAACAGCAACCTTGGGCCCTAGGTCAGTTCCACAGCCTTATTTTGAGGGGCTAGGAATGTAGGAAGATTGGGAGGGGTCGCTGGACCCTGTACAAGACCAGCCTGAGCACGAAATGGACTGATATGAGGAATTGGATGAGACCAGTGGACTGGCTACCTCCCCAGATTCTGGCCTACTCTTCTCCCACTACCGTAGCTATGGAGGAGGGAGTTTCATATGCTATGGTGGTGAGAAAGGCAGCCGAGGTCCTGGACCTTCAGCCCCTTTTGGTGGAAGTGAAGGTGAACATCTTGACAGGGGTCCTGCAATGGTGTGTCTCCTCCTCGGAAACCATCCTGCCTAACAACAAGGCCTTGACTGATGTCCTTCTGGGAACCTGGTCCAAGCCCAACACAGGGTCGCCTGTGAATAGGACAGTTGCCCGCAGCAATCGCCCTGCACCAGGCGACCCAAAATTCCTCATCAACCACCCTACCCCGGAGAGCTTGCTGGTCCAGGTCTCTACCTCACAAGGTGCATTCCCTTCTGCACCCCTGGACAGGGAATCCAAGAGGCTGGATGGTTGGGGCAACATGATTTTTTCTTCTGCCAGCCTTACACTGCAGTCAGTGAACACTGCATGCCTATTGGGCCATAACGCCCACTCCTTGTGGGAAACGGTTGTGCAAGTGCTGTCACAGGTTCCTGAGGAGGCATGGGCCATTCTCTCCCAATCAGTATCAGACAGGAGAGATTTGAGAAAGCTCACCATTTGTTGTGGGATTAACATCACCGACTCGCTGGGCAGAGCAATGTCATTGATGGTGGCTGTTCGACGCCAAACCTGGCTAAGAACTTCTGGATTTTCTGGGGATGTCCAGGCTTCCTGTATGGACATGCCCTTTGATAGCACCCATCTCTTCGGAGACCAGCAGACATGGCCCTGGAGCGCTTTAAGGACTTGCGGGCTATGGCCAAGTCTTTGGGCCTTCCGATGATCACCCGTCCCCTGTCTGCTTTTCACCCCTTTTGTAGACATGGAAAGGGTTTTCAGCTGCGCCAGACATATCCCAGCCAAAGGACTGTGCAAGTTCAGCAACCTCCATGCAGTGGTGGGGGCGGCTCATTTCGACCCTATGGGTCAGGCGGGCATAGGTCCATTCAGCCCACGTCTCCCCTTGAAGCCTCTAAACGTTCCTAGTCCGGCCCTTCAAGATCATGGGTGGCCGGTTGGTGGCAGGATCAGCCATCACCTTCACCACTGGCAAAACATCAAATCCGACAAGTGGGTTCTTCAGATAGTCCGAATGGGCTACTCCCTCCCCTTCGAGACTTCCCCTCCCCCCATGCCTCTGACTAACAACTGGCTGATGGAGGACCACCTGAACTTGCTTCAGGAGAAAGTCAGGACACTCTTGTCCAAGGGAGCCATAGAGAGGGTTTCGGCACCAGAAGTAGACTGTGGTTGCTATTCCCACTACCTTCTGGTCCCAAAAAAGGAAAAGGGCCTACGTCCTATTCTAGATCTGCGGGCACTCAACTACTACCTCAAAAAGGAAAAGTTTAAAATGCTCAATCTGGCTCAGGTCTTGTCTACCCTAAACCCCGGAGGCTAGATGGTAGCATTGGACTTGCAGGATGTCTATTTTCACATTCCTGTCTTGCCTGCCCATTGGCACAACCTGCTGTTCACGGTAGGCCATGAGCACTTTCAATTCACCTGAGCTGTTCTACAGTTTCAGGCATATTCTCCCGAGCGGTGAGTCCAGGATATTCAAGCTATGATACCAATGTTTAAGCCTCTATCCTGGATTTTGTGAGACTTACTCTGAAGCCGCTGGGCCTCATGGCCTCCTGCATCCTGCTAGTGGCACATGCCAGATGGCATATGCGGTCTCTGCTGTGTGTCCTGAAGTTCCAGTGGGCGCAGCATCAGGGGACTATCTCTGACAAGGCCCAAATCTCAGAGGGAACTGCACTGGATCTGCAGTGGTGGCTGACCAACCGCGATTGGGCCAGAGGCAGATCCCTCTTGCTTCCCCAACCAGGTCACACATTCGTGACAGATGCGTCACTCCTGGGATGGGGCAGCCATCTGGGGGATGTGGAGATCAGAAAACTCTGATCTCCGGCGGAATCCGCACTCCACATCAACTTGCTAGAGCTCCATGCAATTTGCTTGGCATTGAAAGCTTTTCTGTCTTTCATCAAGGGTAAGCTGGTTCAGGTGTTCACAGAAAACACCACCGCCAAGTGGTACTGCAACAACCAGGGTGGGGTGGAGTCATGGACCCTTTGTCAAGAGACCCTGCGTTTCTGGACATGGCTGGAAGGGCAGGGCATATTTCTTGTGGTTCAACACCTGGCGGTTTCCCTGAACGCCAGGGCTGACGAACTCAGCCATCGATGCCTAGCTGATCGTGAAGTGCGTCTCCATTTGGAGGAGGTGCAAGGTCTCTTTCAGAAGTGAGGAGAGCCTTTTTTTTTAAAACTTTATTTATCATTATTCAATCATATACAATAAATGGTATCTTGACAGTTGTTCCTGTTAATAGCTATATGAACAGTTCCATGCACAAGGTGCTATCTTAAACCATGGCACATAGAAATAAAATGGAAGTCACAATATTACAATGTCTGACCATCACAAGTTAAATTGTCACTTTGACACATCGACCCAAAACCTGCACACTCCCACCCTCATATGTACATATTGTCTCATGAATAACATGAACAGCCGTGCAATCTGTCCATCCCACGCCAGTCGGGACTATGCCAGCAGGGGTTTGACTGAGGGCACTGGGGTCCAGACTCTGTAAATATGACTTGAGCGGACTCCAGATATCTTTTGGACAGGACTTGGGTGGAAGTAATGTGGCATACACCCGCAATTGGTGTTGCAAAAGTAAGACTAGCAAGCCATGCACTCTCTGGTAGGAGCTAATTTGCTGCCCCATCGAAGCGCTATTTCGCGTTTAGCCAAAAGCAGCGAGAGAGCAATAAATTTCCGTGATTTCTTGGGCATGTTACGGACGTACCCTAAGAGCGCAACCTCCGGGGAGGGGGCTATTTCTAGCTGTGTCATGTGCGACAGTGTCTCGAAGATGACCACCCAAAAATCCACTATCTTGGGGCAGGTCCATGTCAAATGGGGGAAATCGGCGTAAGGGCTGTTACACTTCCTATAACTGTGCGGTCTGGAAGGATCTATTGCATGAAGTTTAGCCGGGGTCATGTATGCCCTCCATAAGTATTTAAAATGTATCAATTTATGCCTGCTGTTGAGGGAGATTCCCCTAGTTTGTGCACAGCAGAAGGCCCATTGGTCGTCCAGTATCGGATGTCCTAAGTCCGCCTCCCAGGCAGCCCGGATCTTTGTATCATGGCACGGAATTAAAGTCATACAGGCCTTATATAATTTAGATATCAATCGAGCCCCGTCCGGGTTAGTAATGACGAGAGATCAAGGTCCGAAGGACTGCGGCTCAAGCGGATATTCCGATATTTTAGCACCCAGAGCCGTGCGTACCCTGGTAAAAATAAACTGTTCCATAAAGGTCAGTTTGGTCACCCGATCTCTGCTCGCATTATCAAACACATTCCCATCCGGAAAGAATTCGCCAAATTTTACCATGGAGTGGGATTTAAGTACCCGCAGAAACAAATTCTCTTCCGTGATGGGGAGCCATGGATTGTGTGCTATAGGGATGTCAGAGGAATACAGGGTGCCGTGTCCTGTGATCCGTGAAAGTTTACGCCATGCCCAGATCGTGGTAGTACCGTCTGGATATCCCTAGGGTCACGAGGAAAAGCCTGGGGCAGAAGGGCGGATAGTGAAATCGGAAGTACCAAGTCCGATTCAGGTTTCCCATATGGAATACGCGCATCTGGATGGTACCAAGAGTGGGCAAAACTGGCCTGCGCAACCAGGTAGTACAATCTGAAGTCCGAAGCTCCCAAACCCCCCTTCTCGTATGGGAAGTGAGGAGAGCCTTGGTTAGATCAGTACGCCTCCGCAGACAACGCACAATGTCAGCAGTTTTACACGCTGGAGTTTCCAAGGGGGTACTGGCTCGGCAACGTTTTTCATCTTGAGCTCAGGCCTCCTACACGCCTACCTATCAGATAAATGTATTTTTCCAGAAATATATCTACATGAATAGTCATACTCATGCCTTTAAAAATATGTAGTATACATGAAGTCCTCTTTATTCCCCATAACCCATTTTCTGTGTGGAATGACTTAACAGCCTATTGATCTGCCTTGTTTACAAGTAGCCAATTTTTTAAACACCACCCACTGTACGCTTGTAAGAAATGGAAATGCAACCACCAAGAACAATAAGTGTTTGATTTTGGAAAATTATGGTGATATTGGTAATATAACCAGAATTCCTATACCTTGAGAGGCATGCCAGATCCTGAGGTCTTTTTCAGAACTTATTAATACATTTCCATAAACTCATCTAGAACAACAGGCCTAGGTGGCAGTGCATGCACTGCATTTTAAGCTTATCCTCTGTGGTTTGGCTATTAAGATCAATATTTGTTGCTAGCTCAGATACCTCCAGGTTTTAGACAGAGTATAGCAGTAAACATCTACAATTTATTTTAATATAGTTCATGACTTTTTGTTTTAATGTAAAACCAAAAACTACTGGTATCCTAAACTTGTTCATTGATCTGCAGAAGAATACCTTTGGGACATTCACATTATTGTACTTAGAGGACTCCCAATGCAAGCTTGATGTATTCATATTCTCTTTAAAGATGGCCACCGATTTTCAGACCCCTTATTTCACCGTTGAATATGGCCGTCAAACGTCACAATACATTATTGATATGACTGCATTGTTATTGATTCATTGTGTTCAACTAAGTTTAAAACATTTTAATATTTCTGCATTATGTTAATACTTTACAGAATGTTTCATTCTTTTGGTGATCTGTGTCCCTTTGTAAACAATTGCCCCCAATTCAATATGGCCCCTGGTGTCGGTGGTCTAGTTGTTTATATTGTATTCAGCAACAACTCTCAGGTAAATATGGAGCCAGAAAAGCGCAGCTTGTCAGTCGGCAAATAGCACGACAGCTCCCTTACGATTTATTCGGCGGAGCGGAGTGCTCCCTTTGGTTTTGTTCTGTTGGCGCCTTAGATTAGTATCAGTGTACTTTGAAGGATAATATTTTATTTGCAGCTTGCGCTATAATCCTTCAAATGAGTGACCTTTTATGGCTTCCCAAAGTATTTTTGATCAATCCACATAGTAGTTGAATGGAGGATCTAAATTTTGACAAACTAAAGATTTTATGAATTATACTTTAGTAACAGAAGCTTATCATTTATATCCTAATGTAAGTAACTACTTTTTGTCATTTTCAGCCAAAACTTACATATGTTTGTTCTCTTCAGAATGGTTGTTTCAGTATCTAGTTCTACTTTTCATTAATTCACTTTAGTCCTTCACCTCTGAAACACTTTCACATTTGGTTTGTTTGCAGTGCAACACATGTGAGCTGCACAATTGCCACATCACGGACACTTGTTTTATACAGGCATACAGTTGTAAAGAACCTTCTCATGTTTTTAAAATTTCCATTAGTTTATATGTCTTCAACTTTGCATTTCCACTTAATTATCTCAGTCCTGAGGATGCTCTTGTGAACCACGGACAATTGAGACCGAAATGTTGATGGCAAGTTCACTTCTCGCCACAGAATAACAGGATCGCCATCCACAAATTGTTTAGTCCTCATTGTGGACTGATACCAATCAATCAATCAATCAATTAGGGAATTTTAAGCGTGCTACTCACCCGTGAGGGTCTCAAGGCGCTCCCATCATTCCCGATACCAATCATTAAGAATGTGGACTCTACATACATTGGCCTACGGGTTTACTATATTGATTTCAAATCAGATTTAGATTGACATGGTCAATGGATGGTTGGATTGTTCCTGTTATGTACTCCTTGATTACATGTACAGAATATCGAAAGTTTTTATACTTTGATTATTGTGTACCCGTGGTTTCTTTTGATTTATCTATTTACTGTTTAGATGTATGTCTAAATAATTGGTTTAATTCTACTTGTCACTGGACAGACAATTATTTTAAACTTAAGAAAATAGACTTCCAAATGATTCCATTGTTGGCCTTACTTTATTTTATCGCGGGGTTGATCTGGCAGCTTCCTTCCTGCTGGACAGGGTTGTCCATGTCCCGCAAGGCTGGTCTCATAGTTACTCATCACTACCACCAATAGCTGCCTGTTCTGGTGCAAGAAAGTCTGCTTCCGCCACAGCATTCACAGGACTGACCTGGGCCCCTATTACAGAAAGTGCCCTGGGGGCTCAATGGGCGTTTGCACCTGCTTTGCATGCCCCTGGGGCACTTTGGTATTACAGAAATGGCAAAAGACTCCTGTGTGGCCCCTTCTGTAATACAGATAGCGCTGGTGCACATGTAGAGAGGACATTCCCTTATTTTCATGGGGGTGTGTCTCCATGCAAATGCCGTATTACCGACGTGGACGCAGAAGCAAAGATGCCCTTACAAGACGTACTGAGAGTGTGCCACAAAAAGGTGCCACACTGTCAGTGTGCCCCCTGAGGGCAGGCCTCTCGAGAGATAAAAGGTGGCCCCATGGAGCCCCCAGAGATCTTCTTGCAGGCAAGTGCAGTCACTCACTGCACCCATTGCAAGGGGATCTCTAATCCCTTTTGAAAGTGTTGACAGGTGCCGCCTGCACAGAGGAACACAGAGCTGCTTTTAAACAGGTGCTCCGTAATTCTCTTGAATGCGCTGGTTTGGGGGCAGCGCAAGTTCGCTGCTGTCCTGAAGACAGCGCATTCTTCATATTAGGATGCACTTTCCCTGTTTCCACCTGGCTCACCTGCTTAAAGGTGCGCCGGTAGTAATACGGACCCTGATGAGCATAGTTTCCTTTCAAATATAGAATTTTAAAATATTACACGATCCATGAACAATGTGCAGTAATTGAACAAAAACTGGAGTGTATGCTTTTTTTTAAAGAAATACAATAGTAATACATCGCTAAATGTGAGGAGTAATCTCTGATAATGGAGGTGTCCTCATCATGGTTGATGAATGGAAATATACTGACTAAACCTCTTCAGCCCGGGATTGATTTAGTTATAATTTAAAGATATTGTGTCCTATTTTCTAAGCTAAACTCAGGACTAGATACCAAATTGCTGTTACATCCAGTATTTTTGCAATTATACAATAAAAGAGGAGCAGTTATACCAGAGAGTAGGCCAACAGTGTAGCTGATGCTCACCAGCTATAGGTGATGCCCATCTCAGTCCACAAAGATGTTTTGACCAAGTAGCCTACAACTGCCTTGTTCAGCTTCACAAGACACAGGAATATGGTGGCCTGCTCTACAATCCCTCTTATCATCTGTTCAAATGTTTTTATTGGGGTTTATAGTTCCAAGGACAAGGTGGCAAGTTATCACCCCATCATTATGCACAAACAGCAACAGTACAAATAAAGAGAACACCCAAGGAACTTGTTCCAAGCTTCACTCTCCTACCGCACTTGAAACATATAGTAAGGTGATGTGTAGGCCTGAATTCTTTTCACGTAAATATCACAAGCATAAAGAATATCATAAATAAGAATGATAGGACAATAGTGTTCACTAATATCCACCTATCTTTCAGATACCGCTTTCCCATACTCGCAAGGGGTTGTCAAACTAAATAATTCCAAGAACACTGGAAATCAGGACAAAACATACTAACAACAAGTCTAAGGAATGAGGTTGTTTCCATATAAGCAAAATGCAAACACCTTAGGCTAGTTAGCATCTTGCCTTATTGATTGTCCTAAGAGAGAAAGGCATATCCCACAGTTACCAAATGCACATGCTGTAGTGCTAGATTTTCCTACTCTTTTCCTACTCATATTAGTCAACAGAAACTAGTATCTGTGGAATGAGAGAAAATGGATGAATGAGATCAAGGGATTGATATAGCTAAATCTCTAAAGATATGTTTTTGAATCCCGGAAAGCCCAGGACGTTAATGCATACTAATAGTTCTTGCATGAAGAGTGTTTTCCATTCTTGCCTGTAGAAGTTAATGCCAAATGGCGCTGGCCAGATCTATAATCGAAAGGTGACTGACACTGTTTGAAGTCACCATGACTAAAAACATTGACAAAGCTGTTAGGCATCTCAGAGAGAGGCAATCAAGACAGAAGCCCTCCTGCCAGCTATTAAAAAAGCGCTCTAATGAGGCCAGTAAGAGCTGCTTCATAGCACTTTCTTTTTACTTCCAATCATGCTGCACAACAACTGTGCTGCTGCGTAACATGACTAAAAACATTGACAAAGCAAATAGATTGCGTAGGTGAGAACGGTTGCTTTTGCCAGTGCTTGTTTAGGATTAGAGTTGTGACTGGAGGGAAACGAGATGAATGAATGAAATAACACTTGTACTGCACATCAACTGCCCCAACTGGGCATCCTGGTGCTAGAGTAAGGCAGATCATCTGTGGCTACTAGTCAACTCTAATTAAAAAGAAATTCTCTTAGCTGTTTTTTTAATCTTACTTCTGAAGAAGTGAATCCAAGCATACCTGGTAAGTCAGTCAATCAAATATTGTTGTTTGGATTCTTTTCGAACCATGAAAGTACAGAAAATTGAATAAAACATCAATATAGAAAATCCTAGTACACAGAACAATTAAGGTGAAATACATGTTAAAGATTATATAATACAATTAACCTTTCTGCAAGTTCCTAAGATTCATGACAGATTTTAAAAAACATGCTAAGTTAAAAATTACAAATTCATCAGTCAACATGTATAAAAACATAAATGCATGTCGAATTTGATAAAATCCTTTGTCCTTCAGTAATGAAATAATAAAAGCTCTTCTCGGTTCAATGTAAAATTTACAAAACATCACAAAATGTAGGGTATCTTGCGGAAACACATTGTCGTAACCACAGGGACTCATGGACCCAAGATCATAACATCCTCTGGGGGAGGCTATCAATAAGTGCAGGAGATTTAATCTAAACCTGGTTAACAAAAAGCGATCTCTGTTATTTTTAACAAGAGCAAAGTAGGGCTCCGTCATCTGTGTTGTTGTCAACAACACATACCTTTGAACCCTGGGCTTCAGTAATTCAATCTCCTCTCTATACAGAGATTTTCTTTCTAAAAAATTATCCTTCCCCCATTTTCTATCTGTTTTACATATACCCTCAGGATTATTACCCCCCCCACACCCCAGATACTAAAAGGAATCCTTGATATATTTAATCCAAGGGATTTTAAGAGCACAGTCAAGCAAAAGACAATCCTTTAATATCAATCTTTTCAAAATGAATTCCTCCTTTGTCCGCAATCTAATCCAGCGCAGCAGAGGGTGGAGGGCTCATAGATCACTCAAGCAGCCAACACCTAACTCTTCATGGACACACAGGGAAGGGATACTTTGGGGAACACATAATAACTGCCACAGCAATTTGTTTTCAGGGATCTGGAAGCGATTAAATGCCACATAACCTCAAATATCACTTATGTATGAGGCCTTGGCCATACATTTAGCTTGATAAATCTTCACAAGGGTCTTGAAGGGTTTGCTACCCAATCTGGGGGCGTAGTGGAAAACTGCGGCAACAGAACTGGTGAGCTCCTCGTTCTTAGCAGCCACAAGGGGTTTCCAGTTTATGTTGGAATCAAACAGGACACCTAAGTATGGAAAGGCCTTGACCGTAGCGATTCGGTGATTGCAGATGCTAAAAGATTGTGTCTTAGTTGAGCTAGGACCCATTACAAAGGACTAGGTAAAATTAACTGCCAAGTCAAGCTTATCCATAAAGGCTTCAAAGGAGTTCAAAAGAATTCACAGTCCCCTAGTGGTCCTTGCCATTAGCACTGCATTGTCTGCATATAACAGGACAGAGAACGAGCGGGATCCTAAGTGAGGACAATCAACCCTAGTCACCAGCAAGGCCTGCTCAAGGCTATTAATATAAAGGGTAAATAAAAAAGGGGCCAATATGCACCCTTAATGGACCCCTCTATCAACTTTAAAGTAATCAGTGTGAGCAGTCTGACTTGAATACCTGACGCTGTACTACGAGCGTGAAGAGTTGTTGCTTTTGCCAATGTTTGTTAAGGATTAGAGTTGTCCCTGGAGGGAAACGAGATTAATGAATGAATGAGCACTTGTAGTGCACATCAGCTGCCCCAACAGGGCATCCGGGAACTAGAGTAAGGCAGATCATCTGTGGCTACTAGTCAACCCTAATTGAAAAGGAATATTCTTAGCTGTTTTTTTAATCTTACTTCTGAAGAAGTGAATCTATGCATAACTGGTAAGTCATTCCAAAGTTTTGGGACCAGAAATGTAAACAAGCATCCACCCTTTCATGAGCGGCATATTGTGGGTATGTTGAACAGATGAAGGTTTGAAAAATGTAGAGTTCTCTCAGGAAGATAATGAATCAATCTGTTTTAATCTGATATTGCCGGCCTCGGTTGTAGTATGCACTGTGCATGAGCACTGGACATTTGAAAATAATGCATTTATGTACTTGCAGCTTATGTAAATATCTCAGCCGGGGGTGACTGACTGCTTTTTAAGGATATTGCAGATTAATTCGACAGCTGCATTATGGACGACCTGTAATCTGAGATACAGAACGTTTGCATAGTCCAACATTGGTGTAATTAGCACATGGATTTCCGAATATGGTCAGGAACATTTTTAAAAAAATCTTCAGCAGCCAAGCAAAGCATGTTACAGTGACAAACAAAACATAAGGGCTGAAGGATAAGTCTTTCTCAAATTTAAACCACAATTTTCTAACAGAAGAGGCTGGGGAAGGAGGTAGTGCTAATACTCTAGGCCTTCAAGTGTCGGTTAAGGCAGAGGTGGATCCGCCCAAGTGAAGATGAGCTGTGTGTCAATCGCATTGGATATCAATTTGAAGCTGTAAGATGAAATAATGTATGCATGAGGGGCCATATAGACATTAAATAATGTACGACTAAGATGAGCCATGAAGGACGTTGTATCTCAGTGGCTTAGGTGAGAAAGTAAATGGAGGTAACCAGACTGTCTTATATCTGTCCAACAGAAAGGAGTCGCCAACACCGCGCTGATGATCCAATTCCCATTCTTCCAGGTCGATTCAGGAGAATAGGATGGGACACGGTGTCAAAGTCTGCTGACAGATTCAGTAGTACCAGAACATTCGACTACCCTAGATCCAGATTCATCTTGATGAACTTTGCTACTTCTAGCAATGCTGACTCCGTACTGTAGCCAGGACCAAACTCTAATTGAGAGCAGTGAAGAATATCATATTTTTATAGATAATGGGAAATGTTTGTTTATAATTCTTTACAGTAACTTTGAAATTGCTGGAAGGAGAGATATTGGGCTGATGAGCGAATTTTAACAACTTACAAGGTTTATTGCATAGTCTCCTTTATTTATGGCAGTGCTTTGCGGTGTCTTATTTATCCTTTTTTATCAAAATGTTCAGATCTTTCCCAAGGTGCTATTCCAAAATATTGTTATATAGCCTCTGTCGGTCTAGCTCTGTTATGCTCCATCAAGAATTTTCTCTGAACCCTCTTAGTAACAATAGGAACCAAAAATGCATCCTTTACCCAACTGATCATTCAATGAGTCTGTTTGATTGGTGTTGCTGTACTAATACCAGGTCTTTTCTACATTTATATTACTTTTAATAAGCTAGGGGTTCAACTCTATATATTAAACTAGAAATGTTTGTAAATGTGGAAAGGCTTTTGATATGTGACATATTTGGTATGAATAAGTTAGATGGATATGGAAATGATGGAACTACAAAAATGTTCTTCAAAAGTTTATCTGCCTTTAAAATGCACAGAGGTGTGGAAGGATGCCAATTCTTAGTGAACAATATTTACATAAGAAATCTACTGAGAAGTTTTAGATTGGAACTGCTTCTATTTCAAGGCAGAATTTAACTGAACAAAGTTTCCATTCAAGACAGGGTTTGTGCCTTAGATAGGAGACAACCATTCCATTTTTGTGAGTTCATTTTATGTGGATTGTGATGTTTATACAACTGCTAACTAATCAGGAAGGTAAACATTGAATGAAACAATTGTTTAGAACATCAAATATCTAGCAGCTATGGGCCTCACTTTATGTTTTGTTAAATTTGCTGTATTTTTGTATTTATGGCTTTGATTAGATAATGTTGTGATGATAGGGTTCTTCCCTCTTTAAGGCATTTTATGGACATTTTCTTCCAACATCCCTGACTGAGTGACTGACAGGGAAGCAGAGCTCTTTCCGGAGGATTACAATCCTTAAAGAAACCAAAAGTCCTCAAACTAAGCTACCATTTGAGTAAACAAGACAATCGTAACAGCTGAGTTGGGATTAAGGGAGGAACAAATTGGGAGCATGATTATCATGGAAATGCTGACATTTTAAATTTTGCGTATAAATGTTATAGTAAATGAGAGCAGAGAAATGATTTTAAAAGATATAAACAGGGCCGGCTTTAGGGCGGTGTGACTGGTTTAGCCGCACCTGGAGCTGACCTTGGGGGGGGGGGGGAGATGAGTTTAAAAATTACATGAACTTACAAGCCCCTGCTGCAGATTTTGCTGTGTGTCCAGCAGTTTTCAGGCAACAGTAAAAATGTCAAGATAACTGGTGATTAATGTTCCTGCTGGAGAGAGAATGGAGGTTTGTCTCTAGTGGCAGTTTAACTCATCATAAAATAGCAGAGAAAGAACTTGTACTGTTTAGATCATAGAACTTTATTTTGTGTGGTTAGCTCAGCTGGTCACTGCTTTTGTCACTTGTGGTTCATAAATTACAATCCTAGTATAGCACAGTGACTTATGAACTCTCATTAAAGAGCTTCATGCAAACTGCTTGGTATAGGTTAGAACAGGTTGTATGATGGAACCACGCATGTCATTACCAAGCATACCTTTACATCACGTTCATTACAACACATATGCCTTTACCACGCATGCCTTTATCACACACAATTTTACCACGCAATTGCCTTTACCACTCATGCCTTTACAATGAAAATGTAAGTATTTTGCAGGTAAGAATACAGTCTTTTTCTATCTAGGGTAGGTAGCCAGGAGGTAGTTATAGTTAGGATGTAATTTCCATATTTTTTGGCAATAACTTTGGCATCGTTTGATGAATCCTCGGGAAATTTTCCAAATTAGTTTGCCAAATTCAAATTTGGATATATAGGGATGCAGAGGATCCGCGACCCCTCCCGATCTAGTGCTGAGATCTGATTGGCTGACAACACTTCAAACCAGGAAGTGTTGGCAGCCATCTAGGGACTCGGCTTGAACTGAGTCCCAGAAAACATGTGTAAAAAAAAGAAAAGAGGGCAGGTTAGAAATACCCTGACCCCCTAGGCCTCTTGGGGAGGTCCCCTGGGACCCTGCAGGGCCAAAAAAGCATTTTTCTGCGCTTCCTTAACAATCAGACCCAGGGTGGGCCATGTCCCGGGGACCTTTGCATAAAAAAGGAGTAGGGCACACAGGTCCCCCCTCCTGGGGCTTATTAATGTACCAGGGACCCCCACCTCCCCAAGGCTTATTTAGAAATTAATGCAAGAGAGGTCCGTACAGCCTCCCCCACTGCTCCAGGGACCACCACCTCTACGGGGCTTATTTATTTTTACATGGGGGGCCTCTTGAACCCACCCGGGGACGGCCACCTCCCCAGGGCTTAACCTGAAAACAATGCAGGTGCTGCGCGGACGCTCCGCAGCCCTGGGGACCACCACCTCCCTGGGGCTTTAGTTAAATTGAATGCGGGGGTGCACAGCCCCCCAGCCATGGGGACCACCACCTCCCCAGGGCAAAATTCAAGAAAGGAGGGGAGCCATGTGGTTACACTCCTGGGCCATAGATGGCCATGCTGAATTTCACTGGTTTACCCCTACTACCCAAAAAGCTTTACCCACCTTAAACCCCAAAAATACCCTTGCCACCCGAATACTCTTACCCTAAACCCTAAAAATACGCCTGCCATCCATATACTCTTAACCACCCTAAAGTCTAAAAATTCTTACCACCCAAATACCCTCACCCACCCAAAACCCTAAAAATACCCTTGCCACCTAAATACCCTTACCCACTCTAAACCCTAAAAATACCCTTGCTACCCAAATACCTTTACCTACCCTAAACCCTAAAAATGCCCTTGCCACCTAAATACCCTCACCCACCCTAAACCCTAAAAATACACCTAAATATTTAGATCCACCCTAAACCCTAATAATTTTCTTGCCACCCAAATACCCTCACCTACCTTAAATCCTAAATACCCCAGTCACCCAATAACTTCACCCACCAATAAACCCTAAAAACACTCTTGCCATAATATCTATCTATCTATCTATCTATCTATCTATCTATGTATCTATCTATCTATTCTACACTTACCTGTGAAAAATTAACATTTTCGTTATAAGGCATGCGTGGTAAAGGCATATGCATGGTAAAATTTCACGAGGTAAATGCATATGCGTTGTATGGATGCATGGAAAAGGTATTGCGTGGTAACGGGCATGTTGTAAAGGCTGTTTCCCGTTAGAATGTTACTTTTTTTTTCATGGTCTTCCTGTATCTATTGCTAAAGTTGCTGAAAAGGGTTCGTTTGGGTAGAAATACATTCTTCTTAGTAAAGCCAGCACTTTAAAACAAATTAAATGTATGTGGGAGAGGGGCTATAGTGAGATGAGGGGCACTGGTGTAGGATGGTAGCGAGGGAATCCGTGGAGAAGGAGCTCATTAGGGGGACGCCAAAAATAATTGTTGGACAGGGCGCCATCAGCGCTAAAACCGGCCCTGGATATAAATTGTGATTAATTAAGTCTATTAATAAAATGAAAGTTCGTTGGGGAGGCTATAATCTCTGAGACACAAAAGGCTGTATCCACTCCAATGAGGGTGTTCCATGTAAGCCTTTAGGCTCATCCTGCTGCCTCCCACCTATCCAGTTATTCAACAATTATAGATTGTGTTGTTTTTTCAGTGAATCCAAATGTAAGAGAAATGAGGCCTCATATAGGGTACAACTGAGGTTAGTTGATGCAATTCTTGAATGTGTGCAAGACTTACACCGTGCCATGAAGTCACCATTCTCACCCATGGTTGGGAAATTTTATGCTAGGATCATAGTCTGGCGTTCTTCATGGCGTGCTTTATCATGGTAAGCAGAAGGTGGGCTCTGTAAAGGACAGACAGTTGTGGCAACTTCAGCAATCATTAGCTGTTGTCAGAGTTATTTCATTTGGTCAGGTCTGTGAGCTCTGATTAGACCAGAGTCAAGTGTGCAGTTGACTCTGTAAAGAGCAGTAAGTCATTGTTTAAGAGAAAAGTCACGGGCAACCCTTGAGCTCCAGTGGTAGGGTTTCCTATTCATGCTTTAGTGAAGTGTGGTAGGGTGAACAGGGTACGGTGATTGTCCACAAAAACCTTTCTCTGCATCAATCAAGAGTTCTCAGGTAAATAGTTTACTCTAGATTCTCTCTATGGTTGCAAGATGGCCATTCTCAAAAGCCAGATGTGAGAATGGGTGCATGTGACCAAAGGAGTCGTTACATGAAGACAGTTCTTTTGAATGAACCCTTTAGAGTTTTCATACAATGAATCCATTAACTGTGTTGACTTTTACATGAACCAAGCACATCAAGTATCCTCCTACTATGATTTACTCATGTAACATTACTATTCTCACCCAGAGCACATGATGATACTAAATTCTGTACTGGTGGGGAAAACAAGACGCACTATGTTGACTTAGTTAATACGAAGGATTGGTACATATTAAACTATAAAGGGTTTGTAACACTGATACACATTTCTTTAGCTGTTTCAGAAATCACATTAATTGCTATGCTTCATTATCCGGATGCAAATATATTTCTAGGTTTTTATAGCCGCAGGATATGAGGTAATTGGATGTTAAAATCTAATAGGAATATATTTTTAGAACCGCAATTATTTACATTTAAGATGTAGCCTCCTGCTACTAACTGAAAGAATAATGGGAAATGTTACTTATGTATTTGCCACTCTTGAATTCTTTAGGTATTTGAGTTGTATAAAATGCTATTTTCATATCTTGCACTACCCATTTCTAAGTCGCCTTCCTAGCACAGACAATTAGGGGGAGAAATTCAGAAAATTTGCGCCGGATTTCCATCACTTTTGTACCGCAAACTGATGTAAAGTGTTAATTTGTACAAAAAACTAATTATCCCTTGATTTACTCAATCAACAAGAACACCCTATCATTAGTGGAATTCTTAATTCATATAAAGCACATAGAAATTGTTTTTGAGGGGATCTCACTCAAAACCTAACACACTCAAACAATAATACCACTATAACATGCAATACAAAAGAGTCAATTTATTTCTTTAGTACATGTGAATATTATTAAAAACACAATTTATATAGTAAAACACCTAAAATACAACACAATGCATCAATTCAACATAATTAAAAACAATACAATTCATCAGATCAGGACATAACATAACATCTTATGACACTTTTACCACAGAGACCCCTAAAAAATAGGGAAAAGAACAATGATAGACAGTACACTTTGGGGCCGATTCCGATCTCGGTCGGAGGCGCACCCAATACCATTCGGTCGGGAAAAAAGCCATGCGAAAGCCTGTTTCCCGACCGATCCGTACAGTACACCGAACGAGCAAGTACGATGCGAAATCGCCGACCGACTCGTCCGGGCGTCCCGACCGCTCCGACGGACTCGCTCCCGGCTCGAACCGCACCGACCGACTCGCTCGGACTCGACTCGCACCGCGAATGGAGACGTTCCCCGGCCGGGTAAGTACGATGCGCGCTGCGAGCAGTCCGACCGAGCCGCGCACTCCGGCTCAAAAGAGCAGTCGGAGCCGTACTTTGGGGGTCCATGTCGGACCCCCCTGTACGCGTAGCCGCGCGAGTCGCACACAGGGGGGACCCATGGGTCCCCCCTACCTGTGCGTGTACGGCACGAATCGCTTTGCCGCGTACCCGCTGTAGGGGGCGCACTTGTCCGCCTCGCACCCATTGAGTCAATGGGAGCCCGCGTACGCGTTGTATGACAGGCTCCCATTGACTTCAATGGGAGTCCGACCGACTCGTGTCCGATGGCATACGTGCGCATTGTACTCGTTCGGTCGGGCTGCACGGGTCCGATTCGGTCGGAAATCTCTCCGGGTCCGGCTCGGTCGGAGAGATTTCCGGCCAGAATCGGAATCGACCCCTTTGTCTTTTAACTCAACAATTCCCTAGGAATAATTTTAGCAAGATTAGCCTGGATACATATACTCTATTTTGTATCTACAGGTCCAACTTGTCCTCGGGATAATGTACAGAAATGCGTCGACGCGTTTCGATGGGTATCTGATTATTCCATCTTTATCAAGACAGTCATTATGTTCACTTTTCTTTGTGGTACATTAGGTTGTTATACCCTGTGTAAACAAGTGTATAAAAATATATTTTTTAATTAAAAACCTTAAAATGATTCTACTATACACAAAATTTGCAGTGACAATCTGCTAGCACAACTCATAATTCCATAATTCATTTTATATATGCTCACGTGTGCTATGACTCAATTTGATCTCCTTATACAATATGCTCATGCCATTTACATCAGATATATTTCTCCAATTGTCTTCACTGCATATAAACATTTCATGAGGATGTTTAAAACTTATCACTTCTAAGCATGACATTACTCCTGCTTGCAACCTTCAAGATAAGAGGAAAGGAAACGGTTTTTACTAAAACGCTTCTAAAGCTACCCCACATTTGTATACAATTTCTGGGCCCATAAAAACCAACCATAATAACCCGCTGTTAACGAGTGAATATCCCTACAATTTTACACTCTCCCTACTAAAAATAACCCATTTGTCTAGGGGAATGGAGACCACTAATGGCAATATGTGCCTATATTGCTGTTAACATATCTTCATCAACAAACTCAATTGAGAGATACCTATCTAGATCACTAAATTCATTTGTATGACTGCAGAGGGCATTCTCATTATTCTCACCTGAATGAAAAGGAGTTGATATTTGCACTTATTCTTATATTTCTTTTGCAGGCTCGAAGAGTGGTCTGTTAGTAGATCCCCTAATAAATAGAGAGTGCTTTTATATTACTATACTGGAGAGTGTCTGCCATATACTCTAATTAAACGCACTACAGTGCCTCTCCTCCTATGTATTTTATCGTACCTTCTTAAACGGACGTGAATAATCACTGTTTCCCAACTGCCGTATATTCTTGAATGGTTCAATCTGGAACCCCAGGTTTCTAGTTCTGTGTCCAAAAAAACCCGCAAATCACGTTCAAGGTAGAGGGGCTTAAATACATCCACCTCCTCACCTGCCGATGCGCTTACGTGGCACTCTAAAATAAAGAAACACCCCCATTGTATTACACCCATGATTGTAAGGGAGAGAAATTCATTTAGATAGGCTGTTCGTGTGTCTATCCCAGCTATTTTATAAGATTCCTTTCTCACCTTATTGGCTCATGGATTCCCGTCCTACTTCGTCCTTCTTGAAAGTGTAAATGGGAGGCCACTGCATTGTCCTCGCTTAAATACTGTCTCGCGATCTCTCATTGGTTCCTCCAAACCACATGACCCGCATGCACTGCTTGTGCTGATCTGCCACTCCTAACCCGGAAGCTAACTCCATGGTTTTCCTGTGTTTTGGCAACACCTTTATTTATTTGTATAAGTGCAACTTTATTGGTTTGTATACATGCATCTAATCAGAAGAGGGTCTCAAAAGATCCCATACCTTTTGTGAATGATAACACCAGCTTATTTGTTTGTACAAACACAACTTGGTTGGTTTGAATGTATATATCTAATTCAAGTAGGGTTTCAAGGGATCCCATATATATAATTGCAATACATTCATAAATGTAGCCAAAACTGCTGTATTATACTCGCAGAATTGATCCATTAATACCCAATTCTATACTTAAATAGATGTCTAATTTCTGATCGCTGTCTCAGGGCCACTCAAATCACTAGTGGGAGACACTTGCACTGGACACTTTACTCTCCCATTAGTTCTAACCAGCGTTTCTATCTCCGTATCTAATTTTACAGCCTACTTTATATCTAATCCCCCATTGCAGTAAGTATCTGTTGTGCATACAATATCTACAGATCTAAACTGCCTTCTGTTTATTGATTGGCCACTATTTTCATCCAATCTTCTCGTGTGTTTAAACCATTTTCTATTGTGTTTAGATGACACATCATCCACTGTTCTCGTGTTTTTCTTTTGCTGTCCAGATCTCCACCCCTTCTATCTACGATGATTTTTTCCAAAATGTACCATTTAAATTGCTCACAATCGTGATTCGATTTAGAGAAATGGTCCACTAGGGGGCATTGATTTTCTTAGTTCTTATTGCCGACATAAATCAATGTGAGCAATTTAAATGGTACATTCTGGAAAAAATCATCGTAGATAGAAGGGGTGGAGATCTGGACAGCAAAAGAAAAACACGAGAACAGTGGATGATGTGTCATCTAAACACAATAGAAAATGGTTTAAACACACAAGAAGATTGGATGAAAATAGTGGCCAATCAATAAACAGAAGGCAGTTTAGATCTGTAGATATTGTATGCACAACAGATACTTACTGCAATGGGGATTAGATATAAAGTAGGCTGTAAAATTAGATACGAAGATAGAAACGCTGGTTAGAACTAATGGGAGAGTAAAGTGTCCAGTGCAAGTGTCTCCCACTAGTGATTTGAGTGGCCCTGAGACAGCGATCAGAAATTAGACATCTATTTAAGTATAGAATTGGGTATTAATGGATCAATTCTGCAGTATAATCCAGCAGTTTTGGCTACATTTATGAATGTATTGCAATTATATATATGGGATCCCTTGAAACCCTACTTGAATTAGATATATACATTCAAACCAACCAAGTTGTGTTTGTACAAACAAATAAGCTGGTGTTATCATTCACAAAAGGTATGCGATCTTTTGAGACCCTCTTCTGATTAGATGCATGTATACAAACCAATAAAGTTGCATTTATACAAATAAATAAAGGTGTTGCCAAAACACAGGAAAACCATGGAGTTAGCTTCCGGGTTAGAGTGGCAGATCAGCACAAGCAGTGCATGCGGGTCATGTGGTTTGGAGGAACCAATGAGAGATCGCAGACAGTATTTAAACGAGGACAATGCAGTGGCCTCCCATTTACACTTTCAAGAAGGACAAGTAGGACGGGGAATCCATGAGCCAATAAGGTGAGAAAGGAATCCTATAAAATAGCTGGGATAGACACACGAACAGCCTATCTAAATGAATTTCTCTCCCTACAATAATGGGTGTAATACAATGGGGTGTTTCTTTATTTTAGAGTGCCACGTAAGCGCATCGGCAGGTGAGGAGGTGGATGTATTTAAGCCCTCTACCTTGAACGTGATTTACGGTTTTTTTGGACACAGAACTAGAAACCTGGGGTTTGGATTGAACCATTCAAGAATATACGGCAGTTGGGAAACAGTGATTATTCACGTCCGTTTAAGAAGGTACTGATAAAATACATAGGAGGAGAGGCACTGTAGTGCGTTAATTAGAGTATATGGCAGACACTCTCCAGTATATTAATAGTAATATAAAAAGCACTCTCTATTTATTAGGGGATCTACTAACAGACCACTCAGTCGAGCCTGCAAAAGAAATATAAGAATAAGTGCAAATATCAACTCCTTTTCATTCAGGTGAGAATAATGAGAATGCCCTCTGCAGTCATACAAATGAATTTAGTGATCTAGATAGGTATCTCTCAATTGAGTTTGTTGATGAAGATATGTTAACAGCAATATAGGCACATATTGCCATTAGTGGTCTCCATTCCCCTAGACAAATGGGTTATTTTTAGTAGGAGAGTGTAAAATTGTAGGGATATTCACTCGTTAACAGCGGGTTATTATGGTTGGTTTTTTATAGGCACAGAAATTGTATACAAATGTGGGGTAGCTTTAGAAGCGTTTAGTAAAAACCGTTTCCTTTCCCTCTTATCTTGAAGGTTGCAAGCAGGAGTAATGTCATGCTTAGAAGTGATAAGTTTTAAACATCCTCATGAAATGTTTATATGCAGTGAAGACAATTGGAGAAATATATCTGATGTAAATGGCATGAGCATATTGTATAAGGAGATCAAATTGAGTCATAGCACATGTGAGCATATATAAAATGAATTATGGAATTATGAGTTGTGCTAGCAGATTGTCACTGCAAATTTTGTGTATAGTAGAATCCTTTAAGGTTTTTAATTAAAAAATATATTTTTATACACTTGTTTACACAGGGTATAACAACCTAATGTACCACAAAGAAAAGTGAACATAATGACTGTCTTGATAAAGATGGAATAATCAGATACCCATCGAAACGCGTCGACGCATTTCTTTACATTATCCCGAGGACAAGTTGGACCTGTAGATACAAAATAGAGTATATGTATCCAGGCTAATCTTGCTAAAATTATTCCTAGGAATTGTTGAGTTAAAAGACAAAGTGTACTGTCTATCATTGTTCTTTTCCCTATTTTTTAGGGGTCTCTGTGGTAAAAGTGTCATAAGATGTTATGATATGTCTTGATCTGATGAATTGTATTGTTTTTAATTATGTTGAATTGATGCATTGTGTTATTTTAGGTGTTTTACTATATAAATTGTGTTTTTAATAATATTCACATGTACTAAAGAAATAAATTGACCCTTTTGTATTGCATGTTATAGTGGTATTATTGTTTGAGTGTGTTAGGGTTTTTGAGTGAGATCCCCTCAAAAACAATTTCTATGTGCTTTATATGAATTAAGAATTCCACTAATGATAGGGTGTTCTTGTTGATTGAGTAAATCAAGGGATAATTAGTTTTTTGTACTGGTAGTACCCCACTCCCTTGGTAGCTGACAAGGGGTCTCTCTCTGTTTAAACACAAATGTTAATTTGTGACATACTTTCCATCGCAAAACTTCATTTGCACTATAAAGTAGCCCTAAAGTAATGCAAAGTACAACTAGCATGGTCAACCTCAAATCTAGGGAACCGGGTTCGAGTCTCGGCAGCGACGGTCAGCATCCTGTGATCCTGGGCAAATCACTTAATCTCCCCGTGCCTAACAAAAAAAAAAATAACGTGTCCTTGTGTAACGCAACTGGTGCTCATGTAAAGCGCTCTGATACCTGATACCTTCGGGTCAAGTTCGCGCTATATAAAACTCAGGAAAAAAAAATAATAATAAATGAAACGACTCTACTGACTTGTGCCTCGCACGAGGAAGCCCACTGTCTCTTTGTCCCAAGGTCTAAATGAGAGCCTCTGAGGCACTTTAAACAGAAATAAGTCAAGAAATCCCAAAAAACAATGGTGGAATTCAGAAAACGGAAATTATTAGTGAACATAGACATACTGAGCATTTTGTGTGTACTGGTAAGACAGCAGGATGCATGCATCCTGATGGTAAGATACCAATTTAACAATACTGAAGTGGTGGCACAAAGATGCCATAAGGCCATCGGGACAGCACAATTCCGCAATCTGTCGCAGCATGCATGGACTTTCTTTAGTCTCTACTGCCATCATTATTGACCATAAATCTGCATTTCCCCTACAATTTATTACCCTGGAAACGAACTTGATTAGTTCTTAAACTATACCAATGTTTAGTAAGTAGACCCAGTATTAATCAGTTCACAGGGAACTACATGGGATGCATTAATAAAACAGGTAAAACATCATTGGAGTTCTGACCCATATCCAAGTATCTTTCTAATAACGGCAGCAGTCAAACACTCATGTCACTATTGTTAAAGCCTAAAATTTGAGGGCCAATCGATGACCAGTGCAGACCCCAAGCACTTACAACAGTGGCCTCCTATATTGGCTCCACTCTGTCTCCAGGCCTATAGATCTTTGCCACCAATTTAGAATGGAGCTGTAATCAATTGCATTTCAAATAAAAATCATCAACTTTCAGTATCTTAATGTTCAGTTAATGATGAGAGGTCTGGAATAGCTTCAAAGCTTTAGTTCTCATTAAGAGATTAGTAATTTTTTGTCATTTTTATTCAGATTAGTCAAATTACAGAAATATCGAGAAAGGTTTTGTTAGAGTCAGTATAAAATGGACAGTGTGGTCCATAAAGGAAATAGTCCCTATCTTAATCTAAGAGTCCTAACCTAAATGAGAACCCATAAAGAGGTCTTTCGAAAAAGAGCAAGATTCTGGAGCTTCTATTTAGTCAAAAGAATGAAGTCCTCATAAAGAGCAGTTCCTGAAACTTAGCGGAGTTCCCCACCAAGTTGCAGTAGCAACTGTTAATGTCAAAAGAAATTAATCACAGAAGTAGCTATGATCAACATGAGGAGAAAGTCTTCCTGCAAAAGGGTCAGAGTAAAAGGCAAGAATTCAGGCAAGAATAAGGGAAAACAATGCATAAAGCATCTTTTAAAAAAAAAAAAATTTTAGGGTAAGTTGGCGTTAAGGCATTAATTCTCTCTGACTAGGAACACGCATACATGGAAACATAAAATACATTATTGCAACATTCAGCAAGTTAAGTTATTCTTGTCCAATGGAAACGGGTCATCCGATGGTCTGTTGTCTCTCCTCCTATTTCCCACGATAAGCATTCACGCCGGTGAGCAGTTATCTAAAAATTTCTAAATGTCTTGCACTAGATACATGAGGGAAGGTTCTCATGAAATCCTTAGCACGCCTATTCTGTTAGCTGTTGTCAGTGCCCCATTGTGCAGTCAAAGGGGGATAGTCTAATGCAACAAAACATTTCTATCAGTAAAGTCCTGATTAGACCATGCAAAACAATATCTTCAGTAAGCTTAACATTACTAATACTTTATTCATTATTAAAATATTGTGAAGTTTAAAATATTGCGAAGTACATTGTTTAGAGAAATAATCATATGGT
This sequence comes from Calotriton arnoldi, assembly GCA_963921515.1. Taxonomy (NCBI): domain Eukaryota; kingdom Metazoa; phylum Chordata; class Amphibia; order Caudata; family Salamandridae; genus Calotriton; species Calotriton arnoldi. Next base: position 1,634,623 of record CAWUFW010000933.1, read on the forward strand.
GTGAGCAAGCAAATAAATACATCTCTCTTAGAGGAGCACAGTTTAAAGTGATGAAAGATTTTGCAGTCAGTTGATTAGGTTAAGAGTTTCTAAAAGTAATTTTATTTGAAAGTGAAATAACAGAAGCACATTAGGTGAAAGGGCCTAATACTTTGTTAAAGCTGCACATTTGTTTTACACGTTCAAGACAGCATCTTCTCCTACGGTTTAAAGCTGCTTGTTTTATTTTTCACTTTTAAAGAAACATTTTTCTAAGGTTTTCTTTATGGCCATGACAAAGTTAAACACATTTTCTAATGTCAGGCACATTTTCTTCAATGTTAACCGAGGTCCATTTTGCAGGAAAAATTTAGACTTTAACACTATCCTCACCACTCACGCCAGAAATTTCCACCATATATCCACAGAGGTGCCTTCAGGCACTAGTGGCATCTTAGTAACTAGTTTTTTAAATAATATTTATGTCAGCGACCAGTGGGCATCTGTGCAAACTTGCCTTTCATTGGCAAAGGCACAGCTGTGCGATACAGTTGTCTTTGCAAAGGTGAAGTTTCTATTCTCCATGTACATATGTGCATTGCAATTTGCAGTTGTCACACACTGCACGCCCTTGCAGATCACAAGAGAAAGGGGTAGAGGCAGAGGATCTTTCCTCATCGTCACTCACAACAGTGTGCACAAAGGTAGCTGAGGGCAGGCGGTAAACATAGGGAAAGTTACACCTTTGAATTTCCGTTAGCGTGCCTTGTAGGTGTGCAAGCAGCCACAACAGCGTAATTATTGTTATTATTAGTAATAATAATGAATTGTTTATTATTACTATTATGTTGGTGTTATTATCATTAATAATAATAATAACAATTATTATTATATTTTTGTTGTTTTTATCATTAATATTAATACTAATTATAATAGTACTACACAATATAACAACAATAACAATACTACTACTACTACTACTAATAATAATGATAAGAAAAAGAAGAAGATTCTTTTGTAGCACTGTCATCCCACAGCACACAGCACAATAGAAGGAAACAGACAGACAGCCAAATCGTCTGAAATGCATATTGATGATAAATTTGGTAGCGTCATAGAACTGTACTTGTGGTTCAGGTCACAAAATCATCTTGACAAAACCTCAGGGTGAAGAGAAGAACAAGCAGGGCTGTTGGATTTTTGACCAGTAAGAAGGTAAAAATAAAGTCAGAAGGTTTTAATATTTGCCTATAGTTTGACTCTTGAATATTCTTACACCCCGTGAAGGGACTGGGAGGGGGTTATTTGAACTTCACCTGCCACAACACCTTCAGTACCTGAAGTTTTAAAAAACATCTTTTCTGCACATTTCAGTAAATATTCAAGAATGAGCCAGCATTGAGCGCCTAAGGAAACTGCGAGCCAGACATGTCTGTAAGATGTCATTTTACTGATGTCAGGGAAGTGGGGTGAAGGAACTTGTGGTACCTGTGCCTCACATACAGGCACATAAGTTTCACTGACACATCGCCTGTCATCAATTTCATCAGTATGAAATGTTTTCTGGTTTAAAAAGTTTTGGGCATCCAAGAGAAAGTTCTGCAGATTATGTGGAAAATCCACCAAGGCCCTGATTCTGAATTTGTCGAAATCCAGTTGCTTTTTATCGCAAACAGATAAGTAACGATACTGTGGGGTATGTTATTTATCAGGTTCGATAAATAGCACCTATTACGAGTTTCTGGGGAATAACGTGCGGATTTTGGTGTGATGAGCACCCAAATCCTCTTGGTACAGTAAATGCTGTCCTCTTTTTCTTTGGTAAATTCTGGCACCTAGGATATACCTATATTTAACTAAGAGTGAGCTATTTAACACACCCAGTAATTATCAGTTGTGGTAAATATCACCCAACTCGTAATTCCAACCGCTGCACAAACAGGGGTTTAAGCAGGGGTCTGAAAACACCCACCCACTGTCTTTTCCGCACTCACGGCATTTGATAAAGTGATTTTACTTCAAAATAAAGATGTGGTTGTTACATTAATATAAAGTAGCTGTTTGGGTACAAATCACAGGTTTGGGAGAAATTAGTTTAATATAGAATCTACAAACATTCTTTTAATGACAAGTTATCGCAGCCTTTCATCCTTTGAAGTGGATCTGGCAGGTGATAGAGATTTGAGGGAGCACCCTTCTAAGATGTGGATAGTACAAACATCTAGTGTTCTTGCTGGGGTGAAAAAGCATATGTTTGATAGAAACTAATTTTTTGTAGAATCTATAAAGTTATTTTATCATTTGGTGTGAATGTGTCAGAGATAAGAGATTTTAGTGGAGGTCAGTGGTGCACTGGTGGTCTTCTTTCCTACTGCTAAGGATGATACTGTGAACGGATCCTAATGGACAAAATACCGGTAATTTTGTGTTCTAGTTGCGCTAGAATGTATGACGGGTTGCCAGAGATGGTCCATTTATAGATTTGAAGGTTTGTGTTAACTTTTCTAGGCTGACTGTCTTCAAATTCTTGCACAGAATGGTGGGAGTGCTCGTAGGTAGCCACATAGGCTTGGCGCAGAGCACTCCTTTAATGTAGATGGTTACCAAGACACAATCTGATGGGGAGATGGGTAGATAGTTTGTGATTTGGAGTTGTGATATTTGGGAGAATAGGAGATCAATGTTGTGACCTCTAGAATGGATTGATCTCTTAATCTTGTGAGTTAGACTGAGGTTGTCCTTGTTGTTGGTGTTTGCTTTAGCATATGTGTTGACTGGTTTTCAGCCCAGGCCTCCAGGTCATCTAGAAAGACAACTTTTTTAAAGACTGAAAAAATGTGTTGGGTGAGGTCTATGTGGTCACCTGGAAAGTGGCAGCATTGTTTTTAGGGGTGATAAATAAGATGACAAATGAAGGACACTAGGTCTGTCTTGCATTTACTAGTAAGTATTCAAAGAAGTCATAAGGCGAGCTTGTCCTTCTGTGCATGCCACTAGGTTGTGGTCAGATAGGGCTAACTCCTGCTCACTTTCCGACGTGTAGTAAAGACACAATAGTTAACTGGGAGGAGGACCACGGTTACGGGAGAGGATGTATTGGTAAACCATTTCTCTGTGAGAGCAAGGATGTGAAGCAGATTATTCACTATCATTTCATTTATGTTAGAATAGTTATTTAGGTTAGATTGCACATCAAGGAAAGTAAGGGCAAGCAAACTTTTTTTTCATTCCTCGGTAAGTGAAAGCAAATTTTGGCAGAATCTGTGAATTGTGCTGACCTGCTTCTGCCTGCCACGGGTTAAAATAAAAAAACACAAGAGGGAGATGGCATTTCACCCCAAACATGGACTGCTGCTAAATTACCAGCCTGCTACCCATCCCTATGTCATAGAATATATCGAAGGATAAGATGGGAGTGCAGGGTCAGGGCAGTTCAAAATGGACTACTTTTGACTAATTAGGTGGTTATAAACACTAAGAGCCTGATAACGAGTCTGGCTGTCCAAGGACCGCGAGACTCGTGGTTGTGCGGCGGTCGCGGTCCAGCCACCGCCACACCGGCGGTACAACTGCCCTATTATGACTTCGGTGGTCCGTCCTCTATTGCACTGCCGCAGCGTTCCCTGGGAGTCCCACAGCGGTCTGAGCGCCGCAATATGCTTGGTGGAGCCCTGAGGCACGCCAAGAATATTAAGTCTTTCCTCACCACCAGCACAATCAGGGAGGTTCTTCATTCATGAAAAGGCTGGCAGTGGGGAAAGAAAGGAGAACCTCCAGGGCCCCCTCTTGCCCCTGTGCACGGAAGTGCATACAGGGGGGCACATGTTGTGTCCCCTGTATTTCTGCACCCCCAGTTCCTGACAGGAAGAAATGCACGACTTGGTGCATTTCTTCCTGTGCAGGAACGTGCATTGGCAGTCCCACTGCAGTGCTGTTTCAGGCTCACAATGAGCCTTTTAAACAGCACCGCCGCGGGACCACCACGCTGCCTGCATGGTTACAAAAAAATTGTAATCTGGCAGGTGGGCGGCGGCGAGTCTCGGCAGTGTGGGGGCGCAACAGTGATGCCGAAACTTGTAATCGGGCCTTAAGAGTTGCAGAAACAGCCTGCAACTAAAAGCTGTTTCAGAATTATCATTGCCTACCATCAGCATGGGTCTCTATGATTAAATTTTTCTCACTGGTTTGTGGTGCCAATTCACAACAACTAATGGCAACCTCCACCTACCCACAGGCAACAGGAGAAATGTTCTGAGTTTCAACGAAGTCTGCCCTTTCACCTACTAGGGCCCGATTACGATGCAGGCTGAAACGGCTCCGACTGTCGGTCGGAGCCCTTCAGCCCGCATCATAATCGGCGGATCGGATTCCTTTCCGACCAACCCATTTTGATGGGGTTGGTCAGAAGGGAATCCGAATCGGATTTCCGAAAGGCTTCCGAAGGGCTCGGAGAGCCCGTCCACCATTCAGAAAGCTTTTAGTAATCCCTCGTCCGGCTCTTTCCGGACGAGGGATTACGATGGCAGATTCCCACAGCCTTTCTGTGCCGGCCTTTCCGACACAGAAAGGCTTTGAGAATCTGTCTTTGGGGGACCCCAACAGGGCCCCCATGAGTGCAAGGCCGCCGAATGGCAGCCTAGGGGGCACCTATGGTGCCTCCCCTGTTGGTCCCTGCACCCGGTTGCAGGCACCTTGAGGTGCCTGCCACAGGGTGCAGGGATAAACGGCACCTCTGCTCTTTACAATTAGAGCATGCATTCCGTTCAGAATGCATGCTCCCAATGTAAACTATAGGATTGCGACCAAATAGGGTTCAGTTGCATCCTACTTGCTGGGCTGGAATCGACGACAGGAGGTTGTCCGGTTCCAGTTCCCAAACAATGTCTGATGGACTCCGGTCCATCCGGCATCGTAATCGGGCCCTTAATCTGCCTTCAAACTCAAAGCTGATTTAGGCATTTTTTTTGTCCCCAATCTGCTTCATGGGGAAAAAAAATAGGCAGCTACTTTTTTTTGCATAACTGCAAACATTTTTGAGCCACCTCTAAAGAAGCACCCTTTCATAAGTGTCAGCTCGTGTAGGTTTGCAAAGCCAAGTTAGATACAATGAAAGCTGTTCTCTGTGCAATTTAGCTTAGCACTGGCTTGATAAAATGCATCAGTGTTTAGGCTTGTATAATTTTGTGGCAGTAGCTCAGGCATTGGTGGTTGTGGGATGACGAGTTGAACACAAGGGTTTGATGTAAGCAACATTAGGAGCCCTTCATGTGATGTTTTCTGGCGGTTAATTTTCAGCTTACTACAGGAACCTCTTAGTGACTGAAACTGGGGTTCACAGGACTTTGAGCATTTAATTGGGATCCTGGTCTTTCCATTATTGCACAGTCGTAAAGTTAATGTCAAGCAACCTCCACTGAGTATCTTGCAACTGCCAGAAAAAAATACATTATATATATATATATATATATACTTGAAGGTCCTTGCTGACGCAGCCGTGCCGCGCCACAAGAAAAGTGCCCGCACTCCAGGTAAGTCCAAGAAAGATTTATTTGGATAGCTGACGCGTTTCGACCAGGAGGTCTTTGTCAAAGCTGGGGAATACACATTGTGGCATTGTATTTATGGCATACAGTGAGACACAGTGGAGGGAAAATTAAACATAGGAAAAAGACTTTGGGCACAAAAAGAATTTTGCCATCTCATCAGTCACAAAGAAAAAAGACTATGCAAGTCAAAAACTTTTTTAAAGAAAAATAAAAAGTCGTTTTGTTCCAAAATTGAATAGAGGGTGCCTCACCCTAACAGAAAAATATATAAATATATAAATATATATATACATAAATATGTAAGGTGAAAAAATAGAAAATATGTCGTGAGAAGGGAATTGCAAGTGCAAGTGGATCAGATCAATACATAATCCCTGCCAATGCCCAGAAAGAAAACCTCCCCACAAGAGTCATGATTTAACATTTTACAATTGTTCATTGGTCCAGTGACCATGGAAATCAGGTGGCATTAGGTGAGAGTGAGAGAGAAATTTCATGATTTAACATTTCATTTCATTACAGTAAGTGGTCCAGTGACCTAGGTAGTCCAGTGGCTTCAGGTAAAAGAGAGAGAGAAAAGATGGAGAGCGGCTAGAGGAAACAGGAGAGGGCTTAGGTAGTGTGGAAGGTCATACAACCATTGCAAGAAAAGGCACACAGAGCCCTAGAGATGGAGTGAAAGGCAGTAAATGATAAGCTACCCGGGGACAGATGGCATTATCCTAAATGAACATGAAGCTCTTTGTCCTGGTTCAAACCTCCCGGGTGTTTGGTGTTGAGGCTGATTATGTATTTGGATTCGAGTCTTCTTAGTGCTCGTTCCCTGTCTCCACCCCGACTCTTCATGGGAATCCTGTCAATTCCAAAATATGAGATTTTTAAGTTCTCAGTTTTGGTGGAGCTATGTACAGTGTTGCAGTGTCTGGCCATGGGATATGTTACATCATTATTTCTAATGGCCCTCAGGTGCTCTAAGATACGTTTTTTCACCGGAAAGATTGTGCTCCCAACATTCCTCTAACCGCATACACACAACAGAACATAGACAACAAATTCCGTGTTGCAGTTGATGAATGGTCGAATTTTGTGTTGCTTGCCAATGGGTAGGGGTACTGTTTTGACATTGGTACTATTGGTGCACGCCTTGCACTTCCCACATTTATGGAATCCTGGGAGTTCCCTCAACCAAGTGCTGCTGTGTTTCTGACTGGGTTCCATTAAACTGTGGACCAACATATCCCTCAGAGAGTAACTTCTGCGGTATGTGATATTGGTGCTCGGGGTGACCAATTTGCCAATAATGGGGTCCAGTTTGACTAGGTGCCAGTGTCTCCTGATGATAGCCTGGACCTTGGCACAGTCCGAATTAAAAGTGGTGATCAGTCTAATCACTGGTTCAGTTTCCTTCCTTTGCCTGGGTTTGAGTAGGGTTTCTCTCACTAATCCACTCACCTTTCTTCTAGCCTCATCCACAACTTTCCGTGTGTACCCCCTCTGCAGGAATCTTTCTACCATTATGCCTTCCTCTCGAGTGTATGCTTCTGGTGTGCTGCAATTACGCCTAGCTCTGAGCAGTTCACCGTAGGGGATACTATTCTTCAGCTTGGGTGGATGGTGACTTTTGGCATGGAGGATGCTATTCCCGGCTGTTGCTTTCCTGTGTAGGCTTGTCTGTATGGTATCATCCAGTACCTCTACACTAACGTCAAGGAAGTCTAACCTGCTCCTACTGGTAGTGCTAGTAAACTTTAAGTTCAGCTCATTGTTGGAGATAGCCAGAAGGAATTTGTCAAGGGCATTCTGAGGACCATCCCAAATCAGGAAGGTGTCATCAATGTATCTGGTCCAAAGGACCAGATACTTGATGTATTCAGCAAAGTCATTTGCCCAGACACATTCACACTCTCACCACCCCATAAAGATACAGGCTTAGCTCGGCGCAAATCAACTGCCCATGGCAGTCCCGGACAGTTGCCTGTACCACTGCTGGCCATGTAAGAAATAGTTATTCTCTAGACAGAAATGGAGCATCTCAAGCAGCATATTGGTGTGATCATACGTGGCAAAAGGTCTGTCCCTAAAATAGTGTTTGCAAGCTGTTATGCCTAGGTCATGGTTGATACAGGTGTACAGAGACACCACATCCACAGTGGCCATGATGTAACTTGATTGCCACGGGATGTCCGTGACCTTAGATATAAAATCCATACTGTCACGGCAGTAAGAGGGCAGGCTACACACATAGGGAAATAAAAAATGATCTACAAAGATTGAAGTGTTCTCTATAACTAACTATAACTGTCCCTAAAACCTATGGTTTTTTCAGTGAATTTGTAAGGTTTTTTAAATGCTAATTTCTAACTATAACGTGCCTGAAACCTATGGTTTTTTTCAGTGAATTTCAAAGGTTTTTTAAATGCTAATTTCTAACTATAACATGTCTGAAACCTATGGTTTTTTCAGTGAATTTCAAAGGTTTTTTAAATGCTAATTCCTAACTATAACATGTCTGAAACCTATGGTTTTTTTCAGTGAATATATATATATATATATATATATATATATATATATATATATATATATATATATATATATATATATATATATGCAAAAAAAGAAGCAGAGAACCCTGGGTAGTTCTCAAGTTTAGGTGGAAAGCAGCTCCTGTATAGAGCACCCTCAACACCAGTGACACTCTAAATTTGCTCACCTCAAATGTCTTGTTTTCTATCAAAGTCTTTAAGCATAGGATTAGCACAGTGCCATCCACGGTGAGATAGAAAGGGACAAAGTATTTTGCCATTTCTACAGCAAAGTCTTTAAGCATAGGATTAGCACAGTGCTATCCATGCCGAGCTGTAAAATGGCCAAAGCCTTTTACCACTCCAGGCACAGTATTACAGCTTTGGATTGGTAAAATACCATCCAAGCCAACCTGAAATGAATAAAAGCAACCCTTGACACGTGTTTCACTCTCATTAGAGCTCTTCAGAGAGGTATAGCTTTGTGCAGACACACGGGAGCACCCAGTATAAATCAAAACAAAACCCTTTCAGGCATAGAGTGACGCATAAATTATAAATTATGCAAAAAAGAAGCAGAGAACTTTGGGTAGTTCTCAAGTTTAGGTGGAAAGCAACTCCTGTGTAGAGCACCCTCAACACCAGCGACACTCTAAATTTGCTCACATTAAATGTCTGCTTTTCTATCAAAGTCTTTAAGCATAGGATTAGCACAGTGCCATCCACGCTGAGATGGAAAGGGACAAAGGGGTATATGTACAAGGCCCTTTCGCCACGGGAACGTCACTTTTTCCAATATTCCTGTGGTGATAGGGGCTTCGCATTATTTACAAGGCAGCGTTAAGCAGTGCTTAATTTGTGCCGGTGCTTAGCACCGGCACTTATTTCTCAGGGCCGGGTCTACATGTGATATCAGCTCACTAAGGTCACACTGTCTCCCCGGTGAAGAGCTGATATCGCATGTAAATCCATTCCTGCCTGGGTTCAGTGTTTCCTGAATGGGATTGGTGCGTAAGATATTTACATTTGGACGCCGCCCGCCTTAGCAAGAGGCACATGGAGGGCACGCACCCACTGCCAGAAACTGCCTAGGTGAAGTCCTTGCCTCAGCATAACAGCAATCATAGTAGCGCTAGTGCGCTACCAATGATTGCTTGAAAATGGATTTTAAGCCCACCGCGTTCCTCCTTGACAGCATTGAAACGTCAAGTGTTGCCTCCCGAGTCGGACCAATGCAGAGCCGTGTCCCCACATTTCGCTCCCTCCGCGTATTGCGCAGCTGCAGCGCTTAGTCGATTGAACAAGCAAGCAGCGTGTCGTGCAGCAGCAGGCCTCTGTTTTAAACCAAATTTCAGTAAGTAAGTAATGATTTCGTTTTCTTAACAGGCACTAACTGTAGAGCTAATTTTCTGGTATTTTGAAAATAAAAGCATTTTCGGATAGGGAACGGGGCAGGGTTGGGGGTGGAGATGGCCCTCTCTACTTCTCTGGGTTTAGGAATGCCCACAATCCTGTCTCCAGCTCAAAGAGCCACGAAGTATTCACTGAAGCCCACACTGTGAAGCATTTCAGAAAACGTGAAACAGCAGTGTCTTACTGGGATCGATAAAGAATTGCCCACTGACGAGCACAGAGCAGGCAAATTGCATATGGGGTTTTCGAACGCCAGTGCCTGCTTGCTGCTCGCCCCCTCTCGAGGTTGATTCGAAGAGTTGTGCACTCATTTTGCTCCTAATGTACACAGTGCTCCGTCTTCTCTGTCTGCTTTCCCCTCTGTCATCCAGAGGCCCCTGGGGAAATATGACGGCTTTCCTACAGCCAGCACCTCTGAAAAGCTAGAAGACCTGGTAAAGAGTCAGCCAGGGTATTACACCTCCCGTCATACAACTCAGTACTAAAAAAGGCATAAAGTGGAATCAAGAATATGAAGAATTTAGGGTCGGACTGGGACAGAAAATATGCGCAGGCACCAAAGTAAAAGTTGCGCTCATTAGTGAATTAGTCAGCTAGAAAATAAACCAATGTTTGAAAATTGAGGCACCTTTGAACTTGTAAAGAACGCTGTATAAGTACTTTCAAGATATAGAAGTCCTCGTGAACTTGAGCTTGCTGTAGATAATGTTTAGTTCAATACCAGGGAAATCAACAGTAAATATCAGCCCAGTAGACCATAAAACACGCCCACAAACAGCCCAAGAAAATGGCCCATACTCTGACCTGTCAGAGCAGCCCATCACTACCTGATTGCCCTATAGGCCTGTCCGAGCCTGGCAGCCTTGGCATTCTGTATGCTGACATTCAGTAGCACCGACCATTATCTTCTTAGTAAAACTTTGAGCCCCGGCACTTATTCTTTTACAAATTAAGCACTGGCGTTAAGCCACTTGACGTGGCTTAACGCTGCCTTGTAAATAAGGCCCCCTTTCACGCTATGCTTAGCGTGAAAGGGGTGGGCAGTGGGTGTTGCGGTAGGTGTTCCACCACAACACCCATTGATTTTGACGCTGCCCCCTATTTACAAGGGCAGCGTAAATAGGAGGCAGCACCAAAACTAAGACCAGTGAAAACCTGGTCTTAATTTGGCAAAATGAGGAGAAATGCATTATTTCTCCTCGTTTTTGCTTTTTCCATGTGTGCTGCACAAGGCAAAAAGCCTTGGATTGTTTATGTACAGAAAGGTCCCCCTTCCTGCACATAAACAATCTTTTTAAAAAAATGCCATTTTGTGACTTTCATGTGTGCTGCATTAAGCAGCACACATAGAAATGACAAAACGGCATTTAAAGATTGTTTATGTACAGGAAGTGGGACCTTCCTGTACATAAACAATCTTTCCCCTGCACGCAGACACCCTTGCACTATGGTGCAAGGGTGCCTGCATTGGCACTACACTGCTAAGTGTAGCACCAGCGCAGGGGGAAATGCAAGGCTGCACCATATTCTCGTAAATATGGTGCAGCCTTGCGTTTCTGAAGTGGTGGAATGAGGCGTTAAGCCCTGACGTCTGACGCCCCACTCCGCCACTTCAGTTGTAAATATCCCCCAAAGTCTTTTGCCATTTCTCCAACAAAGTCTTTAAGCATAGGATTAGCACAGTGCTATCCATGCCAAGCTGTAAAATGGCCAAAGCCTTTTACCACTCCAGGCACAGTATTACAGCTTTGGATTGGTGAGGGGACCTTTACCGACTGCAACAGGGGACTGCCATGAGCACCTGCTTCGCCCCCAGCTATGCAAATTTATTCATTGGCTGGTGGGAGAAGCACGTCGCCTGGGCAGACACAAATGAGAAATGGATGGATAATATAGCCCTATGGGCTCGTTATGTAGATGATCTCTTCATCATTTGGAAGGGTACACGTTGTGAAGCTGAGGATTATATCACTGCTTTAAACCAAAACAAATTTAATTTACACTTTACAGAATGTATTAGTAATACACAGGTAACATATCTAGACCTTACAGTCTATGTAGAGAATGAGAAACTGCAGACCACACTGTTTCGGAAGCCGACTGCAGGAAAGAATATAGCATGCTACAACGCATGCAATCACATTGCGTTCCTTAACAACGCGGTCGATACAATGACCGCGTTGTTAGAACGCGATGCCATTACAACGCAAGTCATTACATCGACTTGCAGTAGATGGCGCTCTAACATTAGGAATAGTATAATTTACAATTCCAACTCCAGCCTACGCAACAGTAGGGAAGGTGTTGGAATAGTAAATTATACTATTCCTTATGTTAGAGCGCCATCTACTGCAAGTCGATGTAATGACTTGCGTAGTAATGGCATCGCGTTCTAACAACGCGGTCATTGTAACGACCGCGTTGTAAAGGTATACCGCGATGTAAAGGTTGTTTCCCGCAGGAAATAGTATCCTACACGCAGGTAGCTTCCATCCTCGGAGTGTAATTGGCAGCATTCCGCATGGAGAGCTTTAACGTATCAAACGAAATTGCTCGACAGCAGATGAGTACAAAAAGGCGCAGGGCCTAGCTCTCAATAGATTCACAGAGAGAGGATACTCTGAAGGAATCCTACAAGAAGCCGTTAAGAAAACAAGCAGAATACAAAGGCAACAATTGCTATTAGAGAGAAATAGAACAACTGAAGGGAATCAAGAACAACATACAATAAGAATGATCACCAATTACACTGTTAATTCCTCAGAAGTGTATCAAATATGTCGCAGAAATTGGCGTATCCTCAAGAATGATAATGTGATAGGACCACACCTCCCACCATCTCCCCTTATCACTTATTGGAGAGGTCCCTTGCTAAAAGATCACTTGGTAAAAAGTCATTTCACGACAGGGAGAAAGAAGAAAGATTAAGTTACAGGATTTTATCCATGTATGAGATGCAAAGCATGCAGGAATAGTCAGAAAGTTCGCAAATTTCATATACCTGGCAGGAAAACTAAAAGAAGAATAAATAAATTGCTTAACTGCAATTCCGAATTTACTGTCTATTGCCTCTCATGTCCATGTGGAAATCAATACGTGGGAAGTAATATATATCCGGCGAAAAAAAGAGTGCTTGAGCACATCGGGCAATCAAAAACAAGGACCACACATATCCAGTGGCCTGCCATTTTGAAGAAAAACATAACAGCAACTGCAAATTGCTCAAATACTTTTGTATAGATCAGGTGCCTAAGGAGGAAAAAGGAGGAAACAGAATTAAAAAGCTGAGGGTTTTAGAATCAAAATATATAATTGAGCTACAAACTAAAAGTTCGATAGGACTGAACAACGAGGAAGAACTGTGGATACACATAGGATAATATATAACCCCAAAACCTCCCCCTTCTCTCAGATACTATATCTAAATCTTGACACCAACGGTTCCCAAGCCCATTTAGGACGAGATAATATCAAACATGGTAGATCCGACTCAAGTAACTTCCCCATAATCTACCAAAAGAGAAACACTCATGCTATCAGAATAACATTTATTTTTAGCTCCAAAGCCCATTCAGGGCGTAATTGTATGAATGGCAGCAGTTTTCACAAAATTAAAATTAATTAGCGGCATAATGAAAAATATTGATGACGTTTTAATCATATATGAAATATAAGTAAATCCCTGAAATCATTGTGTATGTAATGAAATGAATCATGTGGAATGGGGATTTTATAATGAATAACAGTTTTCATTTATAAAAGTGTTAACCACTCAAAGATGGCCACCAAGGAAATGGGGAGAGGAGTTGGCCTAACGACTAGGGCGGTCAACCTCAAATCTGGGGAACCTCGTTCGAGTCTCGGCAAGGACGCGCAACATCCTGTGATTCTGGGAAAATCACTTTATCTCCCCGTGCCTAACAAAAATGAATGTGTCCTCATGTAACGCAACTGGTGCTCGTGTAAAGCGCTCTGATACCCGATACCTTCTGGTCAAGTTAGCGCTATATAAAACTACGTAAAAAAAAATGTATATATCGTTTTGCTGCTTTGTCCTTTGTTGATTTCAATGACTGACCAAAGCAATGAACTGCCCCCACTTCCTTTTGTTTTAAATTGATGAAGGAACTATGCCACACTGACATTGAAAAAGGCGATTGTGCCGAAACCCGTCTGTCCAGTGTTTTCTTGACATGTTGCCAATAACGAAGAAATAATTGCATACTCCTGGTGTGCACTTTAGTTTTTGTGGTTGTGAAGGGACCACTGTTACAGAATATTATATATATGTTTATCAGGAAACTCAAATTGATGAAGTTCCACCAACTTAGAACCCAGCAAAAACAAGTGGGACATCGACCATCCATGAAGGATATAGCTGGAGGCTCAAATCTTACAGTGGCTGATTATGGATTACTGAGAGAGTTGCAGGAAATGGATAATAATGAATTGGGCACTGGAGATAACACAAGTGGCATTTGTGGAGAAGCAAGTCCATTAGGCGACAATGTAGAGGCAATTGAGGTTTGTGCAAGACCAGACACACCATTCAAAGTAAAATCCAAATTTTATCCCATCATGCCCAGAGATGCCCTGGATGTATTCAATGACCAAGTGACAATCCAGGTCAAGAAGTTGAATGTGGCTGTCAACAAAAATAAAAGGAAGGTATCAAATGAGGAGAGAAAGTATGACCAACTGATAACTAAACTAAAGAAGGAGAAAAACGTGGAGATAAGGAACTCAGATAAAGGAGGGAACATTGTTCTTTGGCCACTACAGGAATATCTCAGTGAAGCACAATCTCAATTAAATAACATCGATTGTTATCGCAAGAGCACGTTTCAAAAGTTCAAAGCCACGCAGGATCTCTTTTATGCAAAATTGTTGGCATGGAAAAGTAGAGGTCTTCTTAGCCTGGAGGAATATAAGTATTTGAAGAAGGAAAATCCCACAATACCTTCAATATATTTTATTCCAAAGATACACAAGGACATGGAAAAACCCCTGGTAGGCCCATCATATCTGCTTGCGATGGGCCATTTGAAAACATGTCAAGATACATTGATTACTCTTTACAGGAGCACGTCCAAAATTTAAAATCGTATGTACAAGATACTAGCGATTTTATTCGGAAAATCAAAGACATACATTGGCAAAAGGGTTTTCTATTAATTTCTCTAGATGTCACTGCATTATATACCTGTATCAGAAATCAAGATGGTTTAAAGGCGGTGGAGTATTTCTTGGCTAATAGAGCACTTAGATTTGTTGAACACAACAAAATGCTAATGGACATGTTAACTTTTTGAACTTCAATCCTATGCACACGCTATTAAATTAATAAACCATGACCATGTTCAGGCCAATTTTACGTTGAATCATAAATCACACATATATATTCTTATTAACAAAGGTCTTTATGAAATATTTCTTGTTTCTTTATTCAATTCGAACGCCCAGCCAACACGTGTTTCGTCAGTGGGTGATTGCCCAATCGACTTCTTCAGGGCTACAAGATAAAACATATGTACATATATGGGATCAGCCGATCCACTGTGGATTCATAGGTCATCAATAGTGAACATAATTCACCCGGTGACAGACAAATTTCGCTAAACGACGTTAGTGACTTCATACCTTAAACCCCCATTATGAAAACATTTCCATTTGTGATCATGTCATTAAATATAAGTTCAAATAGAGATTTCATTTTTTACATTTCTATTGTACTTTCTATTTATAATGTTCACGTCACGAGGGATGTGCAAATAACGCGAAATAAAGACTATTATCATAACTGAAGTGATATCTATTTATTTTTTGCCGTTAAGATTTCGTGGTGACATTCATAATTAAAACTAAATAGAGGCTTTTAGTGCAGCTCGAAATAAATGGCCCTACCTGTAGGAAAGGTATATTTAACTGTAGGTTCTGTAATGAGAGAAACAGACCACCAGATCGTTTAACTCAAATATTAACTTGAGTTAAAAATTGTAGATTTTTATAAGTGATTAGACGAGTGATGGTGACCGTACACTCACCTCCCCACCGGTTCTACTTCCGTCCCGGCTGTATATTTAGAGTGTATCCCCTATTTCAGTATTCTTTACACGCGTAATTCGATGCTTCAATCCGCATAATAATTATCTAGAAACAAGTTCAGGCGATAGTATGTCAGGACTGTTAATTCTATGCCAACTAATCCAAGCGAACGTAAATCAAGATTCAAAACCACTCACCCCATAGCGTGTACGCTATAATTCTGGCCGTTTCCGTGCGGTTATCTATAAATAAATTAGAACGAAGGTATATTCAATCTATTAGGTATATTGCCACCCAATCTATGCGACCGTATATCTTGTTACGAGAACACTCACCTCATAGCGAGTACGCTAGAGTTTCGGTCGTCTCCCTGCGTGCGTGTTGATGAACCGGAAGGGTACGCAATTCTAACCCGGATCCTTTTAAGCCGGTATCTCACCCCCCACGTTTAAACACTAGACCGCACACTGTTACGTTAAGTGACGGGCAGTTAGTTACCTACTATTTCCAATATGTCCATTACGGGTGTATAGTCAAGTTTGCTCATCAATTATTCCGAATTAACGGTTACGATTTGACCGGTGTTATGCTGTTTTGAAATTGCAAACATTACACAAAATGTCACCAGAAATATTCTATACATTAATATATCTCCACGTATGGGACAAAGGTCAGTACTTATTAGTAACTACATATCCATTACTCCTAATCTTATGTATCCGGATGTTACTGTGGTTAGGGCAAAAGCTAACGCTTCTTTAAAATGAGGACATGACATTAGAGATCCATATAACATAAATTACATTACATATCAGCATATGGAACAAAAGATCAAATGCTGTTTTTACATATACAAACGTTGCTAGGATTATTATATTCTCCCTATATTTCTACGATTAGGGCAATGTGTACAAGCTCATTGGAGAATAAAAACATAATGTTAGAGACACATATGTCACGTAGAAAACAAGGTCAGTGCTGTTTTTACACTAGTTGCTAGAACTCTTATATTCTCCGTATATTCTTACAAATAGGGCAATATGTACAGGCTTATTGAGGAATAAGAACATGACATTAGAAACACATATATCATTAATGTACATACCATATATTTACAGTATGATATACATACTCTCAAGCATAGTTTTTAGTTCAATTCGCTCAAGCGTCTACTTCCTCAATTGCCTAAGAAATATTGCATCTCATGATCTGTGTTGAGCCCGTCTTCCACCGCCCTAATACGCATAATCCAGATTGCTTCTCTACGACGCAATATCAGTTCTCTATTGCCACCTCTTTGGGTCAGTGGGACATGGTCGATGCCAAAAAAGGTAAACTGTTTATATAATCCCTGTGATTCACATATATTCGCGTGTAGGGCCATGGGATATCTCTCATCATTTTGTTTCAGCGCTCTAGCGTGTTCAGTTATTCTCTCTTTTAAACTTCTGATCGTACTGCCTACATACATGCGTTGACATTTGCAGACAATAACATATACCACAAATTTTGTTGTACAATTGATATTATGTCTAATTGTGTACATACGACCATCATGTCCTCTAAAACTCTTCTTCTTATCCTGTGCCCATTTACAAACTCCACATGATCCACATTTGTGGAAACCTAATGATAGGTCAGTTAGCCAATTAGACTTTTTTCTGTTTATTGGGATGCTAGGGCTGAGAATATTCTTCAGTGTCTTGTTTCTTCTATAAGTAATTAGAGGTCGTGTTGGGACAAATTCATCCAATGTTCTATCTGCTTTCAGGATCCCCCAGTGTTTACTCATAATTTTTGATAATGCTTTCGAGACATCATTAAAGTTGGTAATTAGTCTCACTGGTTGTGTCGTGTTACTGAGTTTATTTTTATCTCTCAGTGTGTCACTCCTTGGTGTATTTTTAATTCTACATTCTGCTCTTTTGAGTGACTGTTCCTTATATCCCCTTTTAATAAATCTATTCTTCATGTCTTTTAAGCCTGAAATAAACTCTTCATTCACACTGCAGTTTCTCCTTAATCTGGTAAATTCCCCAAACGGAATTGCTCTGACCTGGTGTGGTGGATGTGCACTATCTGCGTGCAGGAGTGAATTGCAAGCAGTAGGCTTGCGGTATAGTCTACTCTGAAGGGTGTTGTTGTGAATATACAATTCAATGTCTAAAAATTCTATTTGTTTTTGACTGTACTTATTTGTAAATTTAATTCCCATTGAATTAGAGTTCAAATGTTGACAGAAATCTAAAAGTTCTGATTCTGTTCCAGACCATAGTAAAATGCAATCATCAATGTATCTTCCCCAATAGATGATGTTACTATTCCACTTACTGCCTCTCTCTCCCCAAATCCATGTCTCTTCTAAATATCCCATAAAGAGATTAGCGAAAGATGGCGAAAATTTAGAACCCATGGCCACACCCCGTTTTTGCCTGTACCATGTGTTATCAAACACGAAGACATTATTGTTTACAACTATGTCTATCATAGCTAATATCATTTCCGTATGTTTCCATAAGGAAGCCGGTCTTCTTTCTAATAGTTTTCTAATGGCATTCTGTCCCAGTTCTGATTGGATGCTGGTATATAATGCCACCACATCTAAAGTTACTAGAAACATATTTTCCTCCCAGATAACATCCGATAGAATGCTCAGGATATGTTTAGTATCCCTAATGTGTGAAGGGAGGTTTCGTACCATTGGTTGCAGGAATAAATCTATATATTCCGAAAGTCTCTCCGTTGGTCCCCCAATACCCGAGATTATAGGTCTACCCGGAGGAAAAGGACTGTCCTTATGTACTTTCGGCAGGGTGTACAAACAAGGATACGTAGGCCGGTAAACTTTAAGATATAGATATTCTTCTTCATTTAGTAGGCTCCCCGTATACCAGGTTTCCAATAATCTGTTGATTTTTAAAGTTAGTGATCCTATTGGGTTCATACCTAGTTTCTCATAGCATGTATTATCTCCCAATTGAGAAAGAATTTCTTGATCATAGTCACATTTAATCATGATAACTATATTCCCACCCTTGTCAGCTTCTTTAATCACTATCTGATCATCCATTGACAGTTGTTTCAAAGCCTCTCGTTCACCCCTACTTAGGTTATCCTCTTTTTTATGTCTCTTTTTACGTCTTTTTGTGTCTATAGTGTCAAGTTCTTTTAACACTACTTTGTAAAATGTGTCTATGGCGTTGCCACCGACTAATGTGGGTGTCCACTTAGATTTGGTCTTCAGCCCACTAGCCACACTGTAATCAGTATCAATATCAAGTTCTCTTAATAAATTGTCCAAGTCTAGAGGTGATTGATCGTCATCGGTAATTGACAGCAAGAGCTGTGTGTCCCTTATGTCTTGTATACTTTGTATATCCGAAATTAAAGACGCAGGTATATTTTTGTTGACTTTATTTATTTCTGGAGTGTTCACAAAGAATTTTTTAAGTTTCAAACCCCTTACGAATTTAAACAGATCAATTTTAGTTACGCAAAAATCACCCTCTTCCACCGGACTAAATCCCAGTCCCTTTTTTAAAACAGTGATCATTTCAGTCGTCAAAGTTTTGGATGATAGGTTTATCACCATTACCTCATTATCTATGTCATTATCTACACTTTCTTGTCCCCTGATCTTAGGTTGTAACCCTCTCGTGCCTGACCTTTTGCCTCTCCTTGTTTTTTTGTAACATCCCCTGGGCGTGTTAACTTTTTGTCTTGAAAATAATTTGTTTTTATTCAAAAACATAATGTATCAGCAGATACAGGGAGTGGCAATGGGGGCCAGCTTTTCCCCCACCTATGCATGTTTATTCATGGACTGGTGGGAGGAGCTGGTCCTCAGAAGTAGATTTGAGCACATATACAGAAGAAATGTCATCACATGGTTACGTTTTATTGACGATTTATTTATTGTCTGGCAGGGCACAGAACTAGAAGCCAGGGAATTTATAACATCAATCAATGTCAATGATATCAATTTGAATTTTACTTTTAATATCAGTGATGACAATATAACTTTCCTTGATGTACGAATCAAAGTGATAAATAATATGTTATCAACATCTCTTTATCGCAAAGACACTGCCGGCAACACCATGCTACACGCATCTAGTGCGCATCCTCCCCACTTAATTAATAGCATTCCCTATGGGGAAATGCTACGCCTACGAAGAATATGTAGCGAAGAAAGTGATTTGAAACTTAAACAGATGGAAAGTAAAAATCGATTCTTACAAAGGGGTTACAAAACTAAAGTCATAGATGTGGCTATAGCAAAATCAAGCAGTAAGGTCAGGGAGGATTTGTTGCAGTACAATCCCAAAGGCAAAAAAGACACTAATGATAAGGAGGATACATCTGGAGAGCCAATTAGACTTATCACAACATATTCTAAACAGGAACAGCAATTACGGGGCATCATAAGACGGAATTGGCCCATTGTATTGGATGACCCCGTAATTGGAGAACTGCTTCCTAAACATCCGGCCATAACATTTAGGAAAACAGCTTCAATGGCTAATGTGTTAGTAAAAAGCAGCCCAGAAATTCAGGACCAAAGCAGTTGGCTCACAGCGAGGAAGGGCTTTTACAAATGCGCCAATTGCAAGGCCTGTCAATATGGCTCCAATAGAACCACTTATCTCACTGCTTTTAGTGACCAAGTACAAACAATAAACCAGCATTTAACATGTTGGACGGATCATGCCGTTTATGTGTTAGAATGTAGTTGCAAGTTAAATTATGTGGGCAGCACAAAATTGGCTGTCCACAAAAGAATTCTACAACACATAAGGGCGATTAAGAACAAAGATCCGAGCTATCCAGTAGCAAGGCATTTTCACGAAGAACATAATAGTGATCTGAAACATCTTAAATACTTTGTTATAGATGCTGTCCCTCCCCAAAGAAAAGGTGGTAATCGGGAGTCGAAATTGAGGAGGCTTGAAACTCGTTATATCCTGGAACTAGATACCAAACAACCGGGAGGCCTCAATATGAGTGAGGATTTGTACACTTATTTATAACATCTTTTAAAATAACGGTTTCATCCTCCCTTAAACTACGTTGCAGAATTAGAGGGTAGATGACCCGCTAATACTATATCCCCCGAAATCCCCATCTATACAAAACATTTGAAAATATCTTAATATGATATTGCTATACGATGTATACCAATCAGGACATTTTATCTGATTTTATGTAGACCAAATTAGATGTTGCAATAAATGAATTAATGTAGTAGGTTATTAGCCAATGTCATTAAAGGACAAACATAGAGTTGAATGATGCAAATAGATGCACATATTAATGAAATCTTTTTAGATGTTTTTATTCTGTTTGAGGTAATTTAATTGTATTAATGGATATTTATATTTATGTATTTATTGATATTTATATTTATATATATATTTATATATTTTACAATCATGGGAATCAATTACTGGAAAATTAGAAGGATATAAGAAATTTTGCGCATTTGCACTTGCACTTTTTTCAAGGGTTATTCTCTGTTAAGAAATGACATTAAGTCACAAATAGATAACCCTTGTAAGTTTTTACTTTGTATATGCAGCATTTGCACTCATAAATATTATTTGCACTATTGGTAGCACTTTTGAATAATTCGGCACTGAAATAAGTTTATATATGGTCTAGATGATATGAAACATATGGAAAATTATTGTATCCAAAAGCATTTATGCAATTATTGTTGACAACATCATGGTTATTTTATACAGAAGTGTGTACTGTATTTTTATAAAATCATGGCGCAAAAAACCACATATTAGGTGGATTTGCTTAAAAGTTATGAAAATTTTGCATTTATGCAGATATCGGCAATAAGGATACAAATGAAGTAATTGAAACGTTTCTTCTATGTCTATTACTATGACCATTGTACACTGTCACTTTAAATAGGTATCCCACAAGCTGTAGTGCTGTCATGTGATCAAGGCAGGATCTGCCGAAACGCGTCATGGCGGATAGACTTTTTGGTGTAATAAATTAAAATTGCACAGAACTTGGGTCTGCTCTCGTTTATATTCCCACGGAGAGGATTTGTAAAATAACGAGCAACTTACATATATATATATATATATATATATATATATTACCTACTGGCGGTCGCCAGTAGGTAGTTATAGTTAGGACCTTGTTTCTATTCAAAAAGCGTTTTTTCTATTGCCAATATCTTTGGCGCCGTTTGAAGAATCTTCGCCAAATTTTCAAAACTCATGGCCCGCTCCGGTCAGCTCCTGTCTTGAAAGTTTCGGGGTGATTCATCAAGCGGGGGCCGAGAAAAAAGGGGGGTCCCAAACCGTGCTTTCTCCATGTTAATTTCCATAGGAAACTTTTGTTGCGGCTGCAGCCCGAACTGCTGAACAGAATTACACCAAATTTGGCAGAAAGGTAGCTCTTGGTCCAGAGTGCACTCTTTGCTTTAAATGGTGTAAATCCGTTCAGTAGTTTTTGAAATATTAAAGGAAAAAGAAATATTGATATCTGGGCGGAGCGTAACCACACATCTCATCGTGAGATCTGATTGGCTGTCAGCACTTCATCCAAGAAGTGTTGACAGCCATCTTGGGACCAATATACATGATAGCACCCCATTAAAATACATTGCAGTGAATAGAAGGTTTTGAGGGTCACCAAAAGGACAACGTATAAAGGGTGATAACAGACTTTAGTTACATTATAATTCATTTGCTGATGGTACCATACTAATTTTAGGAATTGTTGTGTGTTCTAAGGTGATTTTAGCCTGTGAAAAAGCCTTCTGCTGGGATATCATGAATCATGTTTGAGAGAAAACTATTTTCTCATGCTTTCCCATAGACATTTGGAAGGTGCTCCAGAAGCTAAAATGAGAGCATATTTCTGTAAATTCAGATTATCTTTCTCAGTCATTTGAGAATGAAGTATGACATTCTCAGTAAAACATGTACATCCAACAAGGGCAGAGACTGTCAGTTGATTCCTTTGTGTTCTACTGCAGCTTCCCAGAGTGTTCTAAAGAACAACTAGAGCGCTAACAGTCTTACTTATGACAAAAGTATTGCACCCCTGAAACCATCTTAATTGGAATAAACTGATAACACTTAAAACATTTAATTTAAAAAGGAACAAAATGAGGGGGTTCATTTTGTCATAGAAATTATGATTAGTGCTGCAGAAAGAAAAATTAGGGCACATTTTGAGTGACTTCTCAAATCCTCTTCTATTTCATTAAAAGATTCTGACATGCAGACTGAAACATGCACTTTCAATACCAGCAGCAGACTTCCAGTTAACTCCCTGGTGATCAGTCAATCAATCAATCAATCAATCAATCAATCAATCAGGGGGATTATAAGCACACTACAAACCTGTGAGGGTCTCAAAGCGCTGGGGGGGGGCCAGGGGGGGGTCAGCAGCTCTGTTTCAGTCGAAGAGCCAGGTCTTCAGAGCCTTCCTGAAGGTGTTCAGGGAGGGGGCACGTCTGATGTCAGTGGGGAGCTCGTTCCAGGTCTTGGCCGCGATGTAGGAGAAGGATCTTCCCCCTGCTCTGGCTCTGCGGATGCGCGGGGTTTCGTCGAGTAGGAGGTTGGTAGCTTTACTACAGTGATCTAATGAGCAACTAGAGTGCTAACATTCTGAATTTATGGCAAATGTGTGACACATCTGAATGCCTTCTTGATGGAATCAAAGTAAAAAACTGAGAGCAGGTCCTACTGAGGAGACTGCAGTAAATGAGGAAATTAGGAAACTTCATAACAAATAAGTCTCCCAAGATGGCCACCAGAGGAAAAAAGAGCCCAAATGTAGCACAAATATCACCCAGATGTAGCCCACATATAGCCCAATCACAGAAGTGTGCAAAACACTTTTTATTTTTAGTTTTTTTGCAGTTTTATAGCGCAGACTGGTCAGGTATTGGAGCGTTGCATCTTACTTGGACCCCTTATTGCGTATTTTGCACAAAGTACTTGAGATTGATCTTGCAAAACATTGAACTTTACGATTCTGTTAACCTGAAGTTGCTCTGAGCCGGGCTTTGTAACACCCGTTTTTACCTACTGGTTTTAATTAATTCTCATTGTATTGTATTAAGAAAGAGGATCTATTGTTTTCATGTACACTTTTATGATCTATGTTTCTAAATCAGATTAGATAAAGTTTATTGAATTGAATTGAAGTCTCCCAAAATGGCCACCAGAGAAAAAGGAGCCCAAATGTAGCACAAATATCACCCAGATGTAGCCCACGTATAGCCCAATGACAGAAGTGTGGAAAACACTTTTTATTCTTTGGTTTTTTGCAGTTTTATATAGTGTAGACTGGTCAGGTATTGGAGTGCTTTACATGAGCATTGGTTACATCATACAAGGACAAATTCATTTTGGTTGTGGGCTTGGGGAGATTAAGTGATTTGACCAGAATCACAGAATGTCAAGCTGGAGCAGATACTCCAACCTGGTTCCCCAGTTGCAAGTCTGCAGCTCTGGAAGTAACACCACATCCTCTCCCCTAAGCGTAACATTTAATCAAGTGGTCAACTGGATAAAAAAACATAAAGATAACAAATAATTTAAAAGTGCTTTGTGGTTGTTTGAGAACTCAGAAAATATATCCTCATTTCTATGCAAATAGGACCCTGTCATTTCTATAATTTCTAGAGGAAATGCTTTAGGTATTACAGTTTTGATTACATCAAGATGACATCAGTCGTGCCACACTTTTGTAATAAATATAAAACGTTAGCAATCTAGTTGTTCATTAGGATACTGTTGGGAGGCAGAGGTCAGGGGCACGGACTCGGAAAATTGAAGGCAGGTAGGGGGGTGCAGAGGCAACAATTTGACCACACTGGGCAGGCAGGAAGGGCAGTAGCAGCACAACATGGATGGCAGTGGAAAGGGGGGCACGGGCAGCAAACCAACAATGCAGGACAGGCAAGAGAGGTTGTGGCAATATAATAGAGCATTGAGGGCAGAAGTAAGAAGCAGTGGTAGTACAACCATACATGCCAACAGAGCCGATTCAGGCAGGAAACGCCCAATGTTTTAAGCCCAAAAGGGCTTTATTTTATCTGTCTCTTGTCTACTATCTTCTCTTTTTCAATGTAAATCAATGGGGAAAATCAATTCCCCAAATTCTTTTTCAAAATCTCCCTCTTACCAAGTTCAAAATGTTAGCAAGTATGGTACATTGGATCATTGACGGCAGGAGGAATTGGGGTAGGGACATGGACTCGGATAACAGAGGACAGGAGGGACATGGACAGGTGCACCGAACTGACCTTACAGGGCAGGCATCAGGGTTTGCAGCAGCACAATATACCACACAGGGCATGCGGGACGGCAGTGCAGCACAACAAACCATGGAAAGCAATAGGGAGGAGACAGGACCATGCACATGGACAACAGAGAACAGAGGGGAAAGAGGCAATTGCAGCAAGCTGACCATACTGGACAGACAGGAGATAAAGCTGCAGCATAACGGACCATAAAGGGCAGGAGGGAGGGATCAGGGGCATGACAATGGAACAGACAAGCCAGGAGGGAGGGAATAGGGGTCTGCACATGGAAAACGGAGGGCAGGGGGGCAGGGCAGGAGCAGAAAGCTGACCATGGAGGTCAGGCGGGATGGGCACTAGAAGCACAACACACCATTGAGGGCAACAGTGAGACTATAACGGCATACACACAGACCATGGAGGGAAGGTGGGAGGGGGTCAGGGGCAGCTAGCTGACCACACAGGGAAGGTGGGAAGGGCTGTGGCAGCACAAAAGACCATGCATGGCAAGCGAGAGGGTTAGTGGCAGCACAATGGCCATGATGGGCAAGAAGGAGGGGGCAGGGGCATGCACAAATGACCACGAAGGATAGAAGGGTGGGGTAGGAGCTGGGCACAGACAAGAGAGTTCAGGGGAAGGGGCCTCACAACAGACCACGTGGGGCAGGCAGGAGGAGCAGTTGCAGCACAACAGACCAGGGAGGGCAGAAGGGTGTGGCAGTAAAATGGATCATGAAGGACAGGAGGAAGGGGACAGGGGCATGGAACGTGGACAGGCAGGGTGGAGGTGGCAGGGAGAGGTTACAGTCATCTGACAATGCTAGGCAGGTGGGAGGGGAGTGGCAGCTCAACAGAACACTCAGAGTGGATAGGAGGGGCAGGTCCATGGAAAATGGTAGGCAAAAAGGATGGATCAGGGGCATGCACACAGTCATCGGAGGGCAGGGGGAAGGGGAGTAAGGGTAGCAAGCTAAGCACAGAGGCTAAGCAGGAGGGCAATGATGGGGCATAGAATATGGCAATAGAGGGCAGGAGGAGTGGACTGGGACATCATACTAAATGGAGGGCAGTGGCAGCACATCAGACCATGCATGGCAGGAGTGAGGAGGCTAGTGCATGGATTCAGACAACAGAGGATAGGGAGGAAATGGATGGGGCAGCAAGCTAACTGTTCAGAGAAGGCGGGAAGGCCAATGGCAGAAACAACGGCCACACAGGGCTGTAATGAGGGAGCAGGGGCATGGACTTGGACAATGGATGGCAAGGAGGAGGGGAGGCAGGAGCAGCAAGCTTGCGTGGATTGCGCCCTTTGCAGATTAAATACTTCCAAACTACAACCCGAGTGCTGCTTCCTTCCTTGTAAGAGTGAGATGAGATTGAATATATACATATATATACTTCTCTTGCCTCTTTCTGCACCTCTCTTGTCTCTTTCTGCACCTCTCTTGCCTCTTTCTGCACTTCTCTTGCCTCTTTCTGCACCTCTATTGCCTCTTTCTGCACCTCTCTTGCCTCTTTCTGCACTTCTTGCTTCTTTCTGCGCCTTTCTTCCTGTTTCTGCACCTCTCTTGCCTCTTTCTGTACCTTTCTTCCTCTTTCTGCACCTCTCTTGCCTCTTTCTGCATCTCTCTTGCCTCTTTCTGCACCTCTCTTGCTTCTTTCTGCACCTCTCTTGCTTCTTTCTGCGCTTCTCTTGCTTCTTTCTTCACCTTTCTTTCTCTTTCTGCATTTCTCTTGCCTCTTTCTGTACCTTTCTTCCTCTTTCTGCACCTCTCTTGCCTCTTTCTGCACCTCTCTTGCCTTTCTGCACCTCTCTTGTCTCTTTCTGCACCTCTCTTGCCTCTTTCTGCACCTCACTTGCCTCTTTCTGTGCCTTTCTTCTTCTTTCTGCACCTCACTCTCTTCTTTTTTGCAACTCTCTTGCTTCTTTCTGCGCCTCTCTTGCTTCTTTCTGCACTTCTCTTGCTTCTTTCTGCACCTATCTTGCCTCTTTCATCACTTCTCCTGCTTCTTTCTGCACCTTTCTTCCTCTTTTTGCACCTCTCTTGCTTTTTTCTGCACTTTTCTAGCCTCTTTCTGCACTTCAGAGAAGGCGGGAAGGCCAGTGGCAGAAACAACGGCCACACAGGGCTGTAATGAGGGAGCAGGGGAATGGACTTGGACAATGGATGGCAAGGAGGAGGGGAGGCAGGAGCAGCAAGCTTGGGTGGGGGCAGCACAATGCCAGGCCCTGCTTCCAACCCCCCACCATCCATTGTAATAGGCATCTTACTTAACATTGAAAAATCATAGAAATTCACAGAAAAAAACAAAGATTACAGGGACTTTATAGTTAGACTCAGATTTCACTCGTACAAAACCAGTGAAATTCAACAGTTATAGTTATCTGAGCTAACTATAACTTACGCCCCCGCAAATCACTGCTTATGACCTCAGACATTACATCATTCATGACATGGTCAGTGATATCACTCATGACATCACTCATGACATCTCAAATGAGCTGTGAATGGAATGGAACTATAATCGCTAGAACTTTATTTAGGGATAGTGTGTGTATATTAACACCCCTTTTTTCTTTTCTTTCGTGTAAGAACCACTATAATACGCAACGTGACCAGATCAATGTGGCTGATAGCCTTTCACTTTAAAGTAATGTGTAGTCCATTCTTTATGTTGATGTTTTCAATCGTAAGTATGTTTATCTTAACAAGTCACGTTGACGAACATACAGGTACGGCGGTCACAGGGCAAGATATGCTGAAATGACATTGTGTGCATATTAACACTTGTTTTCTTTCCTTTATTGTATGAATTCCTGAATTTTCGCATTGTGACCAGGCCAATATGGCCGACAGCTTTTTGGTTTTATGTAATATGTAGTCCTTTGTTAATGTTGGCAACTGGAGGCATTTCTACATTTAAATAAGGAAGCTACAATGACGTCTTATATGGTGATCAAGGTTCAGACGAGCCGAAACGTGTGGATCGCATCCTTTGCAGCTTCAATACTTCCAAACTACAACCTGTGTGCTGATTCCTTCCTTGTAAGAGTGAGAAGAGATTGAATATATACATTTATATACACCTCTCTTGCTCTTTCTGCAGCTCACTCTCTTCTTTCTGCACTTCTCTTGCCTCTTTCTGCACCTCTTTTTTATTTTATTTATTTATTTATTGAATTTATAAGGCACGGCAGCTACCCAAAAAGGGTTTCCCGGCGCCGAGGCAGATCAGAGACTGTGTAACAGCTTACAGGATTACTGGTTAAAAAGCCAAGTCTTCAATGATTTGCGAAATTGGGCATACACTGTTCCATTCCGAATAGCTGTGGGAAGGGCATTCCAAAGTGAGGGACTAAGATATGCAAACGATCTACCACCCATCCGGGATAGTCTAATTCTGGGCATAGAGAACTTCCTTTGAGTGGATGAGCGAAGACATCGGGGAGGGACAAAGGGGCAAACCAAAGACTGCAGATACTGAGGGGCAGCCCCTATTTTAATTTTGAACATGTAGCTCAGGGCTTTGAACTTGATTCGGTTCTCCACCCTGAGCCAATGCAGGTCCCGTAGGTGACCAGAGACAGAGGTGGCCCTAGGAACCCGGCAAAGTAGTCTTGCAGCAGAGTTCTGAACCATCTGCAGCCTACGAGTCACCTCCTTGTTGGATCCTAGGTAGAGAACATTACCGTAGTCCAGTCTTGAGGTGATTAATGCCTGGACTACGGTTCTCTGGGTAGACTCAGGTAGCATCCAGATGATCTTTTTTAGCCACTTCAGAATGGTAAAACATGTGGCGGCCACCTTGACAGCTTGATGATGCATAGTTAGCGAGTCATCGATGATGACACCCAAGTTACGGACTTGGCAGGAGGGTAAAGGAAGTGCACCCATCTCACTTGGCCAATGTTGTGGGCCCCAGAGATCCTTATTTTTACCAAGTATCAAGACCTCGGTTTTCTCTCCGTTGAGCTTGAGATAATTTGACTGCATCCATGATGCAATTTTACTCAAGCCCAGCTGGAGGGGGGCGACCCGGCCGCACTTTCCATAGAGAGAGAGAAGATAATCTGGGAGTCGTCCGCGTAAGAAAACAGGGACAACCCGGCATCTTCCGCAACATCAGCTAGGGGTCTGACGTATAAATTGAAGAGCAAAGGGCTAAGAATAGAGCCCTGAGGTACCCCATAGGGTGATGAATGGATATCGGAGCTAGCTATTGGGGAAAAAACTTGGAAAGTGTGATTGGCAAGAAAAGAAATGAGCCAGTTTAGAGCTGAGCCACAGATGCCTAATGATCTTAACGTTTTTGCTAACACGGTGTGAGACACCGTGTCAAATGCTGCGCTTAAGTCCAGCAAAATAAGGGCCACTGTGTCTCCAGCATCCAGATAACGACGCAATCTTTCCGTTACCCCCAATATAGTTGTTTCCGTTGAAAAGCCAGCTCTAAAGCCCGATTGAGAGGGATGAAGGAACCCTTGGGTTACCACAAAATTAGAGAGCTGAGCGTGGATGTGTTTCTCTAAGATTTTTGAAAAGGCCGGTAGCAAAGAAATAGGCCGATAGTTGGAGGGTAAGTCGGGGTCAGCGTTGGCCTTTTTGAGAAGAGGGAGCACCATAGCGTGCTTCCAATCTGGTGGAACTGTAGCTTCCTGTAAGGAGGCATTTAAAAGGTCCATAATGACAAGCAGAGATGGCGGCTCAAGCTGCTGGAGCACGGAGATAGGCAAAGGGTCCCTGGGTGATCCTTATTTGACACTCTCTAAAAGTCCTTTAAAGGAAGCAGAGTTTAATAAGGGCCATGTGTCCAGATAGTTAGAAGGTGCGTGAAGCGCCTTATCCTGATCAGAATGGATATTGTCCGTTGAGGATGGTGCAGATATTAATTGGAGGGATTTTGTAAGTTGCAGTGGAGGAGGGTTATCACACTGCAGGCTCACTATTTCCGAGTATATTTTCTCAACTTTCTGGACAAAAAAGATAGCCACTCTCTTCTTTCTGCACCTCTCTTGCCTCTTTCTGCACCTCTTTTGCCTCTTTCTACATCTCTCTTGTCTCTTTCTGCACCTCTCTTGCCTCTTTCTGCACTCCTCTTGCTTCTTTATGCACCTCAATTGCCTCGTTCTGTGCCTTTCTTCCTTTCTGCACCTCTCGTGCCTCTTTGTGCACCGCTTTTGCCTCTTTCTGCACCTCTCTTGCCTCTTTGTGCACCTATCTTGCCTCTTTGTGCACCTCTCTTGCCTCTTTGTGCACCTCTCTTACCTCTTTCTGCACCTCTCTTGCCTCTTTCTGTATCTCTTTTGCCTCTTTCTGCACCTCCCTTGCCTCTTTCTGTACCTCTCTTGCCTCTTTCTACACCTCTCTAACCTCTCTCTGCACCTCTTGCCTCTTTGTGCACCTCTCTTGCCTCTTTGTGCACCTCTCTTGTCTCTTTCTGCACCTCTCTTGCCTCTCTGTGCTCCTCTTTTGCCTCTTTCTGCACCTCTCTTGCCTCTTTGTGCACCTCTCTTCCCTCTTTGTGCACCTCTCTTGCCTCTTTATGCACCTCTCTTGTCTCTTTCTGCACCTCTCTTGACTCTTTCTGCACCTCTCTTGCCTCTTTCTACCTCTTACCTCTTTCTACCTCTCTTACCTCTCTCTGCACCTCTTGCCTCTTTCTGCACCTCTTTTGCCTCTTTCTGCATCTCTCTTGCCTCTTTCTGCACCTCTCTTGCCTCTCTGTGCACCTCTTTCTGCACCTCTCTTGCCTCTTTCTGCACCTCTCGTCTCTTTCTGCACGTCTCTTGCCTCTTTCTGCACCTCTCTTTCCTCTTTTGCACCTCTCTTGCCTCTTTCTGCACCTCTCCTAACTCTTTCTGTACCTCTCTTGCCTCTTTCTGCACCTCTCTTGCCTCTTTCTGCACCTCTTTTGTCTCTTTCTGCACTTCTCTTGCTTCTTTCTGCGCCTTTCTTCCTGTTTCTGCACCTCTCTTGCCTCTTTATGCACCTTTCTTCCTCTTTCTGCACTTCTCTTGCCTCTTTCTGCACCTCACTTGTCTCTTTCTGTGCCTTTCTTCCTCTTTCTGCACCTCTCTTGCCTCTTTCTACACCTCTCTTACCTCTTTCTGCACCTTTCCTGCCTCTTTCTGCACCTCTCTTGCCTCTTTCTGCACCACTCTTGCCTCTTTCTACACCTCTTGTCTCTTTCAGCACCTCTCTTGCCTCTTTCTGCACCTCTCTTGTCTCTTTCTGCACCTCTCTTGCCTCTTTCTGCACCTCTCTTGTTTCTTTCTGCACCTTTCTTCCTCTTTCTGCACCTCACTCTCTTCTTTTTTCAACTCTCTTGCTTCTTTCTGCGCCTCTCTTGCTTCTTTCTGCACCTCTCTTGCCTCTTTCATCAATTCTCCTTCTTTCCGTACCTTTCTTCTGCTTGTTGCACCTCTCTAGCTTCTTTCTGCACTTTTCTTGCCTCTTCCTGCACTTCTCTTGCTTCTTTGTGCATCGTGACCAAGCCAATATTGCTGACAGCTTTTTAGTTTAATGTAATATGTAGTCCTTTGTTAATGTTGGCAACTGGAGGCATTTGTACATTTAAATAAGGAAGCTACAATGACGGCTTGTATCGTGATCAAGGTACGGACGAGCCGAAACGCGTGGATCGCGTTCTTTGCAGATTAAATACTTCCAAACTACAACCCGAGTGCTGCTTCCTTCCTTGTAAGAGTGAGAGAAGATTGAATATATACATATACATACTTCTCTTGCCTCTTTCTGCGCCTCTCTTGCCTCTTTCTGCGCCTCTCTTGCCTCTTTCTGCACTTCTCTTGCCTCTTTCTGCATCTCTATTGCCACTTTCTTCACCCCTCTTGCCTCTTTCTGCACTTCTCTTGCTTCTTTCTGCACCTTTCTTCCTGTTTCTGCACCTCTCTTGCCTCTTTCTGCACCTTTCTTCCTCATTGTGCACCTCTCTTGCCTCGTTCTGCATCTCTCTTGCCTCTTTCTGCACCTCACTCTCTTCCTCCTGCACTTCTCTTGCTTCTTTCTGCACCGCTCTAGCTTCTTTCTGCGCTTCTCTTGCTTCTTTCTGCGCCTTTCTTCCTCTTTCTGTATTTCTCTTGCCTCTTTCTGCACCTTTCTTTCTCTTTCTGCACCGCTCTTGCCTCTTTCTGCACCTCGCTTGCCTCTTTCTGCACCTCTCTTGTCTCTTTCTGCACCTCTCTTGCCTCTTCCGGCACCTCACATGCCTCTTTCTGTGCCTTTCTTCTTCTTTCTGCACCTCACTCTCTTCTTTTTTGCAACTCTCTTGCTTCTTTCTGCGCCTCTCTTGCTTCTTTCTGCACTTCTCTTGCTTCTTTCTGCACCTATCTTGCCTCTTTCATCACTTCTCCTGCTTCTTTCTGCACCTTTCTTCCTCTTTTTGCACCTCTCTTGCTTTTTTCTGCACTTTTCTTGCCTCTTTCTGCACTTCTCTTGCCTCTTTCTACACCTCTCCTAACTCTTTCTGCACGTCTCTTGCCTCTTTCTGCACCTCTCTTGCCTCTTTCTGCACCTCTTTTGTCTCTTTCTGCACTTCTCTTGCTTCTTTATGCGCCTTTCTTCCTGTTTCTGCACCTCTCTTGCCTCTTTATGCACCTTTCTTCCTCTTTCTGCACCTCTCTTGCCTCTTTCTGCACCTCTTTTGCCTCTTTCTGCACTTCTCTTGAATCTTTCTGCACCTCACTTGTCTCTTTCTGCGCCTTTCTTCCTCTTTCTGCACCTCTCTTGCCTCTTTCTACACCTCTTACCTCTTTCTGCACCTTTCCTGCCTCTTTATGCACCTCTCTTGCCTTTTTCTGCACCTCTCTTGCCTCTATCTGCAGCTCACTCTCTTCTTTCTGCACATCTCTTGCCTCTTTCTGCACCTCTCTTGCCTCTTTCTGCACCTCTCTTGCCTCCTTCTGCACCACTCTTGCCTCTTTCTACACCTCTCTTGCCTCTTTCTGCACCTCTCTTGCCTCTTTCTGCACCTTTCTTTCTCTTTCAGCACCTCTCTTGCCTCTTTCTGCACCTCTCTTGTCTCTTTCTGCACCTCTCTTGCCTCTTTCTGTACCTTTCTTCCTCTTTCTGCACCTCACTCTTCTTTTTTCAACTCTCTTGCTTCTTTCTGTGCCTCTCTTGCTTCTTTTCGCACTTCTCTTACTTCTTTCTGCACCTCTCTTGCCTCTTTCATCAATTCTCCTTCTTTCTGCACCTTTCTTCCGCTTGTTGCACCTCTCTAGCTTCTTTCTGCACTTTTCTTGCCTCTTCCTGCACTTCTCTTGCTTCTTTGTGCATCGTGACCAAGCCAATATTGCTGACAGCTTTTTAGTTTAATGTAATATGTAGTCCTTTGTTAATGTTGGCAACTGGAGGCATTTGTACATTTAAATAAGGAAGCTACAATGACGTCTTGTATCGTGATCAAGGTACGGACGAGCCGAAACGAGTGGATCGCGTTCTTTGCAGATTAAATACTTCCAAACTACAACCCGAGTGCTGCTTCCTTCCTTGTAAGAGTGAGAGGAGATTGAATATATACATATACATACTTCTCTAGCCTCTTTCTGCGCCTCTCTTGCCTCTTTCTGCACTTCTCTTGCCTCTTTCTGCACTTCTCTTGCCTCTTTCTGCATCTCTATTGCCGCTTTCTTCACCCCTCTTGCCTCTTTCTGCACTTCTCTTGCTTCTTTCTGCACCTTTCTTCCTGTTTCTGCACCTCTCTTGCCTTTTTCTGCACCTTTCTTCTTCATTGTGCACCTCTCTTGCCTCGTTCTGCATCTCTCTTGCCTCTTTCTGCACCTCTCTCTTCTTCCTGCACTTCTCTTGCTTCTTTCTGCACCTCTCTTGCTTCTTTCTGCGCTTCTCTTGCTTCTTTCTGCGCCTTTCTTCCTCTTTCTGTATTTCTCTTGCCTCTTTCTGCACCTTTCTTTCTCTTTCTGCACCTCTCTTGCCTCTTTCTGCACCTCGCTTGCCTCTTTCTGCACCTCTCTTGTCTCTTTCTGCACCTCTCTTGCCTCTTTCTGTGCCTTCTTTTTTCTGCACCTCACTCTTCTTTTTTGCAACTCTCTTGCTTCTTTCTGCGCCTCTCTTGCTTCTTTCTGCACTTCTCTTGCTTCTTTCTGCACCTATCTTGCCTCTTTCATCACTTCTCCTGCTTCTTTCTGCACCTTTCTTCCTCTTTTTGCACCTCTCTTGCTTTTTTCTGCACTTTTCTTGCCTCTTTCTGCACTTCTCTTGTTTCTTTCTGCACTTCTCTTGTAGAAATTCACTGAAAAAACCACAGGTTTCAGGGATGTTATAGATAGAAATTAGCATTTAAAAAAACCTTAGAAATTCACTGAAAAAAACACAGGTTTCAGGGACGTTATAGTTAGAAATTAGCATTTAAAAAACTTCAGATATTCACTGAAAAAACCACAGGTTTTAGGGACGTTATAGTTAATCTGACATTTCACTCGTACAAAACCAGAGAAATTCAGCCGTTATAGTTAGCTGAGCTAACTATAACTCATGCCCCCGCAATGCCCTGCTGATGACGTCACATATCACATCACTCATGACATGGTCTGTGACATCACTGATGGCATCACTGATGACATCTCAAATGATCATATAACATTTTTAGACTTTTTAGAAACACTCAGTCACTGGATGATGTCATCAGTGATGTCATTTGAGATGTCAGCAGTGATGTCATCAGTGATGTCACTGACCATGTCATGAGTGATGTAATATGTGACGTCATCAGCAGTGCATTGCGGGGCGTGAGTTATAGTTAGCTCAGCTAACTATAACGGTTGAATTTCTCTGGTTTTGTACGAGTGAAATGTCAGACTAACTATAACGTCCCTGAAACCTGTGGTTTTTTCAGTGAATATATATATATATATATATTCACAGAAAAAACCATAGGTTTCAGACATGTTATAGTTAGAAATTAGCATTTAAAAAACCTTTGAAATTCACTGAAAAAACCATAGGTTTCAGGCACGTTATAGTTAGAAATTAGCATTTAAAAAACCTTACAAATTCACTGAAAAAACCATAGGTTTTAGGGACAGTTATAGTTACTTGGACATTGCACTCGTACAAAACCCGTGAAATTGGGGGGCGTGGCTTGCAACCACCGAAGATGGCCGCAGCCTAGGAGAGCTCCGCGATCGCCTGCAGTCCTCCCGAATATCCTGTCATTAATCCGCAGGCCTGCTGTCCTCTAAGGGTGGGCGGAAACGTCGGAACATCAGGTGAACACCTGGAAGAGATCTGGGCCGTCTGCGACCGGCCGCCAGAGCTCCAGACCGTGGAAAAGAGGTACAGCCTGGGGGCAGCGCAGAAACCGGGGCCTCGAGTAGCCCTCGCCCCGCCCAAGCCCAGCGCGGCGGATCGCGGCAGCCGGAGGAAGCCCCGGACACCGCCGAGAGTGAGGAGGTGGAAGGGGGTGAGTTGGGCCCCTGACTCACACAACGCAAGCGCCCAACATCCATTGGGGAAACAAGGAACGAACCGGGCCAACAATCCCGGCACAACGGGCGACTCGGAGGCAGTCCTGAGGGCCCAGCGCTACACCCCAAGACTGGTGGTGGCGAGGA
This sequence comes from Calotriton arnoldi, assembly GCA_963921515.1. Classification (NCBI taxonomy): domain Eukaryota; kingdom Metazoa; phylum Chordata; class Amphibia; order Caudata; family Salamandridae; genus Calotriton; species Calotriton arnoldi. Next base: position 1,670,005 of record CAWUFW010000933.1, read on the forward strand.
TAGACGCCAGCACACGCAGCGGTGGGTGCGCCCGGTGCAGAGAGTGGTAAGCCCCTCCAACAGCAACATCAAGAGAGGGCGCCACATTGACGATTAGGCGCGAATATCCCAGTAGAGGGTGAGACACAGGGACAGATGGAAATACTCTGGGGGCCCAGCAACATACCCCAAGACTGAGGCCGTAATTGAAATAGGGTGTGCTTCGGAATTGCTCTCTCCCTGGTTTTGTATACCCCGAGACTGAGCGCTGGCTGGGGCGGACACCTACACATACTGCGGTTGGTGCACCAAACAGACTCGAGACTTCTTGGAAGAAGAAGGGAAACTACAAGGCACATTGGGGGTGAAATACCTGCGGCGACGGCCTACTGACCACACGGCTAAAGGGGGGGCAGGGAAACCGAGAGGCCGCGTGCGGAAACCACTCCCGCCGGCAGGCAGCGGCGATTACTGCCCTCCCTGTCACACCAGCCACCAGTAGCAGGCAAGATGAGTGGACGCGCTCAGCGAGGGTCGCAGAGCAGTAAGATGGACAAATATGTTTACCACAAGGAACACTCGGTTACGACAGCGGCATCCCAGCCCACTGGGAGCGCCTCGCCGACCGCAAAGCAGGGGGAGGTCACCCTGCTAGATGTTATGGCCACCCTCCACCAGATGCAATCTACCATTGGCACCATCTCGACGGACATCACGCTGCTGCGAGCAGATGTCTCCAAAATCAGCACCAGGGTGGCGGAGGTCGAAAATGCGACAGCTGTACTAACCGCAGATACGGTGACCCTGCAGCGCCAGGTCCGCCAACTGGAACAAACAGCCCAGCAAATGGCCGACAAGATGGAGGACCAAGAGGGACGCTCACGACGCAACAACATACGCCTGGTGGGGGTGCCGGAGAGCATCCGGGGACCGGCGCTAGACCTCTTTGTAGAAGACTTTATCCTGACGAAGCTGCAACCCCGCGGCCTATCAAGTTTCTTTTTAGTAGAGCGGGCGCACAGGGTGCCTGGCGGAAGACCAAGGCCAGGGACGCCACCCAGACCCATACTGGCGCGCATGTTTAACTTCCGCGACCGGGATACGATCCTACAGGCCGCACGCATGAGCCCCCCACTGCAGGTAGACAACAGTAAGGTATCACTCTATCCGGACTACACGGCGGCGGTGACCAAGAAAAGACGCAGTTTTCTAGAAATCAAAAAAGAACTGCGTAATAGAGAATTAAAATACGCAATGCTCTTCCCGGCGAAACTCCGAATTGAAGCAGAGGGAAAAGTCTGGTTCTTTGAGACGCCGGAGGAGGCGACAGACTGGTTGGAGGGATGGCGCCCGGCCACGGGTCCCAGACGACAAACTTCGAAACACAGGCAAATGTCTAAGCTATCCGACACACAGAGCAGCGGAGGGACGGCCATCGTGGAAGAAGAACGTCCCACTACAAATGACGACCCTGAGTGACGTCCCGACGTGACAAGAAGATGGAGACCTCTCCGCAGAAGGAGTGGCGACCGGATGCAAAGTGGAACACACCAGCACCAACTAGTCATGACTGTTGTTTGAAACACTTAGTGGGCGACCACTAATTTAATTTAATTGATAGAATATAATAAGTACACGAATGATGGGCGAATGATGCGGTGGCACGGGCGGAGGCCCTCGCAGCCACGACCAAAAGTGCCTCCATCTGGGACACAGGCCGCAACCAGATGTTAGTCAAAGGAGTGACTGGCGGGGATCGATGGCAGACTCTTCCCCCTCACGCAAGTACAAGTTATGGGTCAGAAGCACTCTGCTCAGTTGGGGTGGCGGGTAGTTCTAGGTCCGCCGGGCAGGGAGGCAGGGTGGGGGGAGGGGGATGGGGAACAGTTCAAGGGAGTTAACGTACTTCTCAGGTTTCCGATACAAGGGAATACAGGAGGTAGTATATATTATATTAGAATGATACTTCAGTCCTTATTGTTTGAATGGATGCAAAAGTTTAGAAGTCTAACAAATAGCATAATTAACGATACAGCACAGTGGAAGCAATGCGGGAATCAATACCCTTCCAAATCCCACGTCCTACATGGCGCACATAGACACACCCGCTAATATTCCTAGCTCCCAGACCTCGGACCCTGGGGGGCCACCGCCCACACTAACAATACTATCCTGGAATGTCAACGGATTGGGAGACAAGATTAAGAGGGGGCTAGTCCTTCAAAACATCAAGCGAAAGGGCCCAGCGGTGGCATTACTGCAAGAAACACATTTGACAGGCTCTGCCTGCAGAGCTCTAGACAGATGGGGATACAAAATGACAATACATTCGGAATTTACCTCGGGTTCACGGGGGTAGGTATCCTGATCAATAAACGTTTCCCCCTGATAATTACCGGGTCGTGGAAGGACGAACAGGGCCGGTTTGCTGCAACGGCATGTCAATGGGAGGGAAGGACATACAACTTAGTAACAGTATATATACCACCGACGCTGCACCAGTCAACCTTCCCAGCACTAGGGGAATTCTTATTATCACTACCACAGGGGAAACTCATCATAGGTGGAGACTTTAATGCAACGATTGATCCTCGCTAGACAGACAGCCCCCTAGAGATACATGCAGTGCCAATCTCAAACTGGTGGGCTTTGTGGAGGCTATGGGACTCACTGATGTGTGGCGAAAGTGGCACCCACAGGACCGTCAGTACACTTTTCACTCAGGGGTACATAATAGCCCCTCCAGAATAGATTATTTATTTACGGTAACAACCGGACTAGAAGGGATATCGGAGACTCGACACTTGTCTAGAGGCATTTCTCACCACTCACCGGTATATGTCACTTATACTTCCCGTACAGTAACGAGACGGCGACTGTTTCCTTTACACCCAGGATTCTTAAAAAACCCTCAGATTAAGAAGGGCCTAAAGACCTCCACAGAGAAATACTTCGACGAAAACGAGCACTCAGTCACTTCCCCGACAATACTGTGGGAAGCATACAAAACAGTGCTGCGGGGACAGGCCATTTCACTGATAGCTAGCCATAAAAAGCAACACAGACAACAGCTCGTAGAGCTAGAGCAGGGGGTGGCGCAGGCGGAGGCAGACCACGCGCGAGATACCAACGACGACACAACACACGGGCTCCACATGGCACAGCAAGCATATAGGGCCTACGCCTGGGAAGAAACGAAATCCAGGCTTACCGCCACGCAACATGTAATATACGAGCTTGGCGACAAGGCAGGCAGGCTCCTTGCTTGGCTGGACAGGAGGGAGAGTGCCAATAATTGGATAACCCACATTAAGTTAGCGGATGGGAATACGACCTCAGACCCCCAGCAAATAGTTGAGGCATTAGCCGAGCATTACCAGCAAATTTATACACCCACTGCCACAAACACTAGAGAAGACAACCTGGACTTCCTCAAGGACATCCAAATGCCTACATTGTCAGAGAATGCCGTCAAGACACTAGACGCAGACCTAACCACTGAGGAAATTACCTCGGCCATAGGAGCATTAAGGTCGGGAAAGGCTCTGGGACCTAATGGTATCCCGGTAGAGTTATACAAGGGGACAGCGACCAAACTCGCACCACACCTACTTAACATGTATAAGGAATGCTTAGAGAAGGGAGAATTACCTAAAGACCAACGTGTAGCAACCATAGTCGCAATCCACAAACCAGGCAAGCCACCGCAGGAATGCCTGCCCTACAGACCTATTTCCTTAATGAACGCCAAAGCTAAAATACTGGCCAAAGCGTTAGCCACGCGACTACAACCCCACCTCACAACAGTGATCCATCCTGATCAGTCAGGCTTTATGCCGAACAGAAACACAGCGTTAAATCTCAGGAGACTACATGGTGTCATGGCACGGAAGTCTACTATCGAAGAGGATGCGATAATTCTGTCCCTGGATGCACGCATGGCATTCGACATGGTGGAGTGGCCCTTTCTATTTGCAGTCCTTCGTCGTATGGGATTTGGTCCCAAATTCTGCGAATGGGTTCAACTGCTATATACGAAACCCTTGGCGCAGGTGGTGGCAAATGGCCGTATCTCCGCAGAATTTTCCCTTGGAAAGGGAACGAGACAGGGCTGTCCCCTCTCCCCCTGCTCTTTGCTATAGTACTGGAGCCACTGGCGGCATGGATACGCCAGGACCCAGTTATCCGCGGACTGAAGTGGGCCATGGGATGGGAGGACCGCATTTCACTCTACGCGGACGATGTCTTACTATATTTGGCGTCGCCTGCGCGTTCCCTAAACCGTCTGCTGGACTTGTGCGCCGCATACGGCAGAGCGTCAGGATACACAATAAATTGGGCGAAGTCACTTCTATACATCCTACACGGCCCTCCACCGAGGATGCCACGCAACTGCGAAATCCGGATCGCAGAACGGGGATTTAAATATCTCGGCATCTACGTAACACCACAAAGCGAGATCTTTACTGACGAAAACCTAATGAAGCCCCTGACTCGACTGCGTAGCGATGTTAAGCACTGGCGATCCCTGCCGCTAACACTACTGGGCAGGGCAGCCCTCTTTAAGATGATGGCACTCCCCAGATTCCTGTATAGCTTACAGAATACTCCTTTTCTGGTAAACCCAACATACTTTACTATGATAAATACAGAGCTTACTACCCTGCTGTGGGATGGGAAGTCGGCTCGTATAGCCTTGCAGAAACTAGTGAGGGGATGGTATGACGGCGGGATCGCCCTACCCAATATACAGGCGTATTATTGGGCTTCTCAGCTCATCACAATAAATCAGTGGCTTCACGCGTCACAGGAGGACCCCGGCTTCCGGATGGACAGGCACCTCCTAGAAGTTGGAGGGATAATGGGGGAGTTGTACAACAGGCCCCGAAAAACAACCCTAACGGGCCCAACAGCACATACGGTTCACGTGTGGCACACAGTACAGCGGGCATTGAAGTGGGACGGAGTCATTACGCAGGCCACGCCTTTATGAGACACCCGGAAATTAGGAACTCTGAAAAAAACAAAGGGATTCCAACAGTGGGACTTGATAGGAATATCAAAGGTTAGGGACTTATGGGAGAAGGAGGGGGTCATCCAATTCACGCAGCTGCAGGACACCTACGGCCTGGCACAGACTGAAGCTTTCAGATATTTACAAATAATACACGCCCTGATGGCAGTGATACCACCAAACACGCATTTACCGGAGGCCTCACCACTAGAGGACAGACTGTTAACAGACCATCTACACAAAAAAGCCATATCCCAAACATACCGTAAAATAATTAACAATCAACCTGATCCCACAGTGGTACTTAAGGGCAGATGGGAGATAGATCTGGGAGTACTGGAGGAAGACGACTGGATGGAGGCGACGGCATCACCAAGGGAGATCGCAATACCTTCCAAACTCAGATTAGTGCAGCTAAAAATCCTACATCGCACGTACTATACACGACCACTACTGCACAAATTAGGCAGGACTGACACCCCACTCTGCCTCCGCCACTGTGGGGCACTGGGGACATTCTGGCACACAATTTGGGACTGTCCGTCAATAACGAAGTATTGGGAGAAGATTATGCGCACAGTTTCACAGGTGACAGGAGTCATGGTGCCGCTGGAACCAAAGAGATGTTTGTTAAACATCTGGGAACCCACAGACCTCAATCACGCAGATCAGGGGTGGGCTACACTGGGAATGGCGCTGGCAAAACGCAATATAGCACAGCATTGGGGATCACAGGTAACTCCTACTTATACGCAATGGTGCCAAGACCTAGACCACACTATGACCACTGAAAAATCGTTCTATATTCATCGGGGATGCCCCAAGAAGTGGGAGAGGATATGGGGGAAATGGAATACATTTCGTGGGAATATTTGTGAGCCCCCGCAAGAAGAACACGTATCAATAAAGAGGGACTAAACACGGGAGGCGGGAGCTGTAGGACAGGTAAAAATTGGCAATAAAAAACTTATCAGACACAAACGAAGAAAAGGGTAGTATATATGGATTGAAGAGGAATGATGTAACTAAGTGTGAAAAAAGGACAAACAATGAATGTATCAATAAGTAAACACCATTGTAACAATTGTTATTATGCAAAAATGTTAATAAAAACGTTTTATAAAAAAATAAAAAATAAATTTAAAAAACGTGAAATTCCCCGTTATAGTTAGTTCAGCTAACTATAACTCGCGCCCGCAATGCACTGCTGATGACGTCACATATTACATCACTCATGACATGGTCAGTGACATCACTGATGACATCACTGATGACATCTCAAATGACATCACTGATGACATCACTGATGACATCATCCAGTGACTGTGTGTTTCTGTAAAGTTTAAATATGTTTAATATATATAGAGAAAGGCGTATTGAAGAGTGAGTGGGTGTATAAGTGTCTGAATGGATGATTTAGTAGGTGCGTGACTAACTGTATAAGTGAGTGATTAAACGTATCTTACTGAATGCATGGGTTAGTGACTAAACTGGGTGAATGTCTGTATCCGTCTGTCTGTTGCTGTGTAAGTGGCTGCATGGGTTTATGAATAGCTACATGAGTGTCTATATGAGTTATTGATTGGTTGTCTGAGTATCTGTATGGGTGCCTGAGTGTTTGTGTGGGTGGGGTGTGTGTGACTCTGTACATAGATGTGTGAGTGGGTGATTCACTGGGTGCATGATTTGAAGAGTGCGTCTGTGATGGACTGCTTGGGTGGGTGAGTGTGTGTATGGGTGTGTTAGTGAGTGAATGTATATCTCAGTGGTACATGTGCGAGTAACTACATATGTAAAAGGAAGTATATATGTGTGTTAGAGTATTTAAAAGGCTATACGTGAGAGTGTGTGATTGTGAGAGTGGCTGTATGGATGTGTGTGTGCTTGTATCAGTTATTGTATAAGAGCGTATGAATGTGCTAGTATTTGTATGAGTTATTGAGCTGGTGTGTGTATAACTCTATAGGTGAGTAAATGGGTGTGTGATTAATTTTTTGCATGACTGACTAGGTGTGTGAGTACCTCTATGGATGAGTGGCGGTGTGTCAGTGTTTATATAGGTGTATGAGTGCATATGATAGTCCTGTACTGAGTGACTGTAAGTATGAGTGACTGTACGGGTGAGTGAGTGGATGTGTGTGTAGACCTAAGAATCAGTGAGTTGGTATGTAGTTATTGGTATTGGAGTGTCTATGGTTTTGAGAATGGCAGTCTGTAATTTAGAGTGGGTGTATCAAAAGTTATATTAGGGTGTGAGAAGATGCATGAAATTATCACATGGATGATGTCATCAGTGATGTCATTTGAGATGTCATCAGTGATGTCATCAGTGATGTCACTGACCATGTCATGAGTGATGTAATATGTGACGTCATCAGCAGTGCATTGTGGGGCGCGAGTTATAGTTAGCTGAACTAACTATAACGGGGAATTTCACGGGTTTTGTACGAGTGCAATGTCCAAGTAACTATAACTGTCCCTAAAACCTATGGTTTTTTCAGTGAATTTGTAAGGTTTTTTAAATGTTAATTTCTAACTATAACGTGCCTGAAACCTATGGTTTTTTCAGTGAATTTCAAAGGTTTTTTAAATGCTAATTTCTAACTATAACATGTCTGAAACCTATGGTTTGTTCAGTGAATTTCAAAGGTTTTTTAAATGCTAATTCCTAACTATAACATGTCTGAAACCTATGGTTTTTTTCAGTGAATAACAAAGGTTTTGTAAATGCCAATTTTTAAATATATTAATTGTTATTTTTATTTTTTTCATACTGATTTACTACATTTTTTTAAACTATTTATTTTTAGATATTTTATTTTTTAAATTACATTGTAATTACATTATACATTACATTACAAAATATAGTTTCTCAGAATGAATTAATTTACTTTAAATACTTTGCAAATAGGCAATAGACTTTTAAGTACAGTAGTTACAGTTGTTGCAATGGGCAACACAATTTCAAACACAATGCAACATTGAGCTCAATGTGAATTTCTAGCTAAATGCAATTAGTTACTTTATGGATTACTTTTCTAACCACAGGACTGGATCCTAGATTCAGTCCTGGGACATCTCCTGTAAACAGTTGAGTAAAAGCGTTTTGGTTACAGTAGTGATTTTTAAGGAATATTATTGTATTTTAAAAGTTGACACAGAAACTTTTTCACATAGAATCACCAATGTTATCCTATGGGAGGAAATTCACTTAGCAGGTAAGTAGTGTTATCGTGACTTTTCTCACTCAGTGGTGGATCCTGGATCCAGCACTGGTGCATCTCCTGTAAACAGTTGAAAGAATGCGTTTAAGTCATACAGGCGATTTTTAAGGAATATTTGTAGTTTGTGAAAATCGACAAACTTTTCTGCTGAAAACCAGACAATGGATTCCTATGGAAGGAAATACAAGTTACTGGTAAGTACGGTTAAAATTACTTTTCAGGGTCAGTGCTGGGCTAAAAGATGCAGCACTGGGTTCTCTCCTGATAACAGGTGAGTAAATCGGAATTCGTATTTCGGCTGATTTTAGAGGAATATTTGTATGTTTCAAAAATCGACACTTAGAAACTTTTTCAGCAAAAGCAGGCAATGATATCCTATGGAAGGAAATTCAAGTTACTGGTAAGTACGGTTAAAATTACTTTTCAGGATCAGTACTGGGCTGAAAGATGCAGCACTGAGGTCTCTCCTGATAACAGGTGAGTAAATCGGCCAATTGACAGCCAATTAGCATGCAGCTCGTGATCGGGACGGTGCGCGCAGGGTGCGCTCAGGGTGCGCGGATCCCCCGTGCCCATAGATATATATGTACTTTTACTTTTGATTTTCTCAGCAACTACTGAACGGATTTACACCATTTAACAAAAAGGGTTCTTTCTGAACCAAGAACTACCTCTTTGCCAAATTTGGTGTAATTCCGTTCAGCAGTTCGGGCTGTAGCCGTGTCTAAAGTTTCCTATGGGAAAATGAATGGGGAAAACGCGTTTTGGGACCCCCCTTTTTTCTCGGCCCCCGCTTGACGAATCACCCCGAGACTTTCAGGATAGGAGCGCACCGGAGCGCCCCACAAAGTTTGAAAATTTCGCAAGATACGTCAACCGGCAAGAGAGTTATTTCAAATAGAATGTCGCGGATTTCCTATGGAAAATAGGTCCTAACTATAACTATCTACTGGCGACCGCCAGTAGATAATATATATATATTATATATAGTAGATAGTTATAGTTAGGACCTATTTTCCATAGGAAATCCGCGACATTCTATTTGAAATAACTCTCTTGCTGGTTGACGTATCTTCGCAAAATTTTCAAACTTTGTGGGGCGCTCCGGTGCGCTCCTATCCTGAAAGTCTCGGGCGCCACGGGCGCGTTTGCACAGTGGTGAAGGGAGGGGCGGGGCTTCAGGTGACATGTGTGCAAACAGGCCCCGTGGCGTGTTTTAAGATGGGGGATTAAGTCCCCTTGAATCCTGAGGATCCCTGGAGTCCAACTAGCCCACCATGTACTTCCAAAAGCGCCACAGAGCTGCCTTGCAGAGAGGTGTAAAAGGGGTGTGGCCTCTGTACACGTCTCTGCAACGCAGCCCTCTGGCGCATACTGGAGGTTCCTGGTGGGCTAGTTGGCCCCAGGGACCCTCATGATTAAAGGAGATTTAATCCCCAACTTAAAACGCGCCACGGGGCGCGTTTGCACAGATGTCACCTCAGGCCCCGCCCCCTCCCTTCACCATTGTGCAAATATTCCTCTAAAATCAGCCGAAATACGAATTCTGATTTACTCACCTGTTATCAGGAGAGACCTCAGTGCTGCATCTTTCAGTCCAGTACTGATCCTGAAAAGTAATTTTAACCGTACTTACCAGTAACTTGAATTTCCTTCCATAGGATATCATTGCCTGCTTTTTGCTGAAAAAGTTTCTAAGTGTCGATTTTTGAAACATACAAATATTCCTCTAAAATCAGCCGAAATACGAATTCCGATTTACTCACCTGTTATCAGGAGAGACCTCAGTGCTGCATCTTTCAGCCCAGTACTGATCCTGAAAAGTAATTTTAACCGTACTTACCAGTAACTTGAATTTCCTTCCATAGGATATCATTGCCTGCTTTTTGCTGAAAAAGTTTCTAAGTGTCGATTTTTAAACATACAAATATTCCTCTAAAATCAGCCGAAATACGAATTCCGATTTACTCACCTGTTATCAGGAGAGAACCCAGTGCTGCATCTTTTAGCCCAGCACTGACCCTGAAAAGTAATTTTAACCGTACTTACCAGTAACTTGTATTTCCTTCCATAGGAATCCATTGTCTGGTTTTCAGCAGAAAAGTTTGTCGATTTTCACAAACTACAAATATTCCTTAAAAATCGCCTGTATGACTTAAACGCATTCTTTCAACTGTTTACAGGAGATGCACCAGTGCTGGATCCAGGATCCACCACTGAGTGAGAAAAGTCACGATAACACTACTTACCTGCTAAGTGAATTTCCTCCCATAGGATAACATTGGTGATTCTATGTGAAAAAGTTTCTGTGTCAACTTTTAAAATACAATAATATTCCTTAAAAATCACTACTGTAACCAAAACGCTTTTACTCAACTGTTTACAGGAGATGTCCCAGGACTGAATCTAGGATCCAGTCCTGTGGTTAGAAAAGTAATCCATAAAGTAACTAATTGCATTTAGCTAGAAATTCACATTGAGCTCAATGTTGCATTGTGTTTGAAATTGTGTTGCCCATTGCAACAACTGTAACTACTGTACTTAAAAGTCTATTGCCTATTTGCAAAGTATTTAAAGTAAATTAATTCATTCTGAGAAACTATATTTTGTAATGTAATGTATAATGTAATTACAATGTAATTTAAAAAATAAAATATCTAAAAATAAATAGTTTAAAAAAATGTAGTAAATCAGTATGAAAAAAATAAAAATAACAATTAATATATTTAAAAATTGGCATTTACAAAACCTTTGTTATTCACTGAAAAACCATAGGTTTTAGGGACAGTTATAGTTACTTGGACATTGCACTCGTACAAAACCCGTGAAATTCCCCGTTATAGTTAGTTCAGCTAACTATAACTCGCGCCCCGCAATCCACTGCTGATGACGTCACATATTACATCACTCATGACATGGTCAGTGACATCACTGATGACATCACTGATGACATCTCAAATGACATCACTGATGACATCATCCATGTGATAATTTCATGCATCTTCTCACACCCTAATATAACTTTTGATACACCCACTCTAAATTACAGACTGCCATTCTCAAAACCATAGACACTCCAATACCAATAACTACATACCAACTCACTGATTCTTAGGTCTACACACACATCCACTGACTCACCCGTACAGTCACTCATACTTACAGTCACTCAGTACAGGACTATCATATGCACTCATACACCTATATAAACACTGACACACCGCCACTCATCCATAGAGGTACTCACACACCTAGTCAGTCATGCAAAAAATTAATCACACAGCCATTTACTCACCTATAGAGTTATACACACACCAGCTCAATAACTCATACAAATACTAGCACATTCATACGCTCTTATACAATAACTGATACAAGCACACACGCATCCATACAGCCACTCTCACAATCACACACTCTCACGTATAGCCTTTTAAATACTCTAACACACATATATACTTCCTTTTACATATGTAGTTACTCGCACATGTACCACTGAGATATACATTCACTCACTAACACACTCATACACACACTCACCCACCCAAGCAGTCCATCACAGACGCACTCTTCAAATCATGCACCCAGTGAATCACCCACTCACACATCTATGTACAGAGTCGCACACACCCCACCCACACAAACACTCAGGCACCCATACAGATACTCAGACAACCAATCAATAACTCATATAGACACTCATGTAGCTATTCACAAACCCATGCAGCCACTTACACAGCAACAGACAGACGGATACAGACATTCACCCAGTTTAGTCACTAACCCATGCATTCAGTAAGATACGTTTAATCACTCACTTATACAGTTAGTCACGCACCTACTAAATCATCCATTCAGACACTTATACACCCACTCACTCTTCAATACGCCTTTCCCTATATATATTAAACATATTTAAACTTTACAGAAACACACAGTCACTGGATGATGTCATCAGTGATGTCATCAGTGATGTCATTTGAGATGTCATCAGTGATGTCATCAGTGATGTCACTGACCATGTCATGAGTGATGTAATATGTGACGTCATCAGCAGTGCATTGCGGGGGGCGCGAGTTATAGTTAGCTGAACTAACTATAACGGGGGAATTTCACGGGTTTTGTACGAGTGCAATGTCCAAGTAACTATAACTGTCCCTAAAACCTATGGTTTTTTCAATGAATTTGTAAGGTTTTTTAAATGCTAATTTCTAACTATAACGTGCCTGAAACCTATGGTTTTTTCAGTGAATATATATATATATATATCCATCCCTTCCGCCCTCCCCAACATGTATGGTGTCCCCAGACAGGTAAATAAAGCTCATCTAGCAGCTTGGTATACCTGCCTTTGACATTTGAAATGGAAGGTCTTTACAGCTCATGTCTGCGCATCTCTCAGGTCTCCGCTCCCAGGAAATGAAGATTCTTCTCTCCTCTAACCTTTGTCTACATGCAGCTTAAATACTACTTCAAGTTTGCTGACTGTTATTGAAATCAACATCCATATATGAGCTTTAATGCACGTTCACCTACGTATGCTTCTATGAAAAGAAAGTTGACTATTTGATTTTACATGTGATGGAGCATGATTATTTAAGAATGATCTTGTTTGACAAGTCTGCTCATTAAGTGTGTTCTAATAAACATAACTAACAGGGTGTAAAATAATAAACGTGGGAGATATTAAAAAGTGCAACGTAAAAGCGTACAGGAGAGACACGACACAATTTAGAAATCAAAGCTGCAATGAAAAGCATGCAGAAAAGTTGGAAACTGGTGTTTCGAGAAATGTCTATGGCACGAGAGAGAAACTTCATAATGTACTAAGTAAATTGCAAGTAGTTACATAGAAACATATTAATAAAAATGCTTAAAGTAAAAAAATTCTAGCTTATGTATTTTTCTCTGAATATGAAGTTATAATAGAAAAAATGATTGCTTATATTTACTTCTTTGAATATTCGAAATCAGACAAAGCTTATGTGTTTAAATGAAATGATGATTTATTTTCTTATATTGTTTCTTATGTTTTTTCTATTCTCTCATATGTTTTAATAATAGTATGTTTTATTCTTTAGAAAACGATGATTTTGTGGTTTTTCCATGTAGGCCTAAAAAACCTGTTAGTGTTATTTTCCTTCCTAATGTAGGCCTCGGAAGAATGTATTTTGTCCTTCATTATTTCTAAAATGTTGACTTATTAGCTTTAGCTCTGTATATCATATCACTAGAGTTTCTCTTTCGGGTTAGAGTATTTCTTTCTATGAATAATTGTGTCGACTATGTTGCAAGCTGATGTGGAAGCGAGCGCGTGGATATGAAAAAGTCTCAATGTGTTTCCTACTTCTGAGGTGATATGAGGTCTTGCAAATGAACAAAGGACTATCTTGTTAAAGTTCCAGAAGGACTAGGCTGGAGAATGATCACCTCATGGATCCTAACCAATAAAATCATGCAAAACTGTGAAAAAAGAAACATTTGGGGGTTGGAATTGTGAACATTTTGGGGTATAAATATTTCTGTGGGAAAAGAAACTTTGAAGAGAGAGCCTTTTGCTGCTGCACTCTCAATGCTACTCTGGCTGGCTATTATCTTTGCAATACTGGGCGTGACATGCAGACGGTCCGAACTCTGATTCTCCCTTGAACTGAACTATCCTGATTATTTTGCGTTTCATCGGCTGGTGATGTTGCACAAGCTATACCTTTTCAGCTAAAGGGATGGCTAAATCAGACTATTGCACGCTGTGCATTAGCTCAATGAGCTTAGGTTCGCATGAATCTCGAATTGCATACTGAGATTGCAATGTATATCTTCTTTTTGTTTCTCTCTCTCTCCTCTCACGCTAGTTATTGATTTAATGTATTTTACCATGATCTGTATTTTCTGTTGTGATTTTTACCTGTAATTACTGAAATAACAAAAGTACTGACATTCTAATGTGTTTATGTATTGACCATTCATATTTGATGATTTAGATAAAAAATATCTTGATAAGTATTCAGAGCTTGTCTTTATTGATGTGTTATTTGACATGATACGTATTTTGACTATTGTTGTTAGTTAGGCATTTTCTTCATTACAGGTCCTCATGAAGTAAATAGCATCCGTCTCTAATTATCTGAGTCCCTATTAGCTCTTTCAAAGATCTATCGGAGGACCTCATGATTTGTAAGTGGTTATAGAGTTTCTATGGGCCCAAACTCTTTGGTATAGTAAATGATCGAAATTTGGTTTCTGGTATAATGAGGATATTGTGAATGGTTATATTTTTAGAGATATTGAGCTGATAAGGGAGCCTATTCACAAAGGTAAACTTACTGTGAGTATATCTACGGACCCTACTCACAAAAGTAACTTATACTTGTAATTTATACATGTAGGTTTACTCTTACACATTTGAGTAACTTTCCTACTTTACTAGTTCTGACTATTCACCATTTCTGAGTTGAAAGATACTTAAAAATGTAGACTTACATTTCTCCACTCCCTGTTTCAGGGAGTGGAGACAAATATATAAGTGTAAGTCACTACTGCCAAAAAAGGAGGGGCAGTAAGTCCAGCACTACACATGGCCAACCACAGACCCTGTAACACCCTCCTGCAGCAAATAATAGTCGCAGGAACTTAAACTAGAAATAGTGAGATATATATATATATATATATATAAACATATATATATATATATATATAAATATATATCTATATAATGGATTTCCTGCATTCAACCCGATCGCTTCCACCAAGCGAGATTGGTGCCGGGCAGTCAGGCACCGGACCTCGTATAAATAAATAAAGCACTCACGCAGCAAGCGCAAGAAATGCCTGCACTTCAAGAGAGATTTCAAGAACATTTAAAGCCGCATTAACGTTTCTTGAAACATCTCTTGGAGAGCGGGCATTTCTTGCGCTTGCTGCGTGAGTGCTTTATTCATATATATATATATTTCTGGTCACCCTCTGCGAACCGAGGAAAAAGCGGGACACAGTTCAAACCGATCTCTTTCATCTCACAACACTGGAACCAGTCACATATATTTTCATCCCAAAAAAATAATGCACGGTTATCGTCCGCAGTGCTAAATGATGTATAGTTAGCGATGTCAAAGCCAACGTGTTTCGGGTTTCACAGACTTTCACATTTATATATGTGTGTGTGTGTATATGTATATATATATAAGTTATGCATGTATATGTATACATCAAATTATTCAATTAAAAAACTTAAACATAATTTACAAATAAATATTATTTTATAATAAAATATTCTAGTAACCCTTCTTAAATTTAGAAATAAATGTAACTTTATTTATTGAAACAAATAATTAAATTGCTTTAAATTAATTCTATACATTACGTTTTGCAATTTTTAATACATAAATAAATATAACCAATTTATGATTTATTTCAATACATTTTAAAAACACAATGTTTATTTTATTAATTATATTTACATTAATTACATATATAATTCAAAATCAAATTAATACTGATGTAGCCTTTTTCATATATTGCCTACGATTAAAATATATACTATTAAATTACATCAAACATTAAATTACATTATTTAGCATACAAATAGTTTTTGTAATTTTTCTCAAGTTTAATAAAGTTTTTCACATTTTCCCATACTTTACGAAAGGGAGATCTCCACCCCGATGACAGAGATCTTCCTATGGTAATGTACAGGGAAAGGTTTATTCAACTTGAAATTTAAAAAAAATATATTTTATGTTAAATGTTAATGTAAATTAATGCCATGTATTTATTTTAAATGTGAAAGAAAATAAACAAATGATAGAGCATTATTACCTTAATTATGGCTTAAAATGTAATTATTTTGAGTATATTAAATTACATTAAAGTTATTTTTCTAAATAATAAATTTAAAAACTGACACCTTAAGTAAAATAATATATTATATGTATTGAACATTAATATAAGTAATGTATAGAATTAATTCAAAGTAATTTAATTATATGTTAATACAAATTAACAATATATTATTTTATTTTAAATTAAAAAGGTCATTAACATATTTTAAAATAAAATAATACGTTTTATTTTTGTTTTTTACCAATACATTTAATTTATTTATATTTTTATCTAATTTAAATAATTTAATTTAATTTAACATTATTCCCTATGGAGTTTTGTTTTAAAGCCCTACATTCATTATTTTCTATGAGAGGGTGCTGTAGTAGTAGTGGTTGGCCACCTCATGGTACAAGTTATTCCCCTTTGTGTTACACCTGGCTATAAATTCGTTGCTAATAGCACATGCAGGCACGGTGCAAATGTGATTTACACCTAGGTGTAAATGACTAGCTCATTAAGATGACAACTGCAAGCTTTCCATTGCTTGAGGTAACTTCTAATTATCGGGTAGGGTCCCTATTAGAGATAATGTAGTTTTAAGAGTAGTAAGGTGATTCTCACTATTGTTTTTTAAATGTTGGAAATCTACATATCATAGATTTTTATATATAAACTGATAAATTTGCTACATGGCATTCTATGCTAATTGTAAGTATCCATGTATATTGGATGCTCTAAATAGAAAGTAGTCTTTCCTGTGGAGAAACCGATACCATTGGACCCCTATAAAACATAGGAGTGTTCCCTTCTCTTTTCTACCTTGGAAACACACTTACTTATGTCTTCTTCATAGATTGTACCTGTGTTTTCCATGAATTTGGAAGACATTCGTCACCTAGCCACAACATGAATTTACTGTTGCCAATAACACTGTATCAAAAGTGATTAATGCACAACTCAGATATTATCCGTTTTGTATAAATTGTCTTTAATCACATCTGATTTAGTTAGCTTTTAGTGTGTATGTGATGGTTTTTCTTGTTTGACTAAAGATGCGAATGGAGTATGAAAGAAAGGTTATTGATGACATGCCTAATGATATTGTGATAGCAGTATGTCACTGTTTTTAACACTTTGACATAGATTGACAAATGTATATATGAATAAAGAAAAAACATTTAAGATATCTGTATTTCTTTCCTCACACACACCTTGTGCCTTGTTTAAGTGGTGTTATTCTTCATTCATGCTTAGACTCTTCTTAATTGCCAGCCCTATCATCACTGACTCCTGAACTTCACAGATTTTGTGAATGTAATTGTAATATTTAAAGTATGCTTCTCCACTGTTTATAGCTTTCTACAGTGCCATTCCAGTACACACCTACACTTCTCATACGCAATAGGGACCTTGGAATATGATATTCAGCCACGGCTACTGCCACTACGGAGTGGCAGGGTGGCACGGCTGCAGGAGCATCAGACAGAAAGCGGGGAGGTGGGGGGGTTGAATGAATTGTTTTTTTAAAACTCACCTGTCCCTGCGGCTGCCTCGCACTTCAGTGCTTCACTGTTCTGCTGCTCCCGGCAGTCCCTGGGGCAACAGACTCCCCATCCAATCCAGACGCTGTTCTTATACTATGAGAGCAGTGTGGGGATTGGCCGGAGCAGGCTGGTTTTACGCTCCGCTCAGGCACAGGGAAACTTAAGTGTGCATGTCAGTTTGGCCGAACTAGGACGGCCGGCCAAACAGACATCCACACTTAGAAGTGCACAACATTCCTCCTTCCCCTCTCATGGCCAGGCCCCGCCCCTCCCTACATAATCTGGCTCAAAGACAGCTGTTGAAAACTAAAACAATAGTAAAATATCGTTCTATTTTTAAATCTAAATATTTCATTTTCAAACATATATATTAATAGTGAGTAATTAGATCCCATATTATTTGTTCACATGAAGTAATTGGGTAGCATAAGTAGTGAAGCATATCACTGAAATTATGACCCATATACACATATGCAAGGCACAGTCAGTGGCGGGTGCCAGTTGTCCCAGGTACTTGAGTGGCGGAAGCTAGTGGATTGTATGAACTTAGGGATTCTGGACTGCCCTTAGCTGTGTCGATCAGGTGTCCATGCTAGGTTGTGCATCAATATGGAGATCTTTCTTATCATAGCTGAAACATTGCAAACAGAAAATTAGTATCCCCACATTTCACCTACTCCATAAATTCCCTCTAGGTATTCACTAAGGGGCTTTAAAATAGTGGTGGCGTTACTTAAAGGTTTTATCAATAAATATTTCTGTTAGCGATCAAATTTGTGCCTTACTTTCCATTCATAAAGGTACCGCTGTGCAAAGCAAATGTAAAATCTCAATTCTCAGTGTACAGATGTGTATAGCAATTCATAACTGTCAATCAGATTCACAGTGCACATATTGCAAGCCCTTGCAAGTGACAAGGGAAAGAGGGTGACAGAAAGTTGTTGCTGCTTCTTGCAACTTACAATGGTGTGCATAGATGTAGCTTAATCTAAACCTTTGCAAAGGTAAATTTTCTGTTACAGACCATGTTCAGTATGAGTTTGCAAAATGCTAGACTTGGAGTGATCAAATTTCCCATGGAGTGCTGTGTGCTTCCCTGATGTCCTTTTTATATTGTGCCTCTTATTGTGGCATTATAACCTGTCATTTTTCATTTAAATGGTGAGATTAAGGTATACAGTTCCCATGGACCTTTCACCTTTTATCTGCTATCGTCACATGTGGGGAGCAGCTGGGGTTAATTGCAGTGGGCCCCACACTACAGCTCACAACAGAACAATAAACAGTGCTGAATTAATCTCAGCCTCTGGCAATCACTCAGACCTCATTTCAGACCATCGGACACTATGTCACTCTAGGGAGAGAGAGAGAACTGCCATATGCAAATCCATCTTGGTCTTGCTCCAATAGAAACAGTCCAGCATGTACGGCTCGGCCAAGTCTCCTGCAGAATGGAACAAAAGCAACCCCATACTGATTTCAACCTACTTACATCTCACCAGTGAGTTATAGCTTGAATCCTATGGCATAGTGAGTATGGGACCCATGTCTGGGCATACCAGTATCACTTAGGGTGTCTTTGCAACAAACAACAAAATAATGGGAAGGATTCTTGAATTAATTTTAACCACGGTGATCGCTTAGGACAGCATTCCAGACCATACCTTTTCACCCACTAAGCCAAATAATCCAAAACTGGTGTGGGTTTCTTGTATTTCTGCTTAGAGGGGACTTAATCTGGCAGGGACAGAAGGCAAAGGTAAATTCAAGATTAAGAGAAGGAAGAGAACGAGTACTTGATGTAACAAGTTCTGGAAAGAGACAGAGGTGCTAGGGAGAGAAGCTGGTGATAGGGAGAAGGAAAGGGGGCAAGGGAAAGGAGAATTGCTTGATCAGTATGGTCAGGAGAGGAAAAAGCTGAAGGACAAAATAATAGTTTTATTCAATTAAAGAACCCACTCTGTATCCTACACAAAACTGGTTGTGGGGGCCCCACCAAATATTTTTCCCTGGACCCCACATAAGACTGTGACAATCCTACTTGTACCTACTTCTGTGAACTATGAGGAATAAAGCTGAATCATCCCAAGTGAATATTAATGGGGTGGTATGTGAGCAACTCATTGTACACAGCCCCCTTGCCCTGAGATTGCCAAGTACAATAGGCAAAGAGAGCGGGATTGGTCTTTTTTAGGTCTCGCCTAAGCAGCACTTGTGCTGTCTCTTCGAGACATGCTGTATTAAGGTATGGACTTGAAGCTCCGCCCATTTCCCGCCCATCTTTTCAATTGGCTCCTCTTACTGTTCTTTGTAACTGGTAGCTTTTGATTCATGAATAGGCTTAGAAGTCCCTCCTTAGTACCTCCTTTTCTCTTTTTGTAACCTCCTATGAGGACTGCCCCTGTAACATGTGTTGGTGCTCGGTGTGTTTTATTTATAGTCTGTGAGCACTATTTTCCCAAATTACTTTCTCCTATAGCACGCACGACATGCTCTCCTGCAACTGCTTGCTTTCTAAGCAGCACGGCACTCTGTACTTTATCTTATCTTATATTTTTTGCTTTAACATTGGCGGCCACACCATTAACGCTGCTCACGCTATAATATATTTTTTTGAAAGCAGCCTGGCATGCCGCGCTTTATTTTAGTTTTTTTTTTTATCTGCTCTTTGTTCTTTTTTCAACAGCGCGGCACGCTACATGTTCAAGAATGGCGGCTGCGCATTTCTTTTGTTATGCATGGCTCACCCACTGGCAATACACAGTCAACAATGGCAGCTGTACAGTCTCCCAGGTCACAGCCCCTCTTCAACAGCGCAGCACGCTTCATGTTCAAGAATGCCGACCGCACATTTCTTTTTATATGCGCGGCTCGCCACACGGCAACACACAGTCAAGTCAAAATCAGCTTTATTCGATTATATAAAATCATAAAAGCACACATAATTATATACATCTATTGTCAAATTTATTATATCATAAAACCACAGTTTAAAAATACATAAAAACATGAAAATTCAAGAATAATATAATACACTATAATTTGAGACAAGGAGGATAATCTAAATATTTGGCACATAGCTAATCGTATTCATACACCAATTTATCATACTAGGTAAGAGTGTTCCTTACTTTTATAGCACCACTAATAAAAAGAGAAACAGCATGACAGATGTAATCAGTCTCAAGACTGCATAGATACTTATAGGCTTCCTGATGCATTGTAAAATTCCTCAATAATAGGACAGGGTGTAAAACACTTTTCCTGATTTGGCAATACAAAACACAAAATAATATAAAATGTGTTGAAGATTGGACTGACATTCCATCACAAGGGCATCTAGGACGTTTATTATAACATATGTCTCTTTTTGGGATTGTTACAAGATGATGTGCAATGCCTAACCGGAACCTGGTAAAATAAAATATTTTCTGTATATCTGTGACCATTACAAGATAGCCCTGCTATCCACTTTGTAAGGGCCCTTCCAGGTTATTTACTGAAGTTTTCTGTATTTCTTTGAATTCCCTCTCGCCTGAACGTTTATCGGTAAAAATGTCTTTTAGATCATTCTTGCCATACGTGTAGGATGTTCGCTGTATTCTTAATTTGAAATTCTATATCAATTTCCTTAAAAAGCCTATTGAGGTATACCAGCCAAGGTATTTTATTACAGTTCTCGAGGACAAGACAGTCATTAATTACATCTCTAGTAAATTTCATACCTGGTTTGTCCCAAATGTTATGCCAACCAGTAATCACTGACAGGTTGATTTTATCTCGCACATATGTTACACCTAGTTCCCTGTGAGTAATAAAAATAGAGGTTAAACATGATACAGCAAGAAGCCTAGCCAAGAATAAGTTCTCCTGTGTTTGCGAATACACCGAAACATATTTAACATATGTTTCCCAGGGCCAGTGTGGATTGCCCTAAGTGTGGTTCGACGGAAGCAGGATTTTTTCACATGGTGTGGGACTGCCCTGTGGTGCAACATGTCTGGGAGGAGATTGTGGCTACACTGTCGGCTCTAGTGGACCGCATAATACTGACCACTTCAGAATTATGTCTGTTGGGCATTAGACCCATAGTCAAAGGGGACAAGTACTTCCAAAGATCCTGTACGTGGCCTTTGTGTTGTTCGAAAGACAGATAGCGATGTCTTGGAAGTCTTTTGCCGCCCCTGATATTAGAGGCTGGCTCAAGGCATTGCTTAGGTGGGCCAAAGCAGAGTCAGTTGCCATAACAAAAGCAAGCAACCGGGGAGGGGTGGGATAGGGGGTTTCAACTTGGGACATATATATTGTGAAATTTGTAGGCAAAGAACAATATGCCCCCCCTTGAACACACACCATGAAACATATTGCAGTCCATGGGCCACACCTTCAGCTATATGCACCAGGTTACATCGCCTGGAGCTAGCACAGGGCCCCCCTTCCCCTTGGTTACCCCCCATCCGGTAGCTTACAGACCATCACACCACTAGAAACCCCGGACATACGACCTTTCATGATTTACACCCACATGCTCTGTAGGCCCCCTCTTCAGAATATGAGTGCAGGGGCAGCCAGCATGATGCCCTGTCTCTTGGGATCCGTCTCTTGGGCCCGGGGGGAGAGGGGGCTGGTCATGGTGGATAGGACCCTCTGACCAGAACATATACTGGTGGTCGCAGGAGTCCACAGTGTGGCACTACTCACCATAGAACTGCACTGGTGGATATGCAAAGGTAGATACATAGATGCATTAACACACTTAAGCTGAACCTTCACAGCACTTTTTTGCTTTGCTTTGTTTGTTTGCAGGAACTATCCTACACCTGTTTTCATGTTTAAGTGTTGCAGACCTCAATAAAGAAATTGAAAACAAAAGGCATTTTGGCACATGATTTAAACTTAGCTGTGCAAAAAATAGATCCGGATTCACAAAATTGCCATCTACTAATTCTTACAGATTGCAGTCGGCAGTACTGTGGAATATCTGTCAATTGGCTGGATTATCTGTAGGTGTCACTGTGGATCAGATAGGGAAATGGATATTCTCAAGGCGGTGGTATTACTAATGTGTAAAGTCTACATCGTCTTTTCCCAAGTTTCTGAACTTCTAAAAGTAGGCCTGATCAAACAAGGCATACATGTTGCAATATGTGTGAGAAAGAGTCACAAACACTCCCCTTTTTCAGTGTGTAGAGGAAGAAATTTCTGCACATAGATAACGTAAAAGCAACAAACGTGCAATTGCACTTTCACACTAACCCTACGGAAGTGAATTTTCCACTATGTCTGTAGTCTCAAGCGTTAAAGCTGACAGGTGTAGACCAGGGATATTACCAAACTTCGGGCCCGATTTAGAGTTTGGTGGACATGGTACTCCATTGCAAATGCGATGGAGTACCCTGCCCACAAACTTTCCGTCTGCATGCCTCATTATGAGACATGTGGGCCCTAAGTACTCTGTCGATGGAGCCCCCATTGGGATGGTCTATAGAATACTTCCCCAAGTGGCCCAATGGAGTACGGGCCAGGTTGTCAGATGGTGAACATTACGCAGCAACCTTATATTAGGGTGGACCATGTAATGTCTTTTTTTCTGTCCGTCACTGCCAGATTTTAAAGCCTTGAGGCGAGAGTGAGAAAAACATATCCTGGGAGAAATCTCCCATGGTGTCTGGGTCATTCGTTTTTTTATTTTCAAAGACGTTTGGTGAACGACCATCTACCAAACTTTTTGTACACAGAAAGAAACTGCCATGTAGCAATTACATTCAGTGTATAGAGATGACTGATGGGCTACCAGTTATCTCTAAATTTGACAGACGGTAGTCCCTCAGGATGGTGGATGTAATGTTATGTAATGTAATGTCTAACTCAGGTCCTTAGCTTTCCCGCATGTATGCCTTTCAGATTTGGAAATTCCCAAAATTAGTATATGTATGTAAATAGTAGGTTTATGGCCAGTCAGCATGGGTTAAATTTTTTAGCATGGAAATCAGTCTGTGTGTAATATTTCTTTTTGGCCAAACTTCTAGGCCCAAGATTGCCTGCATTACCTGTGTTTGGGACAGAGGAAGACAGAACGGGTATCAGTAAAAGTGGGTGGATATCACAGGCAAATATCAGCCTTCATGACCGAGAGACATCCCTTTTTCGCAAAGGAATTTATAAATTAGTAGCTTTGATTCTGTACAGTTCTTAGACCAGCTTGCAGCCAATTCCCTCTCATATTTTGGTTTGCTCTCCAGTCAGTGGCAAAGCTTAGTTGTTTCAGACAGGCATAGGTTATCTAAGAGATATCATAACATCTTTGCCATGGTTGCACGGCTGTCAATTACCAAAATGTTTCAGGTTATGGAAGTGAGATCATGCATCCTTTGATTAGAGAGACTTTACAGAGGTCACACACTGTTCCATTCTTATGCCCTCAGCAGCCTTTTTTGCTCCTGATGGGTTGGGGGAAAGCAAGGTATTGACACTATTGAAAGGCAACAGTCCTATTGATTTTCTGCCACTGACTACATGACCCTGGAGACCAGGGACAACTTAAATTATGTCAGAGATGCCAAGGGATAAGCCAGCTATTACCCATGGACCTCCTTGGAGCAGTGCACATGGCCTGCTTGAGGTCATCAAATGCCTTTTGACAGCTAACTGTCCACTGAACCTTTTTGGGCATTTTCTTAGAAGTTAAGTCATTCAGGGGTGTTACTATTGATCCATATCCCTTGACAAATCTCCTATAGTACCCAGTCAGGCCTAAGAAGGCTCTCACCTGAGTCTGGGTAGTGGGAGCAGTCCAGTCCATGATGGTCTGGATCTTGCTCTGCAAAGGTTGAACCTGGCCTCCACCCACAAGGTGGCCCAGGTACACAACCTGACTCTGCCCTATCTGGCACTTAGTGGCCTTGATAGTCAGGCCTGCCTTTTGCAGGGCCTGTAAAACATTCCTGAGGTGGACCAGGTGATCCTCCCAGGTGGAGCTAAAGACAGCAATATCATCTAGATATGCTGCACTATAGGCTTCCACACCTGTGAGAACTGTATTCACCAACCTCTGGAAAGTGGCAGGTGCATTCTTCAGACCAAAGGGCATCACCACAAATTGATAATGCCCACTAGGGGTTGAGAATGCAGTTTTGGGCTTTGCAGTATCAGCTAGTCTGATCTGCCAGTAGCCAGCTGTTAGGTCAAATGTGCTGAGATATTTGGCAGAGGCCAAAGTATCTATGAGCTCATCTGCCCTGGGTATTGGATGGGCATCAGTCCTAGTGACTGCATTGAGACCCCTGTAGTCCACACAAAACCTCATCTCTATTTTTCCACCACTGGTGGTAGGTTTTGGTACAAGGACCACTGGACTAGCCCAAGGGCTATCTGAGGGTTCAATAACTCCCAACTCCAACATTTTCTGGACTTCAGTCCTGATACAGTCCCTGACATGGTCAGGTTGCCTATAAATCTTGTTTTTAATAGGCAGACTGTCCCCAGTGTCCACTTCATGAGTGCACCAGGTGGTCTGACTGGGTGTCAGTGAAAACATGTCTAAACTGATTGAGGACTTGCCTGCAATCAGTTTGTTGCTGGGTAGTGAGGCTGCCTGCCAAGGCTACACCATCAACTGACCCATCGTCAGGGTTCTGTGAGAGCAGGTCAGGAGTGGGTCACTCTCTTCCTCCTGCCCTTCATCAGTAGCCATGAGCAAGCCCATGTCTGCCCTGTCCACATATGGTTTTAACCTGTTGACATGGAGAACCCTGTGGGGACTCCTGGGTGTTCCTAGGTCCACTAAGTAAGTGACCTCACCCTTCTGCTCAACAATGGTGTGGGGTCCACTCCATTTATCTTGGAGAGCTGCTGGGGCCACTGGCTCCAACACCCACACCTTCTGTCCTGGCTGGTAAACAGTCAGAACAGCCTTTTGGTCATGCCAGGCCTTTTGAAGTTCCTGGCTAGCCTCAAGGTTTTTGGTTGCCTTTTTCATGTACTCAGCCATCCTGGAGCGGAGACCAAGTACATAGTCCACTATATCTTGCTTTGGGGGCTTGAGAGGTAACTCCCATCCTTCCTTCACCAAGCACAGTGGACCCCTCACAGGGTGGCCAAACAGAAGTTCAAAAGGGCTGTAACCAACCCCTTCTGAGGCACCTCCCTATATGCGAATAAAAGGCAGGGCAAGAGTATGTCCCATCTACGCCTAAGCTTTTCTGGGAGCCCTTTAATCATGCCCTTCAAGGTTTTGTTGAATCTCTCAACTAAACCATTGCATTGTGGGTGATAGGGTGTGGTGAACTTGTAAGTCACTCCACACTCCTTCCACATTGCTTTTAAGTACCCAGACATGAAGTTAGCACCCCTGTCTGAGACTACCTCCTTAGGAAAGCCCACTCTTGAGAAGATTCCCAGGAGGGCCCTTGCCACCACAGGTGCTGTAGTGGTCCTGAGGGGAATAGCTTCAGGGTACCTGGTGGCATGATCCACTACCACCAGGATAAACCTGTGCCCAGATGCTGTTTGGGGATCCATGGGACCAACAATGTCAATCCCTACCCTTTCAAAGGGCACCCCCACCACAGGTAGTGGTATCAGGGGGCCTTTGTAGTGCCACCTGCCTTGCCACTGGCTTGGCAGGTTACACAGGAGCGACAAAACTCCTTACTGTCTTCAGACATGTGGGGCCAGTGAAAGTGAGGGACAATTCTGTCCCAAGTCTTGTTCTGGCCCAGGTGACCTGCTAAGGGAATATCATGGGCTAGGGTCAATAGGAAGCCCCTGAACTTCAGAGGTATTACCAACCTCCTGGTAGCACCAGGCTTGGGGTCTCTACTCTCTGAGTACAGGAGTCCATCATCCCAATACACTGTATGGGGACCACTAGCTTTCCCAGCAGCCTCAGCAGCAGCTTGCTGTCTGAGGGGTTCAAGGGAGGGGCAGCTCTGCTGCTCCTGGCTCAGATCTGCCCTAGAAGGTCCCCCTGTCCCCAAGAACTCAACCTGGTCAGGTTCAAGTTCCTCTGGGACAGTTCCTTCTTCAGGGCTGAGATCATCCCCCTCAAGGGACTGATCTTCCTCCTGAGCCAAGGGGAAGGCACTGCCTTAACCCTACTACTCCTCCTCTTGGAAGGCACTTGGTCCATTCTTC
This sequence comes from Calotriton arnoldi, assembly GCA_963921515.1. Lineage (NCBI taxonomy): Eukaryota > Metazoa > Chordata > Amphibia > Caudata > Salamandridae > Calotriton > Calotriton arnoldi. Next base: position 1,696,722 of record CAWUFW010000933.1, read on the forward strand.
CAGAATCCAAGGCCTGTTCAGTGCTAGACATTTTGGCTTGTGACCTGGTCACAGCAAACACATCTGCAGGGATCCCCAGCATTTCTGCATGGGTCCTGAGCTCCACTTCTGCCCAAGCAGAAGTCTCTAAGTCATTGCCAAGCAAGCATTCGACTGGTAGGTTTGCACTTACCACAACCTTCTTAAGGCCAGTTACCCCTCCCCAGGAGAAGTTAACAACTGCCAGAGTATGGTCTGTTCTGACATTGCTAGCATTGGTCACTTGGTACATCTCACCAAGTATAACTTGCCCAGGATTCACAAGGTCTTGTGTCACCATTGTGACACTTGCCCCTGTGTCCCTAAATGCCAAAGCCTCACGTCCATTGATTAAAGGCTGTTGTCTGTACTTGCCCAGATTACTGGGACTCATAGAGGAGGGCACATCCATGCCTCCATCACAGACTAACACAGCCTGAGTCAGTTCTCTGACTAGGTCAGAGCCCAACTCAGTACCCAGGGTGAACCCTACTAAACCCTTGGCTGGAGCACTCCCACCAACTGTAACTGTACTAGGGGGAACAGGTGCCTTAGGGGCATTGGTGGGTGCTGGACTTGAGTCTTTGGACTTGGTGCAATCACTGGTCCAGTGGGTCTTTTGCTTACAGACCTTGCACCATGGTTTTCTTTGGCCTTTCCCTTTGGTAGACTGTGAATCCCCACCAGAAGAAGATTTTTGGGGGCCTGATGAAGACTTTTGATCTTTACCCTTCTCCCCACCCTTTTCAGAGTTCTTAGCATCTTGCTTCTTGGTTTCCCCACCTTGGTTCTGTACCTTCTGCTTCACCCTGGTTCTGACCCATTTGTCTGCCTTCTTTCCCAATTCTTGGGGAGAGGTCAGATCAGAGTCTACCAGGTATTGATGCAACAGCTGATTTTGACAGTTATTAAGAATCTGCTCCCTCATTATCAGATTGTACAATCCTGAGAAGTCACACACCTTACTGCCCATCAACCAGCCTTCCAGAGCCTTGGCAGAACAATCCACATAGTCTACCCAGTCTTGAGTCTGTGCTTTTTGGGTATCTCTGAACTTCAACCTGTACTGTTCAGTGGTTAGGCCAAACCCATCAATAAGAGCACTCTTCAAGACCTTGTAATTATCAGCATCCTCCTCTCTAACAGTGAGGAGCTTATCTCTACCTTTGTCAGCAAAGGAGAGCCACAAGATTGCTGCCCACTGCTCCTGAGGGACCTTCTGTACCTTACAGGCCCTCTCTAGAGCAGTTATCCACTTGTGGATGTCATCCCCATTCTGATAGGGAGGGACAATCTTGCTCAGGTTCCTATGGTCATAGGACCTTTCCCTATCTCTAGGGACATGGCTGCCACCATGGGACTCTAGTCCCAACTTTCTTTTCTCTCTAAGGAGATCCAGGGACTCCCTGTCTAAGGCTACTTGCTTCCTTCTGAGTTCAAGCTGAGCTTCCTCATATTGAATCAGCCTCTTTCTTCTCTCATGAGAGGATTCCCTCCTATGAGATGAGACAGAGCTCCCTATTGAGGTGCCAGAGTGGTTAGACTCCTGTGAAGAAGATCTAGACCTTCTGGGCACACTCACAATCCTTCCTGGGGGGACAAAGGGAGCATCATTCTGATCCTCCTCTTCCTCTTCCTCAGGAGGGGTTGAATTATCCAGGTCAGGGCCATTGTCGCCCTCCTGGCCAGTTTCAGAGGGGGGGCTGGGGGTACTGGTACCCCTGGTCCCATCCTCATCATCTGCCCCACCCTCAGCTCCTGCCCCTTCAGTCCCCAAGGGCCTACTAAGGTCATAAGCCACCAACAACTCCTTGAGGTGTTGGGTGGTGGGACTTTGGCCTGTCCTTATTTTTCTCAAGTTGCATAAAGCTCTCAATTCCAAGAATGGGAGTGTATCATACTTGGAGGGTGGAAGCTCAATGGCTTCCTGCAAGGATTCTTTGGATCCTACCCTTAAAGACATTACTAGTGTGGTGTGGTGTATGCACTACCTACTCTAGTGTGGCCTACTAAACTCTCTTGAGTTGTAGAAAGGGTTGTACTATCCCTTAACACACAACTCTAAGTTCAGTAGAACTTACTGTATTCTAAGCTTAAGTTATATGTACCTTAGGTACCTTTAGTGGTTTTCAGTTGATCAATTCAATTGAGATTATCTGGTAAAACAATAGCAAGCTGGAATCCCACCGCTGCCACCAATGTGAGAAGTTGGCCTGGCATATGCTGTCCACTAATTATAGTGGGCACCTTGCACCAGTCCAAACAACCCCTTATTGGAGATAGGTTAAAGACAACCTTATTGAAAGCTATCCTAGTGGTAGCTATGGAGAGCAGCCTTCAGGCTAAGTCTTGAAGGAATGTAAAGCAGCTTGTTTTACCAGTCTATAATCTCTTGAGTGACCAAATGAAAGAGCACCACACCAGGTATATATTCAAAATATATGTATTTATTGCTAAACACACCCCTCTAGTCTCTTTATGAGGCTAGAGTTCGAAGTACATAAGTTAGAAGTTATTTAAACACAGTAATAGCACAAATACACGTTTGGGCCCTAGGGGCGTACCAAACCATATACCAATAAAGTGGTATGCGAACCACGACTGAACTAGACACTAGGCCTAGAGCCTCTAGAAGTGCTTGGACCACAAGGAACCACCCAAGGTAGTGACACAGGGGACCCACGGGAGACGCGTGCAGTGTAAATACACAACCGCGATACGCCGTTGACTTCTATGGAGAAAGTCGTGATCGGGAAATTAAAGAAAAGGGACACTTAAAGGAGGACTTGGAGCAAACCCTTTGAGATCTAGGACTTTGAAGAGTCTCTACCCACGGGAGCACCAGAGTACTCGTGTTACCTCACCCAGGGAAGCCGGGTGCATAGGTGCCTTTCGGGGTCGGGTTTCGTCGTCGATTTGAATGGCGATCTGCTGCAAAGTGCTGCTGGCGAGCAAGTGAAAAGTGTCCGGGTGGATCCAAGAGTGGATCGGAGTTCTGAAGAACCTGAAAGCAGAGGGGACAGAGTCTGGGTCACTAGCCAGTGACCAGGAAGGCGATGGACAGATGCCCACCGATGTCGAGTGCTTCAGGTGCGTTGACGGTCGTCTTGACTCTTCAGCCACGAGGTCCAGGAGGCGTTGTCGGCGACCAGGAGCAGGATTCGGGCTGGTACACGATGTCTGTCGAGTGCTGAGGTGTCGGCGACCGGATTGGACCCAACAAGCCTTGGCAACGGCAAGTCTCGATGCAGAGGAAGATCGTCGATGGTGCAGACCAGCAAGGTCTGGGGAACTCACCCAGCGAGGGTAAGTGAGGGCAGGCCTGGAGCAACCAGGATGCCAAGTTAGGAAAAGATTGGCCTTCGTTAAGGGCTACTAGCCAACGGGCTAGCGACCGCGAAGGAGCCTCGTGACGCCGCACGTGGAGCTGGCTTACAGGACACTCGTGGAGTGGGGGCCAGTGATCTTCGGTGCAGGTGGTGCTGGAAGCTAGGGCTACTCGGAGCCCAAAGCACGACTTCTTGGGAGACCCAGAAGAGGATGCACTTGCAAATGTGCTCGGTGTCCAGGGGTCACGGTCTCAAGTCACCCACGATAGCCACGGGCCTCAGCTTTGCTGGGCACTCAGGGTAGCCTCGGGGAAGTCTGAGAATCCACCTCTGGTGATGCGATGACTTCGGCGTCCGACGGGAGCTTCAGAAATGCGAACCGGACAGATGCTTCTTTGGTGCCTGCCAAGCAGGGGAGTCACTCCTTGACCCCAAGGGAGATTCTTCTGTCCTCTAATCGTGAGTAGAGCGTCGAAGGTCCAGGATTCAGTTTCAGAGTTTCGTCCAGGGATAATCTAAAGTCCTAAGGACTGGGTTCCTATCTTTATACTAAAGATAGGGGTTAGACTACTCTGTGGCCCCACCTATGGGTGGGTCAGGGCAGAGGGGTGGCTACACCCCTTTCCCTTTGTCCAGTTCGCGCCAAAGCAGGGGCTGCAAGCCCCTGATCCGGTTTGAACTGGGGTATGCACTAGGGACACCAAATGTGCCCCCAGTGCAGGACTTCAAAGCACACAGATGGTGCTCCCGCCCAGCCCCAATACACATTATCCTGTCTGGGGAGGTGGTCACACCTCCCTGGGACAGGAAACCTATTGTCCAGGCCTCCCCTGCCGGAGTTTCGTCCAGCAGCAGGAGGCCAGACTCGTGTCTGTGGCAGCAGCATCCATTTTGTGATGCCAGGGCTTTGGAGAGAAGTTACCGGGTTAGTCAGAGTTAACATGTCTTTCCCTCTAGAAGGGTGGAATGCTACCCCCGCCGCCAGAATTGGCGGGGGGTAGTATTCCAAGATGTTTGACACCAAACACGACATGTTTAGGTGCAGCCATTCCAAAGTTAGCATTTTACCGCGAGGATATAATGCGCTTAAGAGTATATGGTCAGGCTGCACTACAAACAGCATCAGAGATGGTCTCCGAACGCTGCAGAGGGGCCCTGCTCATGCAGGGGCACCCTCTCATATAGGAACCATGCACTCTGCCTTTAGGATTGATAAGGCCTGCCTTAGGAGTGACTTATAGGTTTATATGTGTGTATGTATTTAGTGATATAGGTAACCTATATCACAGTAAGGGGTGCATGCACCACCTTACCCAGGCTGCAGTAGCAGACCTGTGGTGTCAGTTTGGATGGCCTTCCAGGGGTGGCATAATACATGCTGCAGCCCCTGGCAGGCCTCTGAGGTACCTATGCCCTTGGTACATAGTATACCATATACTAGGGACTTATAAGGGCACTCCAGATCCCAATCAGTGATGTGCCTAAGGCACATGGAAACCATTTTAGAGAGGAAGCAGCTAGGCTGGGGTTCTGATTAGCATGGCCCCAGCCAGACTAATGTCGAAAAACAGTGAAGCATCAGCAAAAAGTGGGGGTACCCATGTGAAGCAGATCCTACTCTCCTACAGAGACCAGTTTCAGAAGGTAAGGTTTCTTTGACAAACCAAAAGCATGATGTGTAACTAAGTCACCCAACAATATAACGAAAGGTTGGGAATTACCCCATACCAGGATTTGTGATGTTAAGGTGTAATGCTACACCTTGTAACACCTCCTAGACCACAAAAATTGGCTAGAATTGATCAGGAGTTGCGGGCTCCCTGCGAAAAAGGAGCAGTAGTGCCCACCATCCTAAAAATCGGTTTTTGAGCGATATATATTTTTGGGTATAGAAGAAAGACAAAGGTCATGGTTCAGTTATTAACCTTCGGAAATTCAACAAATGGTTGGCATATATTTCATTTCAAGATGGAAGGGATCCCTGTTTATAGGGACATTATCATGTCAGGCAATTGGATGGCGAAACTGGACTTGAAGAACGAGTACCTGATGGGACCGATCTTTCTTCCTCTTTGGAGATTTCTGCATTCTTTTGGAGGCATTGGACTTATGAGCTTATTGCTCTTCCATTCGGGCTCTGACTTGCCTTCATCAAAGAAAAGTGATGGAAATGCTTCAGTCCAGGGCAATAGGTCTGATAGTGTATCTCTACATGCTTATTCTATTGAAGCAATGTCCACAAGAATTGAAGGGGAAACTCCAGAACATAATCTCTCTTCTAGAAGAGTTGGGATTCATCATCAACAAAGACAAGTTATTTTTCTCCTCAACCCAGAAGTTTGCTTGGGCTTCTTAGTGGATTGGTCCTCCCAGGCATTGAAACTACCTCCAAACAAAGTAATGAAAATAAGGGATAAACTAAAACTGTACCTATCCAAAGAAAGATTTCTCGTAGGCAACTGGCGCAGTTGGTCAGATTAGTAGCCTCCTCGGTTCAGGCAATCTTTCCGGGGCCTTTCAGAGACTGAAGGCGTCACATCAGCAGAAGGGGTTAACGCACTCAGAGGTGGTCAGACTAAATGCAAAGGTAAAGATGGAGATCCAGTGATGACTGGACCATTTGGAGGCTTGGATCAGGAGAGCCATTTTTGGTTCTGTCCAGCACCTTGTCATAGAATCAGAATCAGGTCATCTGGGATGGGGATCTCGATGTGGGGATATTACAACAGGAGGTCAGTGGCCTGTAGATGAAGTGGGCTCTCAAATTATGGCCCAGATTTACTAATATTTGACGCAAAGCAGTGCAGCAAACTATCTTGCTGTGCTGCCTTGCGTCAAAGGCAGAGAGAAAAAGTGTCATATCTACTAAAATACAGTAATTTTTTTCTCTCCCCATGTGCAAGGGTGTGTGTGTTCTCGAAAGCACTGGTTTTGTACTGGAAAGGGACCCATGCAGTACAAAAACTATCCTTTGGGATTTTTCCCACTTTGCATGTGTGTTGTACAATGCAGCACACATACACAAATTTGGGAAAAATAAAAACATTTCTACTCAATACATGTCTCGAGGAGGTATTAGGTTTTGGAGCAAATCCAGGTCTACAAATGTTAGTAGATAGGGATTTGTGTCAACATTCATTGGTGGTTGCCCATGTACCACCCATGGAATGCCCCCTTGATGCCAAGTAGTGCATAGTAGCACAGAACGCAACTTTGCATTATTTTGGTGAAATTTCTAACACAAATCCTACCCCCACGCAAAACATTAGTAAATCTGGGCCCAGTTGTCTGGAGCTTTGGGCAACATCCTTTGCAATGAAATGCTAGACAAAGGTCTGTCCCTGCACTCTCGAGTGTTGGTGATCGAGGCCCTCCTCCACCCGCAGGTTTCCCTGCGCCTCATCCCTGGTGGTCCAGTGGACCTCTGTCTCCTTCCTCTCACTCTGCTCTTTCACTCGTTTTCCTACCCTTTTTTATCTTTCACCTTTCTGCACTTTTCTGCATCTCTGCTCTTTTGTGCCTTATTTCTGCTCATTTTCCCTTCCTCTCGCTCTGCTCTTTCACTCGTTTTTCTACCCTCTTTTATCTTTCACCTTTCTGCATCTCTGCTCTTTTGTGCCTTATTTCTGCTTATTTTCCCTTTTTTCTTTATCCCTTATTTCCTCCCTTTACCTTTCCCCACCGCTGCTGCCCCCGCGGCCCCTCCCCCCCAGGCGACCAGCCCAATCCAGCTCCCCTCCCCGCTCCCGCCTCCCAGCTGTCCAGCCCTCCCCGACCCCTACTTAATGGCGGCCGCTGCGGGGACAGGCGACCAAGACCACTGACTCATTATCAGTGAAATTGCTCTCCCACCCTCGCAGCTCCACCATTAAGTGAGGCCTGCCCCTGCCCCTGCACTCTCGAGTGTTGGTGATCAAGGCCCTCCTCCACCCGCACGTTTCCTGCGCCTCATCCCTGGTGGTCCAGTGGACCTCTGTCTCCTTCCTCTCACTCTGCTCTTTCACTCGCTTTTCTACCCTTTTTATCTTTCACCTTTCTGCACTTTTCTGCATCTCTGCTCTTTTGTGCCTTATTTCTGCTCATTTTCCCTTCCTCTCGCTCTGCTCTTTCACTCGTTTTCACTCGTTTTGTACCCTCTTTTTATCTTTCACCTTTCTGCATCTCTGCTCTTTTGAGCCTTATTTCTGCTTATTTCCCTTTTTTCTTTATCCCTTATTTCCTCCCTTTACCTTTCCCCGCCGCTGCTGCCCCACGGCCCCTCCCCCCAGCGCGACCAGCCCAATCCAGCTCTCCTCCCGCCTCCCAGCTGTCCAGCCCTCCCGACCCCTACTTATATGGCGGCCGCTGCGGGGACAGGCGAGCAAGACCACTGACTCATTGTCAGTGAAATTGCTCTCCCACCTCGCAGCTCCACCATTAAGTGAGGCCTGCCCCTGCACTCTCGAGTGTTGGTGATCGAGGTCCTCCTCCACCCGCAGGTTTCCATGCGCCTCATCCCTGGTGATCCAGTGGACCTCTGTCTCCTTCCTCTCACTCTGCTCTTTCACTCGTTTTCACTCGTTTTTCTACCTTTTTTATCTTTCACCTTTCTGCACTTTTCTGCATCTCTGCTCTTTTGTGCCTTATTTCTGCTCATTTTCCCTTCCTCTCGCTCTGCTCTTTCACTCGTTTTTCTACCCTCTTTTATCTTTCACCTTTCTGCACTTTTCTGCATCTCTGCTCTTTTGTGCCTTATTTCTGCTTATTTTCCCTTTTTCTTTATCCCTTATTTCCTCCCTTTACCTTTCCCCGCCGCTGCTGCCCCCGCGGCCCCTCCCCCCCAGCGCGACCGGCCCAATCCAGCTCCCATCCCCGCTCCCGCCTCCCAGCTGTCCAGCCCTCCCCGACCCCGACTTAATGGCGGCCGCTGCGGGGACATGCGAGCAAGACCACTGACTCGTCAGTGAAATTGCTCTCCCACCCTCGCAGCTCCACCATTAAGTGAGGCCTGCCCCTGCACTCTCGAGTGTTGGTGATCGAGGCCCTCCTCCACCCACAGGTTTCCCTGCGCCTCATCCCTGGTGGTCCAGTGGACCTCTGTCTCCTTCCTCTCACTCTGCTCTTTCACTCGTTTACTCGTTTTTCTACCCTTTTTTATCTTTCACCTTTCTGCACTTTTCTGCATCTCTGCTCTTTTGTGCCTTATTTCTGCTCATTTTCCCTTCCTCTCGCTCTGCTTTCACTCGTTTTCACTCGTTTTTCTACCCTCTTTTATCTTTCACCTTCCTGCACTTTTCTGCATCTCTGCTCTTTTGTGCCTTATTTCTGCTTATTTTCCCTTTTTTCTTTATCCCTTATTTCCTCCCTTTACCTTTCCCTGCCGGTGCTGCCCCCGCTGCCCCTCCCCCCCAGCGCGACCGGCCCAATCCAGCTCCCCTCTTCGCTCCCGCCTCCCAGCTGTCCAGCCCTCCCCGACCCCTACTTAATGGCGGCCACTGCGCGGGCGCGCCGCTGGTGCACCGAAGGCGCGTCTAAGGCAAGCCTGTCGGCGCCCGTCCGCGACCAGCGCCAGGAACCCTGGACCTCCGCCCCGCCAACGCTACGACCCAGCAGCACTTCACGCACTCAACCCAGGCCGCAACAACAACTGCAAGCTAGCATCACCAGCCGACACCCACGGACCATTCAGCTGTCACCGCTGCCGGCACACCTGCAGCACCGCCAAGAACACGGATCCAGCACAACCCGCCCACAAGAACACAACCGAACTGAAGACCCTGCAATGCATCCTCCTCAACGTCCGATCCCTCCACAAACACGCCACAGAAATCTGGGACCTCCTCGACAGCACCACCCCGGACGTAGCGTTCTTCACCGAAACCTGGACCAACACCACCTCGGGACCGGACATCGCCATCCCCCCAGGATACAAGATCTCCAGGAAGGACCGCCTCACCCGCCCAGGAGGAGGAATCGCCATCGTCCACAAATCCAGCCTCCGCCTGAGCACACTCCCCGACGAGCCCACAGAACTGATGGAACACCTTCACTTCAAGCTACTGGCCAGCCCCACCGCCACCCTCCGAGGAACCCTCATCTACCGACCCCCAGGACCCCGCGGACCCTTCGCCAACTCCATCACGGACATTATCTCCCCGCAGGCCATCGCATCCACCAACTACACCCTGCTGGGAGACCTCAACTTCCACCTCGACAACCAACTGGACCCCAACACCACATCCCTCCTGGACAACCTCCACAACATTGGACTCCGCCAGATCGTGACTGAGCCCACGCACTCAGCAGGACACACCCTCGACCCCCTCTTCACTACAGGAAACTCCATCACCTTCAGCCACACCACCGAACTCCCATGGACCGACCATCGTTGCGTCCACTTCATCTTCAGAACACCCACCATCCACAGACACCAGCACCTGCTTCCACGAAGAAACTGGACCAAAATCACTGACGACCAGCTCACCTCCTCACTCAACAGCTCCACCCCAACCATCGCGGAAAACGACGACCCCAACACCGCAGCCCGAACCCTGCATAGATGAATCTCGGACAGCACCAACACCATAGCCCCCCTCAAGAAAAACAACAATACCCGCGCCAAGAAAGCCAGATGGTTTACCACCGAACTTCGAGAGTCCAGACGCACATGCCGCCGCCTCGAAAAGGCCGGGAGGAACACCAAATCCACAGAAGCCCACAACAACTTCAGAACCGCCACCAACGCCCACCATCAACTCATCAGAGAAACGAGGAAAAAAGCGATTGAAGACAGAATCTCCACCCACGCGCACAACAGCAAGGAACTCTTCAGCATCATCAAGGAGTTCGCCCAACCCACCAGCGAGTCTACCGACATCCCTCCCTCACAAGACCTCTGCGACAAACTCAGCACCTTTTTCCAGCACAAAATCAAGAGCATCTACGACAACTTCGACGAAGACAACCAACACACTGAACCCTCACCAACAACCCCCAACACCCGGAAACCAGCGATTGACGACTGGACAGCCCTCACCACCAAAGACACACTGAAGACAATGAAGTCAATTCACTCAGAGGCCCCCACGGACCCCTGCCCCCACCACATCTTCAACAGAGCCGCCAACACCATCGCACCCATGCTCTGCCACACCATCAACCGCTCCCTGGCGACCGCCTCGTTCCCCAACGACTGGAAACACGCCGAGGTCAACCCCCTCCTAAAGAAACCCTCAGCGGACCCCACCGACCTCAAAAACTACAGACCCATCTCCCTGCTCCCGTTCCCAGCGAAAGTCATCGAGAAAGCCATCAACAGCCAACTCGCCAAATTCATTGAAGACCACAACATCCTCGACTCCTCCCAATCCGGCTTCAGAAAAAACCACAGTACGGAAACCGCCCTCCTCGCCACAACAGACGACATCCGCACCCTACTGGACAAAGGAGAAACAGTAGCCCTCATCCTCCTCGACCTCTCAGTGGCGTTCGACACAGTCTCCCACCGCACCCTAATACGCAGACTCTACGACGCAGGAATCCAGGACAAGGCCCTCGACTGGATCAGCTCCTTCCTCTCCGGCAGGACGCAGAGGGTCAGACTCCCCCCTTTCCTCTCGGACCCCACACCTACCACCTGCGGAGTCCCCCAGGGCTCCTCCCTCAGCCCGACGCTCTTCAACGTCTACATGGCTCCACTTGCCCCCATCGTCAGAACCTACGGACTCAACATTGTGTCATACGCAGACGACACCCAGCTCATCCTCTCCCTATCCAACGAGCCCAACACCGCCAGACGCAACTTTCGAGAAGGCATGGAAGCCGTCGCCAAATGGATGAAAAACAGCTGCCTACAACTAAACACCAACAAAACAGAAGTACTCATCATGGGCCCAAACACCGACGCCTGGAGCGACACCTGGTGGCCCCCCGCCCTCGGAAACCCGCCAACCCCCACGGACCACGCACGCAACCTGGGAATCATCCTGGACTCCGAGCTCAAAATGGACCGCCAGATCAACTCTGTCTCGTCTTCCTGCTTCCACACCCTCCGCCTCCTTTGTAAGACCTTCAAATGGATCCCCTCGAACACCGAAAGACCGTCACTCACGCCCTGGTCACCAGCAGACTCGACTACGGCAACGCACTCTACGCCGGAATAAACAAAAACCTCACCCGCAAGCTACAGAACATCCAGAACGCCGCCTCAAGACTGGTCCTCAACCTGCCAAAACACTGCCACATCTCCCAGCACCTGCGCACACTCCACTGGCTCCCTGTCGAGGCGAGAATCACCTTCAAGATGCTCACCCACGCACACAAGGCCCTCCACGGCACCGGACCAGCATACCTGAACAGCCGACTCAAATTCCACGCACCCCAAAGGACCCTACGATCAGCCCAGCTCTCCTACACCGTGGTCCCCCGCACCAGAAAGACCAGATCGGGAGGCCGCTCCTTCTCCTTCCTCGCGGCCAAAGCATGGAACGCCCTTCCGCTCCACCTCAGACAGACAACATCGCTCCACATCTTCGCAAGAAACCTCAAAACCTGGCTCTTCGACAGACCCCTCCTTGATGGAATGGAACCTGCACCCCCCACCCCTAGCGCCTTGAGACTCTTACGGGTGAGTAGTCGTGCTTTAACCAACCCCTGATTGATTGATTGATTGATTCTCATGTTCAGTGCACTTGTAAACGGATAATGTATCGACTGTTCGGTACATCAATCACCTGGGAGTTACAAGATCCAAGCCAAGGACTTCTGCCACGTTTGCCTCAACAATCAGATTTTGGTCTCAGCGGAGTACCTTCCAGGAACACTGAATTCAATAGAGAATTAGAACTCGAGATTCTGCCAGGATTCTAGCTCGTGAAAACTGCCTCTGAAAATATTCTGTCTCCTGATACAAGACTGGTAACGGTGTGAGATAGATCCTGGGTGGAATTATTTTAAATTCAACTAAACAACACATCATTTGTACATTTAAATGTTTTACATACATATAATGAAAAAGCACATTTAAAACATATTAAAGTGCTTTAGTAATTGCAATCATACAAGCATCAATAGGATCATCCTAAAAATGTCTTAATGATCAAGTGCTCTAGAATACTTCTGCTTTAAGAAGTTAATCTGATGTATCAATAAAGAGGTTAAAATTAAGTACAATCGTAGTTACATCCATTAAAAATTGGTTCAATTCTTTCTACCCTAAGTGACATAATGTGGTCTTGTGTTTGTTGCATTAATAAAATACATTATTAAATTAATCTGATCAGTCCCCTTTACGACAAGAATTGTATCTATCTTTTACTATGAATGTACAGTTTCGATTTTATATGACCAGGTTTCGACTTTGCACGTTGCACTTTCTTGTGGCCTTCCCTAAGCAGGCTGGATGGTGCGAGAATCTCATTCCCTGCCCCTGCAACAACTTAGCTCAACAAAGCACCTTGCACTTTATGCTGTTTTGCACACTCTATAAAGAGCCGAGGGCAAGGTTCCTCATTCCAATTCTAAAAGAAATTCGCCCTTGCACCTATCAAGAGGGTTTTAATTTCCCACGTTCTTTATCTACTGCTGCTATTTGTACTGCTGTTTTAAATTTGATCAAAACTGCATTTTTTATAAGAAAACGGTATGAATTGTAAATGAAAATGGTGCTTCTTAAATTTAAGTAGTTTTTTAAGTAATAATGTTTTATTTTTAAATGTTGAGCTATGGGGATAAGAGCTATATTATTGTATAAACTGGACACGTCAATTTTAAGTATTATCTTGGTATGTTAAACTTTTATGGTCCAATCTGAACTGAATAAAGTTATCTTGACTTGACTTGAAATTAATTTGATCAAGTGTTAAATGTAGTTGCTGTGGCAAATAGTACCCTCCTCTACTATTACTCCCTCCAGCTAAATTGTACTAGTAATAAGCCTGTGGCAGACTTTGCAAGCTGGATTCAATTAGTATAAATGCTTAGATCATAGTAACTCAACAGGAGTCAGAGAGGATAAAGTCTTGGACTGAATAGGCCAGATGCACTCAAGATATTTAGCTTCAGAAAATACTATATGATGAGGTATCTGACCTACAAATTCTCAATGTGACCCAATGTTGGCGAGCTCTCAGAGTGCGACATAGGGGCGCAAACCAACGTTTGCGCTACCTAGAATAGTTCGAGCAGAAGAATAAAAAGTGTTCTTCAGTTTCTTCTGCTTCACTACTTACTGGGTAAAGCTTCTTACCTTCAGTTGGGCCTCTCCACTTGGCAGTGAAGGTTGCCAGTGGAAGGGCACCTATTCTAAATCTTATATAAAGGGCTTTTGTGAACGGTGGGTCGATGTCGTTCATGAATGGCTTAAACAAAGAGATTGGCTTTATCTCTAGAAATATATCAGTTAATGAGCCTAGGTTTGTTTGTTGACTCGATTTCCTCTCTTCATGCTCACAAAAGAGAGACTTCACCGTTCTGAAAGAGAACGAAGAGGTGATAAAGGCTGGATTAGTCCAAAACTCAGTCAACCCCAAGGAAACGAATGCCTTCTTTATATATTTTAGCCATAGTAGCCTCACCTCTGGCTACCCAAAATGTCTCTAAGGCATACCCTGTAGGTTTCCCACTCAATGGTCACCCATATTCTCAACCAGTACATAATTGGTTGGAGTCTTACTTTCGGAGTAATGGACTGAATGCCCAAATCTAGCTTAAAAACTAGTGGGATGCTTTGAGGAAGTTTAAGTACCGCCCTCAAGAACTTGTTTTCTGCAACTCCCAGTGGATCAATACTACTTTGGCCCCTTAGCTCAGCCCCATATAAAGCAGTCGCCACTGCTTGAGCTCTCTAGACTTCTAAGAGAGGGAAAACAGGATGAAGATTGATGTTCCTAGCAAATCTCAGAATAGCAGCTGCTCTATGACTTAATACAAGCGTGCCCTTTGCGATCTGACTAGCCCAAGAATAAGTTGAATCCCAAGTAGTCAAAATCGGAAACTCTCTCGAGTTCCTCACCCTCCAGTTTTATGACCACTCTAAAGTGCCTGTGTGGTTGAATAGCCATGAACTTTGTTTTGCTGGTATAAATATCTAGGCCATGATTAGTACACAACAATTTAAACCTACCTAGTAGGATTTCTATTCCTTTTGGTGTTTTGGACACTAGCAAGGTATCGTCTGCAAATAATGAGGCTGGCATTTTCATGTCTCCTAAAACTGGGGAGTCATTTTCACAGTCCAGGAGAAAGTCTACACAACCATTTATAAAAAAAAAGAATAGTGTTGGGGTCAAAACGCACCTTGCTGAATCAGCTTGGTGATTTGGTTAGTTAATTCCCCATTAACTCCCCATCTGATTTGGCGTAGCTGTCAGCATGAAGATGCACTATGAGTTCCAGAAGGGGAGGTGGGAGCCACAGTTTGCTTAGAGTACACCAGAGCTTTCCTCTGAGGACCATATTAAATGCCGCCTTTAGGTCGACAAATGCCATGTAGAGGCTACTCCTGTTAACGTCAACCACTTTCCATCTCATAAGTTGAAATCTAAAGACTTGCTCCACTGTGCTTGTCTTGAAGCGAAACCCTGCTTGAAACTGGGAGAATCTTGTTGTCTTGAAGCCACAGTAATAAGCGGTCTAAGATTTACTTGCAGAAAACATTTTGGTATTCGTCAATTGGTCGGTAGTTTGGAGGGTTGGATTTGAGGCCCTCCTTGAATACAGGAACTATCTCTGCTCCTGTCCAGGTAGAAGGGGTTTGGGAACCTGCCATAATAGCATTGGCAACACGATTCAGGTAGGGAGCCCAGATAGAGGGTTCTGATTTGAAAAGATCCGCTGGGATCTTATGCGGCCTGGGAGCCTTGCCCGCTTTCTGAAAGCTAATAGCATGTTCAGTTTCCTACAAGGAGAATAAGCAACCTATATTATTGTCTAGTTCCTGTTCAGGTGGAGAGGTCGTCACTAAAGGATTGTGACCAACCTTTTCAGGTACAAGTACTGTAGCAGTGAGGGAACCAGTAGTATCATTATTATGAAGAGTTTGGAATTGGCTGGTCCAATCCTGGGAGAGAATATAATTCCCAGGTCTTATTATGTTTGTTTTTGCACCATGACAAATCATGTTCCAGAAGGCTACATGATTTCCAGATCAAAGAGCAGTCAGGATATCCTCTCAAACAGCAGTGTTCCAAGATACTATGGCCTTCTTTTGAGATTCTTTGCAGTTGGCTCTAGTAACCCGGATCTCATATGAAGAGCCACTTTTAGTAGCTTTAAATAAGGAAATCTTGGCTATCCTACAAGACTTGTTATACCACATGAAATTAGTGGATGAGACCCTACTCCTAGTAATAGAAGGTTTAGTAAAAAAAAAAAGGACTATTGCAGAGCGTCAAAGCATTTAGCTTGGAAGTCCATAACAGTGTGAGGTGTGGAATCAGGGTTGGCAAAAACACCCAAAGTTGGATCCAGAAAACTATATAATTGAGTAACATTAACCTCATTGTTTGCAACAAATTCCCACCATACATTCTTTCGATTGTTGGTAATGGATAGATCCCCGCCAGGAAATCGCAAGTGTGAACCTGAATAGTCTGGGTTGCCCTGAAGGATAAGGTGCACACGGAAGTGATAACTCTAGAACCGTTGGAAGACTTCCATGTCAATAAAGTTGCCCCAAGAGTGGAAGTCTAAGAGTATATAGTCAATATGACTCTGAGAGGTATGCCTTCTAAAGGTAGGATGCATCACTAAATCAGAGGTTATTCGGCCATTACAGACTCTCATGTGACAGCATAAACAGAGATCTATCATTTTTAAGGCACCTTGGTCAGGGATGGTATGCAAGGGCCTAAAGGTTGTGGAATGCTCCACAATTGATCTTCTTCACCAGCAATGTCCCTTAAATCAGGCAGGCTTGATCCTTGTGACTCCTTTTTGGAGATCTCAAGCATTGTTCTTCTGGAACTTACTTGGGATTCTCCATTCTTGTTCTCCCAGTATCTGATCATTCTGATGGACAATACGGGCAACTTGCACCCATTAGCCTTGAAAGGATCTCTATGTCAGATGGTGAACAGCAGTGGTATTCAAACTTGGTTACACTACTCCCCCCTGAGAAAAATGGTTTGGAGTCAGCCCCACCACGCCCCAAACTTTCGAAGGGGTACATCGAGCTAGGGTTAAGCAGGCTAATAAACCGGGCTGGATTTATAGTTTGTAAAACCTTTCAAACAGAGGTAAGAGAGTGGGGCAAGCATCCATGCTTGTTCAGACCCTTGCCTGTGCAGATCCTGCAGGTAAGTGGAAAGCAAATTGCTTTCTAGGAAGATGGTGATTTTCTTATGTTAGAACACTTAAAAAGCACAGGTGTGCTGTGAGTGTAGCATCTTGGCATTGCAGTCTATCAGAAGTCTATTATAAACCTATAATAGGGGCCAGTATTTCCAAATAGCAGACAGCTTTAAAAAGGAAAAAAACAATGTTCAAAACCTTTCTAAATCTGAAATGATCTTTGTTTAATTAAAGAAATAAGGGTTTTGCATTGCCCGCCCCTTCTTTTCCAAACAAGGCTGACTTTAGAAAGTATACCAAATATCAAAAAACACCTTTTCTCAGACTAACCCATACTTACCTGATACTTTCTCAGTAGTTGCCTTAACCCTATAGAGGCTGCTGGTGCACTACACAGAAACTACAGATAAAAATAACAGAAATAATCAAGGATGCCTAAAACGAGGTCAGACACTTTTGAAGTCAAATTCCAGAAAGAGGTGTTTCTGAGAATTATATGCTAGAGACAAACACTTGAGGAGCGTGTAATAACTCGGAATAAAAATGCAAGCAAGCTATTTTTTTATGCAGAATTAAGGCTTTTGACAGGCTCCCATAGAAACGAAGCCCGTAATCCTGAGATCAAGGTGAAATACAATGCCCTCAGTTTTAATGGAATAAAAGGGTGGACCAGTTATTATTTGCCACTATCAGAGAGCAGAGCTGGCCATTATCATTAAATGGCACATCCTTGAGTGTGCAATGCAAATGACACAGAACATACACATTGACCGAATAATAGCAGCAGACATAGTCACGGAGAGCTGACTTCAACTTTACGCATTTACTCATCTTTCTCCTCTTACTACAACTAATACTGAATCAGAAGAAATGCGTACATTGGCAGCTAGAATTGAACACACAACAAGCTAGCAGTACATTAAAACAAAGCCTGGTAAAAAAAAATATGTTTTATTGCATACAGTGTCAGCACTTGATGGCAAAGTCGAGGCCAGGATATTAGTGAATTCTGCTGTAGAGGGTGGTGAATATTTTGATAAAATGCCAAAATGCATTATGTCTTTACTTCTAAAAAGTCTGCAGACTGCTTAAAAAAGAATGACCATTGTGCCAGAAAGCACTTTCCTATGCTCCCTGCCCACCCAAGCCTCCTTACCTAGCTCCCAGCGTTCCTGCAGTGGGCTCTACCTCGAGAACAATCATTTGCTGCAGAAGCCCAACTGACTTTATGTTATGTTATGGGGTATTTGTTAAGCGCACGGCTACTCCGAGGAGTGTCCCGGCGCTGTCCTGACCCCAGAACAGAGTAATTACAAGACCGGACAGCTAGAGCGGAGAAACTTCTCACTGTTGGAAAAGCCAGGTCTTTAGGTTACGTCTAAAGCTAAGGAGATCACATTCTTGTTTAAGGGAAAGTGGGAGACTATTCCATAATTTTGCAGCTAGTACTTGAAAGGAGCGTCCGCCTTTGCGAGATCGGGCAGAACTTAGGCACTGTTGCCTTTAGCTGAGTAGATGATCGCAGTGTTCTGGACGGTTTATAGGGCTGGATCCTATTCCTGATGTACGGTGCCCCGATTCCATTCAGGGCTTTAAAGTCAGTACCAGGGATTTGAAACTGACCCTTTTTCATTGGTAACCAGTGTAGGGATCTGAGATGAGGAGACATGTGTGATCTGGGTCCTACCATGAGTACGGCCCTGGCTGCCATATTTTGAACTACCTGAAGACGATTAAGTAAGTAGTCAGGAAGGCCCAAATACAACACATTTACGTAGTCCAGCCTAGACATAATCAGTGCTTGGACCACTGTTTTCCTATGAGAAATAGGCAGTAGAGGGAGGAAATTGCGCATCATTTTTAAAAGTCCAAAACAGGTACCGGCAACCGATTGAATCTGGGACTTCATAGACATGTCAGAATCAAATTTCACTCCTAAATTTTTTGCAGTAGAGACTGGGTTATCCGGGGAGATACATTTTTGGCCACCATTGACGCCTAATCATCATCAGGATTGTGTCCCAAAAATAATTTCTGACTTATCAGAGTTGCAGAGTAGTTGATTTTGCCTAAACCAGTCGAATACCTTGGTTAGGCATATGTTAACTACATTGCCATTGAGCACCTCTTCCTTTTCACAGGTAAATAGCAGTTGTGTATCATCTGCATACGATATAATTTTTGCTCCATATTGTTCGGCTAAAGGAGCCAGGGGGCCATGTATATATTAAACAGCGTAGGGGCTCAGAACCGAACCCTGTGGTACTCCTACATTTAGAGGGGGATGGATGCTGAAAAGGAGGGGCCCAGACTGTTTGCTGGCGGTTGTTCAAATAAGAGGCGAACCATCTAGCACCGTGCCACCAATGCCGCTCTCCCTCAATCTATGAAGGAGGCGATCATGTGGCACGGTATCGAAGCCGCCGAAAGATCCAGCAATATCAGTACAGCCTTTCCTCCTCTGTCAAGTGTAGCTTTAATTGTCTCAGAAATTTCCAATAAAGCCGTTTCAGTGCTAAAATTGGCTCTAAAACCTGACTGACTTGGATGGAGCACCTGGCTAGCCTCAATAAAATCTGTGATGGTGGCGTTCACATATTTCTCCAAAACTTTGGAGAAAAAAGGTAAAAGCGATATGGGTCTATAATTACTGACTGCCAAAGGGTCAGCTAATGGTTTTTTTAAAAGCGGAAGGATTTTTCCATGCTTCCAATTGTCTGGCATCCTTCCTTCTGACAGAGATAGATTCAATATCTGGTTAACTTTAAAAATAAGGCCACAAAATACAATAACGACAGCATAAGCTACTCCACGCCCCCCAAAGGGGTGCACCCCAAATTTTAAAGACCATTGGTGTAGATGATTAAATGGGAAGATGGCAAAACCTGGGACTTTCGTTCCATGCTTCAAACTATATTAAGAAGGCTTGGTCGAAAACTACAATTAAGAGATCCAGTTTCGCCAGCGAAAGATGGTCCTGCTGGTGTTTGGGACGGAATTGTGGTCCCATGGGAATCAAAGTGGTCAATATCCTAAATTTTCTTTCTGAATTGCAGCCCTGCCGAGTACCACGCATCAGGGGTTATTTTATTTATTTATTTTGAAGTTTGTAGAGCGCACAGCTACCTCCAACGGAGGTGTCCCGGCGCTAATTGCGGAGAGCAGAAGACGGAGGTACACTGCCAGGAGTTACAGGTGCTAGGAAAGGCTGAAGAACCAAGTTTTTAGGAGTTTGCGGAGGACCAATTCTGAATTGGCCTTCCTTATGAACTCGGGTAGGGAGTTCCAGAGATGGGCAGTTCTTACCGTAAAAGACCAGCCACCCAATCTGGCTTTTTTGAAGCGAGGAGTGGCAAGAAGTACTTGGTGATTAGATCTCAGAATCCTAGTCTGATGATATTTGCGGAGTCTTTTTCTCAGATAGAGGGGGCCTGTTTCTTTAATTACCCTGTAGGCGAGGGTTAGCGCCTTAAATTCTATCCTCCTTTTTACTGGCAGCCAGTGTAGGCTCCGTAAATGGGGGGAGATGTGATGTCGTGTTGGGATATTTCTAATGAGCCTAGCGGCCGCATTTTGTATAATCTCTAACTTTCTTATCAGGTAGTCAGGCAGACCCAGGTACAGACTGTTGGCATAATCTAACTGAGACGTAATGAGTGCATGAACTACAGTCTTTCTGCAGTCCATGGGAAGTAAATGGAGGAATCTCCGTAGGGATTTCATCTTCCAAAAGCATAGTGAGGATACATGACTAATCTGAGTCTTACAAGAAAGGGCAGAGTCAAACTTGAATCCCAGGTTCCTAGCCGAGTGCACAGGATGAGGTGTGGGATTGAGCTCAGGTGGCCACCATATGTCCGAATGGGGCGGAGCTGGCTGATTAAAAAATAGAACCTCAGTTTTGTCGGTATTCAATCTCAGATAGTTCTCAGTCATCCAAGCCGATATGTCGATTAAACAATGTCTGAAGTTAGAGAAAGCATCCTCGGATATATCCCTAAAGGAAAAAACAAGCTGAGTATCGTCAGCATACGAGATGACACTCACCCCATGTTGTTCAATGAGCGGGGCTAACGGGAGAGGTAGACATTAAAAAGAGTCGGGCTCAGGGCTGAGCTCTGAGGGACTCCGCAAACTGTAGGGCGTGATGATGAGGTGTGAGGATGCAACAGTATTTTCTGGGACCGGTCTACCAGAAAGGAACCAAACCATGATAAAGTGGTCCTCATCACTCCCAGTTGTCTTAATCTGTCAAGCAGGATCATGTGGGATACCGTATCAAACGCTGCCGACAGATCGAGCAGCACGAGCATAGCGCAATGACCATTGTCCAAGGTCTCCCGGATATTCTCAGTTATTTCCAGCAGCGCTGTCTCTGTGCTGTGTCCTGACCTGAAGCCAGACTGGGAGTCATGGAGAAGTTTGTTGGATTCTAAGTATTCGGAAAGCTGTTTTTGTACTTCCCGTTCTAGAATTTTGGCAGGTGCTGGCAAGAGAGAAATGGGCCTATAGTTTTTCAGTTCAGCCGGATCAGCATCAGCATTCTTGAGAATGGGTTGAACAAGTGCATTTTCCAAACTGAAGGGTAAATACCAGTATGCAGAGAAGAATTCCACAAAAGATTAAGGTGAGGATTTAATAGAGGAGCCAAAAGTTTAAAAAGCCTAGCTGGACAAGGGTCAAGTGGAGATCCCGATTTTGTTTTATCCAGCTGACTTAAAGAAGCCTCCAGGCTGAACGGATTAAATTCGGACCAGGTATAAGGAAGGGGAGAGGAGGAAGGAAGTGAGGTAGTTAGTTCTCTTGTGGGAAATGCGGAGTAAATGACTTGTATTTTGTCTTGAAAGAAGACAGAGAGGTCTTCGCAGAGGGTGGCAGAGGGGACTATTTTGCTATGTGTAGAATCGGGATTAGTAAAATCTTGGACGATCTTAAAAATTTCTTTTGTGGAGTTATTGGCAGAATTAATTTGAGCTGCGAAGTAGTCCTTAATGGACTTACGCTTTGAACTATGAAAATGTTTTAATGCTATTCTGTAAGCATTTTTAGACTCGGTGTTATAGGTTTTCCGCCAGATCCTCTCGAGCTTCTTACAGAGACTCTTTTCAATACGGAGTTCAGGCGTAAACCAGGGGGCCGTAGGTTTATTTCTAGTCTGTTTCATAGATTTTAAAGGGGCTATAGTGTCTAAGGAAGATGTGATCCAGTCATTAAATATGATAGCATCCTGGTTGGGTTCACCGGTCAGTTCAATAGAAGTATTTTGTAGAGCCAGACCAAAGGTATCAGGTGTAACTATCCTCCAGTTCCGTCTATTTTCATAGACGGGTTTCACCAGGTTCTTACACTTAGTCACGGACAAGTTGAATGGTATCAGACTATGGTCTGACCATGTGAGAGGAATGGGGTCCTTGGTGGTGAGGGTTGGGATATTAGTAAAAATAAGATCTAGCATATGGCCTGCCACATGTGTAGGCATGGAGACCTTTTGGATAAGGTTTTGTCCTTTAAGAGTATCAGCTAATTGAGAGGCTAAAGTACACTGTTCACTGTCCATATGGACATTAAAGTCACCCAAAACAATAAAATTAGCATATTTCAATGAAAGATCTGCGATGACATCGCAAAGTTCCCATATCTCAGGAGGTTTTGAGTCAGGGGTCTGTAGACTAATACTCCAGCAATAGACAACGAGGGGGAGATTATAATACTAAAAGACATGGCTTCTATCAGACCTGTAAGTTCAATTCTCTTGTGTGAGATCTCCCAATTATCTCGTGTAATTACTGCCAACCCACCCCCAATCTATTGCCAGCTCGGTTGACCATGGTAATTTTGTAGCCAATAGGGATGGCCATCTTGATGTCCGGGTTGGAGCTTTCTCTCAACCAGGTTTCTGTAAGAAATATAAGATCCCAGTCACGAGATTCAAGTGTAAGCCAGACATCATCAGCATGCTTGGGGAGGGACCTACAATTAATTAAGCAGGCATCAATAGTAGTTTTAGAGTTGATAGGCAGTATTCTGGAGAGGGAGGCCGCAGCTGTAGCCATACACTTATTTCCTGACCATTCTCTGTTGAACTTAAAGAAGCATGTGGGACAATGTAAGCATTGGTCCAATTGTAAATGTCCAATGGTGTTAGGATCCAAACATGTAGGATTTCGACAGCTAGTTGAACTTAATTCAAGTAGCTGTTCCCTGGACCATAATATTCTAGTATCTGGGCGAGAAATGACAGTGTGGCTGGCGCTGGACGCGGGCCTGACGCGGACGGGCGCAGACAAGCTTGCCTTAGGCGCGCCAGCGGCGCGCCCGCTGCGCGCGTCCGCTGTCCCATCTGCTGAAATAGGGAAGTGTTAGGCTAGCTCCGCCCCCTATCAGCGCGTGATGGTATCAGCTGTGAGGACGTAATCAGGCAGTCCAGCCCTCCACGCAAACGGCACTCGCCGCGGTGGACCAGGGCTTGAGACAGATATACACAGTGCAAATGAGCAGAATAGCAGCAAGTAAGTTTCCTTTTGTTTAAAAACAATAAAAGGATAAAAGAACACTTTTCCCAGTACCCCTACAAAAGTGAAGACGTTCCCCCTAGCGCAAGCGGCAGCATTCACATCTACCTCGCCCCGCTGCGCGTCCTCTGTCCCATCTGCTGAAATAGGGAAGTGTTAGGCTAGCTCCGCCCCCTATCAGCGCGTGATGGTATCAGCTGTGAGGACGTAATCAGGCAGTCCAGCCCTCCACGCAAACGGCACTCGCCGCGGTTAGACTAACGCATTTTAATGAAGGTGTCTGCATCACCGCAATAAAATGCGTTAGTCATGCTACCTTAGAGCTCCTCACTTGCAGTACCTTTCATTTAAGCCAGCACACTCGGCTGCTTCTCCTGGCCTGCCTCGCACTGCAATTTCACTTGTTGCTTTGGTCACAGTTAACCTTAACAGGGAATACTTTATTTACTGTTTACCCCAGTGGATCTACGAGCTTGGATTGTTCCTTTAAAAAAAAAAAAACACAATTGTGAGCCCAGCATCTCCAGGTCACGTGGGCTCCGCCGCGATCCTGACCTCAATAAAATAAACAAAGAGCAAGTGCGCCTATCCAGCTTCAATTGGATCCGACGGAGCGTTCTGTTGTTTTTCCAGGTGCATGTGTGTCATCGTTAATTTCGCTCCACCAAGCTGTAGCTTGTTTTTTACCTGTGCCCACTGAGACACTGTGGTCCTCAGCCTGAGCAGCTAGCACGGTGCCCTGCAAGGTGATTTTGTGGTTGGAGTCACTAGGGGAGAGCTATGTCACATGGCTCTCCCCTCTCTGTTGTCCCCCATGACTCCACTCGGATAACGTGATATGATTAGTGGTGATAATGTCACACATCAGTCCAAGAACTGATCTCAAGGCCCCCGGGAACCCCTAGGAGGTCCTGCATGTCAACCGCCTCAAACCTCACTTTGAGAGGTCCGAGATAGCCATGCTCCTAGTGACGAAGTGATGGGGTGGAAGATGAGAATTGAACCTCTCCCCGACCTCATATCTTCCAAGGAGCAGGATGGGTCAGTGGAAAGAATTGTTCTCTCCCGTAACCTGACTCTTGAGCAAGAGAGGGATTGGTGCCACTTGTTGGGGCAGTTTGCCTCACTTTTCTCACTAATCCCAGGGCTCACCAGTTTGTGCACCCATGATATTGACAGTGTTAAGAATAAAAGTTACAGGCTATCTGGCAAGGTGAGGGCCAGCATCAAGGAAGAGGTGTCCAAGAAGCTGGAACTAGAGGTGCTTGAGCACTTCAACAGCCCATTTCAGTCCAGTGGTTCTGGTACCTAAAGCTGACCCACTGGGTGCCAAATTAGAACTCCAGTTTTGTGTGGACTATAGTGGGCTCAACTCAGTCACAAAGACTGATGCTCACCCAGTCCCCCTAGCTGATGAGCTCATCGACCAGTTACGAGCTGCCAAGTTCCTGAGTATGTTTGACTTGATGTCAGGGTACTGGCAGATTGCCTTAACCGAAGGGGCTAAGGAGAGGTCTGCATTTTCCTCTCTAGAGGGCCACTTTCAGTTTTGAGTGATGCCTTTTGGGTTAAAGAACTCTCTTGCCACCTTCCAGAGATTGGTCACCAGGGTCCCGGCGGAGATGGAGGCTTTCAGTGCAGTCTATCTAAGCGGCATTGCGGTCTTCAGTTCCAGCTGAGAAGAACACATTTTCCACCTCCAGGGAGTGTTTCAGGCCCTGCAGAAGGCATGGCTGACTATCCCTAAAGACCTAGACTGAGTTGAGAGCCTTCTTAGGCCTCACTGGTTACTAAAGATTTGCAAAGGGGTATAGCACCATTGTTTACCCTTTGACAGAGATGACTTCTAGGAAGCAGCCCAAAAGGTGCTCTGGACGGAGGCGTGACAGAAAGCTTTTGACACCTTGAAGGAGGCCATGTGTATAGCACCAGTGCTCAAGACCTAAGGAATTCGTTGTCCAGACAGGCGCCTCAGAGAAGGGCATTGGGGGCTGTGCTCTCACGGATGAACGAAGAAGGCCTAGAGCAACCTGTAGCCTTCATCAGCCGGAGGTTACTTCCCAGGGAACAGAGGTGGAATGCAATTGAAAGTGAAGGCATTGCAGTGGTCTGAAGAAGTTGAGACCATACTTGTTTGGGAATCAGTTCTGGGTTCAGACAGACCACTCAGATGGCTAATGCAGATGAGGGGTGAGAATTCCAAATTGTTGATGTGACCCATCTCCCTACAGGGAATGGACTTTACGGTAGAACATCGCCCTAGAACTGACCACGCCAATGGTGATGGTCTTTCCAGGTTCTTCTGCCTTAGCCATTTTCTTGTCCCAGCCATTTATGCCTTCTGCCAGTGTCATGGGTCACATGATTGTGAATGGCTCTCCTGTTGGGGTTTGTGTATTGCTTTCAGAAAGTAACACAAACAAGGTTTAGGCAAGGACAGGATGGCCAATCCTGATAGGATGACTGGGGCGGGGCTGTACTCAGCCTCACTTACACGTCAAAAATGGCTTTGATCCTGCACACAAAATCCTGTACACACAAATGAACCTCACAACTGGCCTGCCATGCCTTTTGTCACCTTCAAGCAGTTTGGAATCTTGATGGGAGAAGGGGAAGAACTTTCTAGAATCAGATGTTGGATTAGGACAGGGATTCACCCGACACAAAGGCTGGGAACTTGTATAAATATTGAGCCACTCTTCAGAACATCCATGGACCTGTGGGACATTAAGGAAGAGGACTGCTCTCCTGCTTGAAGGACTTCCTTGCTGTCTGAGGAGGAAGCCTGGACCTACTTGCCTTGATCCAAGACCACCAGCGCAACTCTAAGGGTCAGTTGGCTGACCTCCTGTATGTGCTACAGCGAAACAACAAGCCTCAGAGGCCTTCCTGTAACTGCCCAGCTGACCTTATGAAACTGGACCTACCTGAGCCGTGCTGGCCTCTGCTGAAGTGAGTCCCTAATCCCCAACAGGAGCCTCCCCGGCATCGGAGCGTACTCCTTCAAAAAACAAGGTGAAAATCCTTATGTTTGAGCTCCGTGCAACAGTGAATAGGCTGGTCCGCACCAAGACTCTGCTGCCTGCGACGACTGCCAACGAGAAGCTCTGGCAAGGCCTGATCTTCGCATCAGCAACGCGAGATCCGCACTCTGAGCTACAATAATGGCAACCAGCAAAGACCGCCAACGCGAAGCTACAGTAATGACCGTCCACGAAGCTTGACCGGCTCTTCATGCTACAGTGTCAACCATCTGCGACACCCGACCTGCCTTTCGCGCTACAACTAAGACCCTCTGCAATGCTCAGCTTCCTCCTCGCCGCCTCCGCAATGACTGTCCGCAACGCTCAGCCTCCTCCACTGCGAACTTAAGTCTTCGCGCAGGACTTTGAAGGTAACTTTTCAGCAGGACTAACCTGGTCCCTGTATCAAACCCATGCTCCATTGTGGTTGGCCTGAACGTATGATTTTCCCCCAGTTTAGAATAAACAGATAACTGCGAGTGGCGCTTCGTTCTTCTAGGCGCTATTTTTACTTGAAACTTTAAAACTGAATATCTCTGGTTCTGATTCGATTTTTGTCGTTCTGCTATCAGTTTATTTATTAAAATGTACTCTGTTGTTCTAAATTGGTTTGGGATTTTTTTCTGTTGAGTTTTCGCTTTTATTACTGTTTGTGTGCTGCATAAAACTTTACACATTGCCTTCAAGTTAAGCCTGACTCCTGTGCCAAGATATCAGAGGATTAAGCACAAGTTAATTTGGTAAGTTTTGTGGTTCACCCAGACAAGGACTGTGGTTGTTGCCTGAGTGGGCCTTCCCCCACTCTCAAACATTAACCCAATTTCTTACAAGGACCAGTCAACAAAAGGTCCAGGGGAAACTTCCAGGGTATCCCCATGCAGGCCCAATATAGCTCTATTGTGTGGGGGAGCCCTTAGATTCTCCCACTGGCCAACAGTGCAATTACCTTGGCCCAGTAGGGGGGGGGGGGGCAGAGACCTAGAATTTGCTCATGAGATGAGCCAGGGAAATATGACAATTCTCCAAGTTCTATAAGGAGTGCAGTTATGATGACAGTGACAGTGGATCTGCACTCAGGGTACATGTTTACCCTGGGGTTCATACTACATCTGTAACTCTAGTTCTTAGTAGGACGAAGTTGTGCTGTGTCGCAGTTTTCACGCATAATGTGGCAATAAGTAAAGCACACGGAGTTATCAATTATCATTACACATATACACTATGAATGCCACTCACATTATAAGAACTGCACAAAGTAATCACCAATTATTTAAGGGGCCCTTCTGTAGCAGGCTACCTGTGCGCAGACACCGGGCTGAGCTAGAGGGTAGTCCAACACACTCAGCCAGCACACATGTGCAGATGTGTGCTCATGTGTTTGTGTGTATACAGCCCAGAGCCTCTTACCCTAGCTGTGCAGCAGCGACCTTATCTTTAAAGGCAGATGCTGGCTGTCAGTCCATTTCCACAGAGTTTACTGTGAATGAGACCCAGTTTGTGAGACTTACACATAGTAAAAGTCCTAAACTCAAGAGTCAAAAAGTTAAAAAAAGATCCAAAGGGATTACATGGGCGGAACCTATTTTCACAATCTAATTGTGAATACATACATAATAAAGCAGCGAGCAATCAACTTGATTCTCCTTAGAATACTGGCTTATCGATTGGATGTCATTTGACAACAAAGAAACCTTGTCATAGGTCTGAAGACAAGCTTATGATTGCTGTATTCATGGGGAAGCCTTAGGTTTGGATGCATGGGTACATGTCTTTACAAAGGACTGAAATCTAAGTGGTACGTGGCTATTGTTGTCCAAGTGCATGGGTGGTAACAAGTTGAATAGGTCACAGTTACGCATGTCTAAGGCAAGAAACTATGAAAAAAAAACTCTTCTCGGCCACATCATGGAATTTTCATTCAAAAAGCAAAGGATGCAAATAGAAGTGTGTTGTAAAATATCCAATAAAACGACACACAGAGGTGGTGATCACCTTCAGGTGGGGACGAATGTTTTATCTGGGGATTTCTTAGGTTTGCAAAAAGTTCCTGATAATAATTGCTTGCATACTTTGTGCATATGTGTTCTGATGATTAGTGTCAAACCGATGCAAGAAGGGATGACTTAGCTCCTTATCTTTGAAGTCATCCCCCAGTAACAATCAGATGAATTACCACAGAGTGCTTTAATTCTGCATGGCAGGAGCAATTACCCAAAAATATACAATGTGTACAAAGGACACTTGAATAGGACTGCTAGTTCTCATGGAGGGAGGTAAGTAGTCTTCTTGTCAAGGTATAATTTTCTCTGAGAATCAGCTGTGCAATAGATATAGTGTGCATTGCACTAGCGTATTCGTAATGTCCGGAGCAGGCACAATTTATCTCTTAAAGGATCACAAAAACAAGAATAGGGAAAGCACGCCAAAATGTAGGGCTGTAAAAAAGATTGTATCCAGCCAATTTTTTTAAATGGTTGTCCAGGCACCTCAACCTCCTGCCTAAAATCACAAGTGAATGCCTCCAACGAGGCCAAAGACTTGTCTTCTTTCAAAAAGAGCGTACAAACATTATTTCATCTAAAGTTACAGGAACATTTGCAAAGCCAGCAGTTTGGTGTGATGGGTGGTTTTGTAACTTTAACTGGTATGCCTTCGCCTACTAGAGAGAATCCAAGAGGCCAACCTCAGGAGCTCACTCTTCTTCTGAACCAAATGTCCTTCATGTGCTAACAGTTTAAGCTTAAAGTGCAATCCATGGATTTACTCACCCTCAACTAACAATCAATCTCAAAATACAACTCAGCTATTATAATAAATGGCTATATACACGATTTATCATACCTACCCTCGTTCAACATTTTATCCTCAACAATGTTAGCTTTGACAGTCACAAGACCTTCAATCACCACTAACCACTCTTCTCTCTTCCACACACTCCAATGTCACCTGCATTCTCTGTCAAACATGTCACCCTCTCATGTCCTCCCATTCTACAAATAGGTTTGACACTAAATGTGGCTTGTTTGTACAGCCCAGTATGTACTCAATACGACATTGGAATGCTTGTGAATGACCTGCCGATCAGGATAATGTTATTGACACCTTATTTGGCATAAAACGCAACAACTTTAACATAGTATGTAATCATTTCATACAACAAAAGGGTGACTCCACACATTTGTTGTAAAGTATTCAGAGGTCCATGCTGTAGGTAATGCCTCACATTCGCATAACTGAGTTGAGCTACATTTGGTGTACAAGAAAATCCACATTACTTTCACACTTTCAAGTTTTTGTGGCAAAATGGCATCAAGACCACATGTACTAGCATATACAGTGGTGAATGTTGCGTGTTGAAATGACTTCCTGTTGGTACTCTCAAATGAACTATTTGACTTTCCACAAAAGGAGGCCTGGATTGCCTTATTTTTCCACCAGGCATTTCCCTTGTGGGCTGGAGCCTTTGGAGGCTGGTTTTTAGGGTAGTGGGGTGCTGCTCGTCCCTATGTCACTTTCTCCTGCTTTCACAGGCAATTACAGTAAGCGCGTGGGACTTCAGGAGAGAGACAGAAGAAAGAAAGAGATGAGAGAGCGAAGAGAAAGTGAATGGGCTGGTTTGAAACTTTTTGCCAGGGTTTCTTATGGTTCTCAGTACGACCTTGCACAGAAGTGATCTCGGAGAATCTGTTCTAGCATCAACATTTTCAACAAATGTGGTATAATAGGATTTACAAAAGAATTCAGTTACCATTTGATATACAGGCCATGAGCTACTCTGTATGAATAAATGTCTTTACAACGAATGCGCTACAACGCATTCCATTACAGCGCGGTCGTTACAACGACCGCGTTGTTACAACGCGAACCATTACTGACTTGCTGTAGGGGGCGCGCTGGACTTAGGAATAGTATAATTTACTATTCCTACTCCAGTTTGTGCAACAGCAGGGAAGATGTTGGATTGTACGACTTGCGATGTAATGGTTTGCGTTGTAACAACGCAGTCGTTGTAACGACCGCGTTGTAATGGAATGCGTTGTAGCGCATTCGATGTAAAGGCTGTTTCCCCTCTCTATGCTCCTAACAGGTCTTCCTTCTGCCTGACTCATCCTTCTTGGTGGTATAACTCTGGTACTCCAATTCCCTTAATAAGAATCTACATTTTCTTCAAGTACAGTAAGGCTCCTTACTGTCTTCAAGGCATCACACAACACTAAATTCTGTTATTTTTTAGTTGCGTCATATATTAAAATATTATCCTAAAAAATATGTTGTGTTGATCCTCAAATAACCTCACCCTCATGCTGGAAGATGTAAGCTTCTCAGGGCAGGCCAAAAGGAAGCCTAATACGGCAATAGATGCAATTAGATGTAATTTGATTTGATGCCATTTTACATTACAAAGGTTTCCTATTCCTATTGCAAATGTTTCCAAAAACCTGACATATTCAGTGAAGATGCGCTGATGTGGATCCCAAGCAATTAATTAATCACTCTTTTTGTTTTGTGAGCCCTGATTTGCACTTGAAAGTAGCCATAAAGTAACACAAAGTGGCACTACATGCTACTTTGTGTAAACAGGGAGTTCCATGGTTGGTACCTTTTGTAGCTGCGTTGCTTGAGAACTTAGTACATTTGCCCTAAAGTGTGAATCAGTCATCCTTATCTTCCACTGTTTACATAATGGTGACACTTAAGCCCCAATTGCCAGGAAATCATTAGCAAAATCCACCTATAACATCAGACCAAGGACGATTATTTTAAAATTATTTGTATTTTCATTTACACCAGAACCATATACAAATTTAAACACATACTGTTTCTGAAAAGTGCATAACAAATCAAATTGTTATACACCTTTATCATTCTCATTTTCTGCACAAGCGAGCTTTCAATCTACTGACATCTACACATACTCCTTCAAAATGCCTTTTGCGCCCACACCGGGGACACTCCTAACCTACCTGTGGAAATATCTTGCAATCTGCCCTCTGAAAACTCACATCTTGAACTCCCCTGTGTACTTTCCCTGGACATCTGCTCCCTTGGATCAGCCAAAATGTTCTTATCCCCATGTCTTTCAACCTTCTTCTGTCTCTTCTTCCCTTTGTAATTACTGGTACATTCCTCATGCATACCTCACCAGGCATAGCATCTAGATTCCTCTCCATCTCTTCCATACACCAACTCAAACGTCGGGTTACTGCTAGCCCATAGCCATTCTTGGCTTTTCTTACTGTAACATGGACAATCAAATGGTCCGTTATGAAATGATCAACTATTCACCCTTACATGTTGCCTTGCTGACAACTACCTTTCATCACAAAGTCATCAATAGTCTCACGAGACCTCTTAGTTTTGGTGTAAAATGTGTGTGTTTCTTTTTTACTATTAGCTTTACCTCTTGCGGGTACGGTAATCCAGAGAGGTCAACTTTTAGAATCGTACACACCTTTCTGCACATGCTGAATTTCTACAAGCTCACACCTCTTTAGCACATGCCCTTAAATACTGATTTTGGACTGTGACCACCATCCTTCTGAGATTCATGGGGTATTTCTGTTTTTTCATGGCCACAAAATACGTTCTCTGTCTAAATTTAGAATACCTCCGTTATGATGAAGTTTTTTCTGTACCGCCACCCTTTAACTGAATGTGTATCAGCATCACTAAGTGGCCAGAATTCAACGCAGGTAAAGGATGAACAGATTATTCTATATTTTACATTGATGTGTTTGATAATTATGAATGGAAGCGTGTAAGGATGGGTGGATGAATGAAGAAGGCATGGATGGATGGGACCACAATGGAAATACAGAGCTTTTACATTGTGTGTGTATTATCAATCTGGGCTTTTGCTAAACTCTATGCTTAGTCCATTACTTCCAGACGATGTTTAAACTTAATGTAATCAGATTCTGTCTTCATTGGCTAAGTAGGTATTAAATATTGACTGCAGAGGCATGAATCATGGTGTTGCAAGCATGGAAAAAGCAGGAAGAAAGAAACACTTTCAAATGTACACGATTACTAGCACAACACAACACAATAAAACAGTTTTCATGCATCTGAGATAGACATTGTGTACAAGAAATACACAATTTTATTAAATAAATATAAAACATACACAAGGTTTTACAAAAAATATAAACACATTTATTGCATCCAAATTTAATTTACAAACAGATGATATTACAATCAAAGATTAACATGCTTTCACAAAACAACCATTCACAAGAGTAAACATGCATTTTAAAAGTCAAAAATAAGACAAGACACATAGATGGTGTGAGCATGAAGAAGATGCAATCAATGGAGATATGGATGACAGCTCATTGATGAATCGAGGTGGAGGATTCTGAGATTCTGAAAATAAGTAGACAAAATTAGACTATTTTTTGTAGTGGTTAAATAAATGTCCATTCAATTTTAATCGGTTTCTCACTTGTTAGAAATGTCAGCCTATACCATTTAAGATAATAACTGTATACACGAAAGTGTCATTTTCCATAACACGCAAACAAACTCTGTTGCCCTCTCTCTCTATAGACAGATAGATAGATATTAAAGACAATTTCGAAACCATATAGACCGCCTGCAAAATAGTACCCCGTTCTCACTTCGGCTGTTGCCTGCTGTAGCGCTCTAGCAACTCCATGGGAAATCTCACATAAGTAAGAAAGAGTGGCCTTGCAGGAATGCAAATAACACACATTTTTGTTCTGATTTTTGAAGGACTTTTCTAAACTTGCTGGACAGTGCATTATAATGTTGCACCATTACCGATTGGTCTAACGTGGTGAAACGATCCATGTCAGGCACTTCTAGAAATCGCTCAAAAAAAAGATTGACTACGAAAAAAAGCACCACCATACTTTGAATTATAACGTCACCTAGGTTAGGGTTGCACATTTTTAAGGAGAACAGGCCACTCGGGAAGAAAATGATTAAGCTAACACACGGATGATCTTTGACTCCATTGATAACAATGTTTTTCTGAGCTTGAATTTTTGCACTTTAAGGAGTCCAGCTACGGTTATGTGTGACACAAATTGGGTTACATGTTAGTTGTAATATATTTCAATTTTCAATATTGTTTTACATGACCATTTGGATATTTTTATTTGATGGCTTTAACCCTGCTTTTTATTTGGGTATTTTAATGTATTCCTGTATGACTATGCTAACAATACATTATTTTAATTGATTGACAAAATGTTAGGGCTCACTGAACACATACAATAATCCAGTAATCGCACAACTGTTCGTCCTTTTGCTTCTGGGACACAAAGCACCTCTCCAAAATAGCTGGCACTATTCCCACATTCCGTATTTGCACTCCAGTGAAAGTTTTTAAAAACACTGATCGTGTACTGACAGTACACAATGTAGATATTTTTTATACATACATTTGATTATAGTGTTCTGTGATAATGTATCATACAAAGCTACGCTGGAGGCCAGAAAAATGGAGATTAGAAAGCAGACCTGGGATGGCCTCCAAGAAGCTGCCGTCACTCGGGATTATGGGGCATTTTGGGAAGTCATTAATCGACCTTACTTCTCTGATGATAGTCAACCTAAATTAGAATGCCTCTTCCCTTCTGATGAATGGGTTGCACATTTTTCTAAAATCTTTAGTGACGAGGATATTTTTAAACACACTGCAGCAAACCCAATTCCATCCATCCAGACACCCTTGTCTTAAGTAACGCTATTGGTACCAATGTAGTCACCAGAGCCGTTTTAAAATCATCTCCAGCGAAGGCGCCAGGCCCGGAATGCGTTCCTGTGGATGTTTTCAGACAGAACCCCCCACTCCGGGCGCCCCTGTTGACTAACGCTTTCCAAAAAGCGGTAGGTGGAGATCTCCCCATCACCTGGAAGGAATCAATATTGGTTCTTAGCTTTAAGAAAGGGAGTAGAAACCAACCCTCCTGCTACAGACCCATTTCTCTCCTAGATTCCTCAGTCAAGATGTGAGGGCGAGTCATTCTCCAACTTCTAGAGGACTGGGCCCTGGAAAATAAGTTATTTTCCAAGGCTCAGTATGGTTTCGGCCCAGGAGTAGGAACCATTGAACAAACATTGAACCTACTTATGATCGGGGTAAATATGTTCAGGCCAGAGGCGGGGCACTCCAAATGGCCTTCATGGACCTGTCGAGTGCCTTCTACCTAGTGGACGGGGACAAGTTATGGATTATGATGGGAAAGGCTGGGATTAACCTTGCCTTTGTTGACCTACTAGAACGCTTGCTTTGGGGTACTACAGTGCAGGTGTGTTATAATGTAAATGGAGTTGCACCTGTGCTTTTAAATCCAACAAGGGTGTAAGGCAGGGCTGAATATTAGCCCCCTTTTTATTTCTTTTTTATATTAACGCCCTTGAGAAGGAGTTAGTGGCAAGAGGAAAAGACCTTCCCAGATTTGGTACCTGCGTCATCTTGGTTTTATTATACGTGGAAGACGCACTTTTAATTGCCTGTAGAGCAAATGGCCTCCAGCTTTTGTTGGATATTTTTAATGATTTTATGGGGGGACTCAAACTGAAAATTAATCATAAGAAGTCTTTTATTATGAAATGTGGTCCCAAGAATATGTGCTTCCGTTCCTATCACATTGCAGGGATCCCCATAGCTAAAGTAACCAATTTTTATTATTTAGAGGCTTTATTATCTTCAGATTTTAGCTGGGGTAACATTTTGACCCAGAGAGCAGGCAAATTGATGCAATTTTTAGGTTTTCAAAAAGACTTGGAAACAAACTCATTGGAGAACTTATTTCTCTTTATAAGAGTAAGTGCATTTCCCAGGGGACTTATGGGGCTGGTGTTTGGGGCTACTCTCCGGCGGGCAACCTTCAAACAATGGAAAATCAATTCACCTGTAGGCTACTCGCCGTGCCGTTGAGTACGGCTACTTTTATTACTCATTTGGAAGTTGGATAGGCATTTTTGGAGGATCCAGTTCAGGTTGCCCCGCTGCTGCTATGGTTAAAGATTTGGCACTCGCCTCACACATCGTTCTGTCAAATGATTCTTGCAGACTGTCCTAAATTAGATCATGCAGCCGCAATCCCCTGGCTTGCTTATGTCCAAAAGACATTTATAACTATAGGACTGTCCAAGTTCTTCCACAAACCACAAGAAACTAATGGAAGCTCGAAAATATTCTTTCACTTCCTATAGATTGCATTCCAGGCTTGTTCATCAGTCTATAACCTCAGTTGTCCGTTATTTAGATCTAAAGCAGACTGAGGGTGAGGAACACTACTTTACCTGGATTAAAAATTTAGAAAGCAGATTTTATCTGACTCATTTTAGATTCGGTACTTTGTATTTCCTGGTAGCCCACCCTAAGCAGGGATCTTGGTTCTCTATTTTACCTCCCTGTCCTTGTGATGGGTTTTCTAAGCAAACCCTGGCACATTTTATGTGTTTTTGAAGTTTTTATTCTAGACCAAGGCCGTTTTTTCATGCCCATTACTGCGCTCTTTTGGTTTTAATTCTTTTTCTGCCTGTTTGCTCCGTCTCCAACTGCTAGAGTCTGAATTTTGTTGTGCATCAGTATTAGGTTATATTCGTCAAGCACTTAAAATCAGGAAGACTGTGACCTCTTCTATTGACTAATGCTGTGTTTATTCACTTTGTATTGTTGATGGAATTTGTTAACGGTATTGTGAATGGCTTGAGATTCCACTGTAATGTTCTATTCATTTTAACAACATGTATCTATATTTATTCTTTTATGGCCTTGTGCCGAATAAAGTTTTTGAAACGAATCTATCAAAGGAATGCAATTGTGAAAAGAATTATTGGCTTTCCACATCTGCGAAAGATAAGATCACCAACACCTAAGCATAGAAGTAAATAATAAAAAATGTGATGTTCCTGCAAACTTTTGTAAGGGGTGTAATATAAAAAGATAAGCACACTGGGACACATTTCTGTGTACAAAGTGGATACAAAGTCCCTTCGGTTACGGACCGTCCTGAAGACGTATTCTAATTTCATTTATATAGCATACTGTTACCAACTGTGATATGGCAGCATTGATACCATGTCCTAGAAGCGTACCCAAAGATGAGGTAGAGCCCTTTCAGGCAAAGGAACTGTAGGCCATAAAGGTATTCACATTTCTGAGCCATTTTATATTCCGCAATTGTTGCCAATTTTAACGGGAATTCAAAGACCAAATTTCAAAAATCGCCCTCTATCTTGCATCTTCCATCATGGAACTTTTGTTTATGATTCTGCTGTGCCACCGAGGGCAACCAAAAATTCCCAACCACCTTGTTAACTGCCAATGTTTTTCTTCACCATTAACTAACAGAAGGCTGGCTTGAGAAAGCTTCCCTTTGGTTTCAAGAGCTGGGTTAATATGTGATGGGGAAGATTCCGATCTTTCCAGAGAGCTTACCCCCCTCCCACCCATTTTCACTGAAGCATAGTCACTCAAGACAGAATAGGAGAGCTCTGGCATTGGAGAGTTAATTTGTGTGCAGCCTGTGTGATGTTTAAGTCTTTTTGTTAGCATTCTGACTTTATTGCCAGAAGCGTGGCCACAATGTAAAAATAATTTTCATTTGTCTGTCTCCAATCAAAAAAGAGGTCTTGCTAGTTGCCAGAAAAGAGCCCTTAACTGTATGATAAATATTCCATCAGAATCCTGCTCTTACTCCGCAGAAGATATCTTGTTCAGTGGACAGGCACTTAGTTAAGACAGATCCGTGCTGATTTATGCCAAACCTACCTTACAGCCACCACACCTGAAAGGACAGGTTTGGTGATTCTTCTGTCTCCTATATGAGGATGAGGCATCATTTAAATCCACATAATTTATAAGTTTCCTTCAATGAGAAATACTTAGTGAGACCTCAGCTTACTTTTTTTCTTTTTCTTTTGTTGTCTTGTGCACGCATTTTAAAACTATTACTTCTTCTGAACTGCATTTTCTTTTGTCGACATGATACTCAGTTTGGGCAGCGTATTATCAGAAATATATTTTCTGAAGTCTGTTTTCTTCCCTACCTTTTACTTCCTTGTTTGGGAGTCTTCTCTCATATGTGGATATCAGAATATAGCTGAATGCATCAGTAAGATGTTATCCCTATGGCAACTCGGGTACACTTCGTCCCGTTTTCTTTCTTATAGCCTAAACAGACCTTTGCACCCCTTTCTTTATCATCAGTCTGTCAAGCCACAGGATGTCTGACCCACCCATAAATGATTAACAGTAATTGTGCCTAGTACTGGCTGCAAACCTATGGATTTACTTCTTAGGCAGCAGGTCTCTCTCAAAGCATATTTGGGTCAGTTCCACTTATGTCATTAACATCAGATTGTTTTAATGTCCACTTTAAGAGTGATATATTTTAGCTTTTCTTTTCACCATTGTATCTACTCCAAGGCCTCAAAACTTCTTAAGTCAAACCACCCATCAACAAATCCTCTCTTGATGCTAAAAAGTCAAACAAACACAAGCATATTGCCAGTGGACCGTTGCCGGGCGCACTCACACACATTACAAGAAAAACATTTCTGCAACTGACCCATAATATTGAAACTCGCAACCTCCCTGCTAGAGCCTAAGTAAGTTCTCGCTGTTGCTGTGAAATAGTCGTACATCACTGGCACTTGGGAAAACCTCAAGGTCCAATTGAAGTGAAAAAGCATCTGTCATCCTACATGAGCTGCAAGCATCCTTTAAATTGGTTCATTACTCCACTCTTCCATGCTGCCGTGATAACATTGGGATTCAGGAAAGGAATAGGCCTGGATCTCCTCTTATCTCTCACATCAGGCCCAAATCATCTCCACTCCATCTTTGAAGGCTTCACCCTTGCACTCTATTCTGCACTGTAAGCAACAACAGTCAGTACTGTACAGTAACTAAGTGACCAACTATCCTTGTACTGCAGTCTCCCTATTATTGTGCGGTAGAAAGTCCACGGGGTCAGCAGAGTACAGTATTCATCGACAACAATCAACGCTCATCGCTAATCCCTCCCTCTGTTCATTTAAGTTGGTGGCGTCAGGTAGACACCAGTCAGTGCAGTTCAGTGACTTTAATGTGGCTGTCAAACAGCATACCTGGCATTCCAAAAGCACTGAAATAAATATGTAAACGAGTAGTCCCACCAACCAGTATTCACCCCAGCACACAGAGCTGGCATGAAGCCAGCCCATCAGCTAGAGATTAACACTGTTCACCATATTACTCTTTATGTAAGTCCAATGAAGCAGTCATTACTGGTGCGCTTCAAGAAGCAGCCCCATCACCAAGTGCATACTTGTCAACTTTCTCGGACCATCAAGAGGTTGGGTGTTCCAAATTTAAAAACAGCCCATCAACCAGTGACTAGTACCATAAGTCGATTAGTTGTCCGCCCTTTCTACCCGTGCTCAGCAGCATTTACCCTACGGGCCTGTACTGTGCACTAGGAATTCCATCAGCCTGAGTTATTCAGTACTCATTCCATCAGCCACCCCAGTGCAGCATTCATCTGATCAACCAGTGCTGTGTAGTGTGCATCCCAACAGTCAGTTCTGTGCAGTAGTCACTGCGAGTGGTCTTTGGTTCTACCCCCCCCCCACCTTTTAAAAAAATCTCACTCTTGAAACACTCTCCTGTTTGTTCCCTATGCTTGAATGATCTAGAACAACTCCTGTGGCCCCATCTCCATCAGCAGGGTCTTGAGGGGTCAAGCTTTTTTGTGCTAGCTTCGGCACCTGGGATAACCCTTCTCCTTCCTCATGGAAAACACATAACCTAGGTCATTTTGTTAACTGATTAAGACTTAGCTCTTTTTACAAACAACAGATGTACAAGGGAGTTACTTGGAGTTCTGTGGATTTAATGTGTATACATCGGAATACACTCAAAATAGCACAGAAGGCATGGCCCAACTTTTGTCAGACATCCTGCATCCGCAAAACTCTAAATAACCCCCTACAATCGCTGTCAGAATAGTTCCGGCTCTTTCTCTGCCAGCGACATGTAACCGTGTGGGGTGTAAGCACACTTCACAAACTGTGAGTATCACACCATAACACGACATGACACACCATTTACCAGTGAGGTGCAACAATTACTGCATCAGAAGCTGTCATAACCCACTTTTAGCTAATCTAGTTATTTATTTAACAGTTTTAAGTATTGATAAGTAGTCCTTGAAACATATTAGAGCATTTTGGGTAACTGTAAGCGTTCAGAAGTATAAAACACAATAATGTAGTCCGGAAAACATAGACCGTCATAAAAAACGGAGTAGGGCATCTTGTATGTGGGCAGCACAGTGAGATGAAGGCATTCATCGACATGCATGTATCTACTCTCCAACTCACACAAACTCATTTAATGTGAAGACATGTGAAGGCCTGTCTAATCTGCCTGTGTTTCTGTGTTCCTGAAGAGCTTTGCTAATGTTTTTTTTTAACCCGTGGCTGCTACTTGATTTAAAGATCTGGTAGGGTACTCAGGGATCGTTTATAGAAGTAAAGCAGAAATCTATAGGAAGGGGAAAAGCATTGACACAGTAGCAAATTATTGTTCTTCCTAGAGTCTTTGGGGATAAGAGTATTATTTGCAAGTGTGAATTGATTTATGAGTGGGGTAAAAATGACAAGGGTAAAGAAATTATTGGCAGTGGTAGGTAAAGCATCTGCGGGGGAAGGGAACTGGAATAAACCAGTAGGGATAGGGTTTACTCTTATACATATGGAGTCAGTAAATGCAGGGATGCAGTTTCCAGAGATAGGGAAAATATGTGTACTTTTAGAGAAGACGGGCCCCATTCACAAAGGCAATCTGAGACAAAAGTCTAACTTTACAACTTTTGGTATTCACAGAGGTCATTTACAAGTTGTATCTTTACTGTAATGGTCTTATAGGTCTAAGACTCGAGGTCTGTAATGTTAAAGACAGAGTCTAGTCACACCAGTCGTTAAGGAGTCTTTAGGATTGAAATTCGACTTACAGGGGAAGGGAATCAGCCTGCAGAGAGAAGGAAGGGAAGAAGTAATCTTTACAGATATAGTAGGTGTCTGCTAAGTTACTACGGTTAAAGGTTATGGTGTACATGCAGTGAACTGAAGCTTGAGGGACTGTTGGGGCCCTGAAAGGAGGCCTAGTGTCTAATGATCACTGGCCCTGCATGCATGATTGCAACTTTCCTCCATACGTTTTAGGCTAACATAATTGTCGGGATTGTGTCGAAATGGTGGAATCCTACAGCATCGTTACTGTCCAAATGGATTGTAGCTTTCGTGCAGCAGAGAGGGGAAGCTAGTGTCTCACGTGAAGACAGACCAGCTCACCTGACAGAAAGCCTCCACACCCGCAGGCAGAGATATTTCTAAAACCTCTTTGTGTACTGACAGCCAGTCAGCAGTCACTCCTGAGCTCCACAAGTTAACTTCAACCTGCCCTTCAGCAGGTCACATACAGAGGTTCGTGTTTAACTTTGCTTCATGTGAAATTCTCAGCATGGGTGTCATGGTGTGAAGTTAAATGTGTATCTTGAGGTCTCTGTACTGTGTGCACTTTTATGGAGTTTTTTTTTTTTAAAGAGTGCATGAATAGAATTTCAAAGACGTCCAAGTTAGAATTCCAGAATGGTTACATTTTGTCGTTGAGTCTTAAGATATTCAAAAGCACCTACAATAATATATGGTTTAAATACAGAGGGAAGGAAAAAAATTAATTTGCGAAGATCGTACGGTTTGTTTCAATAAAGCTATATTATCCATTTGAAGATTATGTATACCAATAATAAGAAGTGTGGTAGAGACTTACTATATGACATTGGTTTTTATGTATATGCTCACATTTTAAACGTTTGCACTGTATTCAAGAATAAAATCCAAAATTCGAACCAACACTTTGTAAATATGCATTGACTAGCTAGGGCCTAAGAAGACAGATTGGTGTCCTTTTACCTATATGTAGAGTACTCACTATATACGATGAGAGATCTGCTCTCATGATTTACCTATATGTAGAGTACTAACTGTATACGATGAGTGATCTCCTCTCATGTCCTGTATACATTTGTGGTTTGCTTGATGTTTTCATTTTCCACTAATAATAATTCATTCACCAAACTGAGTATAATGTTATATTAATGATGTAGAATGTTGCCTATGTGGTTCTTCTGAACAGGTGTGTTGCCCTAACTAAAAATTGTAGGATTTCCTGACATTTATTAGAGTACTACATGTAAATGCATAACATTGTAGGTTTGCATCCTCGAATGGATGCTGTACCCTATTACTCAGATTGATTTATGCTCATTATGATCATTATTATATATACATTTTTTACATAATTTTTCTGCCAAATCTTGAGGATTCTTTCTTTAATTTGTGTACAAAAGGATTTATTGAATTGTTTATTTTTATATTTTGGGGTAATGGCCGAAGGAATACGTACTAAAGAGTATGCTGGAGACATCATGCATTTTTTTCTAGTGGGTTTGTCCATAAATAGACTGACTGCGAAGAAGAAAACAGAATTGACAAATTAGGTTTCAAGAAATCACATTCCTGAACAGAGTGGAAGTAATGCAGAGCCTCAATTTGCCGTGCGGAAAAGTGCATTTCGATTCGAATCGGCCATTCTAAATCAAGATGCTTTTATCCTGCATTACCCTGGCCTTCAATTTCTTCTTCTATCTCTCCTCCCCCCACTTCCGTCTCCACGCCAAGATTACAAACTCTTGTGAGTTGCA
The DNA here is from genome assembly GCA_963921515.1 of Calotriton arnoldi. Taxonomy (NCBI): domain Eukaryota; kingdom Metazoa; phylum Chordata; class Amphibia; order Caudata; family Salamandridae; genus Calotriton; species Calotriton arnoldi. The sequence continues at coordinate 1,738,604 of CAWUFW010000933.1, forward strand.
AGGAAAGAGGACAGGCCAAAGGGTGCACTCTGACTCTTGTGACTCGCACTGGCATGAACAAATGCTATGTGACCATTTTGAGGTTGCTAAGCTTGGAATGGCTGGCGCCTGCCAAGCACAGGTGGCAGCCATTTAGAAAGTGTAAACTGTCAATATGTAACATGAAATATTGACAGCTTACACCGTGCTTTTGTAGACAGAGGAATTCAGGTGGAGAAGAACCGTGGGGTCGGTGAAATTTCTCCCTGATGAAAAATTCACAGTGTGCCACTGCTTGCAACATTTAGGCCCCTGTCTCTTTAATGGTCAGAGAGCCCAATGATAGAACACTCGAAAAAGTGAATGCCGGGTGTTAGACCTGGCCCTTTTGACAGGTGTATCTCCCAACTTTTTGCCTTTTGCCTATTTTTCTGACCCTGTTTTGGTTGGCTATAGGATTCTGGGCACTTTACCACTGCTGATCAGTGCTAAAGCGCATATGCTCTCTCTATAAATTGTGACAACGATTGGTTATCCATGATTGGCATATTTGATTTACTGGTAGGTCACTAATAAAGTGCACGGTGTGTCTGTAAATCAAATGCTACTAGTGGGCTTGCAGCACTGGTTGTGCCACCCACATGAGTAGTCCTGTAAATGTTTCTCAGACCTACCACTGTATTGTCTGCGCGTGCAGTTGTAAACTTCCATGTTGTCCTGGCAAGTGCACCCACCTGCCAGGCCCAAACCTTCCCTTTCCTTACAAGTAAGGCACCCCTAAGGTAGGCCCAAGGTACCCCTATGGGCAGGGTGCAGTGTATGTGAAAGGTAGGACATGTACTAGAGTGTGTGACATGTCCTGATAGTGAAATACTGTGTATTTCGTTTTTCACTGTTGAAAGGCTGTCTGTCCCATAGGCGTGCAACAGGGACAAGATAGTAAAATGAAGTTTGGACTCTCTGAACTCAGAATTTATTAAAGCACCTTTTGGTGAAGGTGGTTTTTAAATCCTGTGTTTAAAAATGCCACTTTTGGAAAGTGGGCATTTTCTTGCTTTAACATTCTGTGTGCCTCTGGCTGTTTGTGTTTTCAGCGCCTGGTGTGTGAGTGACAGGAGCTGAGATGTGCATTCACTCTAGAGAGTCACTGGGGGGGTTGAGGTGTGCCCTGCCTTGCCTGGGTGACTCATCGCAGGCTTAATAGACCTGGTCTGCATTTAGAGTGGTGGGAGGAGTTTTGCTTACACCTGATTAGGCTACATCTCCTTTTGCACAATGCTGGCTCCGCCTCACGTGGTCATGCTGCACCAGTGAGGGCAGAACTGGTTTGGACTGGGTTCAGAGGCCCTTGCCACAAAGCAAACAAAGACATTTTGGGGTATAAGTATTACACCTAAAACCCCAGGACTTTAGATTACTTCAAGGAACAAGAGGACCCTACCAAGAGGAAGAGCTGAAGAGCTGTAAGGAGGAGTACTGCCCCTTTGCTGTGTGCTGTGTGGGGTTGGCCCGCAGTTGCTGCTTCTGTCTGTGGTGGAGGAAAAGGACTGACTCTTTTTGCCCTGCTGTGGTATACTGCTTGTGAAGAATCTCCAAGGCCTTGTGTGCTGGCCTCCTGTTGAAAATCTCAGGGACACAAAAGATTTAAGGGGAAAAGACCCTTGCTGGGTCTAACAGTAACCTGCTTGTTGAGGAGTAAGCTGAAGAGTTGCGTAAGGACCACTACCCCTTTTTCTTTATATATTGTAGGGGGTGGGTTGGTCTGTAGTTGCTGCTCCTGCAGAAAAAAGACTGGACTGTCCTCCTTTCTTTAATCTCCAAAGAAAGCGTGTGGAGTGCTTGTGGGTGCTTCCCTCGCCATTTCTACAGCCTCAAAGTGAAAGCGCGTGAGAAGCACTTCTTATACTGTTCAGCCCGTGTGGAGTGCTTTCGTTTGCACTACCGAGCCGCCCTGGCCTTGGGGTTACTGAGGGACAGGAGGGGAGAGCTGAGGAAGGAGAAGCGCTCTCCCTCTACCTGGCGGCCTGTGCATACTCCAGCAGTAACCTGCAGCCGGGGCTCTGATTACTGCTGGAATGATTATACACGTTTGGAGCACAACGGGCAAGCTAGGAAAACCAACTCATACCCTTGCCGCTATCAATGTACAAAAATTAAATAAAGGCTTATACTGTATCATGCTTGCATTGGTCTATAGTAGTGCTTTAAAGTGGGTCTCAGCATAACAATAGCAAGGTCGATTATGTCATTCATTTGAAATTCAGAAAGAGCAATATACAGAGAGACAGTGAGTGAGTAAGTGGATGAATGAATGGCAGTGATAGAGAGAATGCGCTTGGGTGTAGGTGTGTGTCCCTTTTTCTTAACCATCCAACCCTCCAGCTGAGGGATCGAAGGGATGGAAAGCAGGAGCGGCTCGTGCAGGTAAGAGCGGTGGGGCAGGGTGAGGGGGCAAGTCGACAGATGACGATGACGAGGAAGTTAAATAAGAAAAAAAGGAAACCACTTACCTTGCGCTCGCCGCATCGCCGACTCGGTGATGCAACGAGTGCAAGGGAAGTGCTTTTCTTTTCTTAAAGTTTACCTCGTAGTCGTCTGTTGAATCCCCCCCACCCCACCTCCCTCGGCCCCACTGCTCTTACCTGCACGAGTCGCTCCTGATGGAAAGAATTTTGCCCTACCTATGAGATGGTTCTAAGACTGTTGCTGGCCAGAATTAATCAATATAAGAATCAGAATATGCAAAGCCAAGTTTAATAATAACAATAGGATAATTCTCCCAAAAATTTGTGTCATTTTCTGATTCACTGAAATTAGAGAAATAGTTCCTTTCAAGACACATTTATCACTCCGATCCAATGTACAAACTTGATTAATTTGGTAGTTACTTTGATGGCAAAAAGGTCTATTTAGAGATGGTGCCGTAAGTTGTCACATCTTTGGAAACTCTACTGCTGGCTTCCCGATCATGTACAGAATTTTAAAGCGTTTTCATTTTGCCTGATTTCCCATGCTTTAGTCGTATAAATTGTGGTACAGCAAAAGAGATGCTGCTATCCAGACTCCATTTTCATAACCAGCCGACAAAGAGAACTGCATGGGTTCTGCCTTATTTTGGCAGCTTTAATGCCTATGTATAGCACAGAAGGACTTTACAGCATGAATATCAGTTTCATTTCCACAACCGTGATGTGTAACTTCTCTGACCAGGTTTCGAGGACATGTACAGTGACTCCAGTGATCTGAATAAGTTATAGACCCCCTTCTGTAACTGTGCTGCCAGCCAAAGTGTTTAATTAAACCAACTGTTCTTGTTTTACCAAATGCCTCTTGTCTTTTGTTTTTCAAGGTAAAATCATATTCGAGCAACATTTTGTAAACCTGACTGCAATCGAAGGAAGGGGACTCCGCCCGGACGGATTCACATTTGCGCATCAAGGAAGATGAGCAGACGCCACAATTGATTACATGTTCTGCTGAATCTGCGGGGCGAAGGTCCGTCCTGAAGCCGCCGTCAGTGGGTAAGAGACAACATCTGATACTTAGTCCCCACATTTGGCGTATGGCAAACTAGAAAGAATCGCAAAAATGTAACCCGAGCGTCCTGCCACTGAAAGAAATCTGGCATTTTACCTATTTTATGTGTTCGAACTAAGTAGTCGCAAGGCGGCCTCAGAGCCGTTCCCACGGAGGCCCCCTTTTTCGGCAGTCAACAAGCTGCGAAAGGTGAATATTGGTTGTCGCTTGGACCACTGGGCGAGACACAGATGGTACGCTTGTCCGCTGGGTGTGATACAGGGCTGAGGCCTCACCGCTTGCACCGCTGCGTGTGACACAGATAGTACGCATGGGCCCTGGGTGTGATATATGTCGGGCACCTCAATCTTATTTTTTAGTAAAAAGGGTTTTGTCGGTGCTACCAGTTTCTTAACACTGTTGGTATCTCAAAGAAGTGAGAGGAGTTGTTGCTTGTACCACTGGGCGTGACACAGATGGTTCGCTTGGCCCCTGGATGTGATACAGGGTGCGATTCAGGCATTAGGAAAAAAGACTTGGATCTGGGAGATCAGGTGTCACTTGTGTTTGGCCAAGAGGGGCCTATGGTTCTTCGAGTTGTTCCTTTTCTCCGCAAAAAATAATTGTCACTTTCTTGGTCCTGGAGCTGATATTGATAGACTCTCAGGCTCACATAGTACTGTGTATTGTGCAGGGCTTCCCCTGGTCACAGGATAGCATGCGCTAGGAGAGGGCTAAGGTATTGTTCACAAGTCATCATTTTTTCAGTCTGTTTTTTTTTCTCTTTATTATGAGTACTGAAATTGATGCAACGCATATTTAACGTTGTGGTACTGGTAAATAATGCAACTTTATTTTGTCCTAAGTGTTGTATATTGTCGATGATTCAATGTGGTATATGAAGGTGCTGCTATTTCTCACAATCGTTGTTTGATGCCAAAGCTAAAATTTGTTATATTATGCCAAAAGTCAGAATTCATTATCCGATGCTGAATTTCATATTGCTTGCTTAACAAATACACTTTCTTCTAGGTTGTGAACCTTCATATGGATTGTTATTTGTGTTTTTGAAATATTCATGTTGATGCATCTGTAGATAGCACAGAGTTCATAGTAATAGTTAGAACCAGTAAACCCCTGTGTATATACTTTCCCAATGATTAGAGCAAAACTAAAAGAGTCCCTAAATAAGAGAAACTAGGGCGAATCTGCCCTCTAAAAAAGTACCCAACTCGTCATGGAATCGCCACTAAAACACATGCAAATCAGGTTCCCCACACAGGCTAAGAAATGTAACAAGTTTTGCCATGAATGGCACACACGGACTAAGGCACACGTGTTTCCCTGGCCAAAGGAGGGAACTTTTGACACTAACGCGATCAAACACCTAAGAACACACATGTGGACCAAATACGCATGACAGAGGAAGGACAGGAGAGAGGCACTAGTAGAGCTGTGGGCTATCTTTGAGGAGGCCCAGCCCAATAATCCTATGTCACAGACAAGCAAGGCTTCCGCAGCTCCTCCGCCAATGCAGGTAGGGAGCTGCTCACCCCACATTAAAATACACCAACCCGTCAGTTGTGGGAACCAAAGAATTCCCTACCGAACAACGAACTGTTATGTCCAGGCAGGAGAGCCTAACAAGCCCACACACACAGGCAATCCCAGCGCAGCCCCAGTCCAGTGAGCGGGCTCCCCGAAGTTTGACCGCCCTGCTCATCGCGTTCAGCCCACCGAACCCCAGTGATGCGAAGAACACGCACTCCCACCGGTTTAGGCAAGCACACTCGAGTGACAGGGAGGTTCATAGCGGTTCTGGACAGTGATACAACTAACAGGGGGGAGAAAAGGGGCCCCAGTCCTTCGGGATCCGATGATGAAGGTGGAGCTATAGGGTATGCAAAGGTAGCTGAAGAAATGAAAGAAAGCGGACTGGAGGGCAAATTCCGACCAAGAAGAACAGCACATAGCTCAGAGCGAAGGAGGCAAACTAGATGGGATTTGGAGGAAAGGGGCAAACTTAGGGGAGGGAGGAGGGGGGGAGGGGGGAGAGAGAGAGAAAGAGAACACGAACACACACACCATGGAAGCACAGCGAAAGAGCAGAGCAGTGCACCTTCCACCTAAGGAGGGCAGGGATAGGTACAGGGCACCGATTGGAGAGGAATCAGAGGTAGAATTGGATGAACTGGCTTTTGGCTGGGATCCCAGCCTCACCAGATTATCAACACAGAAGAGGGGATGACCAGGAAATAAGAGATCAGGGTACCCAACCAAGGCGCAGGAGAAACAAGATGGCACCTTTGCATGCGCACGAGTGGCGCAGCGACAAAGACGTCCGCTGCCCCTCCCTGACACACGATACCGATAGACTGACCCCAAGAGTGATAGTGGCCCAAGAGGAGGGTGAGATCTTTGTGTGGCCATTCTGCCACCTGCTAGCCCGCTGGACCAAGGGCAAGTCCAGTACGATAGACCATGACCAGATGAGGGATCCTTCAAACCCAAGGACATGGCTGTAGCCGAAGACTGCATCCAGCAAGGAGGGGTAGATCCCAAGTGGAACTTCCCCTACATGCAAGATTGCCTAAGAAAATGGGAGCGCTACATCAAGAAGAAACCAGAAGAGCCATCCAAAGCCAAAATGTACCCGGAACTACAGAAGGGCGCGTCAGGGACCAGCTATGAGCCCTGGGCTCAGATGGATGAAGAAGGACTAAGGACCAAATTGCTGCTATTGCTGGATGGAGTAGGGAAATTGATCTCATGTTTTGAGAAGAACACAGCTGTAATAAACCTAGCAATAGATGATATAAAAAGTCTGCTAAGTAATCTTATCGGAGAGCAGACTAACACGGTGTTCGCCTGAGCTCGCATCCCAGCAATCACGCTGACAAACACTGAGCATAATAGGGCCATATTCAATTCATATAGGCACAAAATATGGATGGCCCTGAGGGAGATGCTCCTGGACCGCCCTGATGTAGGAGGGTTGATGGCGGAGACTATGAAACCTGGGGAAACCATAACCAATTTTCTGGATAGGATGAGGGAACGATGGGGACAAGAGACAGGACAACCATGGACTGATACGGGCCTGCAAGTTGCATTCTTTTATAATATCCTCAAAAAAGGGCTGCCCACCGAGATACAAAGCGGTTTGGATGGCCTAGTGGGGTTAGATACCAAACCGTGGCGGGAGATACAGGCCCACATATTGCACTATTACAAAAAGAAACAAGAGAAAGATAGGCAAAAACAGGACCAAGCCCAGAGAGACACCGCTAAACTGTTCCAACACAAATTGAAAGAGACCGCCCTCGAGGGGGCCACGTTGGCCACAAGCATTCAAATGGCACCAGTCTTGAAGGGGCCCCACCACAAAACCCCAGAGGGTTTCAAAATAACTATAACGACAGAGACCAGGGTGGTTGGCAGCAACCAGACCTTAGGGAATGTTACTATTGTCACAGAATAGGCCACATGGTAGACAGATGCCGGTTAAAGGCATACAATGAACAGAGGTCGATGAGCCAGGTCCAGTGTCCAAAAAATCTCCATCCACCAAACCAGGCCCAGGGAGACATGAATGGACCCTACACTCAGCCGCAGGAAGGTCAATCAGCCACGTAACAGGGATCAGGTAGTTGGACACATGTGTGGCAACAGCAACAACATACAGGGAACCCAGCCCAACAGGGATCGGGGCCATAATCGTGGCAGGGAGGGGTAATGGTCTGGGGAGGTAATGCCTTCACACAGACGCAGAAACCAAAAGTGCACTAAGTTAAAAATCCCCAATGCATACCGCCCATTTCACCCACACCTCAAAGTTCGCTGAACCAAAAATCAAAAAGAAGGACCAATGAGACAATATTAGGAATTCTAACCTTTACTTGCGTTCCGGAGTTTAGAGCCGCTGTATGTACTTCGTTGATCAGGTATCCACACTAGCATTTGCCATTTAGGGCGCCTGCAGGAGCCTAGGCCCCACTCTGCTGCTGTGCCCGCAGGGCTGGCTGGCCACACCGTAGGGGGAAGGCAATCTGACGAGGGGGCAGTGAGGCTCCCCGATGGGTCCTTAAACGCAGACTCCCAGGTCCCCGCAGCCAAGTCCAATTGAGAAGCGTTCCAATTACCAAATCAAAAGGTCCCATTCTTGGGCATCCAGCCCGGGACCAAACACACTTCATGGCATGTAACCCCAAAAGTGCACTTAAAACCAGAAGCCTCCAGCCAAATGGAGACCCCTTTTTAGTTCCAAAATGAAGCTGTCCTTCAGTTTCGGGACCTAGGGTTCCCTTACACTTGGGATAGTGAAGACCCCACATCCTCCACCGCACAAGATCCGACAGGGTGCGAAGTGCCGCATGGCACTGAGTCAGTCGGAAGGGGGAGATCTGCATGAATAACCAACTGTCCCAGTCCATCACCTCCATTAGGCAAATATCGACAGGTTCTGGATCCCGAAAACCCTGGCTTCTCCAAGCAGCAATGTCTTTCCTTCTTTTTCCCTCAAATTTTCCAATCATCCAAAATTGTTAACGACAGAAGTGTGCCGCCAGTTAGAAGCCCCTAGCCAAAGCTAGGAACTACAGGTTAAAAAAACGAGGAAGAGATGTGGTCCGTGGGAGAGGGGGTGCCTGAAAGATGGGTTCTGAAAAATCAATCACAGTTCCGAAAGAGAGTAGAACGCAGAATATGCTCACCCCCTGTGTTAGGCCTAGCAATCAGCCATAACACCGTCTGGAGAAAGCAGTAGGCTCAACCTCGGACCCCGCAAAACGACATAAGCAATGGTACACAGAGGCCACGGAACAGCTTTCCGACTACCTTTATTCTTTTCATGATAAATCAGCAAGCAGACTGCATGAGACATAGGGAAGCACCCAACATAACAACAAAACGAAGCCCAAACTACCCCAAAACCAAAAAAGAAATCTCTATGAAAAGGGCGTAGTCAAGACACCTGGGGCCAGGAGGGAGGGTCACGGTGCATGCCCCATGCCAGGGACTAGAGTGGTACATACGTGACTTGAGGGCACGTTGCAACCACCAACAGCGCTCAAACATCGACACGCCCCCTCATTACACATCGTACCACGCACAATTAGGCACCCCAATGCACACACTGGGAAAGAAGGGCTGGCAACGCCCAGGGAACCCTAGCTAAAATGTATACCATCCTAACATTCATGAGATCACCCCTTAAAGATCCTTCACAAGTCTAACTCCCAGCTATGTACAGAGAGGGGAGAGACCTAACAACTTATAAAATGCTAATGCATTCCCACTCGTTAAATGAACCCATCAAAAATAGATACCCTGACTGGGGCCACATTCCAGTGCCTCACTAAAATTGCGTGAATAGAATGTAGAGAACACAACCTCACAGGAACCCCGAAGGATGTGATTGATGACGGCACACGCAATAATGCACTGTTTTCTGAACTAACCAATGAACATAGCTCTTATTCAACAGGTCGGCAATCGAACATCCAAGTGCACCAGCTTTTCCGCGGCACATCAACACCCCAACAAGATCTACAGTGTGTAAACTGAAAAATTACGAACTGTACCGTGAGCTTTTTTGCTTCAAGCCTTTTAAGCCAATAAGCCCCAATCATCAGGGGGCTACAAACACCTCCCTTGGAGTCAACCCCGACCTGTAATGTTCAGTAAGTTATGTATTGTAGCACTTCTATGTACCCTCTGTTAACTATGGGTGTTGCTGCAACCATTCATCATCAAAGAACTACCTAGTCAAATGGAGTCCACCCCGAAGCTATCACCGTGCTTGCGTAGCGACCTCTCTCATATTACTTATCATTACACCAAACGCAACACTAGCATCCCACCTGCACTACACAGGGCCCTGTTACAAAACACCTGGTATCAGCACATGACCGCTGTGGGCTCCAAGACATCAGCCAGGTTATGTTACATCTGCTCGCTGATACCACAAGCAGTAGGCTCAGACAGGCTTTACTTGTCCCAAGAGGTGCCCCCCAAAAAAGCAAAATGCCTTCTCCACCTAAACATATGTAGGATTAGGGCCAAAATAAAACCCAACAAGGTAGAACCCCACAGATTAGTAGTGACTCTGACCGGATACAAGACCAATCCAACAATACTGTACCTTCTCACCGAGCTTAGCGAAATTCAAACTGAGCTAGATAGGATGCGCAGAAGGGGCACCATAGGGGAGGATACTGTTCGGCCTGAGACTTTTCAGAGAATAGATTCTTTGAGGTAGCAAAACCACTGAACCAGTGCACGAACACGTCTGCTCCTGCTTCCATTTGCAGTCCCAGGTGTGGCCCTTAGCATATCTGGGGCAGCCTTCTTTAATAACAAATGGACCCCAGACATGAAATTTCAGCGTAGGGCTATCCATCTCAATGACACAAAGGGAAATGAGTCTTATAAGGGAGGGTTGAACAACAGCTTAGATACCCCATGTCAGGAAATCTGGGATACCGAGGTAGGTGGATATACGTGGCTAGAAGGAAAGGGGCAACCCTTAATTGTACTGAAACTTACACAGTATTCCTTGTGCTTCAGAGGTAAAGGAACAATTCCGCTGGGCACGAATGAATGCTGTGGCACAGTCATGCACATTCCAGACATGCAATGGGGCACCTCCATGCTGACAGATACCTTTTGGCAGTGCGTCGAGTTTGCCTACACTTAGCTCATCCCTGGATGGCATGGCCTCTGTTCCCTCGTCAGCATACACACCTGACCCTGGTCATTCCCGGGGAAGAACTGTCACACTTGTACCAACATCCACTAAGGAAGAAGACGTCTTTGTTGCTTTAGGCTTGTGAAAAAGAGAACTGCTGATTATTTTGGCTGGGCTCAGTACAAAGACATTCCGGAAGAATTCAGACTGCTTTCCGATGCATAAATTTCCACGGGAGAGTCCATACCCTTCTTCACCTTACAAATAAAAGAGAACACTCGCTGGTTGCAGGTAACCAGGTGGGAAATACTCAACATGATGAACAGCACTGAGCTCGGCCTTAATTTGATCAAGGAAGAACTGAGAGCAACTGCCTCACGGTGATGCAAAATCGATATGTTTTGAACTTAATGACCGCAATGGAGGGAGGGGTGTGTGCCAAGATCGGTGCATCCTGCGCGTTTTTTCCAGGGAATGGCATGGACAATGGCTCTCGGAATCTTGCCATCCAAGCACTGCACCACTCACAAAGAAAATGCGTGAGGAGGGAGGTGCCCTGAGCAGGAATGGTTTTCCTGGCTCTCCCGGTGGCTGTCTGGACTGTGCACGTCACTGCTGATGGTTTTCTTACTGTTACTGTTTTTGTGTGGTTTCCTGCAATTGGGGGTTTCCTGCTCTAAAAACACAGTCCTCAAATTGGGTAGAATGCAAGTAACTAGGAAAATAGTAAAAGTCAAAACTGAAGAACAAGTCGACAATAATGTGACTGTCATGAAGTATGGGAGAGATGATGTAGTTGAAAATTCAACTAGAGAGGGCAATGTTAATATTGATAAAAATCTATACCAATGTTTATAATGGTACATTCATATGTAGGAATGAAATTGCATCTCCATTATCAAATTCACCTGTCATGAACTCTCCATCAACCCCGACTCAGAAGTATGTGATCAGGCAGGCGCTGATACCTAGGCCTGAGGTTACTGATTGACAGGTCACGGGTGGGGTGGCACCTAGCCTGCAGGACGCGTGAACAGGAAACTCAGGTCATCCCCTCAGATAAGCACAGCCACACCAATATGGTCCAGCACATATGGCTGGAGGGGAGCGCGCATTCCCAAATACACAATAAAGTCATATGCCACATGAAGTTACGAATACTCAGCCAATAAGAACACAGCACACACAGTACACACAGTGATCAAGCGACCCTCATGCCGGACATCTGAACACGTTACCCACTGGCCCCCATTGTATCCACGTATGGTCGAGGTCCACCTGCATCTGTTATCAGGGGCCTTATTTATAACTCCAAAGACAAGGCCTGCATTCTTTTACCAAAAAAGGTTTGACTGAAGCACTTTACGATTCCCAAAGAAAAATATAAAACCTTGTTCAGATGGATTGTACTTTGAGACAGTCCTCAGACTCGCTTTTATAACTGTGCTCTCGGCCTAAGTGTTTAATTAAACCAACTGTTCCTGTTTTGCCAAATGCCTCTCGTCTTTTGTTTTTTCAAGTTAAATTCATATTCCAGTAACAAAACTTAGCGGCTTAATCACCAAAAACACTAAGTCCTGTTGAAGATTCCAACTTGAACTCTTAAGATGATCTACTGAAAATGGGGGATAGAATCTGGTGTGTGTAAAAAACAGTCTTGCACCTGAGAAGAATTTTGAAAGCTAAAAATTCAAGTTTCCTAGGTCTTCATCTAACTGACTTTCTTTTAGTCTCACGTGTAAGTGATAATGTGTAAGTAATGTACAGTAGGGCAAACTTCCCTCAGACAATGAACATGCACTGCTCAGGTGCTAACAATGCAAACGTCTGATTGACAAAAACATGTATGGCACGTGGAGGAACCAACAGTGCCAACGTCCCTCAGACACTCAGCAGGTACAGCCCAGACAGCAGTAATGCAAGTACCCCTTAGACACACAGAACGTATGTAGTGTACATAGGCACCATCTGCAAAACTTCACTCAGACACAAAATATGTACAGCATGGGCAGCACCAGCACAGGGGCATCACCAGTCGAAATTTCTCTTGCACATTCAAAAGGCACAGCGTGGGAGCAGCAGGTCAAGACTCTCTCAAACACACCACAGGGACCGCATAGGTACCAGCAATGCAATCTATCCTCAGACACCGAACATGCACTGCACGAGCACTGAGCAAATGTAAGTTTGCCTCATACACAGAATATGGTTCATTTACTGAACACACTTTGGCCAACTGGTCTTTGGTGCACCAGACAAAATGTATATTCACAATTAAACTGAAACTATTCACAGTACAAAAACATTTTAAATAATAGAATAATCAACTTAACAGTGCAGGGTAATAACATGGAAACTCTGCTGGAAGTATGGACAGGCTAGGAGGATTTGGAGAATGAAGCAGTGGGCGGAGAAGAGGCATGGCATGAAAGGCCAGGCTAATGCAGGATACATGCTAGGACACAAAACATTTGAAAACTTCGTCTTAAGACAACAATTGATCATGTTCGGGGTTGGTTGGAACAGAGGAAAACAAACAGATGGTTCAGGTTCTTTTGCCACTTCATCCTGAGGATACTATGGAGGTTTGTGGTGTTATGCAAAATTCCAAGTTGGGATAGTTGACATTCAATCAATCATACAGTACTTATTAAGCGCTGCTCGTCACCCGAGAGGGTATTGGGGCGCTGTTACATTACAACAAAGAAACACCAGCATGTTGCTCTCTACACAACCTGTTATTAGACAGTTTTTTTAGAGGGCAACTGTTGGACTTCGCCCTTTTTGCAGGGTCATCCCTGAACTTTTTGCCTTCCTCCTAGCCTTTTTTCTGACATGGTGTTGGTGGTTTTAGGACTCTGGGTACTTTAGCACTGCTGTTCAGTGTAAAGTGCGTGCGCTCTCTGTGGTAAACATGGTAAGATTGGTCTACACCTGTTTGGCATATTTAATTTACCTGTCAGTCCCTTGTAAAGTGGTATCTCAGATACCCAGGGCCACTAAATTAAATGCTACTGGTGGGCTTGCAGCGCTGATTGTGCCACCCACTGAAGTAGCCTTTCAAACCTGTCTCAGGCCTCTGCCATTGCAGGGCCTGTGCGCGCAGTGTTACTGCCGCTGTGGCGTGGCACCTAAAGTGTGTGTCATGTCTGTGACCCCCCTTTCACTGCATGTCAGTCACCCCTAAGGTAGGCCCTAGCTAGCCCTATGGGCAGGGTGCATTGTAGGTAAAAGGTAGGACATGTACCTTAAGTGTGTGACATGTCCTTGTAGTGACAAACAGCCATTTTGGTTTCTCACTACTGTGAGGCTGCCCTCCCATAGGAATGCATTGGGGATTCCCTGATAAGTGTTTCAGTGGTAATTCCTGATATGAGAGGAGCAGCGTGGTCAAGTTTGGTATGGTTGGAATAGTAATAATAAATTCTGCACAATGGTGTGCGCAGATTTATTATCACTATTTTAGAAATGCCACTTCTAGAAGTTGGCATTTTTGTGTGCTATGTGTCTGCCTGCCTGATGTGGATTGCATGTCTGGCTTTGGAGTGGCAGGGGCTGGTGAGGTGTGCGTGGCTCCAGGAGTGGCAGGGTGAGCCAGCGCAAGGCTGAATAGGGCATCTGCATTTGGAGTAGTGGGTGGAGTAGTCCCCCGACCCTGAATAGGTCTGTGCCTGCCTATGTGAATGCTGGCTCCGCCCCCTGTGGTGTGTCTGATGACAGAGCCCCAACCTGACAAAGGGGAAGAGGAGCCCTGTAAACAAAGTGCTCCACACTCCCCAGAACCAGTTAGGACTGGTTCCCCCAAGCCCTGTGCCAGGGCAGACAAAGGAATTTGGGATATAAATATTGGGGCTGTGACCCCATGAAAATGTTGTGCTCTTGTGCTTCCTTGGGACCTGTTGCTGCTGGGCCCCAGGAGGAACCGCCACGAGGGACTGCCTCCCTGCTGGAGGGCCCTGTGTGCTGGCCTGCCTGGGCCCAGCTTTGTCCCTGGAACTCTGGAGCCCTAGCGCCTCGTGAGCGCTATATTTTAGTTGCCAGGGGAAGGAAGGAGCTGGTGTCTGCAGGGCGAGGCTGCGAGGGAACCCCGGCGTGTGGATTCCCCCCTGCGGTGCTTAGCGGAGCGGGAGCCCACCCTGCATTTAAGTTTATTTTATTGGCGGGAGCCCACCCTGCATTGCTGCTCATCTGGCGGGAGCCCACCCCACATTTGAGTTTATTTTATTGGCGGGAGCCCAGCCCGCATTTGTGGTCCGGCGGGAGCCCACCCCGCGTTTGTGGAGGCTCGAGGAGAAGCGGCCGCCGCGATCGTGCGGCGACCAGGATGTCAGGCAAGCGACACCTGACTGTGGGCAGGGCCGGCCACGGAGACCGGAAGTCTGTGCGCGCCCAGCGGGGCTCCCGTGAGCTTGGGAGAGCCCCGCGGTGTTGACCAAAGGAGACCGAAGGAGTCCAGAGGAGCCCCGGTGAAGGGGGGCTCCACGAAGCCTTACGGGTGCCTGAAGCGGCACCAGAAGAGACCGGAGGAGTCTCTGAGCCGCCCGCATGAAGCAGAGGAATCCGGAGGAGGCAAAGAAAGAGCCCGGTGAGTGAGGCTTTTTCGAGGCACATTGTCGGTGCCTGAGGTGTGAGCCTGTGGGGGGGATTGCCGGGGCACATTGTCGGTGCCTTCCCCCCGCAGTTAGACGAGCTCAGTGAATGGGGCTCCAATTTGAGCATTTGTAGTGCTTCCTAGGCACAGTAGTGCCAGTGCCGTCCTGTTTATCTGCACAGCTGCGCCATAGTTGCGGGCAGCTGCAATGTGGGGGTCAATTGTTGATAGAGTCCCAGTAGGGCTCCAGAGGCACCACAGGTGCCAGTGCTCATTTTGGCTTGCCACAGCTGCACCGCGAGAGAGAGCGGGCAGCTGCAACGTTTGGGCAAAGTTATTTTAGGAGTCCCGGAGTGGGGCTTCCACGGCACGGTGGTGCCAGTGCCATTTTCCTTTGGGGGCATTTTGGTTGGTGATAAGAAAGGAGTGAGATACACTCCCCCGCCCCCCCCTGCGCATTGCGCACCTTGGCTTTGCTGCTTTTGTAGCCCTAGGGCTAATTGAGAAGCCCTATCTTCGCGCCCTGACATTCTGGACAGAGGGCATTTTGAGCCCAGTGAAAGGCCAGTTGGCCTGGGGGTCATTCTGGATGGCAATGCCTAATATGATTGTGGCATACTGTGTTTTATTGCATAATGTGTTTATGCTTGTGATGCCTATTGCGTAATGTGTTTATGCTTAGGAGGTTTTATGCACAATGTGTTTTATGCCTAATTGTGATGCAGACATAATGTGGTTATGTTGCCCATGCTAATGCTGAGTACAGTATTCTGCCAGTAGTTACTGGTTGTGCGTTACATGTGTTACTAGTGTTTTCTAAAGGTTCTGACAGTGGCCCGATTGGCCCTGTCATGTGTATATAATCCCCTGTGAATATTGCCTAGTGCCAGTTGGCACAGTGTATATGTGTGATGATAATTCTAATGTGTTTTGGATAATACAAAGGCTATTTTTATATAACCTTGTGTGCAGTTTCTTTTGTGTGCCTAGTGGGTTGCTGCTGTGTGAGTGTGTTGCGCAAACGCTTTACACATTGCCTCTGGGATAAGCCTGACTGCTCGTGTCACTTCCACTTCAGGCTTTATCTATCCTTTCTAGCCGCATTAGGATTTCATTTTGTAAGATCTCCCACAGTTAAGGGCTTGAAATTCGTGGGATATTAGAAAAACTCACTGTTTCTTTTGTCTTTTTTTAGCCTCTTAGTATGTCTTATGGCTAGCATTCCTTATGTATGCTTCCCTCTCTCGCTTGAGTGTTGAGGATTCATGTAAAGATTTGGAAGAAAGTGGGCCTGTGGAATTCAATGTTTTGCCGTATATTATAACTTTTCTCACATCAGGTCTTGATGTGCCTTCCTCTGTAAGTGGCACATTTATTCTCTTAGACACAGCATTGAGTTGCGAAGCAGACTATGAACGGAATAAGAGGTAGCTGACTGTGTCAATATTGTCTGAATAGAGCAACTGGTTATCATTTTTTCAGACAGCAGCATATTTGGAGAATGAATCTGAGATCACTAGAAAAATACAAAACCTCAGGTGAGCAAACAACAGACCAAATAGAAATGAGGTGCAAGACATTCAAAGAGAAGAAAGACTGGCATCATGTATGGAGGAAGCCGGAGAACCTCAGAGGTGCCTTAGATCTTTTTATGGAGATATGAGAAAGATGTTAGATGGGAATTCACTCACGGTTGGGCTAAAGAAGAGGGACAATAAAGCAAAGGAGGGCTTTATGAGTTTGGGCTCAGCTCCTGTAGTATCCTGACAAGTCTCAACCTCTCGTTCTGGCTCATCTTATCCAAAACAACACTAGTGCTTTTCCTGAAATACACCTCTAAAAAGATGATTGCCTCTTTATATGTCCAATTGTGCCTTAAGCAGATCACATTTTAGTAGTAGTGACTTCTGCATGACCTCTGTTATTGTTTCAATTTTAGTGACAACCTAGCAAAAAATAGATGGATTTTCTCTAAAACTCTACATGCAATCACTTACTGAGGATTTTGGAGAACATAAACACTTTTATGAACTCTTGGAAGAATCTGTGGTATAGTGCATAAACTAATATTGAACCAGGTGCTTGTACAATGCTCAAATGTTGCTGGTGATATTTGAATTACACAGAATGACCTAGTAGCACCATTGTTTCGGGGGGGGTGCCTCAGTATGTGATTATGTGTTTCCGACTGCAGACAGAAGCCTGAACTAACCTGTGTTGATATGTTTGGGTATTGCACTCAAGTCCATCTCTGCTTGGGTGGAGGTGTCATGGCCTCTATTGCTTTGTAGGCAACACCGTTTGTTATCACTTGTCACTGTATGTTGAAATACACACCAATAATTCTTGTAGCAGTGCCTAATGATAGGTTCTGCCACTCGCATATTGAGAGGCTGTCTCATGCCATGCAGAACATTTCGCCAAACTGATTATGTGATCAAATATGTACATTTCCCAAGGCTTATTTAAGGAATTTTTAACAAGCTAGTTTCTACTGACTGGGTTTGACATTGAGTGTTACTATGGCCCCATCTCCCATGAGGCCCTATTAGAGACAGCATTGGATAAGAATTCTCCACATTCTGTTCGCAGTACACCATTTCCAGTCACCTTTCCACACACAGACATTAAATTAGCATCGACTGCAGGGAGAACATACACTAGTGTTCTGCCACTGAATGTTAATCAGGGGATCCTTAAAAAAAAGTTTGAAGGGCATTTCTATTCAATGTAAATCTGCAGTACGTAAACTGGTACTGCAAAAATCTGATTTATTCTGTATAAATTCTTGGAATTCTCTGTCTCTCAATAGCAATCTAGAAGAGGCCCATATTATTAGGGCAGGACAGTTCTATATCTACAGGAAAAAGACTAGACAGTGATTAGTTTGGTATTTGGTTTTCCTGGCAGACAGCCAGCACAGGTGCGGCAAGTTCAGAAAATATTGTAACCGTTCAGAGTGTTGCTGTTTATGAGAGTGAAAGGTGTACGCCTCATGTTTGTTTTCTTCAGTCACCACGTGTCACACAGCCACAGATTTGCCAATAGCTGTCCTTGCATAGCCTGGAAATGTTTGATTTGGTAGATATAATCAGGAGATGGTCATCTAACTTACATCCAAGCATTAGACAGTACAACATTTGACCAAGAGCTGTAAAATGGCTGGATCATCTAAGATGGCACCAAACGTACATCTATAACACAAATGGAACTATGCTTGCCCTCTAGGATTATCTTACTCCTTTTCTTATTAAAAAAAGATTGTCTTTCCTGAGTCCATGGAGTCACCATGCTGACTCGGATCCCCAATCCAGAGCCAGCCCGATGGCCTGTTCCCTCTTCAAAGCTCTGAGCTCTACCTTCACTCAACAAGGTTGTAACTCCAGCCTCTGTTATCCCTCAGGGCTCATACAGCTTGTCATGTTTTCATAGGAGATTCAGCTTCCCACATGAGTCTGGCAAGACTTCCACTTCTTGTATGAGATACTGCAGTATCCCTTGAGATCCATCAACCAATTTTGGTCCTGTTGCTTTATAAAATAAAACTTGGCCAACCACAGTCTTTACTGGGCTTTGGATAGTACTTGAAAACCCAAAGCCCGGTGCTCCAGCTCCTGATGTAGGGACTTCCCATGACTCATGAATTGTGACTTACCCGCAACTTCAGAGTCCCTGGAACGCTCCAGCACCACGATAGTTTATTACACAGATACCTGTTGACAAGAAACCAAGAGAAGTTATTATTCAAGTTAAATGCAGCACTGTGCATAACAGAAAACAATACTTTAACAACGTAAGAGACTAAGCACAATATTATTAAGTGCGCAACTCGGAGTAACACATTGGTGCATTAATTCAGGACTTCAGTCAGTCAGTCAAGAGACAAGACCACCAATAACTCTGCAAGAAGATACCTGGTGCAACAGCAGACAGGTAAACAAAACAACCTGAAGCAAGTGACTACCTTACAACGGCGTACTTCAGCTGTTACTTCTCTGAGCAACATGTACATCACAGTGGCACCACTGCAACTCATATTAGCCTGTTGAATGTGCAGGAACAAGCTGTATTATCACCCATTTACTATTTTTCAAATTGTGTTACCTTGTTCTGTTTAGGCTTAAACTTTCCCAGACTGCATGGTGTCAATTTGTACGCTTGACCTACAAAATGAGGCAGATGTCATTCACCTCAGAAGACGTTTCTATCCTTTTTATCTGTGCTATATCCATGCACATCTGATTCTTCACTTTGGTGAAAGTGGCAACATAAAGCTGAGTTGGGAGTTTACACTGCTTTGGCAAAATCCAAAATGAATAGTTTACTTCATCTAACATAAAGCCAGCTCCAGGTATACCAATACATAAGAGACGTGGGCTCCCAAGGATCGCTTTTGCTGATTTCAATTAAACTCTAGTTGTTAACCAATAAGATTAGCCAATAAGGAACATTGGGCATTGCTTAAAGAGCTTGAGAACTCCAGGTAAAAGGGCCCTGCCAAGATCCCTCAAACCCATGGGCATTACCCCAACCTGGACCCAAGGTACATCGCTGACCCGACAAGCCATGTTCTGCTACCTGCAAGGTTTCAGCCTCCCAGGAGGTAGAGCTCTAAGATACCACCACTTTCAGCAGTTCCGGTTTACCATGGATATTAGAACACTCTGTGGGGCTCAAATGACTGTCAATATTATTTCTCCCCCGGCTTCACCTATGACCCTTACTACTGTGATCCCTAAGAATGGATTCCAAATGAAAATATATCTTACACAAGTTCAAAACAGGCTGTAATCCCACTTGCTGGGCTTTGAGGCAGATGAGGCATGCTTTATGCACTCAGTATGGGAATGGACGCCCATTCAGCTGCAGGGTTATCACAGAAGTCAATGCCATTCTCAGCTTTAATGTCAGCTGTTCCATGCTGACAGCTCTGCTTGGTCAGGTTCCAAAGCTTATGCCAGAGCCGGCAAAATGATTTGAACTTCCACTGACTTTAGCCAAATGTAGTATTGCATTCAGATTAATATGTCGCTCTCCCAATTTGTTCTGTCGAGCTTGTCTTTTGTAATATAACAGAGGTAAATTTCCATAGGTTGATGAACCTGAAACAGAGACTGTGAGATACCTACGGTGGACACAGATATTATTTACGCAGGCTAGGGGACTATAAGTTTACCCATGGTGAGACCTCAGATGGAGGTTATAGTGGGACCAGAAACTCGTTAATGGACGCAAGAACGACGTTCTATTCAGCCCTAGAACATGTGTCATTTTACATAATATTTTTACACCAGAATTAGTTTGTCTGAGGAGGAAGGAGCAGAGCATGCTCGCAGAGTCAGGAACTGAGAGTTTCAACTGATAAATTTTAAATTAATTTTATGTTTTCTGTATGCATTTTGTGAACATGGGTTTAGAAAAAAAACAGGTCCTAGACATCTTAATCCATTCAAGGGAATTGCTAGTCAGTTAAGCTCCCTCCTGCCCCAAGGCTAAATCAGAAAGCGGTAAGAAGCGTACCTGCGGCCAAGGGCTGTCCAACACAAGAGTTAGGGCACAATGACTAAATGGGCTCACCAAAAACTAATATTGGATAGACTGTAAGGGAAGGAGGAAAATCAAGTTCAACTGGGGTTCATTTAAACACTTTTGTTATGACTGTAAATGGCGTTCATAAATAATTCGTTAATAATCAATAAATGAGGCTTTGTGATTTAATCATTTCGATGAGAAAGGATCCGAAGTAGGCCACGGATATATGCAGCTAAGGTTCAACTTCCAGAACACGGCTTACTGGAGACGTCGATGCTGTAAACGGATTTCCTTGCCAAAATCACAACCGCGGATAGTACAAATATTCTGAAAATGAAATGCGTAGTCTCTTTTAAGAAATAGAACACTGTAGAGACATCTTGCTTCAAATACTACTTCTCAGCTTATAAAAATCTGACAAGGACTGAAATTACACAACCGAAACAGAAAAAAAACGCTCACATGGAGTAAAAAAAAAAAAAATAGACCAGCATCATGTTTCCTCCTCAAAGCAGAAATGCTGACACCGGTTTCAAAAACACAAAAAATAATTAAAGAACTACAGCAAGAAACTGAATTTCGCTACCAGTTCATTTAATCAAGGCAGAACATGTGTCCAATACACGGTAAAGGCGCTTCTAACTTTGGATCAATAAAGTGAGAATATGTGCTAACGATCATGTTTTACTTCAACAAAATATAACAGGAACACTGCTTTCAATAGACAAAATACACTTCTGCGGCAGGTAAAGACAATGTACAACATTATTATTATTAAACTTATATCGCTACATCTAGGAACAAGTCCACAGTACATTACAAGCACATTTGAATTTAATGAAAAAAGTTAACTTGCATCCATACATACACCACAACAATGCACATGAAAACCACCATATTCTTGATAAGATAAGCATGACTGCTGTATTTCTAAGCAGCTTAATATTTTGTGATTGAAAGCTAAATATAATGGAATCAAATAAAAAGTCGTTTACTTTTGGTCACAATATTTCTAGGGAATACATAACCTTCACGCAGACTCGTAACCTTAATAATATTCTCCGGTCGCCATACTGGATCCGGAAACGTTTTCCACAGCATCCGCTCTCTGGGGGTCACCAGGTGGCTCCACAAGGCTTCAGTTGTAGCTCCCCTCACAGGATGTGGTGACATTGGGATAACTAGGGCGCCAACCACTGTGCTGATGTCAGTTCTCCTGGTACTTTTTCTGCACCCAAGACGTGAAGGCATGGACTGATAAACAATGGCGACAGCTACGAATACAGTAGTACGCAATATGTTTTGCATACCTTGGAATCTTATTAACGATGGCACGAGCTCGTAAGGGAGGAGGAAGGCGGTGAGAAATCGGCGGGAAGATTATGAATTTGCAAGAAACGTTGTTATCAAAGGAAAGTGACTTTTTATTCTGACAGACAGATCTTCCTTCAGATAGTTCAACTTTAAGAATAAGTCCCCAGTAAACCCCACTGGGTGAGGGAAATAGGTAGTGCGGGGTAAACAAGGAAATCATGTAGAAGAGCCCTGGAAAAGACATTGCAACTTGAGCTGTGAGAAAATGATGTCTAGGAAAAGTATACAAGGATGACCACATGGCTGCCTGGCGATTGTCAGCTACTGGGACACCAATGGTGAGAGCCATGGAAGCAGGCAGGGCCCAAGTGAAGTGGGAATGAATACCCTCCAGAGAGACTTTCGGGCCAAAAGCATAACTGATCTTGACACACAGCATGACAAGGGGAAATGGTACATTTGGCCACCGCCTTCACTTTCTTGGCTTCAGTGAAGTGTATAAAAAAACTGACCATCCACTCCTGGTATTCAGTCTATACAGATGCTCTTCTATGCAGTGGTGATTTTTCCATGAGCAAACATTTCAGAAAACACACCATAAGTGGCAACTTAAAGATGGAAGGATGGCTAGAAAGGCTAAGGAAAGCAGACACCGCAGGTAAATAGCATTTGGCAATAGCAACTGCTAGGAAATGCTGGGCAAAAGTCAATGTGAAGCACAGAACATCGGCAAGGCGTGAATGAAATGGGTTGAAGTCTTTCAACTCCCATCAGTGAAAACTTTGTTCTAGTGCCTTGTATCAATGTATTTATTAGTGGGTTTTTTGGCTGGCAAGAAGATGTCCATTTTTTTAGAGGATAGATAAAATGATGCTAGCTAGCACCGCTCAATCTCCATGTGCGGCATCTGTGGATTTGAGTGGAGTACCAGAATATCCTGATATGAGAGCAGGTCTTTCTTCCATGGGAGAGGGAGAGGAAGCCAAATACCGAGTGCCAACAGAAGTGCACCAGATCCTTCTATCCCAGTGTGAGGCAATCAGAATCAGCTGCGTTTTTGTCTTTCAGCACCTTGTGCACGACCTTTGACAGAAAAGGGATAGTTGGACATGTCTGAAGGAGGCATTGTTACTAGCTGAACCTGGAGGATCTCTCCAGGCACTCTTCAGAGGGAAGTGCATGCCACAAAATGGCGGACACTTAAGTTCTGGAGCCATCGCAGATAACGGACGTATGGACACTGGACTTATGGAAACCCCAATCTGAAGAAGATCACACCAGTCACTTCAGGAAAAAAGGCCCCACTTGTTGTCCTGCAAGGAGGAGCAACTCAGAGCATCAACTCTTACACTGAGCGAGGGTGAGGTTGGAGTCCAGAGTGAATCCAAGTGACTTGGCATTTGGTGAAAGCTGGGGTTTAAAGGTGTCAACGTTCATGTCATTGTACCAGGTTTGTACTATGTTCTGTTTGTTGTTCTAGGCAAAAAAAGAGGAATTCTGTCTTGGTTGGGTGAACATCAGGTAGGTGCTGGACATCCAGGTCTGGATGATGTGCAAGCAGGGTTTGAGGCGTTGGATGTCTGAAGCAGATAAGGCTTTCAAGTAGAGTTATGTATCATTGGCATGTTGGTGAACCTTGATGAAGTTATCTGTGGGTAGAGCACCAACTGGCTCCATGTAGAGGATGAGTATGGCAGGAGCTAGGATGGAACACTGGGGACCCCAAAGCTGATAAGGACCTTTTCTGAGCTTGAGGTGCAAATGTGAAGAAACTGTACTGGTTGGAAAGGTAGCGGGAGACCCAGTAAAGGACAATTCCAGTGAATTCCATTCGAGATTTCATGGTGTGTATGAGGGTGGTATGGTCAACTGTGTCGAAGGCTGCTGAGAGGTCCAGCATTATCAGGAAGCATGGGTGTATGTGTAATTTCAGCAGTTTGTGAAATCCCTTTTTTCTGTTTCTATGCAACTCAAGTAAAATCTATACAGTCGGTTAATTTTCATCACACCTACGATCTTAACAAATAACTTACACAACTTCTACATCAACATGGCTATACCTCAAGCCGACACTACTATGGCCAGGTAATTTCCTGTTTTAACTCTGGTCCTAGCTATTAGGATGCTAGAGCTATTTTGTGGTCCTACCAAGCTGGCCATGCTGATGTAAAGATTTTGTCAATGTTAAAGTATGTTGATGTGAAGGTTGTGAATCTGATTCAAGAACACTACACGGGCATCTCATATGACTATTTTACGTGCACGTGTCATAATTCCAAATACAGTTTTCCTAAAATATGACAGACCAATGCTCTCATTATGAGTGGCAAAATTTCACCCAGAATGCAAATTTCGGGTGAAATTCTGCCAGCCGCAATTTCAAGGCAATTCGTGCCTGGAACTATTAGATTGCAAACAATGGAATTGATAATTCCGAGGACTGAGACAGCGTACCTCTCTTTAATGCTGCAAAAGCAGGGGCTAAGGTAGTAGCACAGTGTTTAGCCTTAACATCTTTAGCTAGAACATCTTTAGCCTGCTGGGTAGTGTACATTGTGAATCACATTGTTCTCCAGGTAAAAAGCCATAACAGAGGGACTCTGTTCAACGCCATGTTAGGTATCTAATGACGCTGTTGTCACAAACTGCACAAAACTACATTATATGCCCAGATTCGGAGCATTGTACTGCTCATTGTTCTTCAGACTGCCATGATGCTGCTGTACATAGATAGTGTGTGCTAGCTAAGGTCGATGGTCACCCTCTGTCCCCGAAAGCTTCAAGGACGTTTTCTGTTGAAGTAAGGGCCAGACTGGTGCGTCTCATTTTATGTAGCCATCATTTTGGCCTAACAGAGAAAGAATGAACTAATTTTTACAATGAGGAAAACCTGACAAGCACTACGCGCTATGAGTTGTTCCCTCTATCTGTGTGACTTTGGTCTTCATCCTCTCATCATTACTCCATTGCAATGCATATCCTCATGGGAATTTGGGACTCCCATGAAAGACCATGAGACTTACACATAAAGGTGGACGAGCAAGGTTATCTCCCGCAACCCCACAAGGTTTGGGAGGTATGTGTTGCTGTTAATGATGAAAATGTTTCCCTAGACCCCTTCAAAACATTGGTACTCCTGAGCTCTGACTTACCAGTAACTTTGGCGTGCCTGGCACGCTCCAGAACCAAACAGTTCACTCCACAGTTACCTGTTGGCAAAAATACAAGGGAAAATTAGAGCACAAAGACAATGCAGCAAGGGGCAAAAGACAAAAGAAACATTTAGTAGCCTAGTGATGTAGCAGCTTTCAGGAGATTGAGCAATGTAGTAATGAATAAGTATCTTAGAGTAACACATCTGTGCCTTCGTTCAGGAGACTTAATTAAGTGAAGAGACTGTTCAACCTAAACTTAAACTCAAGCCAGGGAATATCGCGTGACAATGCACTTAGAAAATTTGTTTTGTGAAGAGAGGATACATCAAAGTGAGACTATTCAACTGGACTGTTGAGCATACCTGAACCAGCCATACTTAATGTTCAATAACATGTCTGCTAATTTTTGTGACTTTGTCCCATTTAACTCTACATTTCGACAGATCATATGCTTAATGGTAACATTAACATGAATTGCAAGGCTAGTTTTGAAAACACTAGTCAGTGGCCTCAATTCATTGGTTGGCATGATTTACTGTCAAGTTTAGTCCGGAAACTGCAACACATATGGTCCTCTTTTTTAGGCACATACAGGCTCTAGGCATGGGTAGCATAACGGTTTGCACCCATAACAATGCTACTTTGCACCCCCGCACAAACTTACTGAGGGTCTTGTGGCAAGGGGTCTTCCACTGGGAAAAGCAGTGCAGTGATCAGTGGTCAAACATGGGAAAAGGCAGATATAGGAGGTTGACCCCAAATTTGAGAGTACTTCGACTCAGT
The DNA here is from genome assembly GCA_963921515.1 of Calotriton arnoldi. Classification (NCBI taxonomy): domain Eukaryota; kingdom Metazoa; phylum Chordata; class Amphibia; order Caudata; family Salamandridae; genus Calotriton; species Calotriton arnoldi. The sequence goes on from CAWUFW010000933.1 coordinate 1,764,162, forward strand.
CAGAAGCATGTCCCACAGCTTTCCAGTTTTACCAGCAGGAAAACATACTATTCGGATCAGAAATCATCTCCAGTTTCGAGTGGCTTAGAAAATATTTTTTGTGTGTGCTCGGGACCTTTGGTGGAAAGGAAAAAACATTTTAAACCAATTACAAACTTGAAAATTCGCTCATGCAGGCAATCGTTAATTACTCGGTTAAGCGGCACCTCGATTCCCCTGACAGGTAAGGGGGTAACATTTTTAAAGTCGAATTTTAAAGAAATGGAAAAAGTGAAAGGATAATTTGCCGCCAGGGGGAAATAATTTAGTAAGGCTATTTTATTCAATTTATTGAGCTGTTTATTCGTTTAACATTGAATTGCTAGTCTCTAGGTTTGCACAAGGCACCTGCACTTTAAGTGAGAGTAAGGACGGAATAAATCATTCGCTGTTAAGAGGAAAAAGGAAAAGCAGGGAGAGATGACGGGTTTGTCCATTGGTTTACTCAAGATGACATGTGGGGGGGGGGGGTAGCTGCCGCGGGCGATTCTTGCGGCCGCAACGGCCGCAGGTAAGAGCGCCCCAAAACTCGTGCCGCCTGGGGCGGTCCGCCCCCATCGCCCCCCCCTAGCTACGCCACTGGCAATACCGGTCAATAGCGAACATTCTTTTATATTTAACTCATGGTACCTTTACTTACAAATGAATTTTAATGGTAGGATAAACTGCATAGTTTAAAACAAAAATCCTTTACAGATGGTAGAGTAAATAGTTTTTAGTGTTGCAATTTTTGTATTTCAAGCAAATGTATTTGTACGATTTTATTGGTATGCAATGGTTTTAACTAACTATGCAAATAAACTTGACTTGGACTTTAAGTGGTTTAGTGTTCAAGAAAGCCCCAGAATGGTCTCAGACCCATTTAGATGTTTTCTGTAAACCCAATGCCAATGTTGGAACTTGCGGAAAAGTCAGACAGGCCAAGGTACATTTGCAGCAAAGGTATTGTCTATGAGTCATTGACAGGGCTTCTAATTTGAGAAAGTCTAGGTTTAAGTAACCTTGAGATCCTCACAAAATTCTGGAACCTTCCAAACTCAGTCCTAAGAATAACGAAGACCAAACACTCTAACGACAATCAACAGTTACAACATCTTTGCATATACATGATATAAAACTGACTGGAGATCATGGCGAAAATCTGTCGGCCGCTGGAACTCCCGTCATGCTCCACAGATTGCTTCTGGGTAGGAGAAGGCGACCTGGCGGCGCGCTGTGAGCTGCTGGTTCAGCTTGCAGAAAGAATAAACCACAGCACTTGAATTTGATCCTGCAGTGGCGATAATATAGAGGAGAAGGTCCACAGAGCATTTTGGAAGTCTGCTGTTTCAATGCTTCGACGTTCGGGATGCAAGATCTGTCGTGGAAAGTTGTCCTAGAGAGGGCTTAATGGGAGTCAGAGCTAAAGGATATCTCCTCTAATGATTGCTGTAGCAGGAATGCGACACGCTTCAGCAGTATTAATCTAATGGTGAGGAGTGGATGCTAAAAGGGACCTGAAGCTTGTTGGCCTTCTCAGGATGAACATTTTAAGCAGGACTATTTATTGCCTAAGTTTTCCAAAAAGGAAAAGAAAAGGCGGTGTGGATTATTATTGGCTATTATTTGCTATACATCGACATTTAGAAGCAAGACTGGGAGGATGAGCCCCATTAAATGGTATACTAGACACCATTTTTTAGAGCAGTGGTCCCCTGGAGGGTGGTTGCGGAGGCGGCCCATTTAGTGGTGGGTAAGGCTTGCGGCCCCTCAGGGTTCCCTGCATGCTCTCGCACCGGTTTCAGTGTAACTCATCATCAGTGCATATTGCTGGACTCCCCTTCTGGGCCCCCTTCGAGGTGTTGGCGCAACAGCTCGGTGAAGACTTAATGAAAGATATATCAGATACATCATATGGTAGCTATGAAACAAGGCAAAGAGAACCCCAACTTAGAATGTCCAACTATGTTTACAGGGCAAAATCGTGCGATATTCAATCAGGACCCTGCTGTGTTTAATAATGGTCCCACACTTTGGAAAAGTGCGTTACACTCGAGAATGCTTGTTCTCTCGCTCAGGAGCCAGCAGTACAATTTACGGATGGAGATGAAGGTCGGAATAGGTACAGTGCTGGGTCACCGGTTGACAGTATCTCCGCTGATATAGCTATGCGTGGGAACAGCCTGGTAGCAGCAGCGGTGACAAAGCCTCAACCCCTAACTGCAGTGACAGCAACCACCGCATTGCAACAGATAAGTCAGCAAGGTTCAGACCAAGAAGCATTTATGCCATCCCCTAAAACACCATATCCAATTTTTTCACAACCTCCACATCCTTGGAGACCATTTCATTGGATCAAACTGCAGTGCTGTTTGCCATGTCCAATAGAGATTTTAATCCCGACAATTTCATGCAAGAGGAGACATCGCTATATGTGAGCGTCGAGCCCAACAGCGGCAGCAGCCTCAAAGATGTTCCCAGTTTGGACGCTTCTAATAAAGGAACAGGAGACTTTCTTTTTAAGGATCCAAATCTACAGCCACTGCTTGATATATGGTTAACATCAGGCCAACGGTCACAGCCACAAGAAACGCTCTTGGATGATGAGCAGAAAGCTGCACATACTAGCATACTGTTGGCATGATTTCTTCTCCGTCGATAGCTATGATAATACATCAAATATTAAGGGAAATTCGTGAAGTGAGGACTGCCCAAACCCAGGCTAATATGGAAGTTAAGGAGCAACTGTGTCCCATAAATGATAACTTGATCAAATGTAATTTACATATGGAACAAGCCGAACAGAGGATTTCTGATCTTGAAGACAGCTTCGTGGGATACCAGCAAGTCGGGAGAATGGTCCAACTGTTGACAAGATATCTGACATGATTAAAACATATGTAGTTTCCGATTTGCCCATTAAAGAACAAGACCTTACAATCATGTGTACCCAAAGAGTTCCCAGAGCTCTGTCTCCCAATGCAAAATATCCTTGAACAATCGTGGTTAATTCCCGAGTTTATCGCATTAGAGAGCCGATTCTTACAAAAGCATTACAAGGAAAAGCCTTTCAAACAGCGGATAATTATGCCTGAGCTGTTCAGGAAAGTTGGTGCACGGGCAGGCTTAGTCCAGTAGGCAAAGAGATTCCATATTTTTTCATCAGTTTCGCAAGGCACTGCATTTTTGCAAAGTATAAGCTCTTCAGAGTTGAGGAATTGCAGTTTTTGTTATTTTTTACTTTTTCTCTCTTTCTTAATATCCTTTTGTGGAGCTAGCCTTGCCTTACTGTACTTCTAGGTTTGATTATTGTATTGCTTTCCTAGTACTTTAGGATTATCAAGATTTTTTTATGGTTAGAGTAAATATAGATATGGTGATGATCAACTGTTATGTAATCCATAAATTTTGATTCAAAATGTGGTTAGCTATATGAGTTAGTTATATGAAAAAGTTTGGTCAGGCACCCACACCTCCAGAGATTGCAATCTTGGGTGCAAAACCAAGGCACTCAAAACAGGGATCGGGTAGAGGGTACAATGTAGGACAGCGCATGTGGGAGAGGGGATCCTTGGGAGCTATGACGGGTCGGGAGGAGTATTTTGTTGCGGAAGGGGGGATGCACTTTAGTAAGGAAGAAAAAAATAAGTAGAAAAGTTCTGCTAGATTATCCCGACAGTTAGCAATCAGAAGTCCACAAGGGAAACACTACGTCTCACACACACCTGCAAAATGGAACAGCCTCTCTAAAAGAAAGAACATTGTCACAGCTTATTAAGGTGGCTGTGAGAAGTTGGCCTGGCATATGCTGTCCACTAATTATAGTGGGCACCTTGCACCAGTCCAAACAACCCCTTATTGGAGATAGGTTAAAGACAACCTTATTGAAAGCTATCCTAGTGGTAGCTATGGAGAGCAGCCTTCAGGCTAAGTCTTGAAGGAATGTAAAGCAGCTTGTTTTACCAGTCTATAATCTCTTGAGTGACCAAATGAAAGAGCACCACACCAGGTATATATTCAAAATATATGTATTTATTGCTAAACACACCCCTCTAGTCTCTTTATGAGGCTAGAGTTCGAAGTACATAAGTTATAAGTTATCAAATCACAGTAATAGCACAAATACACGTTTGGGCCCCAGGGGCGTACCAAACCATATACCAATAAAGTGGTATGCGAACCACGACTGAACTAGACACTAGGCCTAGAGCCTCTAGAAGTGCTTGGACCACAAGGAACCACCCAAGGTAGTGACACAGGGGACCTACGGGAGACGCGTGCAGTGTAAATACACAACCGCGATACGCCGTTGACTTCTATGGAGAAAGTCGGGATCGGGAAATTATAGAAAAGGGACACTTAAAGAGGACTAGGACAAAACCCTTTGAGATCTAGGACTTTGAAGAGTCTCTACCCACGGGAGCACCGGAGTACTCGTGTTACCTCACCCAGGGAAGCCGGGTGCATAGGTGCCTTTCGGGGTCGGGTTTCGTCGTCGATTCGAATGGCGATCTGCTGCAAAGTGCTAATGGCGGCCAAGAGAAAAGTGTCCGGGTGGATCCAAGAGTGGATCGGAGTTCTGAAGAACCTGAAAGCAGAGGGGACAGAGTCTGGGTCACTAGCCAGTGACCAGGAAGGTGATGGACAGATGCCCACCGATGTCGAGTGCTTCAGGTGCGTTGACGGTCGTCTTGACTCTTCAGCCACGAGGTCCAGGAGGCGTTGTCGGCGACCAGGAGCAGGATTCGGGCTGGTACACGATGTCTGTCGAGTGCTGAGGTGTCGGCGACCGGATTGGACCCAACAAGCCTTGGCAACGGCAAGTCTCGAGGAAGATGTAGATCGTCGATGGTGCAGACCAGCAAGGTCTGTGGAACTCACCCAGCGAGGGTAAGTGAGGGCAGGCCTGGAGCAACCAGGATGCCAAGTAAGAAAAGGATTGGCCTTCGTTAAGGGCTACTAGCCAACGGGCTAGCGACCGCGAAGGAGCCTCGTGACGCCGCACGTGGAGCTGGCTTACAGGACACTCGTGGAGTGGGGGCCAGTGATCTTCGGTGCAGGTGGTGCTGGAGGCTAGGGCTACTCGGAGCCCAAAGCACGACTTCTTGGGAGACCCAGAAGATGGTGCACTTGCAAATGTGCTCGGTGTCCAGGGGTCACGGTCTCAAGTCACCCACGATAGCCACGGGCCTCAGCTTTGCTGGGGACTCAGGAGTAGCCTCGGGAAGTCTGAGAATCCACCTCTGGTGATGCGATGACTTGGCGTCCGACGGGAGCTTCAGAAATGCGAACCGGACAGATGCTTCTTTGGTGCCTGCCAAGCAGGGAGTCACTCCTTGACCCCAAGGGAGATTCTTCAGTCCTCTAATCTTGTCGTAGAGCGTCGAAGGTCCAGGATTCAGTTTCAGAGTTTCGTCCAGGTATAATCTAAAGTCCTAAGGACTGGGTTCCTACCTTTATTCTAAAAATAGGGTTGGACTACTCTGTGGCCCCACCTATGGGTGGGTCAGGGCAGAGGGGTGGCTACACCCTTTCCCTTTGTCCAGTTCGCGCCAAAGCAGGGGCTGGAAGCCCCTGATCCGGTTTGAACTGGGGTATGCACTAGGGACACCAAATGTGCCCCCAGTGCAGGACTTCAAAGCACACAGATGGTGCTCCCGCCCAGCCCCAATACACATTATCCTGTCTGGGAGGTGGTCACACCTCCCTGGGACAGGAAACCTATTGTCCAGGCCTCCCCTGCCGGAGTTTCGTCCAGCAGCAGGAGGCCAGACTCGTGTCTGTGGCAGCAGCATCCATTTTGTGATGCCAGGGCTTTGGAAAGAAGTTACCGGGCTAGTCAGAGTTAACATGTCTTTCCCTCTAGAAGGGTGGAATGCTACCCCCGCCGCCAGAATTGGCGGGGGGTAGTATTCCAAGATGTTTGACACCAAACACGACATGTTTAGGTGCAGCCATTCCAAAGTTAGCATTTTACCGCGAGGTTATAATGCGCTTAAGAGTATATGGTCAGGCTGCACTACAAACAGCATCAGAGATGGTCTCCGAAAGCTGCAGAGGGGCCCTGCTCATGCAGGGGCACCCTCTCACATAGGAACCATGCACTCTGCCTTTAGGATTGATAAGGCCTGCCTTAGGAGTGACTTATAGGTTTATATGTGTGTATGTATTTAGTGATATAGGTAACCTATATCACAGTAAGGAGTGCATGCACCACCTTACCCAGGCTGCAGTAGCAGACCTGTGGTGTCAGTTTGGATGGCCTTCCAGGGGTGGCATAATACATGCTGCAGCCCCTGGCAGGCCTCTGAGGTACCTATGCCCTTGGTACATAGTATACCATATACTAGGGACTTATAAGGGCACTCCAGATCCCAATCAGTGATGTGCCTAAGGCACATGGAAACCTTTTTACAGAGAAAGCAGATAGACTGGGGCCCTGAATAGCAGGATCCCAGTCCAACTAAGTCATAAACCAGCAGAACACCATAAAAAAAGTGGGGGCAACCATATAGTCAGATTCCACCTTCCTACAGTGGCCTCCTGTAACAGTAATGGGATTAATAATAAGACCAAATTTAGGTCATTATTCGCTTGGCTGAAAGCCTCTAATGCGAGTGTCATCTTTTTGCAGGAGACCCATCTTAAATCCACGTCATCTCAGCCAAGTATTCCCAGTTTTAATAACGGTGTGTTTTTTGCCTCGGCCGGCGCAGCAGTTAAAGGGTTGGCTATATTTATCTGTAAGCAATATCAGTGCGAAGTGCTTCGGGTAAAAAGGGATCCAGGTGCAAGATGGGTTTGGGTTGAAGTTTTTTTTTTGATAAGTAAACTTTTTATAGGTTTTTTAAGCAAATTTACAAATAATGCACACCGTTTGCCGGTCCGCGAAGGGAACCCTTTACAAAGAATCATACAATTCTCTATGCACAGTAGTTCCTGTCCACTTCATTTCATGCACAAGCCCCACGTAGTCCATAGAAGGACTATTTTCCCCATACCTTGGCATGTTTTTTGGGGGACTTTCACGTGCTATATAAATTGGTTCCTTCAACTTTGCACATTGGCCCATGCCTGCCCCAGGCCTTTTCCAATATTTTGCTATGTCTCTTTTCGCTAATAGCGTCCCCAATCCCACTAGGGTTCGTTCACCCCTGGGGCCCTCCAAATCATCCAGTATCTCTAAAAAGACAATACCTCAATTTGCTGGCCCAGGACCTTTGAAAGCATTCTGAAGATTCTGTGCTAGTATTGTTGAATAAGAGGGCAGCACCACACCATATGGAAGAAATCTCACATGACTTCACGGCATCTTGTACAGGCAGGTTCTGAGAGCCTTTTTGCTTTCCATAGCCGTCTGGGTGTAAAGTATGTAAAGTGAAAGTAATGCGTTTGGATGAGGCGCAATCTAGCTGACATTGCCAGGGTGCGTAGTGCCATACATGCTTCTCTCCACTATGCATCCTCAAGTGAACCCAGCCAGCTCTCTCACCGAGCTCTCAGATGTGATAGGTTACAAGGTGAGTGGTTGACTAGAGCTCTGTACACCTGTGAAATGCGTCCTTTCTCTATGGGACCCAGGAGTAGTCATGCCTCCAGGGGGTTGTAGTCTGGTGGCGCCGCTGGGACATCTTTGTGACCTGCTAGGGCGTGTCTGAGCTGGAGGGAGCGGCAGAATTGAGATTTGTGGAGAGAAGTTGGTATAATGAATAAGAAAGGATTTCATATGATCTCCCTCCCACACATCGCCCAGTTTTGACACATCTATTCTATCCCAGTCTTTGAAGTCCTCCAGTTGTGACACATGGGTCAGCCATCTACCTGTCCAGAACGGAGATTCCATCTTCACCAGGCAGTCCCATCCTGTCCATCGCAACGTGGCCCTTAAGGCTTGGAACAGCACTCAGGTTATTTCTGGGAGTGCCCGCGGTATTAACGTCCCTACAACATACCTGTAAGGTTGTCTAGACCAATCAGTGAGACCTCCATTCTGTAAGCTGGGTCTGTCCACCCAAACTGCCAACTAATGTGGATCTTACACATTTGTCAAAGGAGATTCTGGGGGGATTACCAGCTTATATAAATTTATGAGCATTAGTGTTGATATCATCAAACGAGTGGTTTGGGATGGAAAAGTGGTAATTCTGGATGGGGTACAGTAGGCGTGGAAGGATCATCCTTTTATGTAGGGCTTTTCTTCCCAATAGGTTGAGTGGCATTTTGGTCCAACTGTCAAGAACTTCCTGAACTGCCCAAACTAAAGGCCTATGGTTAAGATACCATGCCATGTCTGGCTCCGAGGTCATTTGGATCCCCAGGTATCAGAAGCTTAAGCGTTTGATTGGGAAGCCTGTGTTCCAAATTTCATCTCCCCTGTCTCCTCGCAGAAGGACCAGTAGTGATTTAGACCAATTCACCTTTAGTCCTGATGCGGATCCAAAGACGTCCAAAATATAGATTAGGCTGGGTCTGGTTTCCGCCGTATGGGCCATAAATAAGAGGACATCGTCCGTGTATAACTCTAACCTGTCCTCTATGACCATTCCCAAATTAAAGCCCCAGACCTGGGTGTTGCAGCATATCCAAGTTGCTAAGGGCTCAATCGCCAGGGTGAAGAGAAGGGGGGACAGGGGACAGCACTGTCGCGTGTCCTGATGGATCTGAAATCTGGGGGAGACTGCTCCGTTTACCCTCACTTGTGCTTGCAGCTTGGCATACAAGACACAGATATAGGAATCGAATCGAGAGCCTATGCCCAGTTTACCCAGGACCTCTTGAGAAAAGGGCCAGTCCAACGAATCAAAGGCCTTCCTGAAGTCAAGAAGCATCAGTGCAGTGGCACAGTGAAATGAAATGAATGAAATAAATAGTGATTTTTAAAGCGCACTACTACCCAAGGGTGTCTAGGCGCTGAGACTCTCAGTAGGTGAAAGGAAAAGCGATTTTAACCAGACATCAAGTGCGGACTGTAACGAAAAAAGATATGAATGCTTCACTAATTATTAAACAACCATGTTTTAAGAGCCTTACGAAAGGTAAGCAGGTTGTTTATGGATTTTAGTTTAAGGGGCATCGAGTTGCAAAGTTTGGCAGTGGCCACTGCAAAGCTCTTATCTCCCCAGGTGGCTCTCTTGATTTTAGGTACGACCAAATTGGCCTGAGAGGAAGATCTTAAATTCCTGGATGGGGTGTACCATTGAAAGAGCTGTCTGATGGATTCTGGGTCATCCAGATGAAGGGCTGTAAAAAGTTATGCAAAGAGACTTAAACATTACCCACTTTCTCACCGGGAGCCAGTGGAGTGAAGGGAGAAATTGGGAGACCGACTGATGTATTGGAGAAGCAATCTAGCCGCTGCATTTTGGACCATCTGGAGCTTATGCAGAGCTTTCTTGTGGGCGGTCAAAAAAAGCCATTACAGTAGTCTATTTTTTAAAAGACGAGTGCAGTGATCACTGCCTTACGTAAGTCCAGAGGAATATAGGGGAAAACCTTCCTAAGTGATTTAAACAGAAAGAAACACGAGGAGGTGATGGCACTTGCTTGTCCCACAAAGAAAAGCTTTTTGTCGAATTGGACTCCCAGATTTTTCAGTTTGGGAATAGGAATTGGGGGAGCTCCCATTTCCTGAGGCCACCATTTGGGAGACCAGAACGATGGGTGATTGCCTAAGAGAAGCACCTCAGTTTTGTCTAAGTTTATTTTCAGACAATTGTTAGACATCCAGCTCCCAATCTGTTGCATACAGTTGTGGAAGTATTCTGCAGTCCTGTCTAGATCATCAGTGACCGACACTCCGATCTGGGTGTCTTCAGCATATGAGACAATTGAGAAACCAAAATTTCAATCAATGAAGCTAGAGATGTAACATATAGATTAAAAGGAGTTGAACTCAATGCCGATCCTTGCGGTACACCACAAGGTAGTGTAAAAGATGTTGAACTGTGGGCATTGGAGTCCACAAACTGAACTTTATCAGTGAGAAAGGATCTTAGGAGCTTAAGGGCAGCGCCCCTGACGCCTAACTCAGACGATTGATGAGAAGTCCATGGTTAACAGTGTCGAACGCTGCCGAACAAAATTAAAGCAGCGTTCCCTCCCTTGTCTAAAGTTGTTCTGACATACTCGGAAGCTGTGATCAGAGCAGACTCTGTGCTATGTTGGCAGTGCAGTATCCGGAAGGGTACTAGGGCAAGATGAACTCTCCTGATGCAGTGCCTTGTGCTGCAGTGACAGATAAAGCTGCACTGGTCTGGGTGGACTAGCCGGGTCAGAACATGGGTGATCCATCTCGCCAGCACCTTTGCAAATTATTTAACTTCAGCACTGATAATGGAGAAAGGCTGGTAAGAGAAGTACCGGTTTAACGGCTTACTAGGTTTCAGCAATACCACAATAATGGCTAGGTGTATCTCCTCTGGAAAACTGCCCCCTCGAAGGTTTCGAGAAACATGTACCAAAATTGGAGGTATAATGAGTTGCGGGTTCAAGTTTTGCTACAGCAACATCCAATTAACTTTATAAGTTACTATGGCTTTATGGAACATAGTATCAATGCTATAGAAGAAATATATACCTTGCTAAGGGAGCTAGGGCACCAATTTTACTTAAGGGAGATTTTAATATCATTCAAAATGTAAGGCTTGACTGCTCTTGGACTAATAAACAACAAAATAAGCCTAGTTTAGCACGTTTTTTGTTAAAGATGAAACGCGATTTAGCATTAATAGATCTATGGCAAGTTGAGCATCCAGTGGTGGGACACTTACATTTGTTTTTCAAAGTGTTTCAATTTGGCTTCTCGCATTTAAAACATTTTTGGTGTCTTATTCCTTGTTCAAGGGCAAGGTATTTTAGCCAGTGCCTTTTTGATCTCCCGGCTCCCACGATTAAACTGATATTAGAAGATCCTAGTAGAAATTAGCCCAGATGGTGTTTGGACAAGTCTTTGTTAAGCAACGAGATTTGGGTTGCGAATATGCGTTTGACATTAGATGAATTTCTGGAACAAAACATTGGTACTGCCACTTCCTTTTCTGTGTGGGGTGCTTTGAAGGCCGTTATTCACACTGAAGCTATTTCCTTCAAAGCACAGGTTATTAAACAAAAGAAAGTGACAAGCACTCAACTGCAGTCAGCTGTAGATATCAAAACTTTGGCTGTCATTACATCTAATACATACGCAGCCAGAGTTAAGTCAGTCTTGACAATGTTTATATAAGACTACTACCAGCTAAATAGGAATAGTGAATTAAAACACCTGCTTTCACGAAAGCAATGAGGAAAGTGAGCTTGTACGCAGTACCCCCCTCCCCCAAGCGCCTTGAGACCCTCCGGGTGAGTAGCGCGCTATACAAATGCTTGATTGATTGATTGATTGATTGACTTAGATGGTCAATAAAGAAAAAGCACAATAACAACATTATTAAGTCAATTTTTCGAGGCTGCAGAAAACAAAGTTGTTTTGCGGCCAAATCAAGTCGGCAAAGTCTTTTTCAGACATTATTCAGAGCTTTACTCTGTAATGGAGAATCCCACTTCTGAAAGTTTTAATAACTTTTTGAAATCTATTCAGATGTCGGCTTTCACAGCAGAGTCACAAAGAGGAGCGGCGTTGACTATTACATTGGCCGATGTGGAAGGAGCGATCGAAGCATTTCCGAATGCAAAATCATGCAGGAATGATGGCTTACCCATAGAAGTTTACAAGCCATTTATCCTTCAATTAAGTACATTTTTGATTATTCTTTACAATGAGATTCTCAAAGACAAAAATCCTCCTAGGTCTTTTACCAAGGCAGTTATTGTAAGCTTTTTGAAAAAGGGAAAGCCATCCCAAAGATGTGGTTCATATCGCCCCATTAGCTTACTTAATTGCGATCATAAAATCTTAGCGAAAATAATTGCAAATAGATTGGCCCCGCTTGCACTAACCTTGGTTCACCCAGATCAAAATGGCTTTTTGCCAACAAGGCTGATATCAACTAATACTAACTATTTGGTACAAGCCATCGATTACTATACCACTAATAAGATCAAGGGATGCTTGATACAGAAAAAGATTCCTATATGGTCCACTGGGAGGTACTATCCACAATCTTCATCAAATTTAGGTTACCATTAAGTATTGTTGAAATGATACAAAATGTATATAAAGAGGCTGAAGCTAAAACTATAATCAATTCTAAGGTAGTGGGGCGCGTGACAGCAAGGTGTGGGACGAGGCAAGGTTCCGATCTCTCCTGTTCTTTTTGAGCTATTTATTGAGCCGCTGGCCTGCGCAATAGGCAGGATTCTAGCATTTCATCCCTGGTGGGTTGCTCAGGGAAGCTAAAGCTGTTCGCTGATGACATGGTATTATACCTAGCTGCAGAACAAAGTAATATTCATAATGTTCTCACTAGAATTGAGGAATGTATCTGTAAAGGAGGCTACGAAGTTAATCATGCCAAGTCAGAAGTCTTATTATTTAACAGCCCTTCTTCAATTCGGCTAGTTGAGATGAGCACACATTATACTGCGGACCACCCAGTTAGATATTTTAGGATCTATGCTACAACTAATTTGGCCAATTTATTTGGACTAAATTATACCTCAACTTTGATTAAAGCATGCAGGCTTTTAAACCAGTGGCAGTTGTTATCCCTTACTATTATCGGTCGGGTCACGTTAATCAAAATGCCCATTTTGCCTTTGTTCATATTTATTTTTTCCAACATGATGATTCAAGTTTTTTGATGAATTCGATCGCTTAATTCACTATTTTGTATAGCAGGGTAGAAAATCTTGTACAAGTCTAAAGGCATTACATTTGGAGAAAGAGAAGGGAGTGCTGGCACTCCCGAATATCAAAATGTATTATCACGCTGTCTTGCTAGATTGGTTAGTTTGAGCTACAGTACCCAGCAACCAGTCTAATTATACTTATTTGAGCATGATGCTAAAAGAAATAGGCATTAAGCTCTTTACCTTCCAAACAATGCCCAGGTTGCCGAAGCAACCTAGGTATAAGACGCTGCATGTTTTAACCAATAGGTTCGAGAAAGTATGGCAGGAGTTTCAAGTCTCTTGGTTTCATTTAGCTTTAGGTTTGAGAAACTGCTGCCAATTAGGTGTACAGCTAAACAAATCAGCCAAATCGAACTGGGAAAGGAAGGTTGGGATTTTTCAACCTATAAAGTTTTGTAGTAGCCGGGTTAGTAATATCTTGGCATCAACTAACTTATAAGCATCCATTAATAGCTCCTAATCTATGGTTTAGCTGCAGACAAATTAGAAATTTTCTTAGTGGAAGTAGAAAGGAGCCTTCCCCATTAGCACTAAGCATAAGCAAAGCTTATTTCGTATCGAGGATAAAGGGTATAGGTAATCGGTATCGCTTACTACATCGGAAATTCGCAGAGGTAGTGATACCATCTTTCTTAAATACTATCGCTGCCTCACACAAATTGTAAGACTGATCAAAATCGTTGGGGGTTTTATAATAAAATTTGCTGCAAAGCTATCCATGCTGCTAATTACAAAAGGATGTATTTTTTTAGCAAATGGATGCTATACCACACTCTGGCAAAAATGGGCTCTTTGAAAAAATTGCAGAGAGATGGAAATATTTGCATGATTGAATGTATTATACATTATTATGCTGAGGGTATGACGATATTCATGATATAATATGAAGTGTTGATTTTGTGATTTCCTGTTAATGGAATCATGAATCACGGTGTCATATCAATCGTAATTAGCATTATGGTATATTTTGTTCCCTCCTTAATGTAACATTTTGAATATATCAATTTGCAACATGGATAGATTGTTGAACACATTGTGTTATATATGAAATTACTTTTCTACCTATTCAATAAAAGATGATTTAGAAACAAAAATCACAGTCAGGCGGTGTAAGGGCCCTCAACCTTGAGTGAATTATTTTTATCATCCCACATCATCCTACTGAATACAAAAACCTCTGTTTTTTAGAAGATATATCTGTGACTAACTGGAGGTAGGATTTTGTGTGTGTACACTGTGACATATTTATAAAGGTTTGAAACCCCCAGTACTTCCTCGTCTAAGGGGCTGATTACGATCTCGTCCGGAAAGCATTCCTACCGAATCGGTCCCAGAATGCTTCCCGGACGAATCGGATCGGGTGAGTCTGACCGAACAATTTCGATGTACCTGGATGCTTCCGGATAATACTCAGTCTGACTCCTATTGACATCAACGGGAGCCTGTGTTCGGAGCAAGAACACAGGCTCCCATTGAAGAAAGGGGTGGCTGGTGAAAACCTTGCACCCTGTAGCGGGCACCCCATGGTGCCTGCCACACTGTGCATGGTTGGAAAGGGGGGTCCCTTGGGTAACCCCAGGGACCTGATTCGGAGGTCCCCGGGGGAAGGGGGGCCTGCTACGGGCCTCCAAAGACAGATTCCAGCAGCTGATTCGTTCCGGAGACGCGACCAGTCCGAATGCCTTTCGGAACCGATTCGGACAGCCCTACCTGGTTTACAGGCATCGTAATCGGTCGTTGGAAACTGTGTACGGTTCGGTCCGAAACAAGGGTTCTGAATCGCATTCGGCTAACCTGAATCCGATTAGGAGCCATTCCGAACGGGATCGTAATCGGCCCCTAAGTCTTTACCGTTACCCCTTGCTAATACTGGACAGCCAAGTAAACAAAATCCTCTGCAATAATGTGGAGGTGCAACGGCATCAAAGATACTTCCCAGTAACCACTGGGTGTCTCGGGCCTGGCGAAAAGGCATTTTTAGTCACTGCTGGCTAAATGTTAGTGGGTGCGACAAAAAGAAGTGCTGAAAAAGGTCTGGTCCCATTCTCATTCAAGTCTTCTGCTCACTCAGTCATAAAGGGTGTCCCTGAGGTTGATGCAATCTACCATTCCTGTTTTAACGTTTGCAGCCCCTAACAAAAATACTTAATCTTTCTGGAGCTACATTTTATTTATCATGCAGACACCAGATAGCTTAGTTCTTAGAAAGAACAGCAGCGACATGTCTCAACTGGAAGATAACCATCAGTCCACAGCATGAGAAAAGGGTTCATGTCTGCCTCTGCCTGCAGCTTAAACCCATGAAATTTGAAATTCTACTAGCATGTTTCAACTCCCTATACATGAATTCCCATTTTTGACTCACTTAAATAACGGTACAGAATTTAAGCATCTGGCATATTCTTAGATTTCTCCCTTTGACCATATTGCATTCCAGTAGTCAATACCATTGTATTTTCCTGTTTAGACCAGAATAGTATTTACCTGGATCTTCTAGCTAAAGTCAGAAACCGACTGGTGCTGATGCAGAATGCAGCCCGTCGGCTTCCAGGTGGACTATCTTATTAGATTCCTCCTGCACTCAACTCACTCCATTTGCTCAGTAGAGAAGAGGATAAGAGTTAAGGCTGTATGGTGGAACAAATATCGGTCTGGCAAAAAGGACGCTCATTGAGAACTGTGAAATTCTACAAATAAAAGCAAAATTGAGTGCTAAGATCCTCTTCCGGTATCAACCATAAGAGTTCACATTTTGAGAAAACTGGAATCGGAATCTGAGCTTATAATGTACAAGGCTCCAAACTGTGAAACTCCTTTCCTGGAGATATACATAAAGCTGACATTTGCAAGGGCATCAGGGACCTGGTTGTATACCAGTTACCCAGTTGACCACCCACAGGCAAATCTGTCTACTCACACTTGGAAATCCACTGCACTACTTTTAACAAAGCCAAAATACCCACGGGGTAAAAAATTGTGGTTAACAAAAACCAATAATAACGTGATAACTGTACACCCCTTCACACGATCATGTTCAAAAATAGCTATGCGGCTCGGTAAGTGATTTGAATTTTTATCAATTACATGCATCACGGATGATCAAATATGTGTTATTACTCTGGTGATAATATGACCACCTGGCAAATCCCCTTTTTAAGCTGCACAAGAAAACGGGTCGTAAGGCAGTAAGTAACAAACCACATCTCTTATTCTTGTCTTATGTCCTGTCCCTCCAAAGCAGTGCTTCCACTGAGTGCATCATTCAACAGTGTACATAGGTGTGAGCATGGCATACTGGTTCTCTTTTATGCAAAATGAGGTTTACCATGTTGCAGTCGGAGTCACTTTTTCAGTGCAAATGAAAGTGAGCAATGAATCCATTGTAGTCCTTTTTCTAGGTCACTGACGGGTCAAGGTGTCTGAATGTTAGCTATAATGAGGGGGAGGCTTAGGAGTAAAGATTCTGACCATGACTAGGATAGTGACCTTATGTCTTTATGTTGTTTCCCACTCGTAGATGAGAGAAGCTGTATGCACTGTTTATTGTATTTCTTGTTTTTTTTCTTACTTCCCACATGCGGTGCTTTATGATGCTGGCTACAAAGTGGCACATAATTAGGGTTTTGCCCATGTTTAATTTTACTATGATGCCTTGTAGTCAGATTGGGTCTACTTCACTCTGAGTCCTCAGTGGCAATGAGTCACTGGGTATGGTATAGACCTGCTGTGTTGGCTGTTGGTTCTGGGCTACACATCTGCATTTTCGCCTTTCTGCAGCATTACCGACCAGGTGCCTTGTACCAAATATGTTCTAACTGCTTCCTTGTGCTCTCAAAGGTGTAGGGTTGATGGGTGGGAGAGAGTCATGGAGGTTGCACAACCAAAATTGTACCTGCCGTAACTGCTCCGCCTTACACACCAAAGGCACTAGGGTCAGCAGCAACTGCGTGACAGAGCCTGGGACGTGATTCTTTTGTCCCTTCACCTCCCCAGGATCACGTTCCACTGATAAATTTGCCCATAGTGGATAACCATGTTAGTGAATGGGTGGAAAATGAGACAGTTTACTTTAGCCTGGCACTGCTGCATTGTGATTCCATTGTCTACCACTGCTAACTCATCCCACAATCCACCATAGCTGGCTACAAACACTTTCCTGCCATACCAGTTCCTCATACTGTACACCACTGCTAGCCCCCACACACTGCCAGTTCCAAAGCCTCATACTTCTTACTACTATGCAGGTAATCTGTCCACTAGTCTCCACTCTTCTAAAGCCACCAGTGCCTGTTTCTTACTGCTATTCACATTCAGCTAGTGCCATTGCTCCACATTGCTATCCACTTCGCACTCCATTTTAGGTGACAGCCTACCAGACAGCCCGAAGACATCTTGGGGACATTCAGAAAGTTGACCTAGGAATGCATTCAGCCCGTTGCTTACCATTGGGTTTGTGGTTTGTAGCTCACATTTTCTGGCTTTCTATTTGCTGGCTTTATTTGCTTTAGGCTGTCCAGCTCGAATTGGTCCCTTTCGCTGCCCAAAACTTGTTTACTGTATTCTTCCACGAACTCGCTTTCAGGGCTTAAAATCTTGCTCTTATCTTGTCACATTTGCTGTGCATTCAAAGAGGGATGTCAGGCTGTGTCTTCCAGGGAGCTTAGTGTTTATTGTTCTTTCTCTGACTTCAAAGTGAGAAGATTTATGTGACATTCATGCTGGCTACTGGGACAGCTTGAGGAAGGCTGTACGATGTTATAATTTTTTTCTAGCACACAACAAATTTTAAATGTCTGTAAAAAAAACGTACTGACGAAAAAATCAATAAATTGGGTGATGACATTTCCACACATTATCGTTTGTGTGCTGTATACTTTTATCAGTAAAACTGCATGTGAGTGCAAATGTAATGGTCAT
Source organism: Calotriton arnoldi (assembly GCA_963921515.1). Lineage (NCBI taxonomy): Eukaryota > Metazoa > Chordata > Amphibia > Caudata > Salamandridae > Calotriton > Calotriton arnoldi. Next base: position 1,781,886 of record CAWUFW010000933.1, read on the forward strand.
TTCAATTGAAGATGTGCTGTCTGTAGTGGCAGTACGCTACCACACCATGCACACTCCACATTACCCCACTTCATTCAACTCTGCACCACTCCACACTAAGCTTTTCTAATCTACACCACTCCACTCTACTACGCACCACTGCACTCTTCGCCACTGTACTCTACACCACTCTACTCTATGCCACCCTACTCTGCAACACTGCACTCTATACCACTGCAGTCTACTCTGTACCACTCCTCTGTATGCCAGTGAACTCTATGCCATTCCCTACTCCGCCACTCAAATCTACTCTGCATCACTGCACTCTACTCAGAAACAATCTACTCTATGCAACTGCACTCGGCACCACTGCACTCAGCACCACTCCACTCTACTCTGTACCACTCTACGCCAATGCACTCTGCACCACTCTACTATACATCACTGCACTCTACAACAGTATACTCTACAACACTGCACTCTCTGCCACTCTACCCTATGACACTGAACTCTACGCCACTAAACTCTGCATCGCTCCACTGTACGCCAATCCACTCTAACCAGTCTAATCTACTCTGCACCACTGCACTCTACGACACTCTATTCTATGACACTGCACTTTATGGCACTTCACACCACGTCACTCTACACAATTGCGCTTTACGTTACTGCACTCTAGCCACTCTATTCTACTCTGCACCACTGTACTCTACCTCACTGCTCTCTGCACCACTCTACTCTGCACCACTCTACTCCCCTGTATGCGTCTGCACCAATCCACTCGACTACACTCCGCACCACTGCAATCTACGTCACTACACTCTGCACCACTCCACTCTACACCACTCTACTCCATGCCACTCTACCCTGCACTACTCCACTCTACCCTGTACCACTCCACTCTATGCCACTTCACTCTACGCCACTCTTCTCCACTGCAAAATTACACAACTTTACTTGAAAATGCACTCAACGCCACTGCACTCTATGCCACTCTACTCTGCACCCCTGTACTTTACGCCATTTCACTCTAGGCCACTCTACTACACTATACTGTACTCCATTCTACGACACTCCACTCCACAATACTCCACTCTATGATGCTCTACCTCATTAAACTCTGCTCCACTGACACTCTATGCCACTCCACTCTACAGCACTATACTCCACTCTATGCTATTTTACAACACTACTCCACCCTTCAATTCTCTACACAACTCCCTCTATGCCACTCCATGCCACTTTACTCAACTCTGTTCTATTCCATTCAACTCTGAAACTCTATGCCATTCCGTTCTATGACACTCTATTCTGCTCCACTCAACTCTGCAACACTCTACTCCACTCAATGCTACTCCACTCTATGACAATCTACTCCGCTCTGTGCCACTCTACTCCAGACAACACCCTCTACGCCACTCCACTCCACTCTACAACACACTACTCAACTCTGACACTGTACTCCACTCTACGCCACTCAACTCTATGCCCTTCCACTTTACGACATTCTACTCCCTACACAACATTCCACAACACTGTACGCTACTCTATGACACTCCACTTCACGCCACTCCACTCTACTCCACTTTACGATACTCCACTCCACACCACTCTCCTTTACCCTGCTAACTTTTAGCCATGCTGAACAGCAGCCACTCTGGTGTACAACATTGCTAAAACATATTGGCATAGCCAATAGCTATTGCAAAGGCGAGCCCTATTGGCTTTGCCAATGCTGGTTTTGTCTACGATTGCAGTTGCCCACCACTACCCGCTCCTTACACTGTTCACCAGGACCAGTGTTCAGATGAGTGGGATACTGAATATGAAAGCAAAGTACTTTATATATGCCACAGAATAGCAGAGGTGTACTGTAGTCACTTCTTGAAATTCATTTCCAGTCCGTTTGTGTGAAATTAGTGTCTGTAATTCGTTAGAGACTTATTTTCGCCCTTAGCCCATCCTCCTGTTCTCCTCGGATTAAATGTCTCATCTAATGCTATTAAACCATTCACTCTCTCTCTATTCTCACTTTAACAATTGACACTCTATTATGCGTCGTATTCACTCTCATTCCCTCCCTTTCCAAGCTGTCGCCTTGCATTGAACCAAACAAAGGACTATAACATGACAGGGGAGAGTCATTGTAAACTCCTGCAAAATGCACCACTGGCCTCCACTGCTCCCGCTGAAGAGGTTTGGTTCATATAGTATCCTCCCTCTTTAGGAAGCTCTCACCTCTTCAACCATCTTTCATCTCTATTCAAGCACTATCGCTCCAATTCATGCATTCTCATCTCTATCTATGCTTTGTCTCCTTAATTGTCTATCCACACTGTTGTCCCAACCACCCTCCCACACCCCGCCATCCTCTCGCCTTACACCTTTTCTCTAAACCTGCACTCACATCCACACGTCCACCAAACGCGCCATTCACTCTCATTGTCGGCAACCAGTTTTTCACACTTGGCGTCAACTCCAGCACACTGAAATCACTGTTGAATTTCCAGTGTTATATAAGAAAGGGTCTCAACTTAATTTGGCACTGAGTGGTGAAGCTATCACTCCGAATAGAAACCAGTGACGCTGAAAGTAGGAGTGCGGGAGGTGCTGCACCACCCCCATATAACTCTTAAGAACTTTCTTTGTAAAACATGAAATAAAGACACCTCTTGAGTGTTTATTCCGGAAGCTGCTGCTCAAAACCAGACTACCACATGTTAGGCAATTATTCCAGCCAATTTCATCCCTCCTACTTGGGAGTTACAGTGCTATCTAGCAGTAGTTGGAACCCACAATTGTGGTTGCAAATAATTGATCAAATACGGACACTTAAGTAATGATGGTATTTTATTTGGGGAAGCTCCCTTTTGAAGTTATGTTGGGTTGCCTCTGGGACAGATGTCTTCACAGCATTAACATTTTTTTTTAGGTCTTGCCTAGGCAGTGCTTGCGCTGTCTCTTCGAGACATGCTGTATTCAGGATATGGGCATAAAGCTCCGCCCACTTTCCGCCCATCTTTTTTAATTGGCTCCTGTCCCTGTCCTTTGTAAATGGTGGCTTTTCATTGGTCAATAGGCTTAGTAGTCCCTCCTTAGTAACACTTTGACTCTTCTTGTAATCTCCCATGAGGACACCCCCTGTTACATGTGTTGTTACTCCCTAGGTTTTAATTACAGCCTCAGAGCACTATTTTCTTAAAGGGCTTCAGGCAGGACACACGATTGGTCCTAAACAAAGCTGGCACTGGTTACTTTACTTACTAGCACATCTCACATTTATATGAGACCTTCTATAAATGTCCCTTCATCAGCTCCACACAGAGTACAACCTAATCCCGAATTAATATAATAATTCTTTTGTTACATTTCAAAGCTACTAATTGGATATATGGACATAGCTATTTGAATGTACTCGTGGTACTGTCTTGCATGCAATGCATTATGGGTAGGGTGGATTTACCATATCTTCTGCAGGGTGCAGTACCATATGTGACGAAAAGAGGTCCCATTGGACCTCTTTTGGCCCTATATGGTACATGGCTAAGTAAAAAACATTGGCATTTATAATGCCAATAACTCCAACTTTGCAGCGTGAGGTACAATATGTGGCCAAAAAAGACCCCTTGGCACCTAGTTTTGCCACATATGGTACTGCACCCTGCAACAGGGCTAGGTAAAACACATTGGCATTTATAATGCCAATAACTCCAACTTTGCAGGGTGCAGTACTATATGTGGCCTAAAGAGGTCCCAGGGGACCTCTTTTGGTCACACATGGTACAGCACCCTGCAACACGGCTAGGTAAAAAACATTGGCATTTATAATGCCAATAATTCCAACTCCAATAAATGCGAGACCGATTGCATTTCCAATGCAATGCAATACGTCTTGCATTTGTTAAAGTTAGAGCTGTTGGCATTGAAAATGACAATGTTTTTTACTTTTGCTTTTTTATACCATTGACAATAGTACAATGCAAATGTAATAACTCCACTGCAAACAAAAAAACAAAAGTAAAAAACATTGTTATTTTCAACGCCAAGGGCTCTAACTTTAACAAATGCGAGACCTATTGCATTGCAAATGCTTGTTTTAATTGGGAACACGGGCTGCTTTTAAAAACTAATGGTTTGCAGTCGTCTCATTGGCCTGCGTCCCTAAATTCTCAGTGTCACACAATTCACCTTACCTCATTAATACCCATGAGAAGGAGTTCTGCGACCCCCTACCAATATATATATATATTTGTGATGCAACTGATTAATGCAGCAGTTTCATTAATGTAACAAAAACCCGGCAACTAAATATTTTTTCAAATTAGCATCCCATCTAAATTTTGGGCTCCGAGAACATGAATGGGGTGAATACAAGACAATTTTTTTTATTGACAATACGCTAGGCCTTGGCGGTAAATTCCGTTCCGCTTGCGGAATTTGCGGAATTTGGGTAATTTCGCGTTCCGCGGAGAACGCGGAATTGCCCAAAATTCCGCGATCTGCAACTTCGCGGAATGTTTTGCTTGTTCGCGCTTTCAAAATGCGTGTTCGCTAGATATTTCTCCCCGAGCACGCAAACAGCGTTCGCGAACAGGAAAAAAGCATCGCGAATGGGCGAAACAAGCAATTCCGCGTGTTCGCAGAACTTTTGCGTGCTCGTGGAGTTTTTTACCATTTCGCGGAGCTTTGCGTAGCGCGACTACGCAAATTCCGCCCACCCCTACAATACGCGTAATAAAAATTTTCTAGAAACGTGCAATTACATCCACTAACATGATTATACTCGTTTGCACTAGGCAATAGTACAACTTAGTATTCGTTTAAAAAATCCATATTCATTCTGCGTTGATCAAAGCATTCACAGCAAGATTCATACATATTACCCGCACTCTTGTAAGCAGTGTACACAAAAATCTCGACTATAGTTATACACAATACATAACACTAATAATTCTTAGTACAGAGTTAATATTACTCAACCAGACATCTCAATAATTAATCAAAAGATACAATGTCTTCATTTGATATCAACATAATGCTTTAAAGTCAACTGATAATTTTTATGGATGTCTTGTTTCCCATCTTCATGTGGCTTTTATTAATGCACGTTTCGGCACAAGAATGCCTTCATCAGGAAAGTCACTTTCAACAAGAAATGAATGGTACCTACAATGTAGGATTCATAGAACCAAACAAAGGACTATAAAATAACTGGGGAGAGTCGCTGTAAACTCCTGCAAAATGCACCACTGGCCTCCACTGCTCCCGCTGAAGAGGTTTGGTTCATATAGTATCCTCGCTCTTTAGGAAGTAGCTAAAAATCCAGTCATTGTTTCTTTAGGTTAAAAACAGAGGGATATATGTATGAGGAGGTTTGCGTCACGTTTGCACCACGCATTGTGGTACATGCGTGACACAAACCTTAAGTAAGATTTATGAAGCCATGCAAAGCCACTTTGCGTGGCCCTGAGTGGCTTCACAAATCTGGAGTAACGCAACGCAGCCCAAATCACTGCATAGCATTACTCTGCCCTGGCTAGGCGTTCCATGGGTGTTATGTTGATGTTACCATGCAACGCCCATGGTTTTTGACGCATTCCTATATTTACCAGAACTGGTAAACCTGGGAATGTGCCAAAAAGTTACTCCTTCCCAGAGGAGGCAAAACGAAGAGAAATATCTCTATTTCTCCTCGTTTCTACCTCTTTCTGTCACACATAGAAAGAGGAATATGCCTCCCTGTATTGTTTTTGTCTGCGTCGGCACTAGGCTGCCAAAAGGGTGGCAGCGCATGGGAAAGGACAGGAATGCGCTGTACTGCCTTCAATACAGCACATTCCAGCCCTTTCCCTGTCACACAGTATGCGCTGCATCACTTTCACATAAATAAGCCCACGAGTCAATAGCATGTTACGAAAGCATGATTGAAAAGGGAAACATCCTTTACATCGCGGTGATTACACTGCGATGCATTTAGAACGCTGCCATTACAACGCAAGCGTTACATCGACTTGCACTGGAGGGCGCTATAACCTAAGGAATAGTAAGATTTACTATTCCAACACCTTCCCTACTGTACGTAGACTGGTGTTGGAATAGTAAATCTTACTACTCCTAAGTCCAGCGCCCTCCAGCGCAAGTCGTTGTAACGACTTGCGTTGTAAAAACTGTGATGTTACATACCGCGATCATTTTGATCGCGTTGTAACATCACATATTCATTGAAAACAGACACAAGGAACCAGCAAAATAACAAAACATAAGGACGCTCTTAGGTTCTTACTTTTAACAGATACGCAGCTCAATAGTTAACTTATAAGGGTTGCAGGGTGGAATAGCATGCAGCAAGATAGGGGTAGCAATTGTCGTTCCAAGATATCCCCCAAAGACACACCTCACAATGGCCTGAATCTATCGTTGCCTGGGGTCAAGATGACCAAACGGAAGCTGCTGATGGAAGAAAGGACCACATGAAATATAACGTTTGTAACCTGCTTTAACCACTACAGCCTACAGTTTTATGCTCCAATTTCATGACCTTTCACAACTCCAAACCCTCATGCTTAGCAAAAAGATGTTCAAAGCACAACAGTTCAATCTCTGAAATGTATTCGAGTCATTTTACTTTAATTTCGCTCCTGAGGGAAGGTTAAAATTGAATTGCTCCTTTAACGCAGAAATCAATCCTTCATGTGGTATGTCTGTTCTCATTTATAGTTTTGCACATTATCAAGTTGTAAGACAGCAGGAGGAAGAAACAAATATACTTGGCCGGTGCAGTAGGCTCTTGAAGTCTTTTGCTTCTTTTATTGATAAATAGCCGAATGGATTGCTTTTGAGCAAGCACTTATCTTTACTGACAAATATTAGCTTATCTGTCATTACTGCTCCTTAATCTGCCAGTGGATGCCTAGGTCTGGCCGAGAGAGAGCTTTAGTGTCACTGTCTCACGAGCCTCAGGTTTTTCAATCGTGCACATAAGCATACATAGTGGGCCTTTCACTTCACTAATATGTCCATTTTGTTTTCGTTCACCACAGCATAAAGCGTGTGGCAATGGGTCAGCTAGCTTCATCAAATCAAATCAAATCGAACAGTATTTGTATAGCGCATTTTGCCTGGCCACGTGCATAGCTGCCAAAAAAAGAGGGCTTTGCAGGGCCAGGGCTAGTGTGCGTGGGCTGCTGAAACAGTTTTGTTTTTGATTTTTTTTAATCATTTTGCCATTTTTTGCATATTCCACATATATGTAAATAAGGCAACCATTGGGAAAGCCAATAGGTCTCACATGTTTGTGACCTACTGGCTTTTCCAATGCTTTTTGGGGATGCTGTAAAGCATTTGTAAAAAGTGAAAAATTCTTTTTTTTTGCTGATGATGTCATGAGTGATGTAATATGTGACGTCATCAGCAGTGCATTGCGGGGGCGTGAGTTATAGTTAGCTGAACTAACTATAACGGGGGAATTTCTATGGTTTTGTACGAGTGAAATGTCCAACTAACTATAACTGTCCCTAAAACCTATGGTTTTTTCAGTGAATTTCAAACATTTTTTAAATGCTAATTTCTAACTATAACGTGTCTGAAACCTATGGTTTTTTCAGTGAATATATATATATATATATATATATATTTTTTTTTATGACAACTTGGGGTGGGGAGGCAATGAAGGAGTAGATGGAAGGGAAGCACCAGAGTAGGGGGGCAACGGGCAGAGAGAGCATTCGAGGGGGTGGGACAATAACCTTACTGATGTCACTCTTAGTGAGGCGGAGAAACAGCTTTTAGCCCTTGGCTTATCCTATTGTCCCGAGAGTTCTTTTAACTATGCAATTACAAGGATGGATTTATTCAAAAGCATTAGAAAGTTAAAACTCAAAAAATACTTTCTCCTAACGGAGCAGAATCAGGGTAGAAATCAAGTCCTGAATACTCAGCCAACATGCTCCCCATTGTTAAACCTAACAACTACCGACATGCCAACCTTACAAACATTGTGTGATTTAGCCAATGAAAGTGACAACAGAACACAGGAGAATAGTGACCATATACTACAGAAGGATATTACTCCATTCAAGCCTCGCTCAACATTTAATCCTATTACCCTTAGAGATTCGATTGACATTTTCAATGAGCAAGTCACAAATAGTATCAAAAAATTGAATTATGTTGTAAATAACAAAGCAAAAACTAAAAAAGTACTCTACAATATCGACAATTGATGAACAAACTAAAGAAAAATAATGAAATCATAATTCGGAACTCAGATAAAGGAGGTAATCTTGTACTGTGGAGTAAAAAGACTATATTGAGGAAGCTCTGACGCAATTAAAGGACAGAGAGTGTTATCTTCGGTGTGATCAACAAACTCTTAAGAACATGTACAATAGCTATGGAATGAAACTCATAGCTTGGAAAAATGCGGGGCTTCTAACCCAGGATGAACATAAATATATGAGAAATGAAAACCCTGTGACTCCAGTAATGTATTTCATACCGAAGGTTCACAAAAATCCCCTTAAGCCCCCAGGCCGGCCAATTATATCTGCCTGCAACAGTCTACTAGAAAAGACGTCACGCTATGTGGATTTCTTCCTTCAAAGTCATGTACAAGGACTGCCCTCATATATTCGTGATACAGGTGATTTTCTTTCTAAAATTCAAGATATAGTCTGGCAAGATGACTACCTGTTAATCACGTTGGATGTGACATCCTTATATACCTCTATAAAACATCAAGATGGACTGAGAGCTCTGAAACATTATTTAGCACGTAGAGGTTCTGACTATGATCAACACAGTGTAATGTTGGCCAATATGGTTGAATTTTGTTTAAAAAATAATATTTTTCTGTTTGAAAACTTTCTGTACCAGCAACAACGTGGCGTTGCCATGGGGGCCAGCTTCTCCCCCAGTTATGCATGCATGCATATGGGATGGTGGGAGGAGTTGGTCCTCCATAAGAATATAACATGCAAATGACCAACAATGTCATAAAATGGGTCAGGTATATAGATGATCTATTTGTGATCTGGAGAGGAGCTAAAAATGAGGCTATATCGTTTATACAAAAACTAAATGATAATGACTTAAATCTTCACTTTACTGCAGACATTAGCCCATTAACTGTGAATTTCTTGGATGTGCAATTGTATATAAAGGAAGGACAGCTGCATACCACATTACATAGGAAACCTACTGCAGGTAATTCGGTATTGCACGCCAGCAGCGCACATCCAAGCCACCTTATCCAGAGCATACCTTTTGGTGAGATGTTGCGGCTGAAACGCATATGCAGTAATAAGGAAGATTTGTATGAGGCTCAGATGGCCAGTAGGAATAGATTCCTGGCAAGAGGATATTCACCAAATTGTATTGATAGGGCTATCAAAAAAGTAATGAAGTAGGTAGGGAAACCCTCCTTGATAACACAGTCAAACTGAATCGATCTGATAGAGGAGATGAAAATACATTCAGGTTCATTTTCAAGTTCAGTAAGCAGGGTCGTACTATTAAGAATGTAATTAATAGGAACTGGCCAATTATATTGGGAGATCCTGTTATTGGCCATCTCCTCCCCAAGAAAGCAGCCATAACATTCAGTAGGGCACCTTCGATGAGGGATACTTTGGTGAGAAATGACTTGGAGGGTCCAATCAAAGGTACTTGGCTCAGTCAACGTAAGGGGTTTTTAAATGTAAGACTTGCAAGGCATGCCATCAGGGTATCAACACTACTACCTACAAGACACCATTTAATTCAAGAGATATCCCTATCACCAAGTCTCTGTCCTGCAAAACGGATCATGCCATATATGTGCTGGAGTGCCCCTGTGGGCTTAAATATGTAGGTAGTACCATACTACATGCTCACAAGAGGGTACTCCAGCACATGAGGCGATTAACAACCGTGACCAAACATATCCGGTAGCCCGACATTTTGAAGAGAGTCACAATGCAGATCCCACTTTGTTGAGATATTTTATAATTGACAGTGTCCCTACCAAAAGAGGGAGGTGATAGAGTTAAAGCCCTCAGACAATTGGAAACAAAATACATTCTCAATTTAGATACCAAGTATCCGGGGGCCTTAATCAAACTGAGGATTTATACACTTGTCTCTAGAATCAAGCCAGACAGTTTCTCAGCAGTAGGATGAGTACAAGTAGTTAAAATAAGTTAAAAGCGGTAAAACAAACTACAAATAATTAGTTTGTGAAGTGGAAATGCACTAATAGTCATTTGAAAGAGAAAAGACAGTACAAACATTATGTCTATAAATAATTATTTCGAGTTTCCGCTTCCAGTCTCCTTGTTTTTATTATTACACATAGTTTTAGGTATTTGATGTATATGGTGACACATTAGAAGTGTTTGTTTTTATGGCACTTAGCACTTTATCTATTTGTATTTTGCACTGATATCACATTCCCAGTTGAATTGTTTGCCAATGGGGCTGGCGACTCCTTTAGTACTGTATGCACAATAGCACTTTAATTGCTTGCAGGAAACAAACAACGCAAGGTATTTAGACCTAGACATGTTTTCAACATTTTACATATAGGAATGTTTTATCTTATTTATTACTATGAGTTTTGTAATAATTGCTTCCTTGAAAAAACAATACATTCTGTGTTTTTAAAAAAAAATGAATATTTTGCTTTTACAGTGCATTGCATATGTTTGATTTTAAGATTCTTGATTTTTCTTAACATCATATGGTTTTAGATATTTATTCAGTTATTTTATCTAGTTAATTGACATATAAAACCATTAAGTAAAAATCTAGTCATTGTTAAGTGAGGTTCGCCATTTCTGTGCAAACAAAACTGGGTATTTGGCACTTTAAGAGAATTTACAAAAAATGCATTTAATGGTACCTCCTTCTGTGCTAGCGCGTCATGTGATCAAGATCCTTAGGGATCGAAACGCGTCATGCTGTGGAGTTGTGTGGAGCTGAATAAAGTTTGATTCCACATCCATGTTTGGGTCCGTACTCCGTTTTTTCGGCGGTCAGAGCAAGAGACCGCAAAAGGAGATTCACTGTATATATATATATATATATATATTTTTTTTTTTATGACAACTTGGGGTGGGGAGGCAATGAAGGAGTAGATGGAAGGGAAGCACCAGAGTAGGGGGGCAACGGGCAGAGAGAGCATTCGAGGGGGTGGGACAATAACCTATAAAATAATATTTAAAAAACAAGGAGGAAAAAGCAACGGAAATGGCAGGGAAGGGAAAGAGAACAACATGGTGCATGTGGGGTGCGTGGAACAAAAAGCAGCACATGAGAAAGAACAAGTGGAAGGAGAAGGGAGCAACACGGTGCGCTTGATGATGTGGGGCAGGCGTTTTGGTGGGTGAAAACTGCATCTGAGGGAGCGATCCTGAAAATACATTCACTCTTCTAGAGTGCTTAAAGAAAAAGAGTTCTCTAAGTGTTAGCAGTGGAAGGACAAAAGTAAGCCAATCAAAAGCATGGTAAAGAGGTTATGTTCCAGAGGAGGGATAGACACAATAAAAGTAAGGCAAGCCATTGAATAAGAAGAAAGCAAATTAGAATGACAATAAAACCAACCAATGGTAAGCAGTGGGGGTCTGGTAGACGAGAGCTAAAACAAAATTGCACACTTGACGAGGACAGACCTGGTGGCTTTTCCAATGCTTGCAACATATTTGTTGGTGATCCAAAAACCCTGAATACATGTATATTTGGTGGGACAATAAGCTCTTGCAAAAAAAGGGTGACCCATAGGGAGTGTTTTGACTCAAATCATTGTTACATGTGAAGCGGACCAAGAAACAAGAGAGGTGTCTAAATAGAACACCGTTCAACCTAAGGCTTCAACCAGCTTAAACGGCTTGAATGTATGCCTTATGTTTGACTTGGCATGAGAAAGGCCGCCCTACGGGACACTCCAGTTGCAGTCGTGATCAAAGAAGACCTACAAGCAGAGATAGAGCTGGAAGGACAAATCAGAACCATGTGTATCGCAAGATATTAGTGCCTCCAACATGTTGCACGGACAAAATATTACAAATCAGCAATAGTGACTGCCTAGTTAAGTGGTATTCCCAATCCGAAATTACCTTTTTTAGGCCCATAAGAGCGACAATGACTGAAGGCAGCTTACACCTTTTTAAGCAATAAAAAAAAAAGCATCCTCACCCTCTTTCCGTGTATGTATTTGCAACCCAAAACACTCTATACTGAAAACAAGGCATGAACCTCAAAACATTAAATCAGTCCACATCCTCTCTTCTTCCCAAAAAGCTTTTTCTTTCTATGAAAGTAGTACTTAAAGAGAAGTTCTCTAAAAGGAGCATGGCCACAGAAGCATTACTAGGAATCCTCTACAAGCGGTGTGGCCTAGGTACTTACAGGTGTGGACAAAGCAATGGGAACTAGAATCCTTGGCACAGCATTCCACTTGACCAGATTTCGGAGGCCCAATAACAAGTGGCCCAGTAGCAGAGCGTAACTGCTGGGACCTCCCAAAAATAATTAAAAAGCTGAGAAAGGGAGGTGGAGGGAAGATGAGGCACATGAATTTAGGCATAAAAACAGTGGCCAAGTGGAAGTGCTCTGCTGCCGGGCCCTTGGAAAAATAAAACAAAATAAGTTAGCAAATAAAAAATTAATCAGTAGTGGGGTGTGACAAAGAAAGAAAAGCAAGACACTCTAACACGTGCAGCAAGAAAAAAGTGCCCCCTTAGATAAACACTGGAAGTCAATCAAAATGATGGTAAGAAAACAATGCTTCAAGAAGGGGGCAAACACAAGAATAGGGAGGAAAGTCACTGAATAAGGAGCAAGAACTCAAATAGATTAGAAAGCCATCCAATTTAAACCAAGTGGCTGACCCAAAGCCCACTTGATGTATGTCATATTGTAGGCAATAGGACGACAACAACAGACATCTAGAGCTCTCTGTAGGTCTATGTCTAAAAATCAGGACATGTAGAGGAAATGCCCTTTGCAGTGTAACTCTTTCACTGAGTCAGAGCAACTGCTGGCTGGCACATCGATGTACTAGGGCTTTTCAAAAAATGTTGGTGTTAGATTGTTAAAGCACATGCACCTTTTTAGTCTCTCTGTGCTCCCAAATAAGCTATATGTTTTTTTTTGGCACCAGCACCATCATGAACTCCATTCACTCAAGAGCCCCCACAGACCCCAGCCCGCTCCACATTTTCAACCTTGGAAACCACATGATCAACAGTGAGCTCACTGGCCTATCTACTCATCACTTGCCATAGCCACCTTTCCTGAACACTGGAAACATGCAGAAACCAAACCACTCCTCAAAAAACAATCTGCCGACCCGAGCGAACTCAAAAATACCTCCCCATCCCTCTTCTTTCTTTCCCCCCCAAAGGCCTAGAAAGAGCCATCAACCAACAACTCACAAAATATCTGGAGCTGAACCTTCTCCTAGACACCTCCCAATCTGAATCCTGTGCCAACCATAGCACCGAGACTGCTTTGATTGTAGCCACCGATGACATCAGAGCCCTCCTCGACCAGGAAGAAACAGAGGCTCTGATCCTCCTCAACCTCTCAGCAGCCTTTGACACTGTGTCTCATCACACCCTGATTAGAAGACTGCATCACATCGCTATCCAAGGAAATGCCCAAGTGAATCACCTCCTTCCTCACTGGAAGAACCCAGAATGTCCACCCACCTCCATTCACTTCCGAACCCAAGGACATCATCTGCGATGTCCCTGAAGGATCCACTCTCAGCCCCACCCTCTTCAACACCTACATGACCCCCTTTGCCAACATCGTCAGATCCCACAGCCTAAACATCATATCTTATACAGATGACAACCAGTTCATCCTCTCAGAAGATCCCACCAACACAAGAACCAACTTCCAAAGGTGCATGACGAGCGTCGCCAAATGGATGAAAGACAACTGCCTGAACTCAACACGGACAAAACGAAAGTGCTGATCTTTGCCAACAACACCACACCTTCGAACGACTCCTAGTGGCCCTCGGAACTAGGACCATCCCCAAAATTGGCCGAGCATGCCAGAAACCTCGGCATAATCCTGGACAGCAAACTGACCATGAAGTCCCAGATTAACGCAGTCACCTCTGCCTGCTTTCGCACACTTTGCATGCTACTTAAAAGTCTTCAAATGGCTCCCCCTGAACACCAAGCATATTGTCACTTATGCCCTAATCACCAGCTGATTAGACTATGGCACCACACTTTATGCTGGGATCACCACACACCTTCTGCAGACTCCAAACCATACAGAACTCTGCAGCCAGACTCATCCTTGACCTCCCCAGACATACCACATCACCCCTCAACTCAGAAAACTCCACTGGCTCCACATACAGAAGAGATGTCAATTCAAGCTGATGATCCATGCCTACAAAGCACTGGACAATCAAAGGCCAGTCTACATCAACCATCACCTGAACTTCCACTGCCCTACCAGATAACTACACTTTGCCTCCCTCTCAACTCAACCACACCCTCGCATCCACCAAAGCAACAGCGGAGGATGCTCCTTCTCCAACTTTGCAGCGTAAACTTGGATGACCTCCCTCTGCAGCTACGGACCTCCAACTCTCTACTGGAATTCCAGAGAGCACTCAAGACCATGGCTGTTTGACTGAGTCAACTTAACCATCATGAACCCCAAGTGCCTGGATACCCTCTTGGGTGATTACCCGCGCTATATAAATCCACTTGATTATGTATATGTGTATAACACATAAATATCTCCTTGCTGCCTGAAGACATCAACGAGAAATGTGGAGCTATTTAGATTTTTTACCACATTTGCTCAATATTTTGTTGCACTAACTGTAGCAGGATCACTGTTTATGTTGTACTGTTCATTTGATGACAGTTATCCAATTCACGAGTATATGGAAAGTGTAAAAACTATATATTTTCTAATTCTGTACTATGAAAGAATCTTGGTGTCAGCTAGACCTCCCTTGCCCTGACTACGTGGCTAAAAATGTGTGGAAAATTATATTATTCTGGTTTTAGGCAATTTTTTGGTAATTCTGTCTATTTTCCCTCACGCAGTAACATATCCCTGCCAATGCTTTACCCAGATCTGTGCTCTTCTGGGTCTCCTGGGTACAAGACATGAATTGAGTTTCTGTGGGTTTGGGGCACCCTTAGGCACCAAGCTAGGGAAACATATGCATATTGGAACTTTCAAATGCAACTTAAAGCGAAAAACCGGCTTAGGGTACAAGACATTTGGTTGCAGGTTTCACCACTGGACTTTATGGGCACCTACCAAAACCAAATATTTCCAGCATCTAAACATCCTAAAGATTCTATCGCTGGGTGGCAGATCCCCCTCATCCTGATTGACAGGTCTATGTACTGAACATGATTTTGCGAGATTTCCCCCCCAAAACACAGTAATTTCCTCCAGTCTTCCTTGCACAAAAGCATATCTCAGTCAAAGCTTGACCACCATCTGTGTCCCCCTTGGTCACCTGAGTGTGTGGTATCAGCCATGTAGATTTTCAATGAGTTTGAGCAGGGATCCACATATCAGACACACATGAACTTTTTAATGGGGGAAGATTCCACGGGGGTGACTGCAATATTTAGGGCTGGGGACAGCTGACACCCAGGGAAAAAAGTTACACGAGAAAACTGTGTTAACTATTTCTCTTTCTCTCCTCACTTGTATTCACTATGTTTTTTATTTCAGCAGCTTTCTTTGGGAAATCTTTGAGCACTCTACACAAACGAAGGCTTCTGAATTAAGAATTAAGGGCCAGATCTAGGTGGCCAAATAGCGAGCGCTATTTGGCAGCGAGCAATGTAGGTAAGTTGAAACCTACTAGCAAAATAAGGAATTGCAAAATTGCGATTCCTTAAATGCAATGTAAGTAGCACAAAAGAAAGTGCACTTTAGCCTTAAGGAATCGCTAATTACCACCAACTTCAAGTTGGTGGTAATTAGTGATTTCCTTTATAAAAGCACTTTTTGCTTTTTTAAGTGCCATGTGGCACACATTCATGCCCTTAGGGCATGTATGTGCGCCACATGTGCACACATGCACATTTCAGGGGTGCAACAGGGTGTCCTTTTGGAACCCTGGCACCCTTGAATTGCGCCCGCAATTTGCGAGTGCCTCTTGGTGACTCGCAAATTGCGAAGCAATTTCTATTAATTCCTATGGGCCTCTTGGCCCATAGGAATGAATGGGAAGGTATTCCTTAATTGCGAATCGCAATTTGCGATTCACAATTAAGGAATATTAAGGAATCGCTAAAAATATTGCGATTCCTACCTACATGGCATTTTGCGATTCCTTAATAGCGATTCCCTAAAAATCGCTATTAAGGAATCGCAAACATGCATTTACCTACATCTGGCCCTATGTTTGCTTTTTACCAATTTGTAGCTTTTCTGCGAAATGCTATGGATTTCACACTGGTTTCCAACACAAATTGTAAGTAAAGCATGAAACATATAAGCACTGACACACATTTAGGAGAGCCTCGTTCCCTTGAACAGCCACGTCCACCATCCACAGATGGCTCAGAGGCAATGATGAAACAGCTAAGAAAACAAGGCCATGTGTGTACCAGGAAATGAAACATCATCAAATGCATGACTGAAAGATAAACCAGACATTTTGTTCAAACTCCCACTCCTCCTCATCTTAGCACTTCCTCACGCCTACTGCTGTCACCATGGGATGCTGCTGCTGTTAGCAACAGTCACCATAACAACCATATTTCATTTGAGGAAAGGGAGAGACATGGCTTTTTTGTTTCTATGTCCCATTTGGAGAGTGTTTGCATTTAAAGTGCTGCAGATTGTGAAACAGCAACTAAGGTACATTATGCAGAACAAGTGGGAAAATCCGAATACTATTTTAAAATGCTGTATTTTGAGGTCTGAGCTCTTTTCTGAAGCAGGCAACAGGAATCGCGTTTGCTGTGAATTGAAGGTCAAGGTCACAAGTTGGAAACATGACACCCCAAACTCGGCCTTTAGTCCTTCTGAAGTAGGTAAATTGAGCACCACTATTTTAGATAATAGTAACCAGTTATTTGCAGCGCTTAGAGCTGCAAATAACAGCTCCTCTTATTTGCGAATCAGCCGCAGCACTATAAAAAGTTATATTTAAGGTTTCACTCGTAATCAGACATACCAAAACAACCTATTCTATCAAAAGGTAATGCATCTAACCCACCACCACCCACTCACACACACAGACACACATCTTTTAACTGGTTACTGAAGAAGCTCATTCACATTTAAAAAACAACTGGCAAATTTAGTGGTAGAAATTCCAATCAATCAATGACTTACAATTTCAACTGAATCCAGTTGGATGCATGGATAATTGGCTAGATACATTCAGCGGAACAACAGAGGTAGAATTATACTGCATAAAAACAATTAAAAACTTAAGGCCAAAGACACAATTATACACCAAGGACCGATTCCAATGTGTGACCTACTTACTTTGCCAATGCTTTTTGACGATGCTGTGCACCATCAGCAATTAAAAATAGAAAAAGAAAAAAATGTGTAATAACATGACGCGAACGTAGTTCGTACGCTCCATAGCAATAATAACACGGGTCATTCACTATGAGCATGCATGCATGATGATGTATGCAAGCATGTGTCACCATGCATGTGCACACCTACTGAATGGCACTAGCGCCATCTTATTCATATTTTTTTCAATCCAAAATGGCAGATGCCATTTGGCGCAGTCAATTCAAAAATTTATTTTCAACTGTACTAAAAGAATAGAGTTAGACACATGTCCACTTCGTTCACACTCCCCTCGCTGCGCCCACTTTTGGAGTCCAAGTCAAAATTTAGAAACGTGTAACATGTGTTGCAATTGTGTATGTTTATACACATGTGAAACTCAAGTGTGTATATATATATATATATATATATATATATATATATATATATTTCTGTAACCAGTTAGCTGCTGGGACGCCGTAACTAGCCTCGCGTTACCGGTGTCTGTGATGGTAGCAGCGACCATCGATTATATAAAACAAAGAACCATTCCAGCAATCCAGAATGACGAATGCGGCACACCAAGTGAAGGCACACATATTTATTGTGCAAAACAACGCGTTTCTGCTAAGGAGCC